>CM076581.1:1451233661-1451874413 GCA_034641835.2 Pinus albicaulis
GGAAATTAAATAATTAGAGGGTATTAATAAAGCAGAGTGTGAATCTTCTAGAAAACGAAGATTAAGACATGTTTTAATCTTAGCCATTGATTATAGATCTAATCTGGGCCGTTGATTCATCAACGAGAAGATTATAAGAGAAGGTTTGAGGGTCATTTGGAATGTAAGCCGGGCACACACTCAGTACTCGAAGGAAATCGATTCTGAAGGAATAGAATTCGATTTCAGAGGGAGAGATTGTAGAGGCGGAGTTGCAGAGGCAAAAGGAGGAAGGGGAAGTCAACAGAGGAAGAAGAAGTCAGGAGGAGGACGTAGAGGGGACAATGCTGAGCAGCAACACTGGTCCTCCACATAGAGTGATGCAGTCCAGCATAATGACTGCGCAGAAGACTACACAAAGTGACGCAGAGGGAGAAAGGCTACCTCCCGTGTGTCAGAAATTATTTCGAAGGATTCAAAAAAATTATCTTAGGTGTATTCTAGACATCTGCTCGTCAAATTTCTGTAAATGATTTCCACTACTGAAGAATAATATAAACCCTCATTTGCTGCACCGGTTTTCCCGCATTGGGTTTTTCTGGGGACAATTGTCCAAAAATAACTGTGTTCATGTGATTGTTTCTATTGCGTTCTATTTGATTTTATGCTTATGATTAAGTGAATATTGCAGTTGTGTTTATTTCAGAATTTACTGAAAGAATCTGTAAATAACTTATCATAAATAAGTAGGCGAAATAAATCAATCACTGTAGTAGTATTTCAGCTTGAAAATTTCACATGGTATCAGAGCAAAAGACGGGACATGAAATTCATGGAGGAGAGAGCCTTCAGGAGATCCCGCGAGATGTCTACAGCTACGCAGTCTGAGGAGGATCCGCTGGTTCAGCCACAACGACCTACAAAAGATGGCTATAGTGCCTCTCCACGGTACAAGGATCCTAAGGAAAGTTCTTTCGAGGAAGTGCAAGAAGGAGAGCAGGTGAATCCACCCACCACTAGTGGAAGGACGAGCAGAGAACTCCAACAGACTCTGATGGATGCAAAGGAATTTATTGGAGCCCCTAGAAATGAGAAGACAGAACGCAAACAACCAGACAGGTACCAGGCACTGGTAGCACAGGTTGGAGAACCCTCTAGTTTTCGAGAGGCAGCTCAACATCAGGTGTGGGTAGACACTTGTAATATCCTGAAATGGGATATTTTACCAAATTTGCATAAATTTACTTAAACCCCAAATTTTCCGTAACATCAACATGCATTTAACAGAAGATTGCCATATAAAATTAAAAATACAAGTACATGCAAATTCATAACACCATAATGCAGGAAAATAACTCAGCTTTATTATAATATCACTAGGGTTACAAGCTGAAATAAAAGATAGCTAAGATAACTGAAATACAATTGGCCTCAAGAAAAGCTGCTGCACTGCGCTGGTCTCCAAAACTGAACTGCTGCACTCTCCCTCCGGCAACAACTTTCACTGAACCCACTAAAGATAATGAATCACAAGTTGAAGATTTGAATGATCCTCACACCAATCCCTGAAGCTCTGCGAAACTTCTGAGTCAAGTCTCCTCAAGAGAGTTGGGTTTTCGTCCAACACTCACAAATCACCCAACGGTTTCCGTCCTGGGGCTACAGCTGAAGTAGAGAATCACATCTCAAACCTCTCATACAAGAAAATGATATGATCCAAAGATATCCCTCAATGGCCTCCTCCCTTCCTTTTATAGATCTCTTGGAGCCTTCTAGAGCATTATTTTATTGTCATTTTATTCATGGTGCACTTTTCTCTCTTATTAAAATATTCCTTTTTAATACAAAAAATAGTAAATCGGCTACCATGTCTTCTCTGGTCACTGAAACTCATGCCCAACTATCCCATCATGTAGGTATCCTCGTCCTGGTTCCAATGAGCTATTACACTAAGCTGTTCCATCATGTATTCCTCCTGGAATGCCACCTTGAGCGTAATCAGCTAAGCTAAGCCCACAAATAACTCAAATTTCCGAAAGTTGTCAAAATGCACCGGAACGAAAGCCAAATTGCTCATATCATGGAATATATCAAGCGAATGCCACCGGACACCATGGAAACTCCTCAAAAATCCTCCAAAAATCCCCTGAGCTCGCAGATAGCACCAATTTGTACCTGTGACCTGTCTGCTCCTAAATTTGGAAGTCCAACCTAACCCTGTCGTAAGTGACACCAAAAAAAGGAATATTACAGACCTTCCGCCCCAAGATTGCTTGCCCTCAAGCAATCCAAATATGTGGGCCACTCTGTTGGCCCGATGCAACTGAGACCCAATGCCCGGATCCCATACAAACCTCTTGGTGCTACTATGTGCCTGTGTCAAGTCACCCGGAATAGACCCCTCAATGTCGGGATCCCAAACTGATCTCTCACTGTACCTGTCATGAAACAATCCTCCCGGATCCCCACGCCACGATGGCCAGTCATCGCCCAAGTCCCACGGCTCGAACTGCGCACTGCCTCTGGCTATAACTAATGCTCTAAGAGGTGAAGACCACATCTCCTACTGCGCTGCATCTATGACAGTGTAAGTTGCCCCAACAACTATGTACCAACTCATCACCTCTCTCCAATCCAACCCCTAACTAAATCCAATGCTGATCTCGCTCTCTTGAAACCGGAATGGGATGCTGAAGGAATGTCGATCTGTGCCCCACTGCCAACTGGACTCTATATCATATGTCATGTCTAAGGGCCCCTGCTCCGTTGTGCTCCCTACGAAGAATATCGTACCATCAAGAGGGTACCAACTCATGATCTCCTGCCAATCCATCCTGGAAGAAGAATCCAATGTAGCAACAACTACATACGGAACACGCTTGGAGTGTTGTCGCCAACCCATAATCAACTCACACTGCTCTGCCCTGTCTGCCAACGAAAGCTGCCTGTAGAAGAAAGCCCCTCTCTCTATAATGGGCCAAAGTGGGCAAGATATGCTACAAGCCCCATTGATGTACTCCTGGAGAGTGCCACTCACTGAAAGTACTGCAGCTCGGCCGACTGCATTAACATCTATCTGCACCTCATCAATGTGTCGGCCCAAAGATGGATGCTCCACCATCTCCAACAGCTCATCCCTCTCATTGGGGATGTAATGCTCCTGCTATCCCCTAGCCCCCTGCAGAACTATCCCATCAACCTCCAACACCTCTAGAGGATATGGATCTGCAACTGCTCGGTGTCTATGCATCTGACTACTGCTCCTCAGTGGCTGACCCCAAGGTTAGCTGCATATCCATCATAGACTCAATGTGAGCCTCCATCTGGCTCTCCCTCAAAGGACTATCATGCATGATGTGCATAGTATCCTCCTCTGCTAACTCAGTCTCCATCATATGCTGCTCTGGCTGAATTGTCATAAGTGACTCATCACCCAAAGTATCTCCCGTAGAGTCCCCTGACTGCTCACCCTGCACACTGGAATACAGCTTCGGCCTACTGTCATCATCTCTGCATGACTGCTCTCACTCCCCAGAAGCATCATCATCTGATCCCATGGACTCATCTGCAGAAGAGTCCTCATCCTGACATACAGAAGGAACGTCTACCTACTGTACCTCTGCCACCTCATCTGCATCTCTCAAACATGAGTGATCAAGCCCCCATGGTCCTTTGCAAATGAAGCAAAGTCCCTTCCTCCTCAATTCATTTCTGCTGCATGATCCACTAAACTGGAACAGCTCCTCCCTGGTCAACTGTCTCCTGAAAAGCTCAATGTTCTGCTCAACCAGCCCTTGGGCTAGTTCATAAGCAACAGGTGAGACCAACTTCTCTCTCCTCCAAATGCTAAGCAACCTAGTCTGCAACTCCCCACAAATGGCATCACGGTCTCCCATACATGACGACAGGATGGACTGTATGTGAGCTATGGCTATGTCAGAATGATGTCTCCTAATGCTGAAGAAGCATTGGAACATCTGCAACATCAAGTCATCACACTTAAGATCGATCATGACCTCATAAGTCCGGGTCATGGCCATGGCTTTTAAGACCTTAAGCTTTCTCGCAAATGTAGAGCCTGCACAGTTGTATAAATCTCGAAAGGTTCCTACTATTAGTCTGAAAATTCTTTTCATAATATCATCATTGTAGGGAGGGAAGGGTGTTGTTATCCTCAAAATATCACTGAAACAAGAGGCAGCTATAAGCTTGACTCTCTCACTTGGATGTTCCAAGAATCTAGCTTGTATCAATGCAAGCATAGATGGCTCCAAAGCCCAATTTAAACTCCAATCAAATTGCTCTACCTTTGAAAGGCAGGATTCCAGTTCCTCTAACATGGGAAAGTCATTTTCTGATCTTCCACTTTTTAAGTCCATCCCAAGTAAATTCCTCCGATGCCTTTGTTGGAGCAAATTATGTACCTTCTTGGAGAAGGGTCTGCTGTTCTGTTTTGTTTTCTGGTCTTCTGATGCATGGTGGTTCAAAGAACCAACTTTTATTCTTCTCAAGCTATTTAGGAATCCCTCCATGGTTCAACCAATGATATGATCACTGTTTTTCTAAGTTGTCATAGTGGTGTAGGTGTAGTTTTTGTCAACTAGTTCAAATACATAATACTGTAGGTGACACGTATTTGCTAGTGTCAAATACAGGTGTACGGTGGGAACTTTATAAAAAGAATCAGTCTCGACCACACAACTGATATCTTTATTTTAAGCTTAGGAAATTATTATAGCCATTGACAAAACTTCATAACAGAGATATTTTAGACAAGACATAGCGACATCTCTCAATGATATAAAGAAATGTATACTCAGAAAATATAGAATGGAACCTGGAATTTGCTCCGGCAAGTTAGATTTCAGAGGATGAGCATAATCTGGAATGTATGGAAAGACTAGACAGTGCCCTAAGACCACTGAGTTCTTTTCAGCGATGAAGGCTTCCACGTCCTGTCTTCTATAAAGGTAGAATACCACCCTTTTAATCTCCACTCTGTTTTAATGACCCCATATACTCCCGTCTTGAGCTACAAAATGCAACGTCCTCTACAAATTTAGGTTTGTAGATGTTGAGAATATCTTTAATCAACGAGAAATACTCAGCCTCATAATCTCAACAGGTGGACTCCTACACTTTTGCATTAGCCACAATCTATGCACCTCAGTGCTATAATCTATTTCATCCACGCGTTCAACATCCACTACAAGGAAAATAAATCATGCTTAGGTTGGATGCATTGGTAGATAGTCTCTGACCGATCCAATGCCTAACAAAATATCGCACATAGCCGCTCAAATTTCGCTAATTTGATGTTGCTTCCGATGTTGACTATTTTGGCACCGCTGATTCCGACAGTGCTCAACACTTCTGTGATTATGCGGCAGCTACAGTCATCGCCCGGGATAGAGTGTATGATCGGGTCTTCTGCAATCTCAATCTGTAACAAATGGTTCCTGTCCAACATAGCTAACCGAATTGGCCTTCACCCTGTGGCCGAACACTGTAATCTGAATGTTTCTTGTATGAGAATTTGCAGCCGTATCCCGGTTCTCGTAAGACTGGCCACGATCAATCAAATCGACCTTGCTTTCGTGTTGACTTCGTGAGGTTGCGTGAACACTGCCCCCTCAAGAATCTTGCTGAGAATTTGAATCAACTCCTGTGTTGAGACCAACAAGAAATCGGCTCCTGTAATTAGATAATCGACCCTTGCTCCAATAATGAATTTCAATCTTGACTAGTCGATGGTCGTTGTGCCTAGCCATACGTGAGCCGCTCTGCTGCTATATTCACTCTCAGTTTGTTGTTAGCCAAACACCCACCGTATCGCTGTGCAGGTACTTATTTGATAGTCATAATATTGACGCGAGAGAGTCATCACGTTCAGGTTGTGCAATTTCAAACGGGATAGCTCATGACGTCTACTTCGAAACTAATGAATGGACCGAGAATGCGTGCAGCTTTCCTCGCGGGAACAAACAACTGAAAACCCTTACAAGCTGTTTACTCATCTTGGGCCTCTTGGCTTCAAATATGCTATGTTGACGGTGATCGAGAAAATTCTGACGAATTCCCAAATTTTTAATTATTCGACCCTTTTATTCATACGACTCCTTCGAAATCGATTTGCAATATATATTGAGCTCCCAATAATAAAAACAAATTTGGTCTTCGAATTGCCTCCGTAATACCTTTGTCTAGATTGTCGGATAATTATTAAACAGGAGACAATTATGCAGGAAGTTTGTCAAAATTTGTCGAGCCCTTTTAATAAATCTTCATTCTACTGCAGAAGCTTGACCTTTCTGGCAAATCCTTCGACAATAATTGTTGCAATTGGAACTAAAATCCTGCAGGTTGAGCCAAGTTCGAGGCTCTGATACCACTGTAATATCCCGAAATGGGATATTTTACCAAATTTGCATAAATTTACTTAAACCCCAAATTTGCCGTAAAATCAACATGCACTTAACAGAAGATTGCCATGTAAAATTAAACATACAAGTGCATGCAAATCCATAACACCATAATGCAGGAAAATAACTCAGCTTTATTATAATATCACTGGGGTTACAAGCTGAAATAAAAGATAGCTGAGATAACTGAAATGCAACTGGCCTCAAGAAAATCTGCTGCACTGCTGCACTGCGCTGGCCTCCAAAACTGAACTGCTGCACTCTCCCTTCGGCAGCAGCTGTCACTGAACCCGCTGAACATAATGAAGCACAAGTTGAAGATCTAAATGATCCTCACACCAATCCCTGAAGCTCTGCAAAACTTCTGAATGAAGTCTCCTCAAGAGAGTTGTCTCTTCGTCCAACACTCACAAATCACCTGAGGGTTTCCGTCCTGGGGCTACGGTTGAAGTAGAGAGCCACGTCTCAAACCTCTCACACAAGAAAATGACATGATCCAAAGATATCCCTCAATGGCCTCCTCCCTTTCTTTTATAGATCTCTTGGAGCCTTCTAGAGCATTATTTTATTCATGGTGCACTTTTCTCTCTTATTAAAATATTCATTTTTAATACAGAAAAGAGTAAATCGGCTACCATGTCTCCTTTGGTCACTAAAACTCATGCCCAACCGTCCCATCATGTAGGTATCCTCGTCCCGGTTCCAATGAGATATTACACTAAGGTGTTCCATCATGTATTCCTCTTGGAATGCCACCTTGAGCGTAATCAGCTGAGTTAAGCCCACAAATAACTCAAATTTATGAAAGTTGTCGGAATGCACCAAAACGAAAGCCAAACTGCTCGGATGATGGAATATATCAAGCGAATGCCACCAGACACCATGTAGTAGTTGATTTCTAATCCAGTTTGATCACTTGCACTAGATGCATTGATTTCAATGTAGATGTTGATTTTTAATCCTATTTAATACCTTACACTAGATGCATTGGTTTCAGTGTAGATATTGATTTCTAATTGTATTTGATCACTTGCACTAGATGCATTGATTTTTGTGTAGATGTCGATTTATAATCCTATTTAATACCTTACACTAGATGCATTGGTTCCAGTGAAGATGTTGATTTCTACTCCTATTTGATTGCTTGCACTAGATCCATTGGTTTTAGTGTAGATATTGATTTCTAATCCTATCTGATTGCTTGCAATAGATGCATTGAATTTAGTGTAGATTTTGCTTTCTAATCCTATTTGATTGTTTTCACTAGATGCATTGATTTCACTGTAGATGTTGATTTCTGATTTGATGCAACTAGATGTATGATGTACATTAATTTCAAAGTAATTAGATTAATAACGTGCATTGATTTTAGTGTAAGCACATCTCTTCCCCCTCCATCTATATCTCTATCTCCCATTGTCTCTCTTTCTTTATCTCTCCATCTCACCCCCCAAACATAGACACTCTCTCCATATCTCTCTCTCTCTCTCTCTCCATTTTCTACTCCCTCTCTCTCTCTCCCTCCCTCTAACACTTCTCTCTCCATATCTATATCTCTTCCACCCCACCCTGTATTTGCTTCTCTCTTCTCCCCTCTATGCATTGGTTTCAGTGTAGATGTTGAGTTCTAATCCTATTTGATTGCTTGCAATATATGCATTGAATTTAGTGTAGATTTTTCTTTCTAATCCTATTTGATTGTTTGCACAAGATGAATTGATTTTAGTGTAGAAGTTGGTTTCTAATCCAATTTTATTATTTGCATTAGATGCATTGATTTTAGTGTATATGTTGATTTCTAATTTGATGCAACTAGATGTATGATGTACATTAATTTCAAAGTAATTAGATTAATAGTGTGCATTGATTTCAGTGTAAGCACATCTCTACCCGCTCCATCTATATCTCTATCTCCCATTGTCTCTCCTCCTTTATCTCGCTATCTCACCCCCTAAACATACACACACACACTCTCTCTCTCTCTCTAACACTTCCCTCTCCATATCTATATCTCTTACTCCCCACCCTGTCTTTGCATCTCTCTTCTCCCCTCTATCCCCCCCTCCATCTATATCTCTATCTCACCCCCAAAACATACACACACACTCTTAGTGTGAGCACATAAACATTATTCATGACATGAATTGACTTATGTGTTACAATAATTCAACCATACATACAAAACATGAATTTCCATCCTAAATAAAATTTTCACTTACCTAAAATGTCTTCTTCTTGAAAATATAAACCATTTGTAATTGGCTACATCCTTATTATTCCTATTTTCCATCATTCAACATTGTTAATCACTTTTTATTCAAACACGGTAACAGAGAATAACTAAATGTGTGACAATAAGAACAATAAAACAAAATAGTATGAAGAGTGTTTGTAATTGACTTCATTCTTATTACTCAAATTTTCTATCATTCAACATTGTTACATTGTCACTTTGCACTTGAAATTTTTATTTCATCATTTTCCATCATTAAAGTTAGTAGTTGTCTCATCATTCATCGCTAATCTTGTACATTTTTAGCATATTTAAAATGATCAAAATAATTAGATGTTTAACAAATTTTGTATGACCGCACACGACTGAAACCAACCTAGATCCATCTTAACCTCGGATCTATCAAGCTCCCAGAGGGATCAAATCTCTCAAGGTGAAAACCTTTCCTCAAGTTTTGCACTCAAAAAAGAGGTTTAACTAGCTTAGATCCATCTTAACCCCGGATCTATCAAGCTCCCAAAGGGATCAAATCTCTCGAGGTGAAAACCTTTCCTCAAGTTTTGCACTCAAAAAAGAGGTTTTCACCTCGAGAGGTTTGATCCCTCTCGACGCTTGATAGATCCTGGGTTAAGATGGATCTAGGCTAGTTATAGGTCTTGCAGTGAGGGAGAAAGCACCAAACTTTGAGGAATTAATAGGTATTATGTTGCAGGAAGAAGAGAGGTGCAAGAACTTGAAGCCTCAAAATTTTGATTTGGCACTTGTGGCGAAGAAGAAATTCTTCGAAGGGAAACAAGGAGGAGAAAACAAAGGTGGAATCTCATCTCAGAAAAGGCCATTTCTGAAACCAAATCAAGGTATGTCATCTAGAATGAATTTCTTTTACTGTGGTAGAAGTGAGCATCTTGCCAAACATTGTTATAAGAAGAAAAATGATGAATCTAGGCATAAACATAGAAGACAGTCCGAACATTTTGCAGGAGAAGCCCTAAATTTTGATCTCATAAATATCAAGCTATTTGTGTCTAAAGTTGCGTTGTCTGTTGAAATGGATGATGCTAATACATGGTTTGTGGACTCTGGAGCTTCGATTCATATGACTTGCAATAAGGACTAGTATGAAAACTTCAAGGAAATAAATAATGGTGGAAACATCTACTTTGGAGATGATCGTGCGTATAAGATCATGGGATATGGAGATATACCCGTGACTTTACCAAATGGCAGTATCATGTGCACTTTACCAAATGGAAGTATTAGGTGCCTCCATAATGTTATGTATGTGCTTGGGATCAAGAAAAAAATTGATCTTTGTGTCTACAATTACAGATCAAAACCTGAAGGTTGAATTCTTTGAATCACATTGCATAGTGAAAGATTTGTTGGATCAATGCAAACCTGTTGTTTCAGGAGTCATAGTTGGAGGCTTGTACAAGCTTGATGTTACCAACAAAAGGTAGCAAGCACTGACTTCTATAACTATGTCAATAGAAAGTCTTTGGTATTAGAGGTATGGTCACATCAATTATCATGATTTATTGTTGCTGCAAAAATAAAGTATGGTTGAAGGACTCCCTATGTTAAAGAATGAATATGCCGCTTGTGAAGGTTTTGCATTAGGTAAAATTCATAGAGATGAATTCCCCTTTAATTTTGATAGGAGAAGAAGAGATGTATTAGAACTTGTGCATTCTGATGTTTGTGGATCCATGTAGATCATATCCTTAGGAGGAGCCTATTATTTTCTGTTGTTTATTGATGATTGCACAAACTACACTTGGGTGTACTTCCTCAGGAAAAAGGGTGATGTTTTTGAGTATTTCAAACAATTCAAAAACATGGAAGAGAGGCAAACATGGAAGTTTATAAAGATCCTCCGTTCAGATCAAGGGGGAGAATACAGATTGGGAAACTTCATCAAGTACTGCAAAGATCATGGAATAGTGCAGCAATTCACAATACCCTACACTCCACAACAGAGCAATGTTGCAAAAAGGAAAAACATGACATTGGTGGAGTGTGCACGGAGTATGATCAAACATAAGAATCTTTCGAATGCTTTTTGGGTAGAAGCCATTAGTACTGCTGTTTATTTAAAGAATAGAAGTCCAACAAGGTATCTTGGTTTCAAGACTCCATTTGAATCCTTGTATGGTTTTAAACCAACAGTTCATCATTTGAGGATATTTGGGTTTAATGCCTTTGCACATATTTGTTGATTTTGTAGCATTGGAACATTAAAATACCAGGCTTCTGGTCAATAGGTTCAGGACTCCTTAAACTGGTTCCTCCTCTTGATAAAGATAGGGATACAGTCACACAATGCAACTGGGTTACAGGCGCAATTGGGTACGAGGACACAGTTCCAAGTGTTCCAAGTCTCATATTTTGGGAGGAGGCTTGGACATCAGTATTCCAGAGAACCCAGAAATTGTTTGTGGAAATTCCACTCGGTTCATGCTTTATTAAAATAATTAATTATTTTAATGTGATCCCTAAGTCTAAACTTAGGGAAATTAAATAATTAGAGGGTATTAATAAAGCAGAGTGTGAATCTTCTAGAAAACGAAGATTAAGACATGTTTTAATCTTAGCCATTGATTATAGATCTAATCTGGGCCGTTGATTCATCAACGAGAAGATTATAAGAGAAGGTTTGAGGGTCATTTGGAATGTAAGCCGGGCACACACTCAGTACTCGAAGGAAATCGATTCTGAAGGAATAGAATTCGATTTCAGAGGGAGAGATTGTAGAGGCGGAGTTGCAGAGGCAAAAGGAGGAAGGGGAAGTCAACAGAGGAAGAAGAAGTCAGGAGGAGGACGTAGAGGGGACAATGCTGAGCAGCAACACTGGTCCTCCACATAGAGTGATGCAGTCCAGCATAATGACTGCGCAGAAGACTACACAAAGTGACGCAGAGGGAGAAAGGCTACCTCCCGTGTGTCAGAAATTATTTCGAAGGATTCAAAAAAATTATCTTAGGTGTATTCTAGACATCTGCTCGTCAAATTTCTGTAAATGATTTCCACTACTGAAGAATAATATAAACCCTCATTTGCTGCACCGGTTTTCCCGCATTGGGTTTTTCTGGGGACAATTGTCCAAAAATAACTGTGTTCATGTGATTGTTTCTATTGCGTTCTATTTGATTTTATGCTTATGATTAAGTGAATATTGCAGTTGTGTTTATTTCAGAATTTACTGAAAGAATCTGTAAATAACTTATCATAAATAAGTAGGCGAAATAAATCAATCACTGTAGTAGTATTTCAGCTTGAAAATTTCACATGGTATCAGAGCAAAGACGGGACATGAAATTCATGGAGGAGAGAGCCTTCAAGAGATCCCGAGAAATGTCTACAACTACGCAGTCTGAGGAGGATCCGTTGGTTCAGCCACAACGACCTACAGAAGATGGCTCTAGTGCCTCTCCACGGCACAAGGATCCTAAGGAAAGTTCTTCCAAGGAAGTGCAAGAAGGAGAGCAGGTGAATCCACCCACCACTAGTGGAAGGACAAGCAGAGAACTCCAACAGACTCTGAGGAATGCAGAGGAATTTATTGGAGCCCCTGGAAATGAGAAGAGATAACGCAGGAAGCCAGACAAGCACCAAGCACTGGTAGCACAGGTTGGAGAACCCTCTAGTTTTCGAGAGGTAGCTCAACATCGCATGTGGGTAGACACTTGTAATATCCTCTGAAATGGGATATTTTACCAAATTTGCATAAATTTACTTAAACCCCAAATTTTCCGTAACATCAACATGCATTTAACAGAAGATTGCCATATAAAATTAAAAATACAAGTACATGCAAATTCATAACACCATAATGCAGGAAAATAACTCAGCTTTATTATAATATCACTAGGGTTACAAGCTGAAATAAAAGATAGCTAAGATAACTGAAATACAATTGGCCTCAAGAAAAGCTGCTGCACTGCGCTGGTCTCCAAAACTGAACTGCTGCACTCTCCCTCCGGCAACAACTTTCACTGAACCCACTAAAGATAATGAATCACAAGTTGAAGATTTGAATGATCCTCATACCAATCCCTGAAGCTCTGCGAAACTTCTGAATAAAGTCTCCTCAAGAGAGTTGGGTCTTCGCCCAACACTCACAAATCACCCGAGGGTTTCCGTCCTAGGGCTATGGCTGAAGTAGAGAGCCACATCTCAAACCTCTCACACAACAAAATGACATGATCCAAAGATATCCCTCAATGGCCTTCTCCCTTTCTTTTATAGATCTCTTGGAGCCTTCTAGAGTATTATTTTATTCATGGTGCACTTTTCCCTCTTATTAAAATATTCCTTTTTAATGTAGAAAAGAGTAAATCGGCTACCATGTCTCCTCTGGTCACTGAAACTCATGCCCAACCGTCCCATCATGTAGGTATCCTCGTCCCGGTTCCAATGAGCTATTACACTAAGGTGTTCCATCATGTATTCCTCCTGGAATGCCACCTTGAGCGTAATCAACTGAGTTAAGCCCACAAATAACTCAAATTTCCGAAAGTTGTCGGAATGCACCAGAACAAAAGCCAAACTGCTCGGATGATGGAATATATCAAGCGAATGCCACCAGAAACCATGGAAACTCCTCAAAACTCCTCCAAAAATCCCCTGAGCCCGCTGATAGCACCAATCTGTACCTGTGACCTGTATGCTCCTAACTCTGGAAGTCCAACCTAACCCTGTCGCAGGTGACACCAAAAAAATGAATATTACAGACCTTCCGTCCCAAGATTGCTTGCCCTCAAGCAATCCAAATATGTGGGCCACTCTGTGGGCCCGATGCAACTGAGACCCAATGCCCAGATCCCATACAAACCTCCTGGTGCTACTAAGTGCCTGTATCAAGCTACCCAAAATAGACCCCTCAATGCCAGGATCCCAAACTAATCTCTCATTGTACCTGTCATTAAACAATCCTCCCGGATCTACATGCCACGATGGCCAATCATCGCCCAAGTCCCATGGCTCGGACTGCGCACTGCCTCAGACTATAACTGTTTCTCTAAGAGGTGAAGACCATGTCTCTTGCTGCGCTGTATCTATGATGGTGTACGCTGCCCCACCAACTGTGTACCAACTCATCACCTCTCTCCAATCTAACCCCTGGCTAAATCCAATGTTGATTCTGCTCTCTTGAAACCGGGATGGGATGCTGAAGAAATGTCGATCTATGCCCCACTGCCAAGTGGAATCTGTATCATATGTCATGTCTAAGGGCCCCTGCTCCGCTGTGCTCCCTACGAAGAATATCGTACCATCAAGAGGGTACCAACTCATGATCTCCTGCCAATCCATCCTGGAAGAAGAATCCAATGTAGCAACAACTGCATACGGAACATGCCTGGAGTGTTGTCGCCAGCCCGTAATCAACTCACACTGCTCTACCCTGTCTTCCAACGAAAGCTGCCTGTAGAAGAAAGCCCCTCTCTCTGTAATGGGCCAAAGTGAGCAAGATACGCTGCAAGCCCCATCGATGTACTCCTGGAGAGTGCTACTCACTGAAAGTACTGCAGCTCTGTTGACTGCATGTACATCTATCTACTCCTCATCAATGTGTTGGCCCAAAGATGGATGCTCCACCGTCTCCAACAACTCATCCCTCTCATCGGGAATGTAATGCTCTTGCTGTCCCCTAGCCCCCTGTAGAACTATCCCATCAACCTCCAACATCTCTAGAGGATATGGATCTGCAACTGCTGTCACCGTGCTCGGTGTCTGTGCATCTGACTGCTCCTCCTCAGTGGTCGACCCCAAGGTTAGCCGCATATCCATCATAGACTCAATGTGAGCCTCCATCTGGCTCTCCCTCAAAGGACTATCATGCATGATGTGCATAGTATCCTCTTCTGCTGACTCAGGCTCCATCATATGCTGCTCTAGCTGAACCATCACAAGTGACTCATCACCCAGAGTATCTCCCGTAGAGTCCCCTGACTGCTCACCCTGCAGATTGGAAAGCAGCTCCGACCTACTGTCATCATCTCTTCATGACTGCTCTCGCTCCCCAGAAACATCCTGTGCTGATCCCATGGTCTCATATGAAGAAGAGTCCTCATCCTGGCATACCGAAGAAACGTCTACCTGCTCTACCTCTGCCACCTCATCTGCATCTCTCAAACATGAGTGATCAGGCCCCCAAGGTTCTTTGCAAATGAAGTAAAGTCCCTTCCTCAACTCATTTCTACTGCCTAATCCACCAAACTGGAGCAGCTCCTCCCTGGTCAACTGTCTCCTGAAAAGCTCAATGTTTTGCTCAACTAGCCCTTGGGCTAGCTCATAAGCAGCGGGTGAGACCAACTGCTCTCTCCTCCAAATGCTCAACAACCTAGTCTGCAACTCCCGGCAAATGGCATCACGGTCTCCCATACATGACGACAGGATGGACTGTATGTGAGCTATGGCTATGTCAGAATGATGTCTCCTAATGCTGAAGAAGCATTGGAACATCTGCAACATCAAGTCATCACACTTAAGATCGATCATGACCTCATAAGTCCGGGTCATGGCCATGGCTTTTAAGACCTTAAGCTTTCTCGCAAATGTAGAGCCTGCACAGTTGTATAAATCTCGAAAGGTTCCTACTATTAGTCTGAAAATTCTTTTCATAATATCATCATTGTAGGGAGGGAAGGGTGTTGTTATCCTCAAAATATCACTGAAACAAGAGGCAGCTATAAGCTTGACTCTCTCACTTGGATGTTCCAAGAATCTAGCTTGTATCAATGCAAGCATAGATGGCTCCAAAGCCCAATTTAAACTCCAATCAAATTGCTCTACCTTTGAAAGGCAGGATTCCAGTTCCTCTAACATGGGAAAGTCATTTTGAGTATTCGTTTACTATTTGACAAATGTAAACATAAGCGCTACTCTTACTAGATACCTGTATTTTCTTACATGATTGTTTGGGAAATTTTGTTTTAGCAATTAGTTAAGCGTCACAGAAATAATAGTTAAAACACGGTGAACTTAAGAAATGAGGGATTGAAATGGAACGATTTTGTCGAAGGTTTGAATTTGGTCTGTGAAGGGTATATATAACCATAAGTGTAGGTTGACAACAAACAAACAAGAATAGTGTCCATCATGAGGCATTTTGCCTATCAAACACTATAAATATTGATTACTGACTATCAAGAAACACCAACACTATTTATAGGAGACTTTCAAGAAAACATGCAATTTGTCAGAAAGTCAGTGAAACTAGCCAGAGTCCTTGATTCCTTTGATTGCTATTCGTCTAATATTGATATGATCTAGTTTTTTTTTTTTTTTTTTTTTTTTAGTGTTACTTTTATACATATAAGGATTTAAACCTCTACCTTCCACGTTCCGATCATGGATTTAAACAATTATCTTCGTATTTCTAGGGAAATGGATCTTCGTATTTCCCTCATTATTAGATTTCAGAGATCCACATTCTCGCAACCATTTTAATGCTATTTTGCGTCACATTTGAATACCTTGGTTACGAACCCAACTCGTCCCACGCTCCTCGGACATTCCAACTGGTTAGTATCACAGGTTAGAATGACCGTCAAATCCGTTAAGAATCTTTATAAGCTTGAGGGCTGACAATTTGCCTATAATTCACCGCCTTAGGCGTCACACTCCAAATTGTTATGGCCTCTTGCTACCATGTCGGTCCTTTATGAATTCTAAGTCCTTATTTTTAGGAACCATTGCTATACCATAAGTGACTGCTTTCCCCCAAGCCTGGAGGAGGTTATTAGTGCTCTTCCCCATTGCAGATAAAACCACAAGGGGTCTTTCTTGATCGAAGTTGAGAATCAGATCTGCAACTTCCTTCATTCTCTCAGTCGATGACACAGAAGAGCCGCCAAATTTCATCATGCAAGTAAACTTTGGCTCGTCGCTCTTCTTCTGAACATTTTCAGACTTCTCCACCACGGCTACACTAACGTTCTCGCTTCTAATAACAACAATTTTCTGTCCAAAATTATAGAGTTTCACCGTGCTACAAAATCCATTGACAGATGGAAATGATGCAGAAAAGCTAAGCTTTGGCGACAAGTCAGTCCGACACGACATGGTCTTTGAGTTAAAACTCGAAGATGGTTAGCGACGTCAAGATTCGAATGGAGGGCTTGCAATCTTAGCGATACAAACATTTTCTTTTCTGTGTTGAACCTTCGACAACAAATCAACACCCAAGAATTACACTACTTGCAGTGAAAAGCCAACGATATATATCACCATGAAAATTCGAACCAGATGATCCATGCTCTAACGCTTATTCCATTTTTAAATGACGTATTTTAGAGAACTAATGTTAGGGCTGGTGAATTCGATAATACGAGAAGAAAAGGGTTGGTGAAGTAAAATGTAAATATTTATAGCGGATATTTACGGAGAGTTTTCTGAGAATAATGCGATGTCTAGTTCAGAATATTTATCGCGGAATTAAAGCCAAATAGTGCAGCATTTGCCCCAATCAAGTATCCGGGGAGCTAAGCCCAACCGAGCCCGAGTAACCAAGCTGAGTATCTGACGCTTTCAAGTCAACTCCACAGTTCAGCTCGATAATGACACTGAAACTGTTGCATTTGAGTTCAGATTTTGTTGAAATTAGTTGGAATCAAACTACCTTTTCTGATCCGGGTTTGCCAGCAGGGAATGTGTGGCTTCTAATTTCTCTATCGAGCGGTAGGCTCTGTAATAAACCCTACGAATGGGGCAAGCAATAACGAAGTGATCAATGCAACAATGCTGAGAAAGTTTCAGAGAAAATTCTGGGGAAGCCAGTGACAAAAGTTCTTCTAGAGACAACTTTGGTATGGAATTGACAGAAAAAGTTAGCTCCTGGAACACAGTGGAGCCATCGAATATAAATTTAACGGATTCTGATATCAAGGGTTTTGGAAGAGATGTTGAAGTCTCAAATAAGAATTATTGAGAGTGATGAGCATATTTTATCAAGTTACCTAACATAGAATGAACAAAATAAACTGCGCACACCTATCATGGTTTATGTGAATTTGGAAAATATAAATAATAAATTAAATAATTTCCTATAATCAGAGCGATATGTGGAAGACCCTGTTTTTTTAATTTTGATGCCCCAAGGTCTTGAAGGTTCAATCATGCTCTGATATCATGTGTAAAGCCCTTCATTTTCGCAATTAGCAATCATTAACAAAATTGATACTACACAATCCAGCATGAAATTTTTTGAAGCAGAATATATCAATTCACTATTGAATACTTACCTGGAACCGTGTTTGAAGATGTTTCTGACCCGCCATGGCTCCCGTTCGCGTTATCAAACCACCATTTTCCTCCCAGCTTATTTGGGGTTAACCTCTCCGGTCCCCAGATCCAGAAGACAAGTCTTCTGCCCCTGCGCCCAAAACTCCAATAACAATCATGATCACACTATGACTCTGTTAGAACTCACTGCTTTGGTCTCTCACAATTAGAAATCCTATGACAACATCTAGGTCAGTTATCCCACCTCACTGACCCATGGCCACAAAGTTTCTCCCCCTTCTCTTTTTATACACAAATCCCCTTTCAAGATATTTATTAAAATATCCTCTTTTAATAAATATCTGAGTCAAATACCCTTTCAAGATATTTATTAAAATATCCTCTTTTAATAAATATCTTAGATTTATATTAAAATATTATTATTCAATAAATATCTTGGATTCCTAAAATATCTTGGATTTATTATTAAATATCATCATTTAGTAAATATCTTGGATTTATTATTAAATATCATCTTTTATTTGCATAAGTCAATGCTTTTACTTTCCTTTGAACAATATATTAGTTATATTATGATAGTGCTAGGTATAACTTTTACCTCACAATACATTCATTATATTTTGGTGAGTTAGGTATTTACTCAATACTTCAATAATTCACTCATTACCCTACACTGAGACTTTTCATAATTGATTAATGCATATAATAGTGCAGTACATGTGATACATGCATATGTAGCTATCATATGCATGCTAATATTTCTATGTTCCCTATAACTCGAGTTCGGTCATTACAAGTACTACACGCTCCAGTTGGCAGTGAGATGTAGGCCAACAACTTTCCATTGCTTCAAGCCTGCATCTACATAGTGGGACTAACCTTGGCCTATGCCAAGGGTTGGATTGGAGATGATGTGTTGGTATGCGGTTAACAAAGCAACATTCATGGACGGAGCTATAACACAGCTGGAGCCACAGAGCATTGATGCTTGTTCTTAGTGGCATTGGGATCTAGGAGGAATTGTTGATGACATGTTCAGCTAGAGATTGGTCTGGGATCCGGGCATTGAAGGGTCTATTCATGGTGGGTTGATATAGAGGCATAGCATCACCTAATGGTTTGTATCAGATCCAGGTATTGGGTCTCAATTGCATTGGGCCACTAGATTGGTCCATAGGTTTGGATTTCTTAAGTGCAAGCAATCTTGGGGTGGGAGGATTTGTGATGTTCCTTTTCTGGTGTTCCTTATGATGTGGTTAGGATGGACTTTTAGGGTTGGAGGCAGACAAGTCACAGGTGCAGGTTTACTTCATCAGCGGGCCCAGGGGCTTTTGGAGATGTTTCATGGGGTTTTGAGGAGTTTCTATGGGATTTGATGGCATTCGCTTGGAATATTCCACCATCTGCACAACTTTCATTTCGTTCCGTTGCATTCCGATAACTCTCGAAAAACAAGGTTATTAGTGGGTCTAACTTAATTAATTACGCTTAAGGTGACATTCCGATAGTAATATTTGACAGAACACCTTAGTGTAATAGCTCTTCGGAACCAAAACAAGAATATCTACAGGATGGGATGGTTAGAAGTGATTTTCAGTGACCCGAGTAGGCATGGTGGCCAATTTACCATTTTCTTGTGAAAAATCCTAGATCTGGATTCCTACTGCAATAAATGTGAATTACTTCTCCTATTATTTTTCATAATTATTTAATTATAGTGAAATATCGAAGTAATTACTGAAGTAGTCTACACAAATAATGTTGCGGAATAAACCTAAGTGCTGAAACAAACTGAACAAAATAAAATGAAAAACATCCACATTTGACACAGTTATTTTTGGACTAAGTCCCCGAAAAAATTGAACTCAGGAAAACCGGTGTAGCAGATTTGCAGGTTTTGTATTATTAAGCAGTAGAATCTTGAGTACAACTAGGGTGCCAATATCCGGCTCACCCTTCATAGAAATCTAGACAAGAGATGAAAATGTGAGGTATGCCTCACTTTGCAAATCCCCCGCTGATCTGAACAGTGCTGGTGAAGCCCCTCTCTACCTCTGCGTGATGCCTATGCTGCAACTGTGTAAGCCTGCGTGGGCAAGCTCTGGAACTGCATCACCTCTCAGCTGCAAATGATCAAGCTGATCAGAAAATAAGTTTTGGCCCTCCTGGCTTAGAAAACCCGTCTTCCAGCTATCTTCGGACTAATCACAAAAGGCATTGCGTCACTTCTGCGTAATTCCCTTTAGGAACTGCGTCACCCCTCCAGATCACTGCATTGCCTCTCTCTACGTCACTGCTACCTCTCTCTAAAATGTACTCCTGGTCCTCCCGACCAGTTATTGCATCTGCCCCTCTTTGAAACTGATCACTGAATCAAATCACTTAGCAAACCCAACCCTAGTGATTCGATCTTGATCAAAAAGCTGAGACTCTCTCAAGCTCGAAAATGCCAAATGCTCAATGTGCCCAATTGTGTTTTCCATAGGCCCCTCACCCTCCTTATATTCTTTTGTTGACACTTCAACGACCAAGATTAAAACATAATCATGGGCTAAGATTAACTTGGAGGTGATCCATGACTTTATCTAGAAGATTCACACTTAGTTTAATTAATACCCTTTAATTAATCAGTTTCCCTAAGTTTAGACTTAGGAAAACATTTAAAAACAATTAATTAATTTAATTAAACCATCCCTAAGTGGAATTTTCCAAAACGATTTCTGGGTTTTATGGAATACATGTGTCCTAGCCTATATACAAAGTTACAAGGCTAGAGCACATTCGATGCTACCATAAATCAACATTTCCCACATTAAAAAGAATATTTTAACTAGAATAAAAAGAGTGAAATGTGCTCAATGATCAAAATAATAATACAATAGGAGGTTCTAGAGGGGTCCATCAGATTTATAAAAGAAGAGGGGGAAGCCATTGGGGGACATCTTGGATGGCTGATATTTTCTATTGACAAGGTTTGGAGAACCTAGTTCCCAACTTCTATAGCCCCAGGATGGAAACCCTCGGGTTACTAGTGGGTGTTGGATGAAAAACCGACGCTCTTGAGGAGATTTTACTCATAAAGATGATGGTGCTTCAATAGAGTTTTGGAGAGATCAGTTTTGCAGTAGCGGGGTTGCAGCGGTTTTCTCGCTGGGCCATCTACATCATTGCCAGGGTCATTCACCAGTTGTGTCAGAGAGATTTTACTGGGTTTTTCTTTGCTTGCTTGGCAAACTCAAGTTCCATTATTCCTTCAGGTTGATGTACTCTTTTCAACAGATTAATAAAATGGCTCAGTGATTTTATTGGCATCTATTTGTGTATCAATTTATTGGCTGTGTATCTATTTACAATTATTTTTACTATTCAAGTTCATTTGTGGTATCTACTGTTAAATTTATCATTAGGAATATCACATATGCAAGCTAATTTACTCAATTGCACTAATGAATTGTTGTATTGGAAGGTGAGGGGACGCATTGGATGTTAAATTCGAACTTGCTCCCGAATCGCGCTCCCTTTAGGAGCGAACCGAGAGCGTGCTCCTGAAATCGCTCTTGTAGGGAGCAATTTTTGGGAGCAAACCAGGGAGCAAAATTTTCGCTCCTCAACCTTTTTTGCAAAAGAAATTCTAATGCAATTTTTTTCAAAGAAACTGTAATTTTTTAGTGGAGCATCCTAATGATCAAGCCTATGGCCGTAGTATTGATATGTGATTCATGGTAATGTTAGATTCTTAAAATAAAAGTGACATTCTCCTTAATCTTCATTTACATCCTTTTACTAAAATTTTGAGGAGTAGGTGCATGTTTACTTCATCAGCAGGCCCAGGGGCTTTTGGAGATTTTTCATGGGGTTTTGAGGAGTTTCTATGGGATTTGATGGCATTCACTTGGCATATTCCACTTTTTGCACAACTTTCATTTCGTTCCATTGCATTCCGATAACTTTTGAAAAACAAGGTTATTATTGGGCCTAACTTAATTAATTACACTTAAGGTGACATTCCGGTAGTAATATTTGACAGAACACCTTAGTGTAATAGCTCGCTGGAACCAAAACAAGAATATCTACAGAATGGGATGGTTAGAAGTGATTTTCAATGACCTGAGGAGGCATCGTGGCCAATTTACCATTTTCCCACATTAAAAAGAATATTTTAATTAGAATAAAAGGAGGGAAATGTGCTCAATGATTAAAATAATAATAAAATAGGAGGTCTTAGAGGGGTCCATCAGATTTATAAAAGAGGAGGGGGAAGCCATTGGAGGACATCTTGGATGGATGATATTTTTTGTTGACGAGGTTTGGAGAACCTAGTTCCCAACTTCTATAGCCCTAGGATGTAAATCCTCGGGTTGCTAGTGGGTGTTGGACGAAAAACCAACACTCTTGAGGAGATTTCACTCATAAATCTCACGATGCTTCAGTAGAGTTTTGGAGAGAGCAGTTTTGTAGCAGTAGGGTTGCAACAGTCTTCTCGCTGGGCCATCTACATCATTGCCAGGGTCATTCACCAGTTTTGTCAGAGAGCTTTTACTGGGTTTTGCTCTGCTTGCTTGGCAAGCTCAAATTCCACTATTCTTTCACGTTGATGTACTCTTTTCAATGGATTAATAAAATAGCTCAATGATTTTATTGGCATCTATTTGTGTATCAATTTGTTGGCTGTGTATCTATGTACGATTATTTTTGCTGTTGAAGTTCATTTCTAGTATCTACTGTTAAATTTATCATTAGGGTTATCACATTTGCAATCTTTTTTACTCGATTGCACTAATGAGTTGTTGTATTGGAAGGTGAGGGGACGCATTGGATGTTAAATTCAAACCCGCTCCCGAATCGCGCTCCCTTCAGGATCGAACCAGGGAGCGAAATTTTCGCTCATTAACCTTTTTTGCAAAAAAAATCCAAATGCAACTTTCTTTCAAAGAAACAATAATTTTTGAGTGGGGCATCCTAATGATCAAGCCTATGGCCCTAGTATCGATATGTGATTCATGGTAATGTTAAATTCTTAAAGTAAAAGTGACATTCTCCTTAATCTTCATTTTGATCCTTTTACTAAAATTTTTAACATTACCATGAAATGACTCTGGATGTTTGAGAGTGGTTCCGACCTCATTGGATTTCATATGGAGAAAGTAGAATTTTAGATCTCATTCAAAATCCAACAGACTTATTAGTTTTTCAGGATTTTAGGATTGGGGTGATTGCAATGTTTCCATTGGATTTTGTCATGTATTAGGGTATGGAACTCGTATTTAATCAAGAGCACCAATCCCTCTATGTACCTTGATGTTAGTGACATTGGTTCTCAAACTCCTCTATCATGACCCTACTAAAAATGTACCCATTACCCAAACAAAATCTTGAATTGAAATGTTATGTTTTTTCTATCTTATGTTAATGCTTAGAGGGTGATATTAATGACAAAGATCCCTATACAGATCCAAAGGTAATGACAAAGATACCTCTGGATATTAATGCTTAAAGGGTGATATTAATGACAAAGATCCTGATTTTCCAATAGACTAAAAATTAGACATTTCTCGTGGCGACAAGAGGCCCAAGCATTAGCTATAGATAATAGATTTACTTCTCTTTTCTAGTTTCTAGTAGTTTTTATAGCTGTTAACTCTTTCAAATTTATTGTGATATTTTTTGTAAACAATATATGACAATTTAAGTTTGAAGTTTGAAGTTTGAAGTTGGCAATTATAACTCTTTGGTAATGAATTATGAATATGATGCTTCGTGAAAGTTTAATTTCATTTCATTTCATGTTAGATATTCTTTGTTGTAATGGTTACACTTAGCTTACAAGTACAACTTTGGTGATCAATGATGATAAATGTTATATATTGAATTTTGAAAGCTTGAAACTTTAAGATTGATGAATCATGAGACTCAATATGTTGTATGTTACTAACTTGTGGACGTGGTTGATGAAGATTATAACTTCTAGATGATTGATGTTATATGGTTGAATCTATGTTTTTATGCTTTTTTATATCGAATTCATCATTCTACATACTTTTGTTGACATATATGCATCAAAACATAAAAAAAATGTATATTATATAAAAATGTCGCTCCCGCTCCCCATTTTCACACCTGCTCCCAAGCAATCTTGCTTCTTCAACACCACATATTATTTGTTCATGCCCCAACTATACAGAGATGATGATGCACTTGGACCACATTGTCCAACTGACCACACACTTGCACCAGACACTTGGCAACAGATCTAGGGCCCAAATTGTGTGTTGTCTCATTCAGAGAGACATGGGAGGAACCCTTATTAATGGAGCATCGACATGTTTGATCCAATTGTGTTAAAATTGGACAACTAGGTCCAAACTCCGGGTTGTGCTGCTCAGATGACGATCGCAATATTTTTATTGGATTCCTCTTTTGGAGAGGTGTAAGATTGATCTAAAGATCATCTCGATCGGATGAGCAGAACATGTACTTTGAATTTATTCCACTTATGTGCTAGGTCGGCCTGGAATAAAATATTGACTTAAATGTCTTAAAGGACGTGTCACACAACCCCAAAGATTCCTATATATTGGAGAGACTTAGAGTTCATTTGACACACATTGGTGTGGAGGAATTCTCTCTCTCTTGATGGCGTTGGAGCTGCGTATTCTTTGTTTGGGTTGTTCTGGGGTTATGTGTGACACGCTTGGCTGTATGACCTATTGGAGACTTTGCTGGTAGAAGCATCCTGCTGATCGCCGTAACGTTACCATTTCCTATCTCTGTTTTGGCTTGTCTTCTATCGATTTATTAGTATGTTCTATCTTCTTCAGTATTGTGCCCTAATCTGAAATGGCATAGAACAAGAGCAGAAATTAACATGGTATCAGAGCTTGGTTGAAGACAATGCCCTAGGCTGAGCAAGTCTGCCCTAATTAGCGTGGAAAAAGTCTGCCCTAATCTGCGTGGAAAAAGCTGTAGATTTGAGAAGGGATGTTTTTGAGGGCTAGCTTGCTGAGTGGCTGAGGTCGATATACAAAATGCTACCATATGTGGGTAGCTGGAAGGCTGAAATGTGTGCGGCCTTGGTTGAAGGCCAAACAGAAGTTCCCGGAGGTTGTTTTAAGGGCTGTTAGAAAGCCGTAATAATCTGTGTTGTAGACCGTGGAACTGGAATGAAGGTTCAACCAATCCTCACGCAAACCATCATTAAAAAATCGGGTGTATGAAAAATAGGCCTGAAGAAAATATTGAAGCGAGAACTATAGCTTATCGAAACCCCTATATTTCATGATTATAATTTGGTGATAAAAATATCCCGGAAGCATTGGCGGCTAAAAGAAAGGTCGAAGCCGAGAACGGGGAAAATAAGAAAAAAAACAGAAAGTTCTTTGAATCCTGCGAAACCTGTTTTCAAACTTGCTAGCAAACAAGCATGGAATTTGTCGTTGTAGGCGGGATGGTCTCATCAGTTTTTGGATGCCGTGTACAATTGAAAATCCGGGCAAAGTGTCGAATTTATGACCCGCGAAACCAAATTTAATCAACGCACGCGGAAAAAGAGCCGACTAAGTCTGTTGAGCCATCGTCTCTAAACTTCGGGCTCGTAATTTCCTTAATCTTCCTCTGTCTGGAATTGGAACCTTCCGAAGGGTTGAAGCTTGGATGCTGTCGTTACTGCAGGAGATCGAATTGTTAGCTGGAGAGGTTGAATTTTTTTGGCGTCAAAGGATTGAATTTGTCTGTTATTGCAGAAACCACAATTTTCCTCTTCTTTCGCGCTCATTTCCAAAAGAATCGAAGGGACGTATTATATCACCTGTTGCTCGATGATGTCCACCCTGGTTATAATAAAAAAACAAAAAAATCGAATCGTTGGTTGCATCGTTAGGAACCGCGATAAGAAGGCCCCGTCCTCTCCTCCTTCGGACTGGACCCCACCATAAAAGGCCGAGTTTATGATCGTATGAGGGACGCAATACATCTAGAGCCGAACGCACGATATAGATGGCCGAAATTCCATTTTGACGTGTTTAATAACAAGACGATAGGTACTAATTATCCCAAAGGGTTACACCCATATCGTACTCATTATTTACGCCTAATATTTGGGATCGAATAGCGTCGAATTTCCCGTAGGAGCGACATCTTTGGACTCCGGAAATTGAAATTCTCATCACTTCCAGCGAATCGTTAGGCAAACTTACCCGTCGAAGGTCACCATATTCCTGGAGGAACCGAGTTGAAATTGTATCGCTGTGGATTTGACGTTGCGTGTATCAATTGTCCATAAGTATTCGTGGTGCACCGTCTTCAATTTATTGATGAGGTGCTTGATGAAAAGTCCATTATTCCTAAATCAAATATAGCAATCATCAAGACCGTGGATAAGTTGTCCATTAAGAGAAATTTTTCCAAGAGGCTATAACAAGGTCGGAACACAACACCGTGTGTATGGAGTACAGGTAAGGTGTGGTATTACCGAGGGGCAAGAGTAATGCAGTTTGAGCCGATATTGCAAACCATATCTCGGACCGGCCTACTATCATTCCAGGAGGACCGAGTCGACATATACCTTGCTAGTAACTTAGCCTTAAATACGTACTTTCCTGGAGTGGGATGTGTTGTTGGATGTGTTCGTGGTACGTGTTGAAGGGAAACGTACTACTAAAGAAGGACATGTCAGAAATCAAGCCTTCCGCATCACCGGCGTCGGGGGGACGTGCTACAGACATCCATATCGCTTCCTTTATTATTGGTCATTTCTAAATACTGAAATAGAGAAATGCCTTGACGACAACATATATACAATAGTCTAAGGTAAAGGTATACAAAGACGCTCACACCAATGTCGCTTGAGCATTGGATAAGACATCATAATGGCTTTGCTGCATTCTCGAAGCAAACAACAAGGATTCTCAATTTGTTGTGGACATGGCTCACAAACCTGCTTGGGAACAAGAGATGATTGTCACACAATGGAGATTCTCTAGAAAGAGTAACTGGGCATAAAGGAGTGCAAGTGGAGGTGTCAATTTGAGCTTGGAAAATTGTGATTGCCGACAAAGACATTGACAAAGCTGGTTTGGGCATCATATTTGAAGCCGGGATTGTCCGAAGGCTTTTGGAGAAAATCTTAAGAAACAAGCAAAATTTCGTTGAAGTCCCATGTACTACCATTTGATGGAAAATACTTCGGCGCATCCTCTGCTGTGAATGCGATTGAGTATTGATGAATGTATTCGCATGCTCGAGTGAGACTTGTTGTATTTTACAAGACGATGGTGGGTTTCTCGTAAACCATATGCGTCGAAGATATCCTTGTATTGGCAAGTCTTGTAAGGCGTCATTCATCTTAATGCGTAAAGGGGACCGTTAGAAGTTGGCCGAAAGGCCTTGTGAACAATACTTATGATATGACAAATCACCGTTAGAGGGCATTCTCATAGGCCCATAACATTGGAGGAGCACGTTCTTTAGAAAGAAGGCAGATTGATCGCCTAATATGTGAAGCAACAGGACTCAGGAGCGGGGCCAGCGTAAATATTGGAGTGTGTGAGACTTTTGGTGTGTATAGGAGGAAGAGAACTCGTCTGTACATCAAGGACAAGAGTCCAAGAGATGTAAGTGAAGTGCATATTCAACAAGCAAGGATGAATGTGATAGTTCTAAATCAAGCCATTCTATGTCATCAAGCCATCATGACAAGGACATAGACAAGCCACCCATGATTACGAAATTTATAATAGCAAGAAGCTATACTGGCCTTACATTGGAGCATTATGAGAAGCTTGGAAGTGTGATCTGAGAAGTTGTTACAAACTTCCCGCTCACGTTGTTGGAGTCTTGAACCATGATCGCAAAGCCTCGTTTGGATGGCTTTAATCGTGGGAGAATAAGACCCCTTTTTGAAGTTGGTGTCTCGGCTGCCCTCATTTAATAGATGTCTTCCTCGAGAGAGAAGTTGGACATTAAGAGGGAGATACATTTGTATATGCTCCCGAGCTAATATCATTACCGGACGAAGGAAGATCCTCATGGTTTCCGAAAGTCATATGGCTTCGCAGGGGGAAATTCGGAAGAAACCAGCATAGCCACATAAATACTCGTGATATCTAGCCGCCATGTGTACAATATGAGCTCCGGACTATTTAAATTGGAAAGCATCAAGGTCTACAAGGATGCGAGGGCAGGTTCAGATATGGTCCCTACACCACCGATCAAAGCTTCTGGTGTCATCTCGATATAAGATCAAGCATGGATCCGATGGGAAAATGTGTTGCATGGTGCAAGACCTGTGGCATGGTGCGATAAAGGAAGAGGTGTATGAGCAACTTGGGATTCAAAGTCCAGGATTCTGACACCCATGTTTGCAAAATGGAAGAGCAACCTTTGGGATTCAAAGTCCAGGATCTAGGACACCCATGTTTGCAGGTTGAAGAAAGCCCTCTATGGGTTGAAGCAAGCACCCAAAGCTTGGTACGAGAGGATAGATAGCTACCCGATGAAGTCGGGCTTCACTCGTAGTAATGTTGATCCGAACCTTTACTTCAAGGTTGATAGAGAGAAGCCTCTCATTCTGTGGGTGTCAGGTTTGGACGACCTCTTCCCCGACAAAAGGGCCGACCCTCTCATTCCATCGCTGTAAGAGGGAGCTCGCCGCCGGAAGTTCGAGATGAAGGACTCCAGGATCGATGCCTAGGCTTGGAGGTCTGGGCCAGAGACTTGGCAAGATTTCCTTCCTCAAGGAAAATACATTATGAAGTTTCCGGTATGATGGATCGTAAGTCCGTGTCGACACCGATGGAACTCAACTTTAAGAAGTTGAGTAGCAATACAGGCCGGGCTCATCTTACCGAGTATCGTTAACTCATAGGACCCCGATGTTCTCAATGAACACCCGTTCGAACGTATGTTGTGCGCGACTTTGAGTCAACACATGGTTGATCATAACATTCACTGGTTGGTGCCAAGAAACTCTCGAGATATCTCTCGAGGCATCATAGACCATGGGCCGAGATACATTGCCGGGAGCATGACATTCCATGGATATACCGATGCCGATTGGGCTAGCAAAGGTGGTGGATCGCAAGAGCACATCCGGATGCTACTTCACATGTAGATCTGCCGGCAGACCCAAAGCTCCGTAGCCTTGAGCATCACGAGGTCGAATACATCAGGATGTATGGCCTATCAGGAAGTCACTGTTGCGAAAGCTCTTCGTGAGTCAAGCGGAGTGTGCTAGATGCCACCGTTATCCTTTGTGATAAATCCGGTAGGGGATTCAGCTGTCATAGAATCCTGTGTTCCAGATTGGATCCAAGCATGCTGATGTATCGGTACCACTTTATCCGGGATATGGCATACGAGGCACCGCAAGGCTCGATCATATAGAACCGATGAGCAGGTCGCGGATATTCTCACAATGCCCTTGGGGGAAGGTCATGTTCCTAACCTTCCGTGAGAATCTTGGAATCATGGAGCACTCTATTCGAGGGTCCCGTTGGACGATGAGCTCGGGAGCTCAAAGGGGGTTTTGCGGATAGCTTCTCTGTTATAAGCACTTATGGTGCTTCGCCCCACCGTTGTGATTATTGAGTCAGTTCCGCCTCCCCATTTATCCGTGCCCCGTATGCATCCTACCCATTGAGTTCGTGGCTCATGGGAAGTACCTCTCATTTGGCCAATGAGATAAAAAGGCTAGAGACTAGTAGCAAAGACCGATGGATGCACGAACTCTGCCGTACTCTCTATCTAGGATGGCATCGTCCAACCACTCTGATCTCGGGATCAAGTTTAGTGATGTCCGGGACCTCTCGCCCGACTTCGGTCGATGAACCAACTGGCTGGTTGGAGACTTTGTGAGTCCGATAGAGGTTTTGGACCTTCCGGGCCGACCGTCACCGGTATGATGTCTTTGTGACCGACCCACTCTGCCTGCGCTAAATAAGAGGCTGTTAGGCAAGTTACGCGTGGGATGACTACAGACGATGTTTGGACCGCACTAGTGGACGAGAGTTCTCCTAGTTGGAGAGGGGAGTGTTAAAATTGACAACTAGGTCCAACTCCACAGTCGCTCGATGACGATCGCAATATTTTTATTGATTCTCTTCAGAGGTGTAAGATTGACGAAAGATCATCTCGACCTGAGGAACGAACATGTGTACTTGAATTTATTCCACTTAAGTGTGCCGGGTCGTCCTGAACAGAAATACAATGTTCCACCAAGTCCCCCGGAGGTGGGGAGCTATAGGACGAGGGATGTGGGAGCGCCGTGGCAAAGCTCCCTACCAATTTTCGGTGAAACGTGGGGGACGTCTAAATGTAAAAAATTATAAAATTTAATATTTAAAATGTAACTATATTTTTGCAAGGAATGTATATACAACATCATACACTTGCATCATGAAAGATAAATCATAAATGATAAAATTACAAATCGATGAATGATGAATCATATAATAAACAAATTTAAAAAGTTAAAAAGTTAAAACATACATCATACAATCATGCATAAGTTTGTAAGTTTGTAACTATATAATCATTAATGTAACTACTAACAATGTACAATGAAAATAAAGTTTAAGATATCATATGACATATTATATCAAGATTCAAAATAGAGTTTAAACTTCGAAGTTTACAACTCAAGTCTAAAACATAAAACTTAAACGCAAATAAGTTATATCCGAAACATAAAACATAAAACATAACATATGAATATCAAATGATATCATCATACCGATAAAATGAGCATAAATGCTCAAGTTAATGCCCCACTAGTCTCTCGCATCCAACTTCGCACGAATATATCAAGATCAACCATGTCACCATCCGAATCGAATCACTTGGATTCTCAAATATGCTAAGTGGCACATCAAATTTTAACACGAAACCATAAACTAAAAGGGCTAGTGAGGGGGACGGAGGGGCATGAGGGAAACATCCCCTAGAAGTCCCCAAGACCCCGGAGCGCGAGGGGGCGAGGAATCTAGACCCCTAGGTGGGGGGGCGAGACCCCGTGTAACACTGATAAAATATTGACTTAAATGTCTTAAAGGACGTGTTACACACCCCCAAAGATTCCTATATATTGGAGAGACTTGGAGTTCATTTGACACACATTGGTGTGGAGGAATTCTCTCTCTCTTGATGGCGTTTGTAATATTCCCAATTAGCTTTGCTAATTGGAATATTTCAATTTTGTTTAATTTTGCCGCTTTAGCTAGTAATAATAAATAAAGTGAGAAATAAGAGGGGTTACCTCACTTTGTCATCTCTGACACTTTTATAAATAAGTGCTTTTTCCTAGTTGATTGACGTTATAACTTAGAGAGGGGGCCTTCGGGGGTCCACATGAGTATGATGGGGGAGGCATCAAAGTCATCTACAATAATCGCGTTGTGCCAAGGAGAGTGAAGGGACGCAGCCAAGGTTTTGGTGAGCCAGCACCATAAAAGGTGGGGTTCTCACCTCATTTGGACACATGATTTGATATTGATATTGAGAGCTAGACTTCTCGTCCGCTTTCAAAGACGCCGGGTTGTTTAATGGGTTCCATAAAAGATCAAGTTAGTGCAACCGAGTGTCTCCTCGTTCGGGAGATCTCACCTTAGCCTCGGGGACTTCGAGTGCCCGCTTCGGTAAGGTTATTTCTCGGTATCACCCTTAGCTTTGGGGGACTTCGAGTGCCCGCTCTAGTAAGGTTATTTTCTCGAGTGACATCCCGCTGCTGCTGGTAATTAGCAAAATAGCTTTCCGGTGGAGATTTGGAGAGGAGGAAGCCCTTCTGTGACTCGCGCGTATCCAGGAGTGCGGTGACGCCGATCCAGAGAGGGAAGGACTTGGGGACCAAAGCAGGAGGGACGCCAGACCGAATAGTGAGGACGCCGATCCAGCTTGTCCAAGGCAGAGACGTTGCATCCGAAGAGGTATTGCGCATCCAGCCTTGGGGACGCATCCGGAGAACCAGTAGCAAGACCCGCCTTGGAGGACGCAAGGTATCCGAGGAGATATTGGCCGATCTAGCCTTGGAAGGTGCGTATCCGGAGAGATACCATCGATCCGGCCCTTGGAGGCGGGTATCCGAGGAGATATTGGTAGATCCAACCTAGATCCGAAGATATAGCAAACAGATCTAGCCTTGGAGTACGCAGATCCAGAGTGAGAGGACGCATCCGGATATGGGGAGGACTCGATCCGGCCAGACCGGCGCAGAGGACGCATCCGCCGTGGAGAAGGCCGATCCGAGGAGCAAGGGGAGCTGTGTGGGGGGGTTTGGCAGCTGCTGAGCCGCCCGAGGAGCCGATCATTTCATCTCGGAGGTTTTGTGGCCGCATTTCATCCGTCTTCTCGCGCCGTCACTAGCAGAGACAACGTTTTTATTGGTGAGGGTTTGAGGATTTGAGATCACCATCTTCTAGTCTTCAAATTACGTCCCATTGCATTCCAAGAGTGCATCTTCATAGTGTCGATCTTTAGCCAAATAGGGATGCCGTCCTTATTTGGTACTCATTATTTGTAGAGAGAGGGTCTCTACTGCCTAGGGCAAGGATAGGTGCACTCATCCCGATTATCTTGTACTCCTTATATGTACTCGTATTAATAAAATGGCTTAGTTTTTCCTGCATTCTATGTGTACTTGTTCCATGATCTCGGTTCCCGCATTGTATTTTGTACATCCGTCTAGCATATTTCGTGTATTACCGGGTTATTTCCTTGGGGATATTACAAAGGGTATCGTGAGCATGATCCGGCTCACTTCGTGGTGCTAGCAAGCCTATGACGCCCTGGGATAACCCCTACATATCTAAGGAACGCAGAAGCCGAGGATAGGTGGAAGCTTCTGAGAAGTGATTCGATCAGAGCCACCGAGACATCGGGCACATGCCCCAGAAGGCCGGCTGCCGCAACTGGCCTGCGATGGATGACAGGGTTTAAAGAGTGTCCTCCGCCACACAGAGAGCGCAGGCCTTCACGGGCGGGAAGATATCGGGCCTGAGAACCCCACTTTTCAGCTCACAGTGACTGGGTAACTCGCTATACCAGCAGGCACCATGTCCCACGTGGACAGCCTCAAACATCCACTGCTTCACATCTGCCAGAAAGACATGTAGGACAAAGAAAAGTGTGGAGGTGCACAGAGGGACAACCTCCAAAGACCCACGCGACCCACCATGCCTACCTTCCCGGGTAGAGGATGAGGGGGTCAGAAGAAGACCAGAGAGATGTGAGTCCACCAATGGGCACTGCTTTTTGGTGAGTATGTGGCTTAGGACAGCATTCATGGATACTCTCCCCTTTGAGCGCTATCTCCAAAACATCGATGCGCATCAAACCCCGAGCATGAGCAAGACCAAGACAAGGCGGATACCACCGTGATGACCACCGTGCGGCTAGTAGATTCCATTTGCCTATGTTTGATGGTTCATCAAAATATTCTGCAAAGTCTTGGTGGGAGAAGCCGGACATCTATTTCCAAATTTTAATCGATGTTGGAGACGAGGCCATTAAGATGGCTATTGCATTTAGAGGGTGGAGGCTCAGATTTGGTGGTTTCATGGGATACATACCTGCATTCTAAGGTGACGACATATGTCGAGTTGCATTTCAGAGGGTGGTAGAGCGTTTTGACAAAGAGGGATCCGGAGCAAAGATTTTTGCTTATCGACTCAAGCTCAAACAGACCGGAGTGCAGAGGCATACATCTCGGATTTCTTGAGGGTTTCGTGATGGTACTCGACTTATCGACAAATTTCTGATGGTCTATATGTTTGTGGAGGGGGTCATTGCAGCCACTTCGTGGCCTAGTCCTGGCCGAACAAACCGCTACACCGCAGATGCTATCAAGAGACTCGAGACGACAGGATGTCTTGCCTGCAGACTCCGCCACCCATCCCGCAGACAGCTTTCCGGGGCCTAAGGGTAGAGACATCGAGGCCCGCTCCAAGGCGAATCCGGACGAGGGCATTGATGATGAGGCCAGAGAGAGCCGAGGCTGAAGCGATTATGCTTCACTTGCCGAGGAGCCATGGGCACTGTGGACACAACAAAAGGCAGAAAGGCATTGAGAGAGGTCTTCTCGAGAGCAAAGTGAGAAGAGGATGAGGAGGATGATGAGGAGGCAGAGGATGTTATGCAAATACAGAGTACCTTTACCACCAACACTCGACGGTGTGGGCATCATTCGCACCTACTCGGGGAGCTCTAGCAAGATTGCGAGGAGTCCCCAAGTATTTGACATCGCGCGTACGGGGGATGCGGCGCTGACAAATACGGTTTTTGGTCTTAGTCGATAGTGGGGGCACCCACAACTTCATCGATGCCCAGATGGTTGAGCGGAGAGGCATACCGACGGGGAGGCTTTGATGGGTTTTCCGTTTGGTACCGAGAGATCGCACTACGGCATGTGCTCGATATGTACCGTAATTATCGTTGACGATGGGCACCTATACATCGACCGATCACTTCTTTGTGGTGGATATTCCTCGTACACCAATGTGATATTGGGGGTTCATATTATTACTCGGGGAAGGTCACGGACGATTGGAAGGCTCTAGAGATGGAGTGGGGATGATCCCAAGATCGGGAAGCATGAGAAGATACGAGCGGCGTAACACATATCCACCCCGCATGCGCATCGGCACACAAAAGATGGAGGCGACTTTCCGCAAGGGAGATATAGAGTGGGCGTAGAGTTGCGGGCTCAGAGGCAGAGGATACAGGCGACGGTACCTCGATCTACAGTTATTCTCGATGTATATATTTTTGGGACATTCGCTGTGACAACCGTGATCGGGGGTTTGGAGTACATTGATCGAAGCGGTGGAGTGTGAGCGGCCGTGATTACCACACCGTAGGCATCCCAAGTGCCTATCGGGATGAGATAGAACGGCCATCTCGAGAGTTGTCGTCCTTGGTCACATTCGACTCCAAAGACTACCCTTTTGCTTCTTCGCAGTGCCGGTGAAGAAGAAGGACTGGCACATTACGCATGTGCATTGACTACGGTGGCCTCGAACAAGAAGACCGAAGGAACATGCACTCATTCCCAGGATCGACGAGCCGATGGATGAGTTGTAGGAGCACTGTTTTTCAAAGATTGATTTGAGATCCTGGTACCACGTATACGCGTGAGGGAACGTGGTAGGACATTCCCAAGACCGCTTTCAGTGTCATTATGGGCACTTTGAGTTTTTGGTCATGCCATTTGGGTTGACCAATGCACCCGCTACCTTCCAAGCCTTGTATGAACCACATTTTCAGTGGACTTCATCTCGAGAGTTTCAGCCGGTTTTCGATGACATCCATATACAAGCAGACTTGGGAGGAGCATCTCCAAAAGATATTGAGACGGTCTTGCACATTTTGGAGGAGCAAAGAAGCTCTATGCCAAGCTCTCCAAGTGTGAGTTTGGGTTGACGGGAGATGTCAGACTGGGACATTATAGGAGTGGACGGGTGAGAGTCCATGAGGAGAAGATCGTGGCTATCGTGGATCGGCCAGAGCTAACGAATGTGACAGAACTTCGAGGGTTTATTGGTATCTCGCACCTACTATGAAGTTCGTCAAGGGCTTCTTCACTTTGCCGCAGACCCTCACGGATCCGACGAGGAAGGGGGCATTCATTGGTCGGATACAAGATACGCTTTGACAAGCTCAAGGAGGTGATGAGCAACTTGTCCCGTATTAGCGTTGCCGTATTTTACGTGTACTCTTTGTCCTAGAGTGCGATGCATCGTGAGGATTATGAAGTTTTGATGCAAAAGAGGGTCATCCGATTGCTTTCGAGAGCCTAAGCTCATTCCACACGAGAGGCTATATCCCATATACGACAAGGAGATGCCGGCCATCATGCATGCATTGGCCACCCTATAGCATTCGGTAGGTAAGGCGTATTCGGTGGTGAGGACAGATCATAACAGTCACCGAGGTACTTTCGGAGCGTGCCAGCTAAAAGAGAGTGCGAAGTGGATCACAAGATCCAAGCACACTTTGACAGAGTATGTCAAGGGAAGAATAACGTGGTAGTCGATGCCCTTTTCCCCGTAGACCGGCCACATTATCACTCACAGAGCCCGGACGCCGACCGGAAGGCTCGACTACCGGGCGGAGTACTCCAAAGATAGACGAAGGCGAGGCTCGGGATGGGCGGTGTAGCTGATAGCAGAAAGACAGGTGGCCGATGAGGTCATCTATTACGGGGACAGATCTTCGACCGAGGGATCTCTACTGAAGAAGAAGATACTCCGTGCTTCACATGATCTACCTTGGCGGCCATCGTGCTCACCAAGACGCACAGGCCATCCGTGAGAGATTTGCATGGAAGGGCTCTCAAGGAGGACGACGCAACATGTCGTATGCGAGGTTTGCCAATGAACACCAAGGGAGAGATGAGTCATCCTCGCGGGTTGTTGTACCCTCTTCCCATTCCGAGGGGAAGTGGGAGACATTTCGATGGACTTCATCACGGGATTGCCCACAAGCAGCAGGCAAGGGATCGCATCTTCGTAGTGGTTTACAGGGCCGACGAAGTATGCTCACTTTTTCGCCATTTCAAGACATCACACAATGTTATTATGCAGCGTAGCGTTGTTTTTCGTGAGGTTTTGTGTTGCATGGTCTACCCAAGACCATTGTCACGAGCGGTGACGCCCGTTTTGCGGGGTGGATCGTGAGCTCTTTCGACTAGTGGGGACAGAAGTTGACACGAGCACGTTGCTATCATCCTCGCATCAGACGGCACGGGAGATAGTTAACAAGTGGTCAGAGGGCTAGTTGCGTAACTACGTCGCGTTGTGAGAGCATGGTCACACACATTTGGGCGAGTATCGCTACAACACAACCACCATATGTCCATCGCGTATGACACCTTTCTATGCTTTGTATGGATATCATTCCCTATCTTTTGTGGACATGATGTTTGTGTTAAAGGTGGCTCCGCGAGCTGCTATGGATCCAAGAGAGCCAAGACATCCTCCGGCTCTCAAGGACAACATAGAAGACAATGCACCGCGTTGTATTAAGGCCGATAAGGGCTCCGTGGAGAGACACTTTCGAGGTAGGGGACCTGTCTACCACGCGCGCCCATACCGACAAATTTTCGCTCAAACAAGGCCAGAAGCTAAAGCCTCGCTTATGGACTATACAATGGTGATAATGCGAGACGGCAAAAGCTGCAGGAGTTGAGCTGCTCCCAAGGCAAATGGATTCACAACATCTTTCATGTATCATGCCCGAAAAAGGCACCGGGCCGCATGTGAGAGTCACCGAGAGCTACCGCCTGCTGGATGATGAGGGGCATCCGGTGTTACAACGTGAGGCCATCGACACTGGGAGAGTAACCGCGTAAAGGTAGCAACTTGCAGAATTCTTGGTGAGATGGAAGACCTGCCGATGAGGATGCCACTTGGGAGGATGAGAGGATCTTACAAAGATTCATTTCCCGCTGTTTGAGGACAAGCAACGTTGTCGGGGAGATCAGATATTCCCAATTAGCTTTGCTAATTGGAATATTTCAATTTTGTTTAATTTTGCCGCTTTAGCTAGTAATAATAAATAAAGTGAGAAGTAAGAGGGGTTACCTTACCTCTTTAGTCATCTCACTTTATAAATAAAGTGTTTTTTCCTAGTTGATTGACGTTATAACTTAGAGAGAGGGGGCCTCGGGGGTCCACATGAGTATGATGGGGAGGCATCAGCCGACCCAAGGTTAACCGCGCAGCCAAGGAGAGTGAAGGACGCAAATAAGGCCTGAGGAGTTTAGCACTATAAAGGTGGGGTTCTCACTTGTTTGGACATGCATGATCTGACATTGATACTTCGAGAGCTAGACTTCGTCTCGCTTCAAAGACGCCGCTGTTTAGTCGGTCCGCAACATCGTTTTTGAAGGTAACCGAGTGTCTCGAGCCGAGATCTCACCCTTAGCTCCTGGGACCCCGAGTGCCCGCCCCGGTAAGGTTATTTCGGTATCACCCTTAGCTTCTGGGGACTTCGAGTTCCCTCGCCCTAGTAAGGTTATTTTCTGAGTGACATCCCGCCAAGTGGTACTAGTGCCAGCTTTTCCGTGGAGATTTGGAGAGGAGGAAGCCCTTCGTGACCTCGCGCATCCAGGAGGCGGTGACGCCGATCCAGAGAGGGAAGGACGCATCCGTAGGAGGACGCAGATTCGAATAGTGAGGACGCCGATCCAGCTTGTCCAAGGCAGAGAGGACGAGACTCGAAGAGGGAGATTGCGCATCCAAATTGGGACGTGCATCCGGAGAACTGCAGCGGTATCCACCTGAGGACGAGATCCGAGGGAGAGGAGCTATCATTCAGGGGCTCGAAGGTGCGTATCCGGAGAGATACCCACCGGACCTGCCCCTTGGAGGATGCGTATCCGAGAGATATTGGCGGGATCCACTAGATCCGCACATACAGACCCAGCCTTGGAGGACGCATCCGGGAGTGATAGGACGCAGACTGATAGGAGGATTGGGATTCAGCAGATTCAAAGGCGTAGAGGACGCATCCACGTGGAGAACGCCGATCCGAGGAGCAGTGAGCTTCTGTGTGGGGTTTGCGTGGCGCCGTTGTTTCAAATTTCGGTGAGCCGACTTACCTATCCGGAGGTCGGCACGCATTTCATCCGTCGCTCGCGCTGCCATCAGCAGAGAGCGCGCGTTTACTGTGAGGGTTTGGAGGATTGAGATCACCATCTTCTAGTCTTCGCCCGCGCTTCCATTGCATTCAACAGCTGCATCTTTCATAGTCGACTACCAAATAGACGCCGTCCTTATTTGCGCCCATTATTTGTAGAGAGAGGGTCTCTACTTTGCCTAGGGCAAGGATAGGTGCACTCATCCCGATTATCTTGTACTCCTCTATATGTAATCTCAGATTAATAAAATGGCTTAGTTTTCTCGTACCTATGTGTACTTGTTCCATGATCCGGTTCCGCATTGTATTTTGTACATCCGTCTAGCATATTTCGTACATCGGGTTATTTCCTTGTAGATATTGGCGTCGTTGAGCCGCGTATTCTTTGTTTGGGTTGTTCGGTTATGTGTGACACGCTATCGTATGACCTATCGAGACTTTTGTCGGTAGAGGCATCCCGCTGATTGCCGTAACGTTACCATTTCCTATCTCTGTTTTGGCTTGTCTTCTATCGATCTATTAGTATGTTCTATCTTCTTCAGTATTGTGCCCTAATCTGAAATGGCATAGAACAAGAGCAGAAATTAACAAATTGGAGACCCATGAGACCATTCATTGGGACCATTCATTGAGACCACTTGAGAGAACCACAAATTTTTTGCTTGGAAACCAAGGGGCTAACCCCTTGATCATAATATTGAGAGCTCTCCTCTTCATCTTGGCATATTGAGGAATTATCTTGGTCTTCAACGAACCTTGTCAAACAAGTCGGCCTACAAGAAGGATCAAGTTGGCCTCAAGGACATTAAGTCGAATTCTCCTCTAAGAAACCTATATATAAGAGAACCTCTACTTGATTTGGAAGCACAATTCCATCAAGCAGAAGCAATTTGATCTCCTCAAGAAAGATGAAGCTGAAAAAAGGACGAAAATCAAGATCGGGTTTTGGACATCTTTCTCTCTCTTGTTAGGGTTTCTAAAGTAGTCGGGCAGGGCCGAAATTGCACAAGTTTATGGGGAAGTCGAAGTTGCAGAAGAAACTACATAGGCAAATCGAAGTTGTAGAATAAACTGCTAGGGAAGTTGAAGTTGCAAACGAAATTGCTGGGGAACGTTGTAGAAGAAATCATAGTCAAAGTTGTAGAAGAAGTTGTTGGGGAAGCCGAAGTTGTTGAAAGTCAAAGTTACTACTAGGTCGAAGTTGCTGGAAACCGTGAAGGTTGATCAATTCTGAGGGGCCTTTGGCAAGGATCTTAGGTCTTGGAATTCCGCTTTCATTTGAAGTTCTATAAGAAGAGAAGAATTCTTGTGGGTTTTCTGCTCAAGAGGAGAGGTTTTGGCCTTAGTTTACAACCCTACATTCTATGTCCTCTTGTCTCATTGATCTTTATTGTTTGATAGCTGTTTGATGATAGAAAACACAATAATAATCAAGTTGAAGAAGAAGCTAATCAAGTTGCTAAAAAGACATCACAAGCAGTTATCAAAGTAAGAGAAATCACCTAATCTCGCTGCCCCTAGATTTCTCAAAAATTTATCCATTGAGAAATATGCCATTTAAAAATGACATTTCTTAAGTTTATGCAATTCTGTTTAAATGAAAAGAAATTGTATTATCAAAATTCACAAAATAGTATGATGCTTTTTTCAATAAAAAAACAGGCTTTAGTCAAGCTTCCATCCTTTAAGGCACTCATATGCCATACTTTGAAGTTTGCGAATTAGAAACAAAAATGCCTTTGATGAATAATACTATCAAAGTTGGTACTGTTAATGTCCATGGCCTTGGCATTCTGATTTTACTAACCTGATATAAAAAATAATGATCAACTAGTCCCATATAAATGCTCAAGTACAAAATAATGGTAAATTGCAATAAAGATACAAGCTGCATAACCCAATAACCACTAATGTTTCCATTGTTTAGAAATGTATGGAAGAAAAAGCATAGTTCTGTTATGCTTGTAACTTTAAACTATTTTTAAGGTTCCTAATCTTATAAATAACAGGTATCATGTAATTGAGGCTATTGCTGGAGGTGGTATTTACTGTAATAATGGCATTAAATGGATCAAACATATCAGGTGTGCCAAAAGCTATTTGCACTTTTTTGGTTCTTGTCTTCCAAGTAATGCAATATCTTGAGTAACACTATACCTGATTTTTCTGAATACCAGTGAAGTGAATCTTTCCAAATATGCAATATTGTAAGATATTTATACCATTCGAGCACAATAACAGACCTATAAGAGGTAGATCATATAGACATGAATGTCTTATACAATAATTGGGAGTAAAGAATATGAATAAAGCAAATGTTAGTCAAAATGTGACTTTGTGAAAATTCATTTTAATACTATATTATTAAAAAATGATTGTCTAACATGATTGCAGCCTTTTTTTCCAAGGTACTTAGGCCCTCCTCACACCAAATATTTAGGAGATAATTGTTTACTTAATTGCCAACCCCAACAAAAAGTTGATAATATAGACTTTTAACTAGATTTAACTACCATAGCCAAAAACTTTAAGGTAAAATTTTCTTTGTCTTGAAATAGTCCATTTAGGCAATTAAATAACCGTTAGCTATATACGTATTGTTATTATAGATGATACATTAAATGATTTTAAATATTTATAATTACTATATGTTGATCTACAAGAAGGTTTGATGCTTTACGATATGTGATACATTTTGTTTGTTATAGCACAAATTGTTTGCTTTGTTTGTAAAGAACTATCTATTTTAAAAGGTGCATTGCTTGTTATGAGCATACTACAAATATTAGAGTTTAGCATGGAATTTTTATGTCTTGTCTATAATACTTCTATGCTATGCGAATAATGAGTTTTATCCACTCAATTAGCAAATTCATAGAGGCATTGTATGTAGTGTACTAAGGCAATTTTGTCCTTAGAAATTCTTAGAGACTATGGTTTCCAACATAATTTCTTTGATTGTTCAAGTAATGAAATGAATATTTCATTCAATAGTATAGCACATCAATAAGCAATATAGTCCCTATACCCACAATTAATAACATTTATTGTTGAGATTTTAGCTTGGGAGGTACTTCAAACCCGAGGCTTGAGGTTTGTGGAGGAGTTGTGTGACGCAGGGTTTGAAACCCAAGCCTGGGGTTTTTCACCCAAAGTTTTTGGGTCAAAACCGTGACGAGATTTTGACAAGTGATGGATGGAGACGATAGAGGACTCCGAGAGCAATTAGAGTGAAACAGGACTTGGTGATTAATCGGCTAAATCACGAGTCATACTCTGCTCGGCGGCCAAACGAGCAGAGTCGAATATCCGTGATTCAGCTCGGCGATTTTCCCGATTTTCTCGACTGAATCGGCAGTTTAGGGTTTTAGATTTTTTTTTTAAATTGTCAGCGTCGGGTTTTAAACAGTCCCGCCGCCGTCCGTTTCGCTGCTCGCACACTCGCTCGCTGAGGATATGTGGTCGCTCGAGCATCAAAGCATCATCGTGGTCGCTGGAGTGTGAAGTCACGACTGCAATAACCGCATCATCGTGATTCGTGGAGCAACGCCAGAGTCCAGACATAAAATTCATCCACAGTGCACACTTTTGTTGTCTTCCTGCGCGGAGGTTCGGGTTCATTATACTATACACTTTTGTCTATCGTTCGAACTTCATATTATATTCCCTGAAATGATATTTGTAACAATGGGCCGCGAAACTAATCTACTGTTGTGTTGATCAGTCCCCATTTCCATTCAACTGTTTTTTATGGGCCGCGAAACTAGTTTTTGGCATGGAAAGAAAAAATAAATTAAATTACCTGGACTTGATTGCCTTAAAAACTAAAAAACATGACAATTATTTGTGTAGTAGTAGGGATTGATTGAAGCTACTGCTTTCCTAATGAAACTTCTGCAAAAATCGCTGAAATTTATTTTCCAGTGCTCACATTTTGGTATGAAAATGTCTTGTTTCGACTCTTGAGTGCCTCTTGAGTTGATTCAAATTTGGTGTGATAATGTCTTGTTTCGACTCTCGAGTGCCACTGGATCGCTGAGTTTTTGTAGGCAGATGACTTATAAGTCAGCACTGATTTCAGTGAAAACATGTTACAGTTTCTCTTTTCAACATTATTGAATAAATTATAAAAGGACTGTGTTCCCAAAATCATTGGTTTAAACTTTACATCACTATAGGCAGTACTAAACCATAAGGCTTTTGCAGGACTGCATGATGTGATTCATCATTCGAGTCTTACTCCACAAGTGTCTCTTGCTTTTTAGGCGTTAACTATTGTTTCTGTAATAAACAAAGTTACAAGCAGTCCCTGCTTCCTGTATCATGTATTTTTTAGTATTTACAAAGTGTCTCTTGCTTTTTCGGTGTTAAGTTTTAACTATTGTTTCTAACTTTCTGTAATAAACAGTCCCTGTTTGTATATGAAGATATATTGTAATAAACAGTCCCTGTTTTCACTACCATTAGCATCCAAAAAATCACCAATAACTTTCAAGTTTCTATCACTGTCCATCTCTCCTACTTATCTGCATTTTTAATTTTTATTTATTTTTTGTCTTGCAGGCAGCAGGAGCCATAAATTAAACAAAAGCAGCAAAGCCACAACTTTAAATCTCGATTCTTCAATATTAACAGAAGCCACAATTTAAACACAAGTCCAAAACAACTACAATGCCGAGGGAGAAGGATTTTGCTTGGGCTTATTGTGACAAGATTCCCGAAAGCGCCAAGCTCCTTTGTAAATTTTGCAAAAGAGAATGTAGTGGAGGCATCTATAGATTCAAGTACCACCTTGCACACATACCCGGGCATGATATAGGTCTCTGTGACAAGGTTGACGATAATGTCAAACACCAAGCAACCTTGGCCCTTGACATGTTGAGTCAGAATAATGCTAAGAGAGCAAAGCAAAAACAAGAAATAGGAACTCTTGGAGCTGACCTTTCTTCTTCCAATACCCCCTTTTCATATCCTTCTGTTGAGTCCTCAATGCCATTCCCAAGTTTTTCACACATGCCTCCAAGTCCAAGTCAAAGTCAAACTCAAGCCCAGATGAATCAACCTGGATTCAACACTGGAGGTGGAAACATAAACACTTTTTTTCCTCCCCGCACAAAACCTGGTTCCCAACCTACCTTGGATGGCACTGGTTGGAAAAAAGATATCCATAAACAGGCAAGGAAGGCCATTGCTAACTTTTGGTTCTATTCTGACATACCTTTCCATTGTGCTAGAAGTCCTTATTGGCAAGCTATGATTGATGCAGTCGCTGTTGTAGGTCCAGGATTCAAAGCCCCTACATCAGAGAGCCTTAGGACAGATTTATTGTTAGAGAGTGTTGAAGATGTCATGCTTGTGCTAGCTGAGTTTCGTTCATCATGGATAGAGACGGGGTGCACCATCATGAGTGATGGATGGACTGATAAGAGGAATAGAACTTTAATAAATTTCCTTGTATCTTGTCCAGCAGGCACAATGTTTCTCAAATCAGTGGACGCCTCAGAAAAGGTTAAGACTGCCCAACTTATTTGTGAAATGATGGAGGAAGTCGTTCAAGAAGTGGGAGAAGAACATGTTGTACAAATTGTCACCGACAATGCAGCTAATTATATGGCTGCTGGTAGACTTTTTGAGATTAGGCACCCCACTATTTTTTGGACCTCTTGTGCTGCGCATTGCATAGATTTAATGCTTGAGGACATTGGTAAGCTTCATTGGATACATGAGGTTGTGGAGAAGGCAAAATCCATAACCAAATACCTGTACAACCACACTATTGTCCTAAACACCATGAGAAAATACACTGAAGGTAAAGAAATTGTTCGACCTGCAATGACTAGATTTGCAACAAATTTCATATCTTTGCAATCTGTGGTTGAGCAAAAGATAAATCTGAAGAGGATGTTCTTGGGGCCTGAGTGGATAGCATCTAAACATTCCAAGACCCTTGAAGGCATTGAAATTGTTTCACTTGTGTTTAATGACGGTTTTTGGAAAGATGCCGAAGAGATTATTGCTTTGACAGAGTCCCTTGTCAGAGTTCTCAGGTACTTCAAGTCTTTTAACTTTTTTCATTTTTAAAATTTCATTTCAAGCTTCTTTTTATTTTCAAAGTTTCATAATTCATTAATTTTGAAAGCTAACTTTCAGGATGGTTGATGGTGACAAACCCGCTATGGGTTACATTTATGAGGCAATGGATCTCGCAAAGGAGGCCATCAAAAGAAGATATGGGGATGAGGAGGCAAAGTATTTGCCTCTTTGGGATATTATTGATGCACGTTGGGATAGGCAATTGCATTCCCCTTTACATGCTGCTGGGTACTTCTTAAACCCACAGTATTTTTATGATAAGAGCAAATTTAATGAAGATGGGGAGGTTGGCAGAGGACTTATGACATGCATTGAAAGGTGCTCCCCTGATCCAGAAATTCAAAGCCGTGTCTTTTCCCAACTACAGGATTATAGGACGCCAGCCAAATTATTTGCCTATACCAGTGCTATACGAGAAAGGATTAGGATGTTGCCAGGTACCCTAAGGCTTCATCAATTCATTAAATTTGTTTAAAATTTATTTTGTATGTTAAATGTTTTATTAATTTTGTTTTCTTTTAAGTTTTTACTATTTAGTACTTACTACTCACAAACACTTGGCATTTGCTAGGTCTTTGGTGGCAAAATTTTGGTAGTGATACCCTAGATTTGAAGAGATTTGCCATTCGAATCTTAAACCAATCATGTAGTGCTTCAGGTTGTGAGCGCAACTGGAGCATGTTTGAAAAAATACATTCTAAGAAGCGTAATCGATTGACACAAAAGCGCTTAAATGACATTGTATTTGTCCATTACAATCTACGACTTCGCAACAAGCAAATACTAGGTGAGAGCCTGAATTTGAAGTTTTCATAATTTGATTTGCACTTTAAAATTTAACCTTTAAAGTTCTAACTTTAATTTACATTTCAATGTCTCACGATAATGACAGGTTTGGATCATTCACCAATCGACCTTGAGGAGATAGATCTGCAAACTACAAATGCATCAGATTGGGTCCAAATAGAGGAGGAGCCTCCTCTTTTAAGTCTACATGACTTGGAGAACTTAGAGAGTCAAGCAAGTGAAGGAGTGGGAGGAATTGCTTCTAGTTCTCACTCTTAGAGTCTTAGACTCTCAGTTATTGATTTTTTACTAATTTGCTTGGCAGTATTTTCAATTTTGTAAACTTTTAGAAGCATACGCTTCTAGTTCTATGTAGTCACTGGTTAGGACTCAGTACTTCGGATCATGTTTGGACTCATAACATATATGAGATACTTATTCATTCATGATATTTTGGACATCTATTGATATTTTGCATTGTTTGGACATGGCTTTATTGAATATCAATGAAAAATATTTGTTTTAATTCAATATATGTGTATATCTTTATTTATTGAATTTGCCGATTTTTTCCCGATTTTTTCCCGATCCGATTCAAACTCTTCGCTCTTTTGCCTCGCCGATTTATTGCCGATTCCGAGTCTGGTAACAGAAGTCTGTTTTACACTTTCAAGTCATAGAAAAGAAAAGAGAAGCAAGTTGGATGCTTCTGGGAAGAAGGGAACGTTTGTGGGCTATAGTGAAACCTCGAAGGCATACAGAATCTATGTGCCCGGTCAAAGAGAAGTGGAGATATGCCATGATGTCACCTTCGATGAAGATGTTGCCCCCAGGAAGGTTTGAAATCTTCCTATCTCAAAGGAAGACAAAGAAGAAGAAGAAGTTGGAAGGCACGAAGAACTAAAGGATGAACCAATGCCTGATGTTGAAGGACCGATGGATCCTATAGATCTACCTTCTTCAAATAAAAGAAGACCTTCATGGCTTAGAGACACTCTCAAAGATGCCGAGGGACACACTGCTCCAAGGGGAACATTCTGTGAAAGTAAGAAGCCGAGTAGGTATAAAGGGTACCTAGCAGCCATGGGTACTATTGTACAATCTGAGCCTGGAACTTTTGAAGAAGCCATAAAGCATCAAGTTTGGAAGGATGCTATGCACGAGGAATATGAGTTAATCGTGAAGAATGATGTATGTGATGTTGTCCCTAGACCAAAGGACAAATCTGTTGTCACCTCTAAATGGCTCCACAAGATCAAGCATGGAGCCGATAGAAGTGCTGAAAAGTTCAAGGCTTCTCTCAAAAGGAAGGCATAGATTATGATGATATATTTGCACCTGTTGCTCGCTATACCACCATTCGATCGATCATTGCCCTTGCTACAATGCAAGGATGGAGTCTCCATCAAATGGATATGAAGACTGCCTTCTTACATGGTTCAATCAAGGAAGAGGTCTATGTGGAACAACCTCTGGGGTTCGAAGTCCAAGATAGAGACACATTTGTATGCAGGTTGAAGAAAGCCCTTTATGGGTTGAAGCAAGCCCCTAGGACTTGGTATGAGAGAATTGATAGCTACTTGATGAAGCTGGGCTATACTCGAAGTGATGCTAATCCAAACTTTTATTTTAAGGTTGATAATGATAGGCCTCTCTTTCTAGTTCTCTCTGTGGACGATTTCTTCCTGATAGGTGCTGACCCTCTCATTCATCATTATAAAAGGGAGCTAGCTTCTGAGTTCGAGATGAAGGACCTAGGACCGATGCACTATTTCCTAGGCTTGGACTTCTGGCAAAAGCCAGGTGAGATTTTCCTTTCTCAAGGAAAATATGTTGTGAAGCTGTTGGAGAGATTTGGGATGGTGGGCTGCAGGTCCGTGACTACTCCGATGGAACTCAACTTTAAGAAGTTGTGTGGAAGTGCTACTGTGCCCAAGTTGGAAAATCCTACAGAGTATAGTCAACTTGTGGGGGCCTTGATGTTCTTACTGAACTCATGTCCAGACATATGTTTTGCATTGAACACATTGAGTCAATACATGGTCGAGCCTCATCACATTCACTGGATTGGTGCCAAGAATCTCTTGAGATATCTTTGGGGCACAATCAACCATGGGCTGAGATACACTGCCAGGAGTATGAGGCTCCATGGATATACCGATGTTGATTGGGTAGGCAATGTGATGGATCGTAAGAGCACATCTGGATGTTGCTTCACCTTAGGTTCTACTTCGATCTCTTGGATGAGCAGGAAACATAAATCGGTTGCTTTGAGCACCATCGAGGTCGAATACATTGCAGCAAGTATGGCCTGTTGTGAAGCTGTTTGGTTGAGAAAGCTCTTCAGTGAGCCGTTTGGGCATGTGCTGGATACCACCGTTATTCTTTGCAATAACCAAAGTGGGATTCGTCTTTCTAAGAATCTCGTGTTCTACGACTAATCCAAGTATATTGATATTAGGTACCACTTTGTCCGGGACATGGTACAACGAGGTGCCGTAAGGCTCCATCACATTGGGACTGATGAGCTGGTTGCTGATATTCTCATGAAACCCCTGGGGAAGGTCAAATTATTAACCTTCTGTGAGAAGCTTGGTATCATGGATAGACCCTATTTTGAGGGTCCCGCTTGAGTTGGATTATGAGCTCTAGGAGCTCCAGGGGGCTTGGGAATAGCTTCTTGGAGCTATAAGCAACCATAGGGCTCGGTTCGCCTTACTTTGTTGGTGGGCTTCTTCCCCACCATTATGATATTGAGCTGGTTCACCCTCTCTTTGATCTATGCCCCACATGCATCCTACCCATGGAGTCTGAGACTCATGGGAAGTAACTCTCATTTGGCCAATGAGTTGGGAAAAGAGGATAGAGCTCGATAGCATTACTGAAGGACACATCAAGTTTTGCTGTACTCTCTATATCTAGGATGGGATGTGTCCAAGACTCCAACCACTTGATCTGGGATCAAGTCTGGATGAGTTTTTTTACCTCTAAACTGACTTCGGGTTAGTATGTGACTCTCTCTTGAGTCTGGTTGAGGTTCTTACCTCTAAACTGACTACAGGTTAGTGGAGTGTGATGTCTTTATGACTCACTCTCAATCTTCTTATCTCTTCTATAGCAAAGAAGAGCCAGCAAAGTAGTTACATCAGGATGACACAAGATTGCATGATCTTCATGATATATGGTAGTACATGATGGTACTGGATGTCAGGATTGCATAGGTGGACAGATGGAGTTCTCCCTAGTTGAGAGGGAGTGTTAATTTTTGGCAACTAGGTCCAAACTCCATGTTGCATTGCTCATATCGTGGAGGTGATATTTTTGTTGGATTTCTCTTTCGGAGAGGTGCAAGATTGATCTAAAGATCATCTTGTTTGGATGAGCAGAACTTATATTTTGAATTTATTTTCCACACATGTGCAAATTGTCAAGGTCGGCTAGAATTGTAATGTAGGCTCACAAGCCCCAAAAGATGTGTCACTCACCCCTAGTCATGGATATAAATAGGAGAGACATGATGATCATTTCATCATTCACTCATCTCACACATCATTCTCTCATCTGATTGGTTTGTACAACCTTAGAGGCTTCTCTCTCCTCCACACGTGTGAAATCAGGAAGCTGCAATTTTAGATTGGTTTGGGGAAAATCTGGAAAACGTTGACCAGTGTTGTCTTTGGGTCAACGTCCACCATTTGACTGCGTTTTTGAGGCAGGAAGTCCGATCTTGGAAGGCCGCATTTGAGGGCACATAAATCGAGGTCAAATGTTGATCTTTGACCGCAACATTTATTACCGTGTTGACCACAGATTTTGACTGTTTTGTGGACTGATTTTGGGGTGTGTTTGACTTTGAAGGAAGGCCGAGTTTGACCATGTTTGACTGAACTTGGTTGGAGGTTGAAAGGGTTGGTTTGACCAACAAAGTCTTTGTTGGCTAGGGCATCCTGTTGACTGCTGTAAAATACATTTTTCTCTCTTTGCTGAATAAGAAGAATTACAAATTCTTTTCTCTTCTATTGGCTTGTCTTCTATCGGTTTATTTTATGTTGTATCAACATTTACTTTCAATGATTATGTGATTGCTAATCTAAAATTGAATCGGACTAATAAGAAGAAAGATTGAAGTAAACTGCTCTAAGCATAGAACATACCATGGTTATCTAAAATTAACAAGAATTCATCTTGATATATTGGCATAGAGGCAGGAAATCCACCACAGATGCAATAGATTAGGGTCTGCTTTGTCAATTTGCCGTGGAGTGAAGGATATGCTATCAGGTCTGGAAAGGATGGGAAAAGATGGTTGCAATGAGCTCTTGAAGTTTGTAAAAGGAATTCAGTCCTGTGCCCAAGAGTCTCTGACTCATCCTTATAGTAGTCTAGAGGAAGAGGCTAACAATGTATGTGCTCCAGATGTGTGAGATAATGAAGGGATCAAATTCCAAGTCAATCTCTTTCATGGCAGTCTATCTCCCTATTTAATGATGTGCTCCTCTAGTAAACCTAGCAGTGGAACACACTCATTGATGCACAACTTGACCCTTGCAATTTTAATTTAGAGTAAGGCATGTGAACTTACATGCAAGCAAATCCAAGACACATGAACTCCTTATGCATGCAAATATCCATGATTATGATTTCCAATATTTGAAGGAATAATGCAAAACCAAGCTAAGTGAAAAGGTCTTAGAATCTGTTATAACTTATATTATATGAGGCTTCATCTTGTGCTTTTCATCACATTGATGTAGACTTGCTGCCGATACTCTTGAGCATTGGATTGACTTGGGTTCTCTTCATTGCATTTGATCACTTGATGGAGATTTTTGGTTGGGGGAGCCTCACTCCTCCTTGGGTGGATGGTGATTGTGCTTGTTGCATGGTGTTTTTCTCACAAGTGCTTGCCTTGTTGATCCCTTTGATTATACTTTTGATGGACATGGACCATGATATATTTATTGTGGTTTAAGTTACTGATTCGATTAGCAGGGTAGCTAAGGTCCGTAGAACATGTTTGTAATTGACAAACACAGGGTAGGGCCCCTCATTCACCTTGTTCCAAACCTCCACTCTTTAGGCCCAGTTTCCTCCTAAAAGGGCCAAGGGGGGATTACCAATTTATACCTCAACAAACTCCATGTAGGAATTGCTATTGATATTTTTAACACCGCTGCTAAGTGTTGAATTTGCTGATTTTCTGATTTGATAATTTCTTCCTATTGATCTTTTATTAAATTATCTTTTAAACCACTGATATCATGAGCAATTATACATAAAATCTCAACAGTAATATAAAGAAAAACAGTAGGAACATAAAGAGACTGCCATGCACAATAGAGACAACAAATTTTCCTTGGGAAACCCAAACTTGGGGGAAAACCCAACAAGTTTTCTTCGAGGAGAATTGTTCTTTAGCAAGGTTCACAATTACATAATTTTTCTAGAATTTTGTGCCAAAACCAGACCCAAAGTACTAGTCAAACCTGGTCAAATATCAACCAATAACAGAAAAGTCAACATTGGTCAACTGTCAAACTTTGGCCTGTGGTCAATATGCAGTCAACTTGGCCTACGTTCAAAGTCTGTGGTCAAAAATCCATGCACTTAGCCTCAATCAATGGTCATATTTCAGTCAAGCTTGGTCAGATCCTTCACTTCCTTTCTGGTCACATGTGTAGATATCTCTTGTTTAGATGTTGTTGTGTTGTAGGATGGTCAAAATGATGATGACTTGTGTATTTATACTTGTCAAGTGGGTTTGACCAAGGGTCACACCCATTCATGGTAGGGCCAACTTGTCAACTTGGAGGCTACGTGAACACCAAAAATTAAACTTTTAATTTATTTTCATAATTTTTCTTGGTTGATTTGGGAGGCATCTTAGCATGTGGGAATACCTCTTGATGCTACATAAAAATCAATACTCCCTCTTAGCGAGGGAGGTATTCTCTGCAACAAATTTCTCCTTAGCTGAAATTTCTCCTCCATAAAAAATGTTCATGAGCTTTCCATTTTGATGCATGTGCATAGATATCTCCATCCTGGAGTGGACAATGTAACTTTTCATATATCTAAGGTTGGGAAAAGTTCTTTATGGCTCCTTAGGCAAATGTATCAATCTCCTTTGGCCATGATCTAGCCTAGGCATCGAAATTTTTTTAGCTTCTTGGGAGAGAATTTGCCACTGGACCATGTTACCATTCAAACTTGCAGGGGACCTAAAAGGGGTTCCTAAGAGGGAAACTGCTAGGCTAAGGGCAATGATGGAGGCTTAGCCCACTGTGACCACGGCTAAGACTCCCTGTTCTTTACGAACTTTCACCGATGGAAGGAGTCCCGATGTTTTGGGAAGCCACTTATAAAGGATATATCAATGAATAGGTATGAAGTGATCCCAAAACCCATTTTCCAAGGAGGAGGTGAAGAATGGAACTTGCTTGTTTTTCAAGCAAGGGACTTGCCTTCCAAGTGAGAGGGGGTAAGGATTGGAGGGTAAGGGTGAAGGATACAACTTGTAGAGGTACTACCCGATCCCTGAAATCCTATAAAAACTTGGATTCCCAAATAGTCCTTGATGATTTAATGTTTGACAAAATGGGACCACACGAGACCAAGTGGACTAAACCCAAGTTCGAGGATGAAATATAGCAACAATGATGCTCCTATCTTGGATAAGGTGAGGGGAAAGGATCAAACAAGAATTTTTGCTTCAATGGGTCAAATTGGTCCTACTAGGTTCTAGCCTTAGGGATGCCTAGGCAAAACTTGGTCCTAGAGCTAGGGCTTGAGGTTCTCGGAGAGTCCATTGTCGGAATTACCTCAAATTTGGAGGAGAGTGACGGGACCCAACAACGCAGTAGCCTCTAGGAGATCAAAGTTTTCATGTGGGAGGATTCTCGGGATATTGATGCCCTAGGTGACCTATTATGGCTAGACCTAGGGAAAAGGGGAAAAAGGTAAGAAAGAAGGGGAAAATGACCGACCTTTTGAGGGACCAGTGCTTGATTCCCTTGGAGATATGGAGTCAAGGATGATAATGATTGAGAATTAAGTTTCTTGATCAAGGAGGCTTGGAAAGTCAACTTCGTCCAATGTTAAGGGAAAAGAAGAAAAGTGACCTTCAACCATTTACACTTCATACAAATGGTGCAAGCTTATCGAGACAAAACAATCTCTAGGATATTTCATTCATCTAACAATAGCCCATACATTAAACAAGCTAAATAGACACTTAATTCCACATTCCAATCATGCAGCAACTAGCCCTAATTATAGTGAAGTTCAACAGTATGCAGCAACAAGAATATATCATTAAAAATTACGTACAATGTTAGAGAGTATATCCAACTAGCATCACATTTGCAATAACGAAGCTCCAAGATAAAAAATGGCCCAAATCCATACATCAAAATTCATCCATCATCCAAAATAATCCTCCAAGAAGAAATGCGAATCTAAAGATAGAGAAATCCCAAGTGAAGTGATGATACAAATGAATCCAACGAACATCAATTTATACCTTTTTAGGAGTTCGAATTAGCCTATGAGCTGACATTAGCTCCTAATAATAAAACAATGTGCAAATAAAACCACTTTTGGTGACAAGTCCACCAAAATATCTCACAAAATGGAATAATAAGGCTCTTTGGAGGTCAAATGATAATATGTGCATGTTGTGGGGTCCTCCAAAGGCCTAATAATCTCCATAAGTGCCATAATGATGAATAAACTCCTCAAAATATGATGGACAAGGGGGTGGCCCTTTGTTCTTCAAGTAGTAGACCTGTGGTGTTCCTAGTGGATGTGGGGGCACATAAATGACCCCATGGGTCTCCATATGAGTCAAAGACGCCTGTAGATCCTCTCCAAGGGCTTGAGTGATGGAATGAACGCTGCCATGACATCGTATAAGTCCTGGGAAACCTGCCAAGAGTGCGGGGCTCTTGTGGGGCTTGTTGGGCATAGTTTACCAAGCACATCATCATCATCCCAAAAGTGGATCGCTAGCAATTTCCGAACATAAGCATAGTGCTGTCTACTATTGTGGAGGCCCATAACTCTCTACACACACTCTATATGTGCTAATGTAGTTGTTTGGGGGTTAGGACCCCGTATAGGGAGACCAAACCCAAATGGAAACCACCTGCAATCCTGTATAAGATACAATGCGTACCCTAGCCTTCCAGTACAACCAATCATTAGAATAATCGTGTAAAAGAGTTTTCAAACCATGGATAAAAAAATGGGCTCTTCACAATGGCATGCCCTTCCATAGTGGGCTTTGGCATGTGAGTGTCTCCAAGCTCCAAAGTGGGTTAACCAAGTACCTTATTAAAAGGTTTCAACCCTTAAAGTGGATAGTATGTCAAAGGTACATACCTCTAATGGGGGTGGCAAGTGATAAATGAGTGCAGTGGAGTAGTGAATGAGAGGGGCAATCTTGGGCCATATATTGGGGCATAGGGGGTAGCTAGATAAGGGAAGCCCAGACCTGGGTATATAATGTGTAGTAGGGAGAAACCATGGTACATGAGGAGCCCTGACCTTGATTTTTCCACTCTTCTTTATATGCCTATTATAAATTTTCTTTGATTAACTGCTCGGGGCTCAAAGGATAAGAGCATGATGTGTAAGATATATCAGTGATCACTCCCTTTAGGTAAGGTGGTTCATTTCCCTCTAGGGGTTGGGACAATTATGGGTTCCTGAATGATAAAGGAGGCTCATCTAGGGCCTATGAAACCAGGGTGATGACCATAGATTGGGGTAGAGCTCATTTATTGGCTTTTGCCCACGTGTTAATTATTTTTTTCTCAACCATCTTTTGCAGTTTGTGGTACAATTTCCTGTTGAATGTGGCCATTTATTCTTTTACTTGTTCTTTTAGTTGCTTCATAATTCCAAGCGTGACCCAAGGTGGGGGCAAGGGGACAGGGAAGTTGACCCTATGTAGACCCAGAGAGACATTGTGGACCTAGGAGGGAGAAATGATGAATGGGGGTATAGTGAGTGGAAAGGGAGTAATATATGCAGATAAAGGAGCGGGACCACGCACCCAAAGTCAGGGTTTCCCAAGTAGTACCACCCTAGAACCAAATGGTCAATAAAGGAGATATCACGAGACTAAGATCCAAGGGTAACATCCAAAAGAGGTCAAGGGGACAGGAGCACAAACTAAGCCCACTCTTTCCACCAAATCCCCCCATCAATCCATGCCCATAAGTATCCATGATAAGTAAACTCAATACTCAATTACCAAATGACAAGACATACCTTTAGATTCAGGAGGCCCACCTTCAAACATATGATCAATACAGGTGGGTGAGGGACCACATGGCTGGCTCAAGTGGCCGAGAAATGGCACAACGAGCTAGAAGAAGGCTGCAAGGGGCTACTGGCTGCTAGCTGAGGTCCATCACGGAGAAATTTTTTTCCTAGGGATATCACCCACGAAATGGTGGGTAACAGACCATTCACCTTTCTGTTCAAAGTCCTTTATGACCTAGCCAAGCCCTTTTGGCTTGAAAGGTGAACTACATCTATCTCCTTCGGTCAACATAGAGAAGTCATTTTGGCTTCTAAGGAGAAGATCTATCCAATCCTATAATTTCCTTGGGACATTCACTTTTGGTCGACCTAGCCAAGTCCTTTTGGCTTCAGAGGTGAATGTATCCATCTCCCTTGGTCAAAGTCCTTTTTGACCTCAGGAGATGGTTTCCTTTAATTCGGTAAAAGACATCAACTCTCCCTCTCGATAAGGGAGGCATTTGACATGACACCAAGCTTATCTCTGAAGCATACAAATTTCACTCTAGACAAAGGCTTGTTGAAAATATCGGCAATCTCCTCATCTGTGGATATGTACTGGAGCTCCACTACTCCTCTTTGCACCATGTCTCAAATGAAGTGATATTTGATCTCAATATGCTTCGAGCTGTCATGAAAAACTGGATTCTCTGAAAGCTTGACCTAACTTTGATTATTACAAAATATCACAGTCGACTCAAGCTCCTGATCAAATAGTCCTGGAAGTAGCTTCTGAAGCCACACTGCTTCCTGACTTGCGACTCTAGCTGCAATGTATTCTGCCTCTGCTGTATTGAGTGCAACTAAAGTTTGCTTCCTGCTAAACGAAGCAATCATAGCAGATCCCAGGCTGAAACAATATCCCAACGTGCTCTTCCTATCATCTTCACTTCCAGTCCAATTTGAATCCTTATATCCTTGCAGCTTCACTTCTCCTCTTGAGCCATATCTCAAGCCCTATCCAACTATGCCACACAAATATCTCAAAACATGTTTTGTTGCAACCCAATGTATCTTCCTCGACTCAACCATATATTGGCTTAAGGTTTTTATTGCAAAAAAAATATATGGTCTAGTGTTAACCAGGAACATCAAGGATCCGATCAATTGCCTATACATAGTGGGATCTACCAAATATGAATCTAAAGTGGAGTCTCTAAGCTTCCTCAGATTGGTCACCATTGGTGTAGCTAAGGACTTGTAGTCCATCATATCGAATTTCTACAGGATCTGAATAATGTACTTCCCTTGTCCAGGGAAGATCTCACCAGGTTTTTGCCACACCTCCAATCTCAAGAAATAGTGCATCAGACCAAGATCCTTCATCCCAAATTCTGAGGCTAAATCCTTCTTGCACTTGGTGATAAGTCTCTCTACCCCTGTAAGAAATAAATCATCAACATATAATACCAAGATTAAAGGATCACCCTTAACAACTGTGAAATAAAGATCAGGATCTACATCACTTTTGGTGAAGCCAAACTCATCAAATATCCGTTAATCCTGGAATACCATATCCTAGGAGCTTGCTTGAGCCTGTACAAAGCCTTCTTCAACCGAAAAACAAGAGACTCCTTCCCATGCACCTCAAAGCCTTGAGGTTGTTTTATGTATAGTTCTTCCTCAATTACACCATTAAGGAGTGCAACCTTTACATCCTTCTGTTGTATTTTCCAACCCATAACAGAAGTAAGAGAAACAATAGTTCTAATAAAAGTGTACCTAGAAACTGGAGCAAATGTATCATTATAGTCTACTCCCTCTTTCTCGGAAAATCCTCTTACTACGAATCCCTCCTTGTACTTCTTTATACTGTTATCCATTGCATACTTAATCTTATAGATCCATTTTGAAGTTTGATTTCTTCTCTAGTCTCGAAACTATCTCCCACACATCAATCTTCATGATGGATTGTTATTCCTCCATGATGGCATCCTTCCAAACTTGCTTGCTTGCCGCTTCCTCAAAATTGGAGGGCTCACAATCAATGATGTGGCTCATTAGTGCCATATTACTTGAGTACCTTTGAGGTCGTTTACTTTCTTTGTGTTGAAATGTGTAACTAGCTTCGGTCTTCATAATGTCTATTGTAATCATGTTTTTTTATAATTGATATTAAAGAGAAAATAAATTTATTATTGTCATTCTTAATGCATGGGTTTCATGCTCAAGACAAATTTATTTATAGGTTAAGCACTCATTGAGTGCTTCTAGGTTTGTCATAGAGTTATGAAGTCAAAAGAGTCATTGTCATACATGTAAGACCCCTTTGGGAATGGTGTATCTTGTAAAGAATTTTTTTGTCAAGTCAAAAGTGTCATAAAGACCCTCTAAGACCTTGTCAAACAAGTTAGCCTACAAGAAGGATCAAGTCGACCTCATGGGCAACAATTAGACCTCCTAAGAGGCCTATATATAAAGGAACCTCAACTTCATTTGGAGAGACATTCATTCAAGCAAGAAAGAAGTTCGATCTCCTCAAGAAAGAAGCTAGAAGACAAGGAAAAAGGAAAAAATTCGAGGAAAAGAAGAAGAGAAACAAGATCGAAGTTTTGGATCTCTCTCTCTCGTGTTCGGGTTTCTAAAGTAGCTGCTAGACCAAAATTGCAGAAGAAACTGTTGGGAGTCGAAGTTGCAGAAGAAACTGTTGGGGAAGTCAAAGTTGTAGATGAAACTGCTGGGAAAGTTGAAGTTGCAAAAGAAGTTGCTAGAAGTTACTAGGTTGAAATTGCTGGAAAGGTTCAACAAGAAGGAGAAGTTTTACTTGGTCTTGGAGGGGTCTTTATCAAGGGTCTTAGGTCTTGGAATTCATCATTTGAACATTCTATAAGAAGAGAAGAATTCTTGTGGGTTTTCCTCTCAAGAGGAGGGTTAATCAAGTTAAGTAAAAATACATCACAAGCAGTTATCAAAGTAAGAGAAATCACCTAATCTAGCTGCCCTAGATTTCTCAACACTTTGAATGTACCTCTAGGAGCTGCATGTCCTTCTGGATCTTGTAGATTATCGCGAAGCGATGTTGGTCTTTTCTTGGTTACAACAACCTCTCTTTGTAGGTTTTGCTGGTTTTGTTGACTCCTCCTGATCTTCTAAAGAATGAGTGATTTGTTTAGGACCTGTACCTGTATTTTTTGGAGCCTCTTGTTCCTCATCAGAAATCTCGATGTGAGACTCTCAATACTTTTTGAAGGCTACTTCTTCATCAAAGGTATCATCTCCGCTAACTTCAATTTGTCGTTTTTTTGAAATGTAGATCCGGTATGCCTTTGAAGTCCTCACTGTATCCTACAAAGATACCTTTCTTCCTAGAAGGTTTTGTCTTCTTCCTCTTCTCCTTGGGCACGTGAACATATAATGGACAACCAAAAATTCTTAAATGACTGACTTCAAGTATTATTGCAGTGAACGCTTCCTTTAAAGTCTTGTCTTCTAATATTCGTTGAGGACTTAGGTTTTCAACGTAAACAATTGTGCTGGCAGCTTCTGTTCATAAGAACATTAGAAGATCTTGATCATGGATCATTTCCTTTTCTGTTTCTATATTCATTCTGTTCTTTCTTTCTGCTACATTTTGTTGAGGATTGTAAGGAACGATCCACTCCCTCTTGATTCCTGCTTCCTTGCAAAAATCACTGAAGTCCCTGGAAGTGTACTCTCATCCATTATCTGATCTCAAGACTTTGATTTTCCTTTCTATCAGGTTCTCTACTTGTGCCTAGAATCCTTGGAAATTGTTAAAGAGTTCACCCTTAGTTTTCATAAAGTATATCGATGTCTTTTGGGAGAAATCATCAATGAATGTTTCATAGTACAAGTAGCCACCTAAGGAGGTTGAGGTCATTGGTTCGTACACCTCTGAGTGTACTAGATCCAAGATCCCTTTGGATCTATTTTCACTGCTTGGAAAAAATCCTTTGGTATTTTTACCAAGTGCACAACCCTTGCAGATTGTTGATTTATGGTAGCATCGGATGTGCTCTAGCTTTGTGATCTTGTATATGGGCTAAGACACATGTATTCCATAATACCCAGAAAGGATTTTGGAAAATTCCACTTAGAGATGGTTTAATTAAATTAATTAATCGTTTTTTAATGTTTTCCGAAGTCTAAACTTAGGAAAACTGATTAATTAAAGGGTATTAATTAAACTAAGTGTGAATCTTCTAGATAAAGTCATGGATAAATTCTCAGTTAATCTTAGCCCTTGATTATGATTTAACCTTGGCCGTTGATGAGTCAGTGAAAGATTCTAAAGGAGAGCTCGATGGGCATTTGTAAAATACATTAGACGGAGAAAGAATCTAGAAATCGATTTCTTCAGTCGAGGGAAGAATCGAAGTGATTCTCGATTGTAGAGAGGGGAAGGTGAAATCTCCAGGAGGGAGTGTTTTTGAAGCATAGAGAGTACAGGGAGAGAAGAGAGAAGGGAGCCACAACAGCAATGCAAAGATAGCCAAGTAGAAATTACGCTGGGTTAGTGCAGAGCAGCAAAGGGAGTTTCAATTTCAGTTGGAGAGGCAGCTGAGGGTTCATCCAATATTCGGAGGACATTTCTGGAAGGGGAGAAAACTCTAGTCTCACCCAACAGTGTGCACCGAGGCAGTCACAACAAGCAGCAACAACAGTGACGCAGTGACAACGTGGGGGACACAATCACTGCACAGAGATCACGCAGAGCTACTCAGTGTGGGTGTAGGTCAGTGCCGAAACTTCGTGGTAAAGTGAGGATTGTCTCACTAGCCTATTCTCATCAGATTTCTTCAGGTGATTGATTGACAATTACAATCACACATTTGTACTCAAAATTTCTGCATAATAAAGAAACCCTCGGATTTGTTGCATCGGTTTTCCTGAGTTGGGTTTTTCCGGGGACAATTGTCGAAAAATAACGGTGTTTATGTGTGAATACTTGTGTTATTTCTTTCATGTTGTTTATTTATCGTGAATTCTGCAACATATTTTATTTTGATGTTTAACACAGTGAAATGTTAAATAATTGTGTTGAGAATGCAATAGAAGAAATATAATCAGTAGTTGCAGTAGAATTCTACATTATAGAATTTCCACATGGTATTAGAGCTGTCAGATCCAAAGGAAGCAGGGTCAGAGAGGAGATTGCGCAAACCAGAAGCTTTAGAAGGGACGAAGCATAGAGAAAAGAAAGCACCAGGTATGGGTAGATGCCATGATAGAGGAGTATGCTTCTATCATGACAAATGATGTTTGGGAAGTTGTGCCCAGACCTCAGAGCAGATCAGTTATTGGATCACGATGGATCTACAAGATCATATACGCTGCAGATGGTAGCGTAGAGAAATATAAGGCAAGGTTTGTGGAAAAAGCGTATGCTCAGAAGGAAGGCATTGACTATGAGGAGACCTTCGCACCAGTTGCCAGATATACCTCCATCCGGGCTGTCGTATCCTTAGCAACGCAGATGGGATAGGAGATTCATCAAATGGATGTCAAGACAATGTTCTTGAATGGAGAGATTGAGGAAGAGGTATGTATCGAACATCCAGAGGGTTTTGAGACTCATGAAAGGAAGTCTCATGTATGCAGATTGAAGAAATCCCTCTACAGGCTCAAGCAGGCTCCAAGAGGATGGTATGGTCGAATAGATGGCTATTTGCAAAAAATGGGGTTTGTCAAGAGTGACATAGATCCCAATCTTTACTATTTGCTGGTAGAGGATGAGCCATTGGTATTAGTACTATATGTAGATGATCTGTTTCTCACTGGATCATCTAGGCTCATCAAGGATTGCAAAAAAAATCTAGAAGTTGAATTCGACATGAAGGATTCGGGGTTGATGCATTACTTCCTAGGATTGGAAGTCTGTCAGAAGAATGGAGATATCTTCATGGGGCAGGAGAGGTATGCCTTGAAAATTCTGAAGAGGTTCAGAATGCAGGATTGCAGGCCCATGGCCACACCCATGATCACCAATTGGAAAAAGATAGATGCATCAGAAGATACAAAAGTAGACCCCACCTTATACAGACATCTCATCGGGTCATTGATGTATCTGGTTAACACCAGGCCAGACATTTTCTTTGCCATCAACACTCTTAGTCAGTTCATGGTGGAACCCAAAAGAGTGCACTGGGTAACAACAAGGCACGTCCTGAGGTATGTACGAGGAACAGTCGGATTTGGTATAAGGTATAGTCGAGGAGAGGATGTCAAACTCGGTGAATTCACAAACGCAGATTGGGTAGGAAGCTCAATGGACATGAAAAGTACCTCTGGGTACTGTTTCAGCGTTGGATTAGGAATGGTGTCCTGGTGTAGCAGGAAACAAAAGTCAGTAGTAGTATTGAGCACAACTAAAGCAGAGTACATGGCAACTAGTACAACTACATGCGAAGCCATCTGGCTTCGGAAACTTGTTGTGAGTCTATTCAGGAGCAGGATGGAGCCGACTAGCATTTACTGTGACAATTAGAGTTGTATCAAACTCTCTAAAAATCCAATATTTCATGATTAGTCCAAACGTATTGACATCAGGTGTCATTTTATCAGAGACTGTGTTCAACATGGGGCAGTACAACTCCAGTATATTCCCACAAGAGAACAAACAACACATATACTCACTAAGGCTCTGGGGAGGATTAAGTTCACTTAGTTCAGAGAACAGTTGGGTATGACTGAAAATCCATTTCAGTAGTCAATGGATCTTCAACGCAGTTGAAAGAGGGAGTTGCAGTACAGTAGTAGCTGGCAGCAACATGCAGAGTCAGCAACAGTTCAATGGCAACATTTGTGCATTGTTGGTGAGCAGCATCAACAACACATCAGGAGATGTTACAGAAGTTAGAGCAGCATAGAGTTGTATTGCTAGAGCACTTTCCTCGCTAAGAGGGAGTGTTGATTTATGGTAGCATTGGATGTGCTCTAGCCTTGTGATATTGTATATGGGCTAAGACACATGTATTCCATAATACCCAGAAAGGATTTTGGAAAATTCCACTTAGAGATGGTTTAATTCAATTAATTAATCGTTTGTTAATGTTTTCCTAAGTCTAAACTTAGGAAAAGTGATTAATTAAAGGGTATTAATTAAACTAAGTGTGAATCTTCTAGATAAAGTCATGGATCAACTCTCAGTTAATCTTAGCCCTTGATTATGATTTAATCTTGGCCGTTGATGAGTCAGTGAAAGATTATAGAGGAGAGCTCGATGGGCATTTGGAAAATACATCAGACGGAGAAAGAATCTAGAGATCGATTTCTTTAGTCGAAGGAAAAATCGAAGTGATTCTCGATTGCAAAGAGGGGAAGGTGAAATCTCTAGGAGGGAGAGTTTCTGAAGCATAGAGAGTACAGGGAGAGAAGAGAGAAGGGAGCCACAACAGTAGCACAAAGGTAGCTAAGCAGCAATTATGCTGGGCCAGTGTAGAGCAGTAGAGGGAGTTTCGATTTTAGTTGGAGAGGCAGCTGAGGGTTCATTCAGTATCCGAAGGACATTTTTGGAAGGGGAGAAAACTCCAGTCTCACCCAACAGTGTGCACCGAGGTAGTCACAACAAGCAGCAGCAGCAGTGATGCAGTGACAGCGTGGGGGACGCCGTCACTGCGTAGAGATCACACAGAGCTACTCAGTGTGGGTGCAGGTCAGTGTCGAAACTTCGTAGTAAAGTGTAATATTCCCAATTAGCAATATCTAATTGGAAATATTAATTTTTGACTACTTTACTTTAATAAAGTTAAGTTAGAAATAAAGTGGGTGAAGAGGGACACTTAACTCACACTTAGGATAAAAACATTTCCCAAAGTCACTTGGGAGACATTATTATTGGGCAGCGTGGGCCCAATCTAGCGCAGAGCTAGAGGGACAACGTGGCTCAAGGAGACATCGCAGTTGATGGTGGGGCCAAGGTGAGAGCAAGGCTCTCCAAGCATAAAAAGGGAGAGGCTCTCCTCATTTGGATCATTCTGATTATGCATCTATGTTATTTGTCTTTTGACATTGAGCACGCTTGCTGTTGAGCAAAGTTTGCACGTACTGTTCAGTACACCGGGTGTCTCCGTGCGGAGATCCCAACCTTAGCCCCGGGGGACTTCGAGTGCCTGCTCGGGTGAGGAGTTCCATCTTGTTTTGCCAGAGAGAGTTGCAACAACCACAACTGGGAGCATCCAGTCAAAGAGACAGCGCAGTCAGTGAGAGGGAGGACGCAGTTTTTGAAGGAGGTGATTTCGGATTGAGGAGCTATCAGGGGATTCAGCCCGGGAGAGTTGGAAAGGGATCAACCCTACCCTATTCCATCATTTTGGTAGAGTTTGAGGCCATTATTTGCAGTAGATTATTTAGGGCCAGCATTTACCTTTGGGACAGCATGGTACCTCAAGGGAGGTCATTTTCGAAGGTCATCCATTTCTGAAAAGCTCTCTGGGCTATTCTGGGTATTGGGTGGAGAGGCCATTCCCAAAGTTTCACAATTTTCCGAGGTGGGGAGCAACCCCAATTAGTCAGTTCATTCCAGCAGTAGCAGTAGCACAGTAGCAGCACCAACATCACTAGAGATTAATGCAGTCTTTGAGGGAGTAGCCATTCCATGTTATCTTCTGAGTCTTTCTACACTTGCCTAGTGCAAGCCAAGGTGCCATTATTTTGATCACCTTTGTACTAATTTCATCCTTCAGTATTTAATAAAATGGCTCAGCGTTCTCCAGATTGTTTATTTTTCATATGATGTCTCTCTAGTTGCTGTAGTTCTTTGTTTATGTGCTTTATGTTGCTGTTTATTTCTATTCGGAATATTACATAAAGTGAGGATTGTCTCACTAGCCTATTCTCATCAGATTTCTTCAGGTGATTGATTGACAATTACAATCACACATTTGTACTCAGAATTTCTGCATAATAAAGAAACTCTCAGATCTGCTGCACCGGTTTTCCCGAGTTGGGTTTTTTCGGGGAAAATTGTCCAAAAATAACGGTGTCTATGTGTGAATACTTCTGTTATTTCTTTCATGTTGTTGATTTATCGTGAAGTCTACAACATATTTTATTTTGATATTTAACACAGTGAAATGTTAAATAATTGTGTTGAGAATGCAATAGAAGAAATATAATCAGTAGTTGCAGTAGAATTCTACATTATAGAATTTTCACATACCATCATGCTCCATTTGAAGTTCTGGTCTACCTAGGTCGAATTTCGGCCTCCCAAAATATGGCCAGAAACTTGACCTACAAAGAATATGTTTCCCAAAAATTGTCTAGAAATTCACAAGTGTGAGATCGAGAGAGAGAGAGAGAGAGAGAGAGATGCTAGAGATGAATTCGTCCTTACGATCCTTCTTCATCCTTCGTCTCCTTTGCTTGGATGCCCAAAAACTCTCTTGTCTTGTGTGACGGCGAATGATGCCTCAAGGAGGAGGTTGAATGCTCTTTATATAGTGATTTGCTTGTCCGAATGGGTTTGTCTCTTCACTAGTGCTGCCTTTACTTGAGGGAGGGCTGACTTGACTAGTTTGGTGCCAAAAATTCAAAATTCAAATTTCAAATCAAAATTCAAATTTCAAAATTTTCTTTTTTAAATCCGACATGAAGAACATGTCTTATAATAATTCTTTCAAGGGCTAATCAATGAAAATGACCTGAAGAACATGTCTTACAATTACATTACATATTTCAAAGGCTAAAATATAAATTATGAAGACCAACCATAGCTACAAAATTCAACAAGCCTTAGAGGCCTCATGGCTCACATGTGTGGGCTTTAATTTTCATTTATGTCAAAGTTAGTTGGGTTGGTTTTTAATCGAAGGGTTTCATTGTGATTTTACTTGTTAGTAGCAATGTGGAAAAAGTCGAAGTCGAGATTAAATCGGTAAGGGTCCAAAAGTTGAAAAAATCGATAAAGTCGGGAGTTTTTTGAAAAAGTCGGCAAAACTAGAAAAATACAAAAATATTCATTTTTGGAATTTGGGATTTTTTCAAAAAGTCGAGACCTTTTGCCGACTTTTTCCACATTGGTTAGTAGGGGCTTTTAGGTTGAAATTAGTCCTTACCCTTCTCATATAAATAGTGGAGAGGATCATTTCATTTCATATCAACTGTTGGACCTTACTCAATGTTCTTATCTTCACCAAAGCTTTAATACCATGTTGATTTTTCAAGAGCAATAGATGTAAGCACAAATTTTTGAAACACTGATAATTATTTCTAATGATGTGAATCTTCTTTTAATAATTCTAGTTTAAAACTATGATCAAACCTGGTCAAGCAACCCTCTAGTCAAGTCAAGTCAAGTCAAAATTCTGCCCTTCAAAATTTGACCCTCTCTTACTAGCCTAGGTCGAATTTCGGCTTTCCAGAATATGCCTAGAAACTTAGCCTGCCTAGAATATGCTGCTCAAAAACTGTCCAAAAATTCGCAGGTGAGAGAGAGAGAGAGAGAGAGAGAAAGAGAGAGAGAGAGAGAGATGCTAGAGATGAATTCGTCCTTCCGTTCCTTCTTTGGCCTTCTTCTCCTTAGCTTGGATGCCCAAAAACTATCTTGTCTTGTGTGAGGTTGAATGATGTCTCATTGAGTAGGTCGAATGCTCTCTATATAGTGATTTTCTTGTTCGAATGGGTATGTCTCTTCACTGGTGCCGACTTGACTTGAGGGAGGGCTGACTTGACTAGTTTGGTGCCAAAAATTCAAAATTCAGATTTTAAAATTTTCTCTTTTAAATTCGACATGTTGAACATGTCTTGTAATAATTCTTTCAAGGTTTAATCAATGAAAATGACATGAAGAACATGTCTTACAATTACATTACATATTTCAAAGCATGGTTGCTTGGGAGCGGGAGCGCCATTTTCAAAAGCTCTCGGTTCGGAGCGTTTTTAAAAATATATATATATATATATATATATATATATTTTTTTTTTTTTTTAAATATTTTGATGCATATATGTCAACAAAAGCATGTAGAATGATGAATTAGACATACAAAACATAAAAACATAGATTGAACCATATAACATCAATCATCTAGAAGTTATAATCTTCATCAACCATGCCCACAAGTTGGAAACATACAACATATTGACTCTTGAGTCTCACGAACTAAGTTGCACGAAACGGGGAAACGGAAACGAGTTTCCGAAACGAGAAGCGAAGCAAAACGCGACCTCCCCAAATTTTGGAATCGGGGAAACACGATATATATATAATAATAATAATAATAATAATAATTTAAATTTATTTTAGAATTTAGGACATTTAAGAAATATTATGTGAAATCATAAAAGTTTAAAACATACATGATACATGATAAATTCAAAGCATAAACTATTACAAGTTACAACACATTTACTCATGAATGATAACAGACCCAATGGAAATAGCAATATCGGACTATCGGATTGGTGCTCTTGATTAAATATGAGTTCCATACCCTAATACATGACAAAATACGATGGAAACATTGCAATCACCCAATCCTGAAATATTGAAAAACTGATAAGTCTGCTGGATTTTGAATGAGATCTAAAATTCTACTTTCTCCATATGAAATCCAATGAGGTCGAAACCACTCTCAAACATCCTTAGTCATTTCATGGTAGTGTTAAAAATTTAAGTAAAAGGATGAAAATGAAGATTAAGGATTTAACATTACCATGAATCACATATAAATACTAGGGCCATAGGCTTTAAAAATCCATCTACAAGCATCCATAAACGATTACAATAATGTTAAAAAGCACGAAAACCGGAAAAAAAACCAAAAAAACCAAGTTCAATCGCTTTAAAGGCAAGGAAACGCAGCCGTACGGCCTGGAAACGCGTTTCCGGCCGTACTGGCAAAGGGAAACGTGCTAGTACGGCCTGGAAACGCGTTTCTGGCCGTACTGGCAACATTTCCTGTATGAGAAACATGCTAGTACGGCCGGAAAGGCCAGAAACGCGTTTCTAGGCCGTACGGTACACATTTCTGCGTTTCCGTTTCGTTTTTTGCCAGAAACGGGGGTGGGGAGGACGTTTCCTGCAACCTTGCTCACGAATCATCAATCTTAAGGTTTCAAGCTTTCAAAATTCAATATATAACATTTATCATCATTGATATATAACATTTATCATCATTGATTCATTGATTTCAAATTTCAATGTATAACATTTATCATCATTGATATATATCATTTATCATCATTGATTCATTGATTTCAAAATTCAATATATAACATTTATCATCATTGATTCATTGATCACCATAGATGTACTTGTAAGCTAAGTGTAACCAATAACCATTACAACAAAGAATATTTAACATGAAATGAAATGTTATAAAATGAAACGAAATGACCTTTCATAAAGCATCATATTCATAATTCATAATGACTTATAAACTTATAAATGCCAACTTCAAAGTTTCACCTTTCAAATTCAAACTTCAAACTTAAAGTGCCATATATTGTTTACAAAAATTATCATAATAAATATGAAAGGGTCAAGTTTCAACTGTTCAACAGTTATAAAAGTTAAAAACTACTAGAAAATAGAAAAGACTAGTAAACAACAAATCTATTTTATCTATTGGCTGGCCCCTGCCACGCCCACGAGAAATGTCTAATTTGTGAGAACCACGAGGCAATGGTGGTCTTCTAGTACTCTCAGGAGTACCACGACCATAACTAGAAGGCGGAGGGCAACGTCAGGATGTAGGTGGAGGCTGAATCTGCAAAAGGAACAATAGTTGGATATCGAGCACTGACACTAGCACCCGCACTGCTACTGGATGGTGGGACTGGCCCTGTGTGTGGTGGTGGCATGGTTGCTGTTGCTTCATCATCATTCCTCAAAAGTTCTTCTTCCAATTCTTCCATATGTACAATGTCGTCCTCCAAATTATCATCCTCTGGGTTGTTGTCCCAAACTTTATATGATTGATTCTCATATGCCCGATCACAGTAATGACTCAACAACCTCAAGTTGTAATGAACATAAACCAAGCTTTCAACTCGGTTTTCATTCAGCCTGTTTCTTTTCACATTATGTATGAAGTTGTAGGTGCTCCAACACCTCTCTGCAGAAGAAGTATTTACAACTTGTGAGAGAACTTTTTTTGCTAACTTAGACAAAAGTCCCATGCCACCATATGCTTCCTACCATGTGAGAGCATCAAATCTGTCTTTGTCTTCCATTGCATGGAAAGAACCAAAGTTACTAGTGCAACTGAAATATCTGCCTAATTCAAGGCACAATCTAGCACACTCCTCCCTGTCGGGGACCAACTTGTCTAATGCTTTCATGTATCCCTCTTGTACCTCTATATCTGTGTGAGGTTTGATCCTAACCCCACCTCCAGGTGCAGGTTGGCCCAACCAAGATGGAGAGTAGTATTTTGGCATAAGGATATACGCCAAGGCATGTAGTGGAACATTAAGTTTATTCCACCGTGCACACACACAGTCGTGAATCATTGCATACAAGTTGGGATCATTTCCTTAACAACATCTTTGATTTGCCTCAACATGCTATGCATCTGCTCATACACCTCCCCAATCACTAGTTTATCTGTTTCTGAAAAGCGAATCATGTGATAAATAGGCTTGTGAAATTCAAAATTTCCCTCACATGTGCCCAAAACAAAGGATCAAGGGCAGTCTCCTCCCGTTATTCGAAACCTTGCCTGTCTACTATTGTTGCTTCCCTGTCCTTTAATACTTGCCATTGTGGACTTGATACCATGGTTTCCAATGACTCTCTTACCTTCAAAAGGCGCCGAAGATGAGGTAATAGCTAGCAAATCTAGTCTTTGCTATCTTCAACAACTCCAATTTTGAGTGAGTACGGAAAAGCCCATCGGTATTGCTATGATTTGTAATAAATTTTATCATTTTTTTACCTCTCTTGTATAAATCACCAAGCCATTTGTATTTAGGTTGTTTGTTTTTAATGATATTATGCATCAAAAGGTTCATTGTGTGAACCAAACACCTAGACCAAAATATGTTGGGGTATTTATCCTCAATAATTGCTCCTGCTGCGTTACAGTTAGCAGCATTATTAGTGATGACTTGGATGACATTATATGGCCTAATATTTTCAATTGTTGCAAGTAATGGTTCTGCAATGTTAATGCCGGTCTTGAATTTGTTTGAATAATCATATGCTAAAAGGAATATTGCACCACTAACAGACACATCCAAAACACTTATCAATGGCTTTCCTTTTACATTGGTCCATCCATCAGATACAATGGACACCCCATGCTTATTCCAATAATTTGTCATTCTAGCCAAAGAATTATTTATTTAGCTTTTTCATGATCAAGTCCCACGGTTCTGGCCTTGTCATACCCAGGGCTCCTGTATCCTTTGGGGGCATCATTAATGGCAGAAACCATTTCATGCCAATAAGGTGAGCGAAGAACACTGAATGGCACCCCACATGCATAGAGAAACCAGAATTTTTTTGAATCCACATCATTCCTACACCGTTCGTTAAGGAAATCGGATATGGTTCTACTCCTTAAGGAGATGTTTGGTCCAGGTGTTCCTCCATATCCACTGCCATGGGTGGAAGTTGATGGACTTCTTTGTCCATGATGTGATGGACCTGATGGTGCATAAGAATCAATGAAACCCCTAGATCTTTTAGATCTATGTAGGGCAGCCTCCTCTTCCTTTCTGTATTTCTCTCTCTGTTGCTGGCACACTTACACAAATTTTGATTCCTAGATTTTTCTCTCCATCCCTTGGCATTTTCCCACAAAGATGCCTTCTGGCACGGGTGTATGAACCTGTGTACTCTTTATTGCAATGGGGGCAATGAAATTTAGTGGTTCCACCACCTTTCCCTCCTTCCTGCCTCTGAACATATTTCCACAATGGTGTTAGACTTTGGTCTTGTTTAGTTGGGGTCTCCATGGGTTCATGTTCTCCACTCTCCTCCCCTTCCTCCTTAGCATACTCCTCCTCTCCAGTATTTTCATCAAATCCACTATAACCCACTTCTTCATCCTCCTCTTCTCTTATGGGCCTCTTTCTTCTACTCTCCAACACCATTATTACAAAGAAAGGAACCAACATGAAGAAAATCCCTAGCCATATAGCCATGATGTTTCAAGTTTCTAGCCTGCAAAAAAAATGGAGGAATGCCAAATGGGAATAAGAAATGCAACATAGAAAAAAACAATTCAATTTTTCACTTTTCAAAACACTAAAATGCAACATTGAGAAAAAAATTCAAGTTTTCATTTTTGAACAACTTAAAAATGCAATATAGAAAATAAAAAACTAGATTAGAAGCCCTACCTCTTTGTCTTGACTCCTTCAATCCTCCTCTTGCTCTCTTGTAGCTTTCTCCTTGCTCTCTCCTTTTCTCCTTGCGCTCTCCTTGCTCTCTCCTTGCTCTCAAACTCTCAAGCTCTCTCCTGCTCTCCAACTAACAACAATAACTAACAAATGAGGAGGGGGACGGCTTTTCTTTACCCAACCCCCCTTCCCTCCCCAAAAAATTTAGAATTCATCGTTAGGATTTTTTTTCCGTGCCGGGGAGTGTTTGGGAGCGAATGCTCCCCGACCGCTCCCTCCATTTAAAAAAATGCTCCCGAATCATTTTTGTAATGGAGGAAGTGCTCAGGGAGCGTTCTCTCCCAAGCGCTCCCTGAAACGCTCTCGAAAAAACAAGGAGCATTTATTCAGGCTCGGAAGCGCGCTCCCGAGCGCTCCCAAAGTGCTCTCGAATGGAGCGCGTTTTGGGAGTGGGATTAGGGGCGGGTTGAGGGGGACGATTCCTAGCAACCTTGTTTCAAAGGCTAAAATATAAATTATGAAGACCAACCATAGCTACAGAATTCAATAAGACCTAGAGGCCTCACGACTCACACTTGTGGGCTTTTAACTGCATTTATGCCAAAGCTAGTTGGGTTGGTTTGTAACCGAAGGGTTTCATTGTGCTTTTACTTGTTAGTAGGGGATTTTAGGCTAAAATTAGACCATACGTTTCTCATATAAATAGAGAAGAGGATCATTTCATTTCATATCAACTGTTTGACATTTTCGGCCCCCCTTAGAGAGATTTCGACCTTCTTGTTTCTTGGTGAAGATGTGATTTGTGGACTATTCTTGTTCATTGGAACTACTTTCTTGACTTGGGAGAAGTTGTTTTGGATCAATAAAGGATTGTTCATGCATATTGTCTTGTAAGTGAGCTTATTTATTGAAAATTTCTGATTTTATGTCTAATGTATGGAATAAGTTGATGATGTAGGGGTTTTCTATTGGGCACTAATTTGTTGAAAATCAATTGCATAGAATCTAGGTATCATTATTGTATGCATATCTCATGTATTATATGTGAATGACAATCCCCTTGGTGAATCTTGATTATTGCTCTCCCAAGTGACCTTGATCCCTCACAAAGGAAATAGTTAGGCTTTGTGCTAGGGCATCAAACATCCTTACTCCTTTGCAAGTTATAGATTATCTTAAGAATCCATAGACTCCATCCACCCAAAGACTAGGCACTGGCTTTGTCTAGTTGGTGATTAAGTCATCCTTTATGCATAAATCAAGATTTTCTTTCTTTTTCTTATTCGGCCCTTGTAAGGCTAAGTGTCTCAATTAGGGCTTAATGCGAATTAGCTAGGAAGGGGAACTTTTGGTCTTGGAAAGTTTCGACATCAAGGGTTGTAGTGGTTGCCTCAAAATCATCCACTTGGTGGGAATTTTTTCCATTTTCATCCATAATTTCTGTTTGCACTTTTTTCCTTGGAGGCACTATCTCGGCTTCTTCGGTTCTGTTCCAAGCTGTCTATAAGAGTCATTGTCTACATATTTTATAATATGATTAATAGTTTTTCTTTTGGATGCGGGTATGTCAAATTCATGTTTCTATTCTTTGTTGGATGACAAGTGTTTTTCTGTGGGTTACAGATATGAAATATTTCAACTTACGGTGCAGCTTTATACTGAGAGGTTCATTCAAATGCTTAGGTTGCTAAGCGACAGAGCAAATGAGTTGTCAAACATTGAGATTTTGAAGGTTTGTAATGTTATTACCTTGGTAGCTCTATTAACCATAGTGCAATATCAAAGAAAATTTGACCTGATTGATGCTATTCAAGTTTGCTTTGCCGGGAAGTCTTACATTTCTACAGAGAAATTTCAATGATATTTGCTTTTGGTTAATTGACATAATCTATTGCAGATTATGTGTTTCAAATTGGTAAAAAAATTCTACAATAAAAACATTGCCAAAAAGAATAAGTCAAAGTTTACTATATTTTTCTAATTACTGTTAAAAATGTCTACTATAAGGTTTGACTCTATTGTTTTGGAATGCGGAAATTTCTATGTAGGTAACGGGATGGGTTGTTGAGTACCAAGAGCTTCTTGTAGGTCTTGGTGTGGACGATTCTTTAGCTCAAGTGTGTGCTGAAAGTGGCGCAATGGATCCTCTTATGAGTGCCTATGTTGAGCGTATGCAAGCTACAATGCAGGTTGAAATGAAAATGCCTTCTTCATTAGCCCACAAGGGAAGCAAATTAGTATTCTTGGACATCTTGCAGTTGAGTATTGAATGTTATTAAATGTATATCAATGCTTTTAGTTGCTTGGATGCTGTAGAAATGGTATACAAACATATTGGAAGCAGATAAAGGTCGCCTACCAAAGAAAACAGAAGATGGGAAGCTATACACTCCAGCAGCGGTTGATTTATTTAGAATCCTTGGTGAACAAGTGCAGATTGTTCAAGAAAATAGCACTGATGTAATGCTATATAGGATAGCTCTTTCTGTTATTCAGGTAAATCATTTGCTTTATCATTTTAGATGTTCATTGTTTACAATCGTTTTGCTACAGGCAGCTTATCATTTGAACAATTATTGGTTTTCTACTTGTGGTTTAGTGCATTGGGAATGAGTGATATAATAGTGATATAACATTACAGCGTAATTTTTTTTTGTCCTACATGTGGGAGATAATGGCCATATTTTTAATTTAGGGCTTAGATGAATAAAAAATGCTGACTAATAAAGTAATGTAATGATGGGGCATTTAATGTAGTCATTAGGTATTGGGAGTTACATAATGTAGTCCTCTTTTCTTCTATGCATTGCATCATCTAATGGATGCATCAATCCACTCTTTCTCACTCGTGTACTCCTGTCCATGAATGTGTGTAAAGTATCACATGGTATCAGAGCCACTGTGAGGAAAAAGTGAGAAAGTGGGCGGAGTCAAGCGACTATTGTGATTAGAGAAGGCACCTAGGAACTCCTTACACATATTGGATAGAAGAATTGCTGGTTGACAGTGAAATTACAAGCCGGCGAGATATAAGTGTGGGCACTGAGGTCTTGTCCATTGGATTTTATTAGGAGTCGACATTGGTGGTTGTTAGGAATTGTAGCACTGTGGTAAGTGTTGTGTTAAGAGCTCTCGAAGGAGAACTTGGTTAGAGTCAAGTTGCCTATCAAAGAGAGTTGAAGGTGTGTTGTTGGAATGGAATCAAGTTGCTGGTCAGAGAGAGACTTCATCCACTGAGGGATATTCTTTAGGAATCAAATCAATGAATTTCTCATTATTTGTTTCGTAGTGGGCTATCAGAACCTTATGTGAATTAGGGAGTCGAACCATCATGTGACCAATACCATAATAAGAGGAAAAGAGCTGTCAAGGAGCTGATGAACTGGAGAGAAGTGAGTGGGGCCTGCTTTTCCTGTCCCTAGGAATTGGAGTTGCCATTGAGGGATTTGTAAAATCAATTTGTGGATAGTTTGAATCGTTGTTGCCTAAAGGTATAATCATCAAGTAGGAATAGCTGCATGAAGAATGCAACTTACTTGAGTTGCTAGATGATATTTTCCTTTTCATATGTTGTGTTTTTTAAGAAGTTGTTGTATGAATTGCTAGTTTCAAATCGATCTGGATGAATTACCAGAACTGTACCATTGAAGAAATACATGATAAGGTGATTCGTAAATGATTTGGAGTTTATTATTTCTAAGAAATAACAATACATTTGAAAGCTTTGAAAGCGGATTTCTTTATAGTAAACTTATAATTAGAAAATAATTGATTGAATTTTGGCTTCATGTGTGGTATAGATAGTCTATCACTCAGTCGTAGTGTAAATTCAGATATTTTTGATGTATTTAAATTCTCGAGAAATGACCATTTTATCCCATATAATGTTGGATGGCAATTAGGAATTTTAGTGGCCAGAAATTTAAATCAGGCAAAGACAAGAAGCTTGCCATATTTTAATATTGTTGTTTGGACAAACTTGTATTGGGAAAAGAGATTTGGATGTATATGCCCAAGAAAATTATGATGCAAAGAATTGGGAGGCTGTGATGATAATCAAGTTCTTGGTAACAAATGAGATGCTTCCTGAAGTTCAAGATGTTATTGATCGATTTGTCATGTTGGGGAACCTACTGAAGATGAATGAAACCTCAGAAAAATGTATAACATTTTCCTTAAAAATGTCATGCTCAGTTAAAATGGAGGAATTTGACTCTTTGTCAGATCATTTGCTAAAAATGAGGGATATTTGATATCAATTGACAAGACGATGGAAGAAGATAATATGGTGGTTATAACATTGAAAAGCTTGCCCTCTTCCTATGCAAATTTTATTGAAACCTTGAATATTACTAGTATTGATAAAGATCTAACATATGAATAGTTGAGCACTAAGCTCCTGTAGCCATGTTAGAAATTCAGAAAGGCAGAAAGATTTCCTTATCTTGATAATTATTTGTAATATTTATTTATCCTGTTTTAGCTCTACTTCAATTTCTTTATGTCTTCTTTTGTCTTCTTATCATTAAGAAACTACCAAAACATAAACATGAAGATCATGGACACAGGATGTAAGCTCTCAGCTAGGGCAAAAGCCCTCTTCTAGGAGAAAACCCAAAAATTCTCCTCTTTTTTAGAACCAAATCAAATGAGACAACCAAGACCTTTTGACCAAGACAAAGAACTCCTCCAATCCACCATGTTAGCCACCCAAGATAGTCCTTCCAACCAGCTTCTTCAATTATGCATCAACATTGCATCAATACTACATAGACCAATAATTTTGACCCTATTGCAACAGGATTTCGGCCTTTACTACAGACCTGCATATTCGGCCCTTTTCTGCAACCCAGAAAACTCGCACGTGTGACTGAAATGAGAGGATTTCAGCTTCCTTTTGCTTGACAAATGATCCTTCTTCCACTGCTTGGGATTCTCCTTTTCTAGCCTCTTCGCACCTTCTTCTTTACTTTAAATCGCACATCGAATTTCTTGCTTTAGTGAGTGAGTAAATGAGAGTCGAGTAGGACTCCTATATATAGCCTTCTGTGTTGTCGAATTCCCTTAATGAGGCCGACTTGACTGGAGGGTAGGCCGACTTGGTGGAGGAGCCATATTAGACCAAATCACATAAAAATATTTTTTTTTCTTTGATACAAAATACCTAATGAGGGTCTAGACAAGATGATATGGACAATGACTGATCCCATAAACCATAGAAGCACACAATGGGTGCTTTGACCTAGAAATAAATAAATAAAGCATGAAACCCATGCTTATAAATTTTCTTTTACAATAAAATTTTATTTTCTTTCCTTTGACAAGTACATTACATCATGACTCAAATACAATTATGAAGACCAATACTAGTTACATTTCTCCATAGGCTAGAAAAATGGAAAAAGTAGTTTGGAATAATTGTATCGGAGTGTCTTCTGAGATGTCACTTGCAATGAAGTTTCATAGCAAGGGTAGTAAACATAAGGAAGAGAATGTTGGAGATAACTCTTCCTACTCTGGTAAAAGAAGTAAAGCAATTAAATGCCTTTATTGTGGAAAATCAAGGCATATAAGTAGAGTCCGTGAAATTTTCAAGCTGAAATGCTATTGCAGTGATTGATTTATTTAGCCTACTTATTTATAATAAGTTATTTACAGATACTTCCAGTAAATTATAAAATAAACACAACTGCAATATTCACTTAATCATAAGCAGAAGATCAAATAGAACGCATGTAACGTAATAGAAATAATCACATGAACACAGTTATTTTTGGACAATTTTCCCCAGAAAAACCCAATGCGGGAAGACCGGTGCAGCAGACGAGGGTTTGTATTATTCTTCAGTAGTGGAAATCTTTTACAGAAATTTGACGAGCAGATGTCTAGAATACACCTGAGAATTTTTCCGAACCCTTCGGAAGAATTTCTAACACACGGTAGGCACCCTTTCTCCCTCTGCGTCACTCTGCGTGGTCTTTTGCACAATCACTGTGCTGGATTGCGTCACTCTGCGTGGAGGACTAGTGCTGCTGCTCAACACTGTCCCCTCTCTATCTTCCTCCTGCCTTCTTCTTCCTCTACTAACTTCCCCTCCCTTCTTCTGCCTCTGCAACTCCGCCTCTATAACCTCTCCCTCTGAAATCGAATTCTATTCCTTCAGGTACTGAGTGTGTGCCCGACTTGCTTTCCAAATGACCCTCAAGCCTTCTCTTATAGTCTTCTCATTGATGAATCAACGACCTAAATTACATCTCTAATCAATGGCTGAGATTAAAACATGACTTGATCCACTGCATCTTCTCTAACCTGAAACATCCACTGCGGTACTGATGTCTTGGCTGCTACCCCTCATCTTTGCGCTGCTGCCCTTTGTACCGCTGCCCGTGACGCCATCTCTACCACTACCTCATCCGTACTGCAGCTCCCTTTGAATGTCAAGTCCACCCATTCCTCTACTGGAATGGGTTCTTGACCATCCCCATCTTTTCCCTGAAGTAAGTAAACTTAATCTTACCCAGAGCTTTTGTGAGGATATCTGCCACCTGTTCCCCTGTAGGAATGTACTTCAACTGTATAGCTCCTCGTTGGACATAGTCTCTGATGAAGTGGCATGTAATGTCAATGTGCTTCGACTGGTCAAGAAACACAAGATTCTCAAAGAGCTTGATGTAACTCTTATTATCACAGAAAATTCTGGTCGGTTCCATCCTCTTCTTGAGCAAGTTCATGAGCAAATTACGAAGCCATATGGCCTCACACGAAGCTGTGCTAGCTGCCATATATTCAGCCTTAGCTGAGCTCAGTGCCACATATTTTTGTTTCCTACTACACCAGGAAGTCATTCCTGATCCGATACTGAAACAGTACCCACTGGTACTTTTTCGATCTACTGGGCTTCTAGCCCAGTCTACGTCAGTGAACCCACTCAAGTGGATTTCATTGCCGTTGGTGTACATGTTTGGTTGTTGCCCAATGAACCCTCCTTGGTTCTACCATGAACTGACTGAGGGTATTCACGACATAATAGATGTCTGGTCTAGTGTTGACCAAGTACATCATTGATCCTATGAGCCTCTTATACAAGGTAGGGTTAGCCTCATCATCCTCGGACGTGTTGATCTTCTTCCAGTTCGTGATCATTGGTGTAGCCATAGGTCTACAGTTCTCCATCTGAAATCTGTTCAAGATCTCTGTAGCATGGTTGCTTGGGAGCGGGAGTGGGAGCGCCATTTTCAAAAGCTCCCGGTCAGGAGTGTTTCGGGGAGCGTTTATATATATATATATATATATATATATATATTTAATTATTTATTTATATTTTTTATATTTTGATGCATATATGTCAACAAAAGCATGTAGAATGATCAATTAGACATAAAAAACATAAAAACATAGATTGAATCATATAACATCAATCATCTAGAAGTTATAATCTTCATCAACTATGCCCACAAGTTGGAAGCATACAACATATTGACTCTTGAGTCTCGCGAATCATCAATCTGAAGGTTTCAAGCTTTCAAAATTCAATATATAACATTTATCATCATTGATATATAACATTTATCATCATTGATTTCAAATTTCAATATCTAATATTTATCATCATTGATATATATCATAATTTATTTATCATCATTGATTCATTGATTTCAAAATTCAATATACGTTTATCATCATTGATATATAACATTTATCATCATTGATTCATTGATTTCAAATTTCAATATATAACATTTATCATCATTGATATATATCATTCATCATCATTGATTCATTGATTTCAAAATTCAATATATACAATTTATCATCATTGATATATAACATTTATCATCATTGTTTCATTGATCACCATATGACTTTCATGAAGCATCATATTCATAATTCATAATGACTTGTAAACTTATAAATGCCAACTTCAAAGTTTCACCTTTCAAATTCAAACTTCAAACTTAAATTGTCATTAAATATATGAAAAAGTCAAGTTTCAATTGTTCAACTGTCAACAGTTATAAAAGATAAAAACTACTAGAAAATAGAGAAGACTAGTAAACAACAGAGCTATTTTATCTATTGGCTGGCCCCTTGCCACGTCCACGAGAAATGTCTAATTTGTGCGAGCCACGAGGAAATGGTGGTCTTCTAGTACTCTCAGGAGTACCACGTCCATGACCATGACTAGAAGGTGGAGGCTGAATCTGCAAAGGAACAATAGTTGGATATCGAGAACTGGCACTGGCACTGGCACTCGCATTGGCACCCGCACTGCTACTGGATGGTGGGACTGGCCCTGTGTGTGGCGGTGCTGCTGATGCTTCATCATCATCCCTAAAAAGTTCTACTTCCAATTCTTCCATATGTACCGTGCCGTCCTCCAAATTATCATCCTCTGGGTTGTTGTCCCAGACTCTGTATGATTGATCCTCATATTCTCGATCATAGTAATGGCTCAACAACCTCAAGTTGTAATGCACATAAACCAAGCTTTCGGCTCGGTTTTCATTCAGCCTGTTTCTTCTCACATTATGTATGAAGCTGTAGGTGCTCCAATGCCTCTCTGCAGAGGAAGTATTCACAACCTGTGAGAGAACTTTTTTTGCCAAATTTGGCAAAAGTCCCATGCTGCCATATGCTTCCCACCATGTGAGAGTATCAAATCTGTCTCTGTCTTCCATTGCATGGAAAGAACCAAAGTTAGCAGTGCAACTGAAGTATTTGCCTAATTCAAGGCACAATCTAGCACACTCCTCCCTATCGGGGACCAACTTGTCTAATGCCTTCATGTACCCCTCTTGTACCTCTAGATCTGTGTGAGGTTTGATCCTAACCCCACCTCCAGGTGCAGGTTGGCCCAATCAAGATGGAGAGTAGTATTTTGGCGTAAGGATATATGCCAAGGCATGTAGTGGAACATTGAGTTTATTCCACCGTGCACACACACAGTCATGAATCATTGCATACAAGTTGGGATCATTATCCTTAACAACATCTTTTATTTGGTCCAACATGCTATCCATTTGCTCATAACCCTCCCCAATCACTGGTTTATCTGTATCTGCAAACCGAATCATGTGATAAATGGGCTAGGTGAAATTCAAAATTTCCCTCACACTTGCCCAAAACAAAGGGTCAAGGGCGGTCTCCTCCACATGTTCAAAACCTTGCCTGTTAACTATTGTCGCTGCCCTGTCCTTTAATACCTGCTAGTGTGGGCTTAATACCATTGCAACCAATGACTCTCTTACCTTCAAAAGGCGCCTGAAGGTGAGGTAATAGCTAGCAAATCTGATAACGGGGCCACCCCTGCTAACTCACATTTTCACTCTCATAGCTGCATATAAAATGCATTCAAATTCATTTCCCAAACAAATCCACAATCTAGGTAAACTCACAATGTTCTAATTTTCTGAACTGGCAATTTAAATAAATATCCAAACCAAAGGCTAACAATTCACAATACAATTTATGAAGCTTCTATATCTCAAGTCTGAGATTTGAGATATTGAAGTACTTTTCTTGTGCTTGTAAAAATCACACACTAGTTCTATTCTCAAAATTGGGCAATTATTAAATCCATATGCAGAAGCTTACATCCCTTTCAAACTCCTGTGTGTTACAACTTTATGGTTAAGAACCATATGCTAAAGTCCCCCTCATAAAGATTCGGAGCAACATTCAAACTTTGGAACAAAACCCATTATATAATTGCTTATATCTATATAATGGTCATGCTATGTGATCGTCCTCCCCTATTCGGCAAACATTGCATTGGAGTATACCATCAAACCCCTAACATAATATTAAGTCAGGTCACGGATTAATCAACTCATATATACAACTCTTATAGGCGCACTATAATATATCAATCTACGTTGCACGGGTTCCCGCACCCGAGGGTGGGGTTCCCGAACCCGCACCGGGTTCCCGCACCCAAGTACCGGATTCTCCGCACCCAAGTACCCTGAAGAACCCAAACGAACCGGGTTCTTCTTAGAAGAACCGGGTTCTTCAAAAAAAAAATTTGGGTTCTTGGGTTCTTTTGGTATGAAGAACCCATCGTTTTTCAGTCAAACATCCGGGGTGTATCCATAACCATGCAAATTAATTTTGAATGCTTCCATATTTGCTATGCATTTCCTTTGCTCTTTTGTATAAAGAACAAGAAACTGATATGGTGTTTTGACCCTTCTCGATACAGTTACACAATGGAAGAAGCAACTTGTATGCTAGGAGGCTTGAATCTTGTCAAGTTATTTGAAATCCAGTATGCTGGCACTTTATAAGATGCTTTTGTAAATAGTTGCTTTTAGAAGGGGTTTTAATTATTCATTACCAAAAAAAAGCTATCTGCTTACTCCACAACCAGCAATTTGTAGTGGACAAGAGCATGAATGCATGCTTTGAGATTTTGGAGTTGTTTTAATGTACTGACAATATACCTATCCAAAATTTTACTTGCCTTTGTGGGACTTTCAATAAAAGGAAGTTTGATCAGTAGACAGCGAGCAAAACAGCCTGTCTGCCTGAGTTTTCATAGTTACCAAAAATCAATCATCTGAGTATCTGAATTACAATACTAATAGGCCTACTTCATCAAGTGTATGTGTAGATTTCAAAAATCACATTCCTCATTAAATTTATGGGTAGGATCTTCATCAAATTTATGTGTAGATTTTGAAACAGTTGTTTTTGACTGCCGCAGGAACTTGTGTGGATATTGCAGCAATTTTTCTGTTGCATCATTTTTCAGTTAATGAATGATTGTTTTCTAACGTTACCAAATCTGTGTCTGCATGGCAGGCATGACAAGCTTAAGAACACTGAGTGGGAAAAACACCCCAGATGTTTGACTGATGCAATTCTGATAAGAATTCTGATGGTAGCCGTTTTCTTAGAGTTTGTTTAGTCTTAATTTTCATTAAATTTATAATTTATAAATTTAATTTATAAAATATAATATTATATATGATATATAAATTATAATTTATAATTTATAATATATATTAATATAAAAATACCCAGACGAACCCACGCACCCTGTTTCAAAAAATGCCGTCCCCGTCCCCGTCCCCGTCCCCGTCCCCGCACCCGCACCCACGTTTCCAGGCAACATAGATATCAATATATATTACAACCTCCGTTCAAATATTAGGAGCATTATAATAAAACCCCAACAAACATTGGGCCCCGCTTGGTCCCACAGCTTTATAAACTATTTAGGATTCGACTTTGGGTAACTTATATAGTTTCGGGTCCAATTATCATATTCCAAGGACTTTAATCCACCACTATTTATGCGCTTCCCAAACGTTCACTTTATTTTAAACTCCGACCATTCAACATTAACACGATAAATCGATTGGGCCCCAACAACATAACACACCTCTCACATCTGACGATTGAGGAGTTGTCGCGTAGTTTTGGGAGGATCCAACGACAATCACGCAACTTAGACGCGCGAGCATTAATTCTCAAATTTTATGCGATGTAAGTGGTTTTTGGAAACCACCAATAGACACGCGTCAATCAATACGTCATATCGCATTTTTTTTTCGATTTACAACTTACCACTTTTTAGAAACGCGAGACCGCTGGTTTCTATAACTCCAAAACCGCCCTTCCTATGCACAGTTCCACTTCTAACCTTAGTTCGTCGTTCCGCCTTCTTGTTTCTCTGGCGTCCTCGGGGTTTCGTTTACTTTGCTCCTCGTTCCATTAATTCTCAGTTAAAGACCAATCCAATTCTTTAATACGTTCCATGCTTGCAATCTGTTATGGCCTCACAGCTATTCAGAAAGCGATGAATTCAATTTTGTCCTCACGGCTCCTTTTAGAATCGGCAACTCCATTCCGAGTTGACTCATGGTGTTAGACAGGCCGATATCCACTTCTCCTTGTGTTCACTTCTGCTATACTATAACATTCTGCTCCATCAATCGATCAAGGGTCGATTTGCTTGGTTTCCACTAGTTCGAATGAACCAGAGATCATCTGATTTCTAGAGCCCCTTTATGGCTTCATACGCACAATGCCATTCTTTATATAAGTCGATCACAACCAATTTGAAGGGCTTATCTTAAATTAATTTCTATTGCCGGAGTAGGGCGCAAGAGCAACACCAATTAGCTTTCAAAAGGGTTCCTCAACCCTGGATATCAATCAACTAAACAGAGGTTCAATACTGAAGTCAAATACATCAATAGCCAGGAATCTCACTTCATTTCTATTGCAGAGTTTATTTGCACATAAATTAAACCAATAATAGAGGCAGCTTGTAAAATCGATCACTGTGTGATCGATTCACAGAATTTTACAGTCACCACTTCAATCTTTAATACATAACTTCCGCATATGCTTCTTATACACTCTCTCTCAAAGACTGAAGGCATTACTCACGCATACCATTCATATATCACATCCTTAACACAGGATTTGACTATACACAAATTAATCAATGCACATATAATACCAAAACAGGTTCCTTCATATAAGTGAAATTACTTACATTCTTCTGGTCCTCGGCTAGATCTTCAAATTAAATGGCCTTCTATTCTCCTACTCTGCCCAGCTCTAGAGCTCTATGCAGGTCTATGCAGGTCTCTCCAGGTCTGTCTACTAATGCCTTTGAGGCTTATTCTTATACAGGATGGTAGTGAACCGATCCAGTTCCTATGATGACTCAACAACTTTTGGAATTCTCAAATTAGCCTAAAATTAGCCTAACTCCTAGATAAACTAAAATTGACTATCTCTTCATATTCCCAGCTACTCGACTTCCCCTCATGTTCTCCAATGATATGGGAACATTTAGAATTTCTCACTAAATTTATTTAAAAACCACTCAAATATTAACAATTACATAAGAAAGCAAAACATGAGACCCCCCTATGTCTATCTATATACAAAGTATTGTCTTGAGCCTAATGCCCCTGCATCAAAATCTAGTCTTTGCTATCTTCAACAACTCCAATTTGGAGTGAGTACGGAAAAGCCCATGGGTATTGCTATGATTTGTAATAAATTTTATCATTTTTTTACCTCTCTTGTACAAATCACCAAGCCATTTGAATTGAGGTTGTTTGATTTTGATGATATCATGCATCAAAAGGTTCATTGTGTGAACCAAACACCCAGACCAAAAAATGTTGGGGTATTTATCCTCAATAATTGCTCTTGCTGCCTTACAGTTAGCAGCATTATCAGTGATGACCTGTATGACATTGTATGGCCCAGTCTTTTCAATTATATCAAGTAATGGTTCTGCAATGTTAATGCCGGTTTTGAATTTGTCTGAATAATCATATGCTGCCAAGAAGATTGCACCACTAACCGACACAGCCAAAACACTTATCAATGGCTTTCTTTTTACATTGGTCCATCCATTAGAGACAATGGACACCCCATGCTCATTCCACGAATTTGTCATTCTAGCCAAAGAATGGTTTATTTTAGCTTTTTCATGATCAAGACCCACGGTTCTGGCCTTGTCATACCCAGGGCTTTTGTATCCTTTGGGGGCATCATTAATGGCAGAAACCATTTCATGCCAATAAGGTGAGCGAAGAACATTGAATGGCACCCCACATGCATATAGAAACCGTTAAGCTTTTGAATCCACATCATTCCTACACCCTTCGTTCAGGAAATTGGATATGGTTCTATGCCTTAATCCAGGTGTGCCATTGCCTCCATAACCACTGGCATGGGTGGAAGTTGATGGACTTGTTTTTCCATGACGTGATGGGCTTGATGGTGTATAAGAATCAATGAAACCCTTAGATCTTTTAGATCTCTGTAGGGTAGCCTCCTCTTCCTTTCTATATTTCTCTCTCTCTATTGCTGGTACACTAACACAAATTTTCATTCCTAGATTTTTTTCTCCATCCCCTGGCTTTTTCCCACAAAGGTGCCTTCTCGCACGGGTGTATGAACCATGGTATTGTTTATTGCAATGGGGGAAAAGAAATTTAGTGGTTCCACCACCTTTCCCTCCTTCCTGCTTCTGAACATATTTCCACAAAGGTGTCTGAGTTTGGTCTTGTCTAGTTGGGGTATCTGTGGCCTCATGTTCTCCACTCCCCCCTTCCTCCTCAACATAATCCTCCTCCTCTTCAGGATTTTCATCAAATCCACCATAACCCACTTCTTCATCCTCCTCCTCTTCTCTAATGTGTCTCTTTCTTCTACTCTCCAACACCATTATTACAAAGAAAGGAACCAACATGAGGAAAATCCCTAGCCATATAGCCATGATGTTTCAAGTTTCAAGTTTCAAGTTCTAGCCTGCAAAACAAATGGAGAAATGCCAAATGGGAATAGAAAATGCAACATAGGAAAAAAACAATTCAATTTTTAAGTTTTCAACACAATAAAATGCAACATTCAGGAAAAAAATCAAGTTTTCATTTTTGAACAACTTAAAAATTCATCCTAGAAAATACAAAACTAGATTAGAAGACCTACCTCTTTCTTGCTATCCTCCTGTTGCTCTCTTGCAACTTGCTCCTTGCTCTTTCCTTGGCACTTCCACAGCGCCGCTCTCCAAACTCTCAAGCTCTCCTTCTCCCTCCTCTTACTCTTGCTCTCTCACTCACTCAACTAAAAATAATAAACAAAATGAGGGGAGGGTGGGCTTTTATAAACCCAACCCTCCTCCCTCCCTCTCCAAAAAAAAAACAAATTTTTTTAACGAATTTTTTTCACGCCGACGGGAGGCGTTTTTTTTGCTGGGGAGCATTCGCTCCCGAACGCTCCCTGACCGCTTCCGGTGTTTAAAAAACGCTCCCGAAGCGTTTTTTAAACGTTGGAAGCGCTCAAGAAGCGTTCACTCCTGAGCGCTTCCAAAAACGCTCCCGAAAAGGCAGGGAGCATTTTTACAGGCTCGGAAGCGCGCTCCCGAAAACGCACCCCTCAGGAAACGTTTTCGAGAGCGCGTTTCCGAGCGCTCCCAAAACGCTCCCAAACGGAGTGCGTTTCGGGAGCAAGAATGCGCCCGAGGGGGGGGGTGGCGGGGGTGAAGCTTCCCCACAACCTTGCTCTATAGTATATATTTCTTGCCCAAGGAATATTTATCCCTTCTGCTGCCAAACCTCCAAACCAAGAAAATTGGGCATCTGCCCTAGATCCTTCATGTCAAATTCTGTAGCCAGATTTTCCTTGTAGTCTTTGATGAACTTAGATGATCCAGTCAAGAACAGATCATCTACATAAAATACCAGAATTATTGGCTCATCCCCTACTCTTAGATAGTAGAGGTTGGGATCTGCGTCACTCTTGACAAATCCCATCTTCTGTAGGTAGCTATCAATTCGCCCATACCATGCTCTTGGGGCTTGCTTCAGTCCGTACAATGCTTTCTTAAGCCTGCACACGTGAGTCTTCTGCTCATGCGTCTCAAAGTCCTCTAGCTATTCTATGTACACTAAGTCTTCTGTCACCCCATTCAAGAACTCTGTCTTGACATCCATGTGGTGAATTTCCCATCCCATCTGCGCTGCAAGAGAGATGACGGATCTGATCGAAGTGTACAAGAAATTAGAACACAACACCATGTACTAAAAGTCAGAACAACACAGCAGTAGATGTTCCAGAAGTCAGAACAACAACACATTGAGTTGTTTTTCTAGAGCACTGTCCTCGCTAAGAGGGAGTGTTGATTTATGGTAGCATCAAATGTGCTCTAGCCTTGTAACTCTGTATATAGGCTAAGACACATGTATTCCATAAAACCCAGAAATGGTTTAGGAAAATTCCACTTAGAGATGGTTTAATTAAATTAATTAATCGTTTTTTAATGTTTTCCCAAGTCTAAACTTAGGGAACTGATTAATTAAAGGGTATTAATTAAACTAAGTGTGAATCTTCTAGATAAAGTCATGGATCACCTCCAAGTTAATCTTAGCCCTTAATTATGTTTTAATCTTGGTCGTTGAAGGGTCAACGGAAGAATATAAGGAGGGTGAGGGGCCTATGGAAAACACATTGAGCACATTGAGGATTTGACATTTTCGAGTTTGTGTGAGAAGACACAACTTTTGGTTAGAATCGAATCACTAGGGCATGGTTTGCTAAGTGATTTTGATTCAGTGATTAGATCCAGAGAGGGGCAGATGCAGTAACTGGTCAGGAAGACCAGGAGTACATTTCAGAGAGAGGCAACACAGTTTCTTGAAGGGGTGATGCAGTCCCTGAAGGGAATCAGGCAGAAGTGATGTAGTGCCTTCCAGAGTCAGTCTGGAGTAGCGAGAGGCTGGGGTTTCTGAGCTAGGAGGGCCAAACCCGCCCTCGATCGCCCGATCAGCCGCGCAGAGAGGTGATAGCGCTTCTGCCACCAGCTTGCCTACGCAGGCTTACGCAGTTCCAGCGTAGGCAATCATGCAGAGGCAGAGAGGGGTTTCACCAATGCTGTTTAGAGCAGCCGAGGACTTGCAGAGTGAGGTATATCTCACAATTTCATCAGTTGTCTAGATTTCTCTGAAGGGTGAGCCAGATATTGGCACCCTAGTTGTACTCAAGATTCTGTTGCTTAATAATACAAACCCTCAAATCCGCTGGACTGGTTTTCTCGAGTTGGGTTTTTTCGGGGACTTAGTCCTAAAATAACTATGTTAAATGTGGATGTTTTTCATTGTATTTTGTTCAGATTGTTTCAGCTCTTAGATTTATTCCGCAATATTATTTGTGTAGACTGCTTAAGTAATTACTTCGGTATTTCAATGAATGAAATAATTATGAAAAATAATAGAAGAAGTAATTCAGATTTGTTGCAGTAGGAATCCGGATTTAGGATTTTTCACAATTCTATCCTAGGGAAAGGGTTCCAGGGGTCACTTCACACCTATTCATTGACATATCCCTCTTAAGTGGCTTCCCAAAACATTGGGACTCCTCCCATCGGTGGAAGTCCGTAAAGAGTAGGGAGCCTTAACTGAGGTGACAATCGGTTGAGTCTCCATTGTTTCCCTTGACCTAGCAGTTGCCCTTATAGGAACCCCTCTTAGGTCCCCTGTTGGTTTGAGTGGTAACAGGGTTCTTAGTCTTCATGCCTCAATTAGTTGGTTGGTTTAGCTAAAACTTCCCCAAGTACTCGAAATCTGATCAAATAAAATTTTCTACACACACATTAGAAATATTTGTTAGATCCACTAGAATTGATTGGCACAGGGAAAAGGGAGTCTAGGGATTCAGTTGAAATCCACTAGATCTACCTAATCATTAATGTTTCCTCAACTCAAATAATAGTGAAAAATAATTGTACACTAGTTGTTGAGAGATCCATTAGGGCAACGTTAGGGATTCTTATTAATTTGATTTCTCTATTACTTGACAATTTCTTGTTTTTAGTTATTACATCTTCTTCTTTGTTCTTATATTTTCGTCATCAAGATAATTGCCAAAACTTCAAAGACAACAATAGAACACAAGATGTAGGCACTCAGTTAGGGAAAACCCCTATGAAGCGGAAAACCTAGTCAAACTCTTCCACTAGTAGATTCAAATAAAATTGAGACAACCTTGACCACTTGACTAAGACAATGACCTCCTTCACTCCTCTAAGTTAGCCTAAGAAGGATTGTCAATTCAAATTAATTCTTCAAAATGAGTCAATATGATCTCTTGTCCCTTACTGCAACTTTTCATCTTCGGTCCTGCAATCTTCTTTTGATCATCTTTGCATAAGTGGCAGAGTATTGGCAAACTCCGACTTGTTCCTAGATAGACGTTCTTGCTGACCTTGTCCTCCTTTTTTACTATCAAACCTTCTTCTTTTTAACTTCTTTTTTGCACCCTTTTAAATTGCAAAGATATGATGATGATTATTTTCCAATGGCTCAAATACATGTCTATATACAAACTTCTATTGGATGGTCTAGTCCCTTGATGAGGCCGACTTGGAGGATGAAGTATGCATGACATTTTTGACCTTAATTAAAAATGATTTCATTTCCTGACACCGCCGAAGAAGGGTCTATGACTTTGAATTTTGACAAACCTAAAAGCCTACAATGGAGGCTTAACCTAGAAGCATGAAACCTATGCTCATAATATATATATATATATAACTTTTATAATAATTTTCTTTTTCTTGACAAATACATCATGACTCGAATATAATTATGAAGACTGACACTAGTTACATTTTTCAACACTCCCACCTAACTAGGGGGTTATTCATAATTACATATATACACAGGTACATGGAAGATCTCAAAATTATATGCTCTATGAGGAGTCACAATACACGTAGTGTTATAGATTAGATACTTGACCAAGGTGTTTAACTGGGTGTAACTAAGGTGTGTTCCAGTGTTTAGCCATTCTAGGTACCATTAAGCTTCCACTCTAACGCCAACCCAGCGATCTAGGTGCGTATCCAAGGTCAAAGCTCCAAGACCAATGCCACCCTTCATAATTACATATATACACAGGTACATGGAAGATCTCGAAATTATATGCTCTATGAAGAGTCACAATACACGTAGCGTTATAGATTAGATACTTGACCAAGGTGTTTAACTAGGTGGAACTAAGGTGTTTTCCAGCGTTTAGCCACTCTAGGTACCATTAAGCTTCCACTCTAACACCAACCCAGGGATCTAGGTGCATATCCAAGGTCAAAGCTCCAAGACCAATGCCACCCTCCCTACTCTGGGTTTAGGACATCAACACATGGGCTGGTTAGATGTCCTCCCAAGCATCTTGTCGCCCCAAGATGCTCCATCTCTCCTTATGAACTAAATCAAATATATTCACCAGTCCAAGCATGCTTCAAAACATTCAACCTTCTTATGGAGAGATCTGCACAAACATAACCCCAATTAGTAATAAACTTTCATTATATATACATGTTTAGCACAAACCTTTGGGGTCCTCAATCATTTTCATGCTACTTAGATTATCATCAAATTATACAAACACATCTCGTTGGAGGCTTTCTTCTTTCACTTTTATAGCACCATCAAACTTAGCCTTAACACTTCTTCCAGAACATCCAAGTCTTGTTTACAACTTTTTCACTCACGAATATATATCCGTAATGCTTCAACCATGATCTTTATTGTTTCTTCAAGGCCTTAGTTGTCACATTATGCCCTCCCTTTCAACAAGGGAGATATACATTTTTTTTCATCCAAGCTCCCTCTCAACTTAGGGAGATCAACAACTTCATAACATCGAAGAAACTTCAACCTTTCAAGACTTCAGGAACATCATTCTTTATCATGGAAACAAGGTCATTTATTTGTCTTTTATGTCATCATAATACCCTTTACTCATCATGCTTATCATTATTATCAAGTCTACTTCAATTATGAACATTTTCAACATCTTGAAGATTATGTACTTGCAAATCCTCAATAGCAAGTACAACCAAGTACAAATATATAAAAGCATGAATTCAACCATATTAAAATGTAATATTCCTAATGGAAATATTAAGTGAAATACCAAAGACATTCACTAGTTACAACTCATAAATAAGCACCAAAAATCCTAAAAATTTACACAAGCAAACACAAGTTGAAAACACTTATAGCAGCAATAAAAGATCTGAGCCATTTTATTCATATTGAGCTGGTAACTGATTACAACAAGTGGTGGAAAGAGTGCACCTAGGCTTGCTGTTAAAGCAAGCAAATACCCAGGTGGAGATAGCTAGAATTTCCCCACAAATATGCTTAGAAATGTTGTGCGCAACACCTAGAAATTTCTGCCCTGCTGCTGCTGGAAACTGAAGTTTGAGGGCCCAAAACACCTCCAAAATTTTTGCAAAATTAGGAGTGTGCTATTGAAGTATAACAAAGCAAAACCTAGAAACAAATTGGGCTAACTCTGACATCTCGAAATTACCTAGTTTTGTGCTATGCCCAGTGACCCCTAACACAGGCCCAACAACAGTGATTTTGGCCTCCCTCCAAGCAATGACTCCCAGCTCCAAAATTCCCCTCAAATGCTGGACTTCCCTTCGATGAAATTATCCCAATTTCTCTAGCCCCAAACACCCTTAGGAACTTTCTCTACTAGTTGGAATGATTTAGCTTCTACGTCCCCTATGGAGTACAGACAGGCTGAAGAATGAATAGCTGGAAGTACCACGACCTCCCCGCAATCCTTCCACTGTTGAGATGCCTTCCTAGGGTGGCACTTAAGGTCCATCGAAGAAAAGGTTGAGTCTTCTCCCTAGAAAACTCGTGTGCTCAACAACACTTGTCACCCAGATAAACAACTTGAGCAACGAAGGTAAATGAGAAGATGTCAAAAGGTTCCAATAGCTGTTCCCTTCCTCTTACTTATACTAGTTGTCTCCTTCCCCCATGTGGGTCCCTGCATCCAAGCAATTCAAGTTTCCCTTAGTCCATTCAATTTCCTTTTTCATCGGGTGCATATTTCATGTGGGTGTACCCCCCACATTCCACCAACAAAATAATTTGACCCACTTTTCCTAAGTTGGTGTCCAAAAATTGTACTAGCCTCAAAATTGCAAAATTGGTGTGCAAAATTCCCTTGTTCGACAAAAATTTATGGATAAGGGATATGATATAAAATAATGTCATTGCAATGGAAGTGTCAAAATAATCAAGCTTTAGACATCAAATACCTAAACCTAGTTAGGTTCATAGTCAACAAGGGTTACATCTTTTATATTATGGACTTCAACAACTTGCTAAGGTTTTTGTCTCAAACCCTAGATTCCATCATCGAGAGTTGAAGTCTTAGATATCAACAACTAAATCAAGTTAGCAATCCAATCATAACACTTTACATCTTCAATATTATGCCCTACAATTTCATGTTAAACTCTAGTAGGGTTTTGTAATAAACCCTAGATTTCATTAATAAAACTAAATCACGAATATCAACAATCAAGTTAGCATACTAACATTTCATATCTTGGGTTTCGTTAATATTACCTTATATTAATCTCTAACTAGGGTTATAATCATAAACCCTAGATACAAACATCAAATTCCAAAATTAGATATACAACAATTTTGACTGGACTATGGTTTCAGTTATGCAGAAGCTCATACACCTAGGGTTTCATTCCTAGTAATTTACATTCACTATTGCAAGAGTTGTCATAAATTTTAATACATCAAACCCTAAAAATCTAGGGTTTCATCATGTAACCTAGATATCATCAACAAACCCTGAAAGGCTATGGTTTCTTCATAACATTACCAAAATCCTAAACATCAAGAGTGTAGGATACCATCATGCGTTCTAGACTTTATCAACTAACCCTAAGTAGACTAGGGTTTCTTTATTATTGTCAACATACCCTAAGCATAAAAAAGATAGGGTTTTGTAGTGAACCCTAAAGGTTAGTGTTTTACTAAAGTAAAAATAGAGAATATAACAAGGTTGATTCAATCTAAAGATTAATCACCTTAAACAAGAATCTTATTGATTCAAAACCCTAGACACGAAAGAATTAGTAATATAGAACAAATTTCAAAATGACCATACCTTGTATTATGAAGAAGATCTACTATAAACCTTTATACATACCTTGAGTTACTCCTTTTACAAACTTGTAAGGTTTCCTTAATGAAGGGCTCCCTATGAATTATGTCAACATTTTTATGGTTCATCTCCTTATTAGTAAACTTGTGTTTAAGCATCCAACTCGATTTAGTAGGACACTGGACTGCAATGTTTATTGACAAACACAAAAACATATGAGTACAATAGTTTAATGATTTTTTAGGTTTTTCCTTATCCTATTGGATAATGGATTCCAAGGGATCTTAAGTACAAACCCTTGCTAGGTCTAAAGAGCAACATGTTAAGAAAACTAAATATTTAATTCATGTTTCGCAAGGAATTGTCATAAACTTTATATTGGTTACAAGTTGGCATTATGAGATATGGTTTCTAAACAAATGAGCCTTTCATATATATACTATCTAGGTTTTACAATCCTAAATATTCACAACCTTTAACACAATAGGAGCTTGATAATCGAAGCAAATAAACATGCCATACATACCTCAAGATTACGTACCTTTGACCTTGATGTTCCATTGAGCTTGTTGCTCTTTCTAGCAAATTGAAAACACATAGTTAGATCACAAAATCATAAAGAATAATATAAATACTTGAGTTGCAAGGTTTCCTTCAACTAGCCGGTGAAAGATACTAGATGCTCCTTCTAATTATAGTAGAAGCTTTTAAGATGCTAAGTTAATTTTTTCTATAGACTGCTTCCTTCTTTTGGATATAGGTGCTCAGCTTGTTCAACAAGTTCTACCAAAGTTTCAACTGCTAAATAGAATAAGATGTAGAGGTTGCTACAAGTCCTTTTATTTTGACTTCTCCTGACATAGATTACTTCTCCATAAGGGTTGTAGATCTTGATTTCTTTTGACGTTTCTCAATTTGCAAGGTGGATGGACTTCAAGTGTCTTATTGAATACAACAGGTCTCATCAAGCACATGAGATTCTTTTAAGTTGGCTATTTTGGTTACTGTAAGAGTTGGGTCTTCTTATATATATTTGTAGGCTTGTAACCTTTTTTAGAAGAGTTTTTGTAATATCCCCAATTTTGATTTTTCATTTGAGGGGATTAATGGAGTTTATTGGGGAGGTGCTAAGCATAACACAATTTTCTTATTTGGGCATTGGAGACATTTTTGGCATATGTGACTTAGGAAAAATGGAAAATTATAGCTCTAGTGGAATGTGGGGACCACAAGAGAAGGAAATTTGACCCAATGGAGGAATTCACACTAGTGAGAAGAGAGAGAGAAAGGAAAGGGTGCAAACTAGTGGAAGGTGGGGACCACCAAGAGAGAGAGAAAGGGAGGGGTGCGAATTAGTGGAAGGTGGGGACCACCAAGAGAGAGAGAGGGAAGACAATTATAAATAGATCTTGGAGGCCTCCATTTGTATCGTTGATCATTTGACAATTTAACATTAGTTCTCTTGAGTCGCTTAGCCAAGACAATTGTTCTGTTCAGCTCAAAGAATTTCCAAGTGGGAATTCCATCCTCATTTCAGAGAACTTCGAGTGTCTCCCTAGTGAGGCAATTTGGAGCGCTAAATTCAGAGTTTCCATTGGCCATATTTGCAAGTTATTTCAGCTGGTACGTTTTTCTTGCAGGGTGCAGAAGTGGTTCAAATTGCTTGTGGGGAGATCAGTTACGGAGGAGCGGAACATCGAAGGATTTGCAGGGGTTTTTCCCCTAATTTAGCTGGAGATTTTGTGGTTACTAGTATGGATGAGTTGAGAGACTTCTTGGGGCTGAAATTTTACATTTCTGGAAGTGCACAGTGGCTGGGGAAATAGAGGCCGAGGAGAGATAAGGGTCAGAGATTGGAGGTATTCGTCAGGGGAGGATTTAACCAAAGCTGGGAAAGATTTCCAGTGGTGGATTTGGGCTTAATTAAGTAGTATCAGTTTTGTGCGGTGTTTTCTGGCCAAATTGGGCAATTTTCACTTGTTAGGGATCATTGGGGGTCAGTGGATTCATCCCAAACCCTTTCTGAGATTTTGTGGGTTTATTGAGAGGATTCTCTGACTAATTTTACATAATTTTCTGAGTGATATTCAGGCCTGAAATCTTAATTCTTATAACAGTGCGAATTGCTAGATAACTGTGGAATTTGCACCATTTTGTGGGTTGAACTTTGGCTTGGAGATAGGCCAAGCCTTCTCTTGGTATTTTCAAGTTTGAGGAGAGGAGCTTGCGGCTGCAATTTGAGAGCATTCCAGGCATTATTTTGAGCAGGATGATTAGTTCCATTTGATAGTCTGCAATGGAGTTTTTGGGCAAGTTCGAGCTATAGATTTGGGCAAATTCCAACACCTGATCCTAGAAATTCTCACCTGGAGTTTGTGTTGGTTGCTGTAGCAAGCCCAGGTTCTATGGATTTCATCTTGTACTTGATTTTCCTTGCATAATTAATAAAATGGTTCAGCACTATTTCCCAGATTTTGGGGTTTTCTGATTTGTGCTCTTGTTCAAATTTTTATTGCTGTATTTTAGTTCATGCTAGTGTAGCACGAAATGCCCCCCTGGATCTAAACTGACATCTGCGTCTCGTACCGATCCGTGGGGGGTCTGCTGTCGATTCTGCGGTTTAGAAATCCAAAATCGCGGATTGGGCTGGAAATAATGGTTCCTGGAATTTCGGAACCATTTCGGCCTGATCCGTGGTTCCAGATTTCTGAACCGCAGATTCGACATTGGATCCATAGTGGATTGGGCATGGATTCGTATGGAGCTTGAGCGGATCCGATGCCTGACAAGCGGTTCCGTGCGACCGACCCAAAAAACAATTTTTATTTTTATTTATTTTTGTTTAACTTGAGTTGGGGGTGGGTTTAGGTTAAGTTAGGGAAATGATAGATGGGGATAAAGCTCATTTCCCCTTCTCTTTTCCTCACTCTTGTATTTTTGGAGAGCTTGGAGAAGAGAGAAGAAGAGAGTTTGGAGAAGGGAGGAGAAAGAGAGGAGAAGAGAACTTGGAGAAGAGAGGGTTGGGGAGAACTTGGAGAAGAGAGGATTGAGGAGAGCTTGGAGGAGTGAAGGAGGAGGAGCTAGAAGCAGTGAAGGAGGAGGAGCTTGGAGGAGTAAAGAAAAGATTCCAAACTCTGTCATTTTTCTATCATTGTTGTTTGTATTTTTTCTCCTCCCTTTCCTACTCTTTCCCATTCTTTCTTCTTGCAAATTTCATTGCAGGTTCTCCATCTATATTCATATTCCAAAATGATGTTCTTTTGGCTTCTATGTATCATTGCACTTTTGGTTTTCATGATGGCAAAGGGGAGTAGGAATAGAACAAGAGGATAGTGGTCCCCATATGAGTGACCCAATGAATGATGAGGAGGAAGGGTTTGAAGAGGAAGGGGATGAAGAGAACACTGAAACTCTAGAGGGGAAAGCTACATTGACACCCTTGTGGAATTATGTGACCAAACTTGAAGGGGGAAAAGATGGTGGAAGCTACAAGTTTTTGTGCCCTCATGGTTGTCATGGAGGAAAACCATATAGTGGTTCATTTACTCGTGTGAGGAGGCATCTTTGTGGGGTTTTGGACAGTGATGATAAAACAAATGCTGTGGGGATAACAATTTGCCCAAAGGTTTCAGCTGAACAAAGAAGAAAATACATCCAAATAGAGGCGTCTGCACAACAAAAAATCAAGAAAAAAAACTCATTTGGAATCAAGTGCAAACTCTAGGTTTGGTAGCTTATCTCCTCATGGTACTTCTCCAACCTATGGAAGTAGAAGAACAATAGGGGATTTCTTGAATGTTGCTAGGAGGGATAATGTCGATGGAAAGATAGTCCGGTTTCTTTGTGCTTGTGGTGTACCATTCGATGTGCTTCACTCTCCCTATTGGCATGATATGGTTAAGGCCATCAATGAAGCCCCAAAAGGATACAAGAGCCCAACTATGAGAATGCTAGAACAATGTTATAAGAAAGAGAAAAAGCAAAGGTTCAAAGAGCTTTGACACATTTTACAAATGAGTGGGTGGATTTTGGGGTATCCATTGTATCAGATAGGTGGCCAAATGTTAGAAACCAACATTTGATAAATGTTCTTGGTGTTTTTGCTAGTGGTGCAGTATTTATTACATGTCATGACTCCTCCTCCGTCAGTGCAACTTCTTGCAATCAATCAAAGATGTTGGTCCTAATAATGTGGTTCAAGTGATCACTGATAATGCAACAGGAAAAATTATTGAGCGTACTCATCCACACATATTTTGGTCTGGGTGCTTGGTGCACACATTGAACCTTTTAATGCATGATATTGTGAAGCATAAAGAATGTGGATGGATTAATGAGCTTTACAAGAGAGGGAAGCAACTCATTAAATTTATCACAAGGCATACAAGGGTAAACTACTTTTATGGCACTTACTCCAAGTTGCAGTGGCTTAAACTTGCAAAAACAAGATTTGGAAGTTATTACCGCACCTTTAGGCGACTAGTGAAGGTGAGACAAGCTTTAAATAATATGGCGACCTCTGTATCATGGGAGGAAATTAACACTGATAGAGATGGTGCTACTGTAGCCATGAACACCATTCTTGACAATTATTTTTGGTCAGATTAAATATGTTTTGCAATTCACCAAACCAATTTATTACATGATCAAGTTTGCAAATTTAGATCGATCAATAATTGGGGAGGTGTATGAGCAATTGGATAGCATGTTGGGGCAGATTAAAGACATTCTTGAGCCTAGAGATATCACCTTGTATAATTATATTCGTGTAGAGGTGGAAAAACAATGGGATATGCTAAACATTCCATTGCGTGCCTTAGCATATGTTCTGACACCTAAATACTATCATCCATCATGCCTTTCAACACCAGCACTTTGGGGGTGGGGGGGAAGGGGGAAGCAGGAAAACACCACACCTAGTTCCAAAAGTTCTATCTGGTTATATGAAAGCATTGGATAAATTAGTCCCTGATGAGGAGGAAGCTGCCATGGTACGAAAACATTTGAACAATCATATGCTTAGCACTAGTCTATTTGGGAGCATGCATGCAATTAGAGATCGAGAGAATTTTTTGTCAAAAGTGGTGGAACATGCATGGAGGTGCTACTCTCCTTCTACAAACTTTAGCATTGTGAGTGCTATCACAGGTGGTAAACACTTCTTCTGCAGAGAGGTGTTGGAGCTCTTATTCTTTTATCCACAAGGTTAAAAAGGAATGGGTTAAATTTAGACTGGGTAGAGAGCTTGGTTTATGTTCACTACAACTTGCAATTGTTGTCCCATTACTGTGATGATGCAAAGACTAATAAAGACCTTAAGGTTTGGGACAAAAATCCAGAGGATCCCAATTTGGAGGATGGAATGTTGCGATTAGAGAAATTGGAGGATGCTCTTATCCAGGATTATTGTGATCGAGTTGAGATGCCACCCCCATCCAGTCCCTTGGTTCCCACGTTCTTTGCTTCAACACCAATAGCAGGGTCTTCATCTTCATCAGTTCCACAGTCACTACCACAACTTCCATAGCCACCATCTTCTTCATTTCCACCACTTGGAGGTTCACGTCTTGTTCATGGTGGAAGGATGAGAGATTAGTAGATATATTCACAGTTTACTACTTTTGTCATAGATTAGACTTGTAGACTCTTGTTGTGAATTTGAACTTTTTTGTCTTACTCTTCCTAGTTTAGTGTGTACTTGAGTCTTGGTGGTGGCCAAGTGGCCTATTTTGTAAACATTATTGTTTTGATTTTGGACATGAGTCATGTTGACAACTGGTCACTTTCTAGATAAGTTACTTGAATGTTTAATGATTTTATCTTCTAAATTTTTTATGTTTTATGATATGCTTAATTTGATGTATGTTTGTAATTACTAGAATCTAGATGGTTCATGCTCGAATAATTAATCATTGATGCCATATCTATCTTGATTTATGTAAAAATATGCATGTTTTCATTTCTTCTACAACTAATTTGGTATTTGGGATGTTTTTTTAATATAAATGCAAATATATATATATATATATATATATATATATATATATATATATATATATATATATATAGTAGAAGCAAAAGCTTCACTTCCTAGATTTTTGGGAAATGACGCTTCCGCGTCTCCGCTTCCAAAAAATGTTGCCGCTTCGTCCCCACTTCATGGAACGTTGGTTCATGCATTTGTTATTTCATATAAATTTCAATTTGGAATATTATAATGGTATCAGAGCCATGATCTTGGCTAGCTGAAGGTTACATGGGAGTGGGAGCGGGGATTGGGAGCGAGGAGCAACATTTTGAAAAGCTCCCGGTTTGGGAGCGAATCGGGAGAATTTTTTTATATAATATATTTTTATATATTTTGATGCATATATGTCAACAAAAGCATGTAAAATGATGAATTAGATATAAAAAGCATTAAAACATGGATTGAACCATATAAGATCAATCATTTAGAGCCTAGAGGTTATAATCTTCATCAACTACATCCACAAGTTAATAACATACAACAGATCGAGTCTCATGATTCATCAATCTTAAAGTTTCAAGCTTTCAAAATTCGATATATAATATTTATCATCATTGATCACTAAAGTTGTAACTTGTACTTGTAACTATTACTATTACCAAGTAACCAAACGATAACACAAAATATCTAACATGAATGAAATGTTTCAACTTTCAACTTTCACGAAGCATCATATTCATAATCGATTATCAGTGAGTTATAAATGCCAACTTCAAACTTCAAACTTAAATTGTCATATATTGTTTACAAAAAATACCATAATAAATATGAAAGAGTCAATAGTTATAAAAGGTACTAGAAACTAGAAAAGACAAGTAAATCTATTATCTACTACTTGACCCTCCTCCTGCATAGTTCAATGACCTTAGTGCTCTTGATTAAATACAAGTTCTATACCCTAGTACCTTAGGTGTTCTTGATTATTGTGAGTCTCCCTCGCATAGAGGGCTTGGTGCTCTTGATTAAATACAAGTTCCATACCCTAGTACATGACAAAATCCAATGGAAACATTGCAATCCCCCCAATCCTAAAATCTCGAAAAAAGGGTAAGCCTGTTGGATTTTGAGTGAGATCTAAAATTCTACTTTTTCCATATGAAATCCAATGAGGTTGGAACCACTCTCAACACTAGGGCCATAGGTTTGAATATTAGGTTTCCCCACTAAAAAATATTCAATAGTTCCCTCTATCACTCCTGAATTTGTAGGGAGAAATTTTTTTTTAGGGAGCGAGCTCCCAAAATTTGCTCCCTCGCTCCCGATGCGCTCTTGCTCGGAGCCCGCTTCAGGAGCAAGTTCGAGAGGGGGGCCCGATCCCCCGCAACCCCAGGCCAGCGGTGGGGTAGCCAACTAGATCATGTATGCACAGTGACGGGTTAAACCATAGACAGCCCATGGCTCAAGGAAAATTCTATATGCAAGAATTCTGGGGTGGAATTTGCTGGAACCATGAGAGATTGGCCCAGTTGAGGAAGGTGACATACTAGATCCATGCTCATTCTTACAGCAAAGACACTAGAGGTGTGCAGGCCATGGGGGTGCAACCATCTACACCATGTGGGGGAAGTCGACAGAATCAGGGCACCAAATCTCCTCAAAAGGAGAGGCAGGACAGGGACAGTTAGAGGATGAGACTAGGGGGCGCTTTTGCTGGTGGAGGCCTGGCTTTAGATATCAGGAGCCTGAGGAGGAGGTTGAGCATGATGCTAAGGGCACACATGATGGTGAGGAGCACATCGATATACCTAGTGTGGCACAAGAGTCACCATTATTGGAGATCTCTTTGATAGCACGAGTTGACACCTTGGGGGAGAGTGTAGAGCATACACATATAGGGCCATCCATTGACGAGGTGCCAAGAGACACAGAGGTGTCCACCGTTGAGGAGGTGCCATTCATTATTGAGGTATCCATTGATGAGGTATCTGGGGTTGTGATCGAGTTTTCTGGTGATAGCAATGCACAATAGGTTGATAAGGTGCTGGGAGACATCGCCATCGTTGATGAGGAGCCAATAGTTATAGAGGCACCCAGATCTATGATAGGGTTGGCAGACGATAGTTACCTACAACTAACTGGTGAGGATGTTTTATATGATGGGTTGTCGATGGAGGAGTAGTTGGAGGCTCATGTTGAGGCTATGATGGAGGAGGATGCACAACTGTCCTTGGGGCTAGAATTTCACAAGGGGTAGTGTGGAGAGCACACGTTGGGATTCCAGCATAGTTCGCTTCAAAGGCATGTTGGCGAGGTCCACAACGTTATTATCTCACCCTTATGCATTTGATAGAGAGAGGGAAGTTGTCTAGATGGATCATAGGGGATGACCAGGTCAGCAGGGGCTAGCGGCTTGAGTTGAGTATGGCACAACGTTAGCATGGAGGGCTTGCTTCGTACACAAGGGATTGTACATTAGATCCCTCCTTTGGGATTGGATGGTGAGAGGTACTAAGCTGGTACTCGATGGAGTAAGTTAGGCGGTTGCGTACATCCATGGTCGTATTTCAATTTTCAACAGAGGTCGTGGATTACTAGGGGAGTACGAGGGCCATGTTGTTGTTGGGATCCATGTGGGATTCCTTGTCACAAAATGGGCTTGGTTAGTGATGGTATTAGCAGCACGATGGATTCGGTGACTGAGTGCCCACATACTTTCAGCTCTCCATCAACACTAGTGTCGGGTTGGATTGACAGGGGTAGGCAGACTTCACGGGTTGTCTGGGGGTGTTGCGCATACATGGGATTGTATGATGATCAACATACTTTGGTAGGGGTTGGTCAGAGGAGGTGCCATCAACAGGCCATCAGTTAGGGCATTGTATGGAGATAGTGCTCTCTTATTGGCATATTGGACGTAGGAGCTACTGAGGCTAGGCACAGTAATATCATTTTCGTTAGCATGTAGTGGATTCACTAGCAGAGTAGCAGATGCAGGGACACATGTGGGATGGTCGAGGATGCAGGGTGGTGCGATAGTTGGTGTAGGTGTTCGGTGGTGCGCAAAGTCATGCCATTGAGTTCAGTGTCTTGCAGAGGAGCATAGAGGTGCATGAAGGATTTTCGTGTTGTGCGAGCTTGCACTGTGGAGTAGGAGCACTTCACACCATGTCAAGGTTTCGCATGGAGTGATAGCTACTTCGTCACAGGAAGGATACCAAATGATTCGAGATGATATGGCGGGTGGTAGTGGTTTCTAGTAGTGCACAAAAGTGTGCAACTAGGTGTATTCTCGTGCCAAGGGCCATGAAGATACATGTGCTTATGCAGGGGAGCGCAGGGATGCTTGGCTGTTTGTAGTGATGCTTGGCATGAAGTTACATGTTCTTATACAGGGGAGCACAGGGTTGCTTGGCCGTTTGTAGTGATGCTTGGCACGAAGATACATGTTCTTATGCAGGGGAGCGCAGGGATGAGCATGGCAAAAATTTGAATAAAATCTGAATGTAAAATGTAATTAGTGATGCCTAGAGAAGTTACGGGTATGTGTGCTCAAAATTACACCTCTGACCCTCATATTTCTACTATAACACACTTTGAGGGGTAAAAAATAAGTTCTAGAGCCTCAAAACCCACTTTTCCTTAGTTTTGTGAAAAATATGTCAATAAATTAGCCCAACAATTAAAGAAATTGGAGAATAAATTTCCACACATGCTAAATGATGTGGAAAATCATCAAGGAGTTAAAGAGTGATGTGGACTCCACTGTGGACCAAGAATCAGGGAGAAACATGTGACAAAAAGGGAAATCAAATTTATTGGAGAAAGACAATGAGTTTTGAGTGACAAGATCGATGATTTGAGGAAGTTATCTTGAGCTTCAAGGAGATATCATGAGTTGACCTGAGATTAGGTTAGAGTTCACTTGAGTGAGGTGGAGAGTGGTATCCTACCAATCGACTTCACTCTCCCACATGTCCTCTCATCTAATTCGATCTCCCTCATCAAGGATTGCGTGGGCCCCATAGGGAGAAAGAGCAGGGAGTTTTAGCTGAGGTGAAAGTGGGCTATTGCTTCATTGTTGTCACTTGACTTAGTAGTTGCTCTATAGAATCCCCTCCTAGGAACTCTACTAGTTTGAGTGGTAACAAACCCTATTAGGTGTTTCTAGCCTACAAGGAGAAGTTAGAAGTCCCAATTTAACCCTTCAATGCATAGGTGTAAGTGAAGATGTTAGTAATGGAGTGGGATTGACTTCAAGGCAAGGTGCCATGGCCAAGTGAGTAGTTGATGGTGGTCCAACATACTGATTGTATAAATGTATGCTCGCGAGCAATCATGGAGTCACGAGTTACCCCTTTCCTTGCCTTGCTTTTTCCGCCCCTCTACTGCACCTTTTACTTCGTTATGATAATGCTTTGATATGGGTGGATAGTTTAGGAGCCCAAGCTTGCATTTGGGAGATTTATCATTTATTCTCTTAATGATGAGACAATCTATCACTCATCAGGGTTGGGACAATACAAAGTTCCTCTTTATTGATGGAGCATCAAGTGCTCTCAGAATTGGGTGATGGCCAATAAGGGGGTAAGAGCTCATGCTAAGATTTTTCCCATGTGCTAATTTTTGTCCCAACCATTTTTGTATTTTATCTTCTTCTTTAATTGTGTCTTTCTTTTTGCTTTTATCTTTCTTTTAGCTTCATTAATCTCCAGGGCAAACTCTTTTGGCTCAAACTCAAGGATGAGGATGGGAAGGTGCCAATTCCTAGGACGAATGACCACAAGCCCAAAGAATGGATATGCATTGGAGAAATGATAGATAGTGGTAAGTGTCGAATATCATGGGCATGCCTACTTCAATCAGAATCTGCCCAATAGTGTCCGTCCTATAACCTTAATGCCTTAGAGGAGTTCACAATAGACTAGAGTCAAAGACTAACCTCCTAGGTGAAGTGAGGGAAGAAGAATACAATCTAGATTGGTCAATCATCCGGATCACCCCTTGATTTATATCTGTATGCCCCCAAAACTAAGTAAAAGTGCATGAATACAAAATGGTTAAAGCACCTACCAATGGATGGCCCACTTTACTTCGTGAAGGAATGCTGGATGGGAGAAATAAATCTGACCAGAGCAATATGTTCAGGGTGTATGGCATCATGTCATATGCCTATCAATGGGGCTGCTGGCTGTGCAAGGAGAAAAAGTTCTCATATGGGTTACCCACTTTTTAGTGGGTAACAGGTTCTAGACCCAAAAAAGGTACTATATATACTACCTTATCTCGTTATATCTTGAGATGCATGAGCACTCGTTGCACTGTTCTTGGGTCCTTATATTATTGTGTACTTGTGGCTGAAATATGACTATACGTAAACAATGCCTCTTTGTTGCAAGTTGCAGCACACTTCATTTATTTAGGGAGGTTTATAAGTTTACCACAACAACCTGCATATCTTGGCTGGGACCTACATTTATTGCAGCTTGAGGGTGGAAGCCTGAATTTATTGCACAGCAATTAGTTAACATCTTGTATATTTGGAACTAGATTACTTACTTGGATAGTGGTCTTCTGGAAAATAAATCTTTTGAGCAAACAGGAACTGCCGCTTGCCACAATAGCAGAATGGGGTTGCCTGCATATTTGGTAGAGAATAGGACCATGGGCTATATGCACAGGGTATTTTTGATCAATAGATTGCTGATCTGGTCTGCGGACTTGGATTAGGAAGCTTATTTCTGAGTTCTGATTACATTCCAACATCTCTCTATTCTTTGTTTGGAACTTAATCTTTTGTGCAAGGGCATGATAAATAACTAAATGGTGTATTGTTGGTTCACTTTACAGTTCCTTGTAGCTATACCTATTAGCATATTTTTCATCACTATGAATAATATTGAAAATCTGCTCTAAGGATTTGTATTGAGTTGGAGTGCAAATACTGAATATACAGATTCTGGCTAGTATTGCTTAGTTGGACAGACATGCCATCTTTTAGTTTTTGAGGTTCATAGTTATGGAGATATTGGTTTGTAAAGTTTTAATAATGGATTATAATTTGTTCAATATGAAGATTCATATTTAGGCTTAGCTTTTTCTCACATCTGCAGCAATTTGGTTCCCCCGGGAAAATATGTATCTAAATTTTTTACTCTTTTCAGGTTATGGTAGATTTTCAGGCAGCTGAGAGGCAAAGTCTTGAGGAGCCAGTTGCAGAAATTGGGTTGGAACCATTATGTGCAATGGTAGGGTTTATTTAAATTTGACCAATCCCTATAATTAAGGGCTATAATCAAATTACAGCTGTAGTATGGGTCAATTTTTTTTATTTTATTTTATTTTATTTTATTTTATAACTATGGTGTGATTTTGTTTGTGCAAATTAGGTAAACAACAATTTGCGTTGTTATGATCTAGCAATGGATCTGAGTAGCAGCACGATGGAAGCCTTGACTCCTTACTATGCTGAACAGGTCTCTAAATTTGATACATTGATTTCTATACTTTTGATTCTTTTTTTTGTATTGCGATATTTGGATATCATGAGTTTTTTTGGTAAGTTCAATTTTAGCTCTTCCTTCTAGAAATGTGTCAACAGAATTTAAATTGTATCAAGAGCTGATTGTAGATATTGTTTGCTTCATCATCTATTAGATTGTTTAAATCAAAATTTTTTGTCAAAGCAACTTTCATACAAATATCCGTTGTCTTTCAGACTCTAATTTTCTTGAGTTTGTGTATCTGAGAAGCATATTTTTCGTTTCTACTACTTGATTGCTTCAAGAACTTCCTGATGATAAATTAATGCAAAAGTAGGACAATGGTTTCCTGCTTTTGCAGAGATGAACTAACCATATAGTCTAAATATAGTGCTTAAATACTCAATACGACATGCATAGTGGGCATGTTTAAGATTCGTTTAAGAAACTATGGTTTTGAGTTGCTTTTGATTTGCTGTCCTCAATAAACTGCTCAATTCAAGCTGGAAAGATTTGATTCCTTATGTAAAATTGTCAATGACAGGAGTTCCTCTATTGAAAATTGCCTATCAAAATTTTGTCCAAATGGAACCACATTTGCTCATCCTTTATGTAATCTCCCCATTTTTGAGCGTTGCATTAGGTGGTGGAAAAGTCGAAGGAATAAAGTAATTATTTACTGTCAATGGCGCTAAATTGACCTTTATTAAGAGACATTATAAGTGACATTGAGAAAAGTGAAAACTTTAGGAGGCACTTAAAAATCAAAATGAGCAGAAAAAGTAATTTGAATTTTGGAAAAGAGGGGGAGAAATGAAAAATGAGTTTTAAAAAGGGAAATCGGCTTCACTCTATTATTATGCATTTTTCTTTTTGAAGATCAGATTGGAAAGCGTAGCATCTCATATATTCCTTGGATGAAAACCCTTGGAGGAAAATTTAGTTTTGGAGGACGATCACCCACCCTTGTAGTATCAGAGGAAGGATCATATAGATCTTCCATTGGGGCTGAATTTCTCTATTTTCAAGGAGCTATTTCATATCAGATGGCTTCAGGCTGCAGGATTGGTGTTTCTTGTAGATGTTGATAGGGACAATATGTGTCGGTAGATGAGTATTTCCCCCTCCTGCAAGTTATTGAACAGTTGCTGGGCTCAAGTTGCTGCCTGCAATTGCACTAGTGCTCAAGAAGGGACCCGATCTCCACTATTTGGCTATTAGTGCATACAGGCAAGAGGACAAGTTACCAACATGCTTCAACTTGACAACTCGGGGCTATTTAAGCAACCAAGTGCAAGATCGTAATATGGTAGGTGATTATTTGTGTTGGATGGGGGTCATTTGGTAGTGGATTAGGCTGCTGGTGATTGCCAGCATGTACAAGAGCTGTTTGGATGGCAGATGAGATAGATGGGGGAAGAATCAAGTGTTTCCGTGGCCATTTAATAAACAGATAGGCTGATTGTGTTGAGATAGAGGTCAAGAGCATTACAATGGATCCATGACAGGCTAAGCACACGTATTTGTTGAGGAGAAAGCCACATACATAGGGAACACAGGTCACTTAGATAACGTGAGCTGATCATGCGGGAAAGGTCGATCTCCATGTCATTGTTCAAGGAGAGACACAACTGCTTAACACAAGCTGCGTGAATACAATGAGGTCGGATGTTAGGGGGACTTGTGATTTGATGGAGGAGCCTCCCATGATTTTTGAGCATGAGGAGCCCACCTTCAAACAGACGATCATGACAAACAGGTGAGGGACCACATGGTTGGCTCAGGTGGCGGAGAAATGGCACAATGAGCTAGTTGGTGGCTGGAAGGGGCTGCTAGCTGCCGAGTGAGGACCATCTTGGAGAAAATATTTCTCCTAGGGATATTACCCACAAAATGGTGGGTGATAGGATACATCAAGCATAAGTGTTGCAATAGTTGATGCTTTCATTCTGCATCCAATGATTACTTTGAATGGCTTGCTAAACATTGTAAAAGGGAAAGCACCAAATAGTCCAATATGAAATTACAAGAAGGAAAGTCCCTTGACATTGAGATGTAAGGACCTGTCATAGTACATAGAGCTTCCCCATTAGCACTTTCAAAGGCCTGAAAAAATGAGGCAAGCTCATCTGTGGGATATTGCAGCTCTTGCTGCTTTTTGGTCATGGCTGGAGACAAAGGTTATTTAGGATAGTGCTTTTTACATATGTAGTAGTTTCAAAATAGTTGTTTGATATTTGGGTAGGTAGTTAGGACCAATGTGGCACAACGTCAGCATGGGAACTTCTTTTTCAGGTTAGCATGGGACCTTGGAATTACACGACTTGGCAGTTTAGAAATTGGTAAGGATGCATAGGTATTTTTAGGGTAAGTCACTTAGAGTTTCCATTGGGCTTCGTTGTTGAGGGGAGTGTTTTGCTTTTTAGTGATTTGATGGGTTTTATAGTGTTTCGCTTGGGCGACAATGTGTTCAGCTGGAGGAGGCCATGCTTAACTTGGGGATGCCATGGAGGTCGGGATCTTTTTCTACGAAGGCTGATTGTTATTTTCAGGAGTTTACTCCTGGGGTGCATGTGATTTGTTCCCTAGTTGAGCAGTTGTTTGAGGGATTGATCAAGATATTGCAATATCAAGTTGCTCTACTTATCGACAATATTCAGGAGGCCTCTTATATCAATACCTTACCAAACTTTGAGCGGAGCAAAGGATGCTTCACATCTTTCAGGCCTGTTTGGGATCCTTGTATCATTTTTTTGGTTTTGGTTTAGTCCAGTTTATGGAGTACTAGGTAGTGATGGAATTGCCTGAGGACAAGCAAACTTTAGGAAAGGTTGGATTGTGATGGGCCCAGTTTGAGCATGGTGCGAGGATGTGGAAAAGATGAAGTAATAAAGTAATTATTTAATGTCAATGGGGTTAAAGCGACTTTTATCAAGAGACATTATAAAGTGACGTTGAGAAAAGTGAAAAACCTTAGGAATCACTTAAAAATCAGGGTAAGCGGGAAAAGTGATTTGAATTTCAGAAAAGAGGGGGAAAAGTAAAGGGAGCTTTAAAAAGGCAAATCGGCTTTGTTACCCACCACTTTGTGGGTGATATCCCTAGGAGAATTTTTTCTCTATGATGGACCTCAACCGATGGCCAACAACCCCTTGTTGCCCTCAACTAGCTCGTTGTGCCATTTCTGCGCCACTTGAGCTAACCATGTGGTCCCTCACCCATCTGTATTGATCGTATGTTTGAAGGTGGGCTTCTCGAATATAAAGGTATGCCTTGTCATTTGGTAATTGAGTATTGGGTTTACTTATCATGGACACTTCTGGGCATGGATTGATGGGGGGATTTGGTTGAAAGAGTGGGTTTAGTTTGTGCTTTTGTCCCCTTGATCTCTTTTGGATATTAGTTTCGTGGGATCTCCTTTATTGACCATTTGATTCTAGGGTGGTACTACTTGGGAAACCCAAATTTTGGTTGCGTGGTTCTGCTCCTTTATTTGCATATATTACTCCCTTTCCACTCACTATACCCCCATTTATCATTTCTCCCACCTAGGTCCACATAGGGTTAGCTTCCCTATCCCCTTGTCCCCACCTTGGGTCAGGCCTGGAACGATGCCCTGGTGGTTGAAGTAGTTAGAAGAAAAAGTAAAAGCATAAATGGCCACATTCAAAAGGAAATTGTAGCACAAAATGCAAAGGAAGGCCGAGGCACCTCATGTACAACGATTTCTCCATCCTACACATTATACACCCTGGTGTGGGCTTCCCTTTCTCTAGCTGCCCTTGTGCCCCAATATGTGGCCCAAGATTGCCCCTCTCATTCCCTACTCCATTTCACTTCTTTGTCATATGAAACCACCATTTGAGGGATGTATCTTGGACATACTATCCACTCTAAGGGTAGAAACCACCTAATAAGGTACCTGGCTAACCCCCTTTGGAGCTTGGAGACACTAGCACATGCCAATGCCCACTACGGAAGGGCATGCCATTATGAAGGGCCCTCTTGTTGTCCATCGTTTGTAAGCTCTTTTACACAATTACTCTATTGAATTGTTGTACTAGAAGGCTAGGGGACACATTGGATCTTATGGAGGATGCACATGGTGTCCATTTGGGTTTGGTCTCCCTATACGGGGTCCTAACCTCCTATCGGGCTATATTGGCACATATAGGGTGTGTGTAGAGAGCCATGTGCCTCCACAACAATAGACAACAATCCATGGATCCCCATCGATGTCCAGAGATTACTAGAGATCTACCTTTGGTACAAGGGTGATGCACCTGGTACACTATGCCTAGCTGCCCCCACAGGAGCACCACACACTTGGTAGGTGTCCCAGGACTTGTACGATGAGATGGCAACGTTCATTCCATTGTTTGAGCCCTTACAGTTGATCTACATGAATCTTTGACTCATGTGGAGACCCATGGTGTCATTGGTGTGCCCCCACACCCAGTGGGAGCACCACATGTCTACTACTTGGAGAATAAGGAGCCACTCCCTTGTCCATCACCTTTTGAGGATTTTATTCATCATTATGTCACATATGGACCTCATCATGCCTCTTGGAGGGCCCCATGACATGCATGGATTATTATTAGACCTCCCGAGAGCCTTATTATTTCATTTATGAGCTAGTTTGATGCACTTGTCACCAAAAGTTTGGTTATTTGCACATTATTTTATGTTTAAGGGCTAATGTAGGCCCATTAGCTAAATCGAACTCCTAATTAGTGTATAAATAGGAGTTAGTTGTATTCATTTGTATCATCACTAGACTTGGGATCTCTCTATCTTTAGAGAACTTAGCATTTTTCCTTGGAGGATTATTTTTGGATAATGGATGAATTTTAATGTATGGATTTGGGCTATTTCTATCTTGGAGCTCCTTATTTGCAAATGTGATGCTGGTTGGATATACTATCTAACATTATAAGTGCAAATTTAACTCTATTTTCTTGTCGCTGCATGCATTTGAACTTCGCTCTAATTAGGGCTAATTGCTGCATGAACGAAATGTGGAATTATGTGTCTATTTATCTTATTTTATGTATGGGCCATTGTTAGATGAATGAAATGTCATAGAGATCACGTTATTTTGATAAAGTTGCACCATTTGTATGAAGTATAAATGCTTGAAAGTCATTTTTCTTCTCTTTCCTCTAACATTTGACGAAGTTGACTTTTGGAGCCTCCTTGAACAAGAAACTAAATCCTTCTTCATTATTATCCTTGACTCCATATCCTCAAGTGAATCAGGCACCGGTCCCTCAAAAAGGGTGATCATTTTAACCCTCTTTTTCACCTTTTTTCCCTTTTCTTCCTAGGTCTAGCCCCATTAGGTCACCTAAGGCATCAATTTCCTGAGAAACTAGCCACAGGAAAACTTCGATCTCTTAGGTACAACTATGCTGTTGGGGCCCCTTACTCTCCTCCGAATTTGAAGCATTTCCGACAATGGAATCTTTAGGTGTTCCTAAGGCTAGAACCTAGTGGGATCAACTTGGCATCTTTGGAAAATATTCTTGTTTGATCCTTTCCCCTCACCTTGGCCAGGTTAAGAACATCATTGGTTGCCAAAATCCATCCCCTAAATTGGGCTAGGTCCACTTGGCCTCGTGTGGTCCCATTCTTCATCAAAGCTGATTTATGAAGGACTACTTGGGAATCCAAGTTCCCAAAGGATTTTAGGGATTGAGAAACTCCTTTATAGGTCTTATTCCTCTACCTCAACCCTCCAATCCTCATCCCCTCTCCCTAGAAGATCAAGTCCCTTGGCTAGAAGGCAAGCAAGTCCCACTCTTCATTCTATGCTAGGGAAAGGGTTTCTATGGTCACTTCATACCTATTCATTGATCTATACCTTATAAGTGACATTCCTAACGACCGGGTCTCCCATCAGTGAAAGTCCGTAAAGAGCAGGGAGTCTTAGCTGTGGTGATAGTGTGTTAGGTCTTCATCGTTGCCTTTGACCTAGCAGTTGCCCTCTTCGGAATCCCTTTTAGGCCCCCTGCTGGTCTGAGTGGTAACAGGCTTCACTCTATCATTATGTGTTTGTCTTTTTGGAGATTAGATTGGAGAGCGTAGCGTCACATCGCTTCCTCAGACAAAAACAACTCGAGGAAAATCTAGTTTCAGTGGACAATCACCCATTTTAGTAGGATCAAAGGAAGGATCATATAAATAATTCATTCCATCCAAAATTCCCTATTATCAAGGAGCTATCTTGTATCAGATGGATTCAGGCTCCAGGATTGGTGGTTCTTGTTGATGGTGATAGGAGCAATACGTGTTGGTAGATGCGTATTTCCCCTTCCCGTAAGTTAGTGCATAGTTGTGGGAGGTTGTTTCTGCCTGCAATCACACCAATGCTCAAGAAGGGACCACTCCACTATTTGATTGTTAGTGCACACAAGCAAGATGTCGAGCTACTTGTGGGCATCGACTTGCCCACTCTGGCTATTTACGTAACCAAGTGCAAGATTGTAATATGGTGGGTATTTATTTGTGTTGGCTGGTGGTTGTTTGGCAGTGGATTGTGTCACTGGTGATTGCGAGTGCGTATAGGAGCAATTTGGGTGGCGGATGAGATACTCAGGGGCAAAATCAAGTATATTAACGTGGCCTGTTAATAATCATATAGGTTGATTGTGTTGAGAGAGAGGTTGAGAGCATTATATTGGATCTGTGACAGGCTATGTGCACATATTTGTTGAGGAGAAAACAACATACACATAAAACGAGGGCTACTGAGATAACGTGAGCTGATCATGAAGAAAAGTTCAGTCGCCATGCCATTGTTCAAGGAGATGACCTACTTAATACAAGCTGCATGACAGTATAGTGGGGATAGAGCTCTTGATCTGAGGGTCGTAACTGCACATGACGGAGACTAGTGGGCAATGCATGTGTACTTGTGCGTGGAAGGGAAGAGTCAAGTCCTGGTGTGTGCTGCCAAAGTGTACATTCAGGCTGCAACCATTGAGGAGACGATAACAACTTTACTAAGGTGGAATCATGGTTGTCTTTGACATCAAGAAGGTTGTGTCAACTGAGCATAGGACAGGAGGCCATTGGGAGGCAGGTTGGGTTTTGAATCAAGGAGAAGCGAACACGAGTAGAAAATGGGCACTTCCATGTCAGCCCAACAAGTGCCAATGGTGGCAATAGTGCAATTTGTACACGGAAGAAGGGGTGCAATTTATGAAACCCTGCAATAAACACTATGGAAGATCTGAATTAATCTATCCAATGAGCTAACAAAGGTGGCACTCGAAGTCCACCGAAATTAGCTTTGAGTTTCGCTTGAAACTCTTGAAACTTGCTTTAGCTTCTTTTTCTATTTCAGAAGATAGATAGGAATAGAATGATTTGCAATTGAGTCCCTCCTCTATTTATAATTCTCCATTGAAGCTCCTTCTAGCTTCTAGCTTCTCCTTTTTTTCCTATTATTTTATTGGTGGGGCCCATTTTCCACTGGGAGACTTTTTGCTGCCATTTTGAATAAAATGATCATTTTCCTCCTTTCTCAATAAACTAATATTTTGCTGCCATTTTCCAATAAAAACAATATTTTTCATCCATCCTCCTATACAATATTAATTTGCTGCCATTTTTCATTAAAATAATGATTTCTTCCTTCTCTCACCAAAATGATATCTCTCCTTTTTAATGTTTCCAAAATTATGCAAAAATCACCATTATGCAAAACTCCTAGGTGATTTTTGCATGCACAAAACTTTGGGAACATCACAGTAAGACAGGCAGTTTTACCGTTCATGGGGTGGCTAAGTTGGATTTCCACGTTATTGGATTTGGGTGCAGGTGTTTGATATCTACATTCTTTTACTTCCACAAATTCCTGTTATCTTCCCATGTAGTCATAAATATATATCATAGAGAAGGATGAGACGCAATTAATGAAATGAATTATATTTATGTTCACTAATAAATACTCAGAGACCATGGAACTATAGAAGTATGACTTGCAACTAAAGACAATGTATTTTTGAGCTACTCACATAAAATGCAAATAAAAGAAAAAAACTAACACAAAAATGAAAATAAAAGAAAAAAGACATAGCTAATCATAAAGAACTGTCTGAAGCAATTTGCAAATTGCAACTGAAGTTGAACAATCAGTATGACCAAGAGGAACAGACTAACAGCATCTGTTCCAATGATTGAAGGTTGACGAGATTTGGTGATGAGGATTGACTGTCCATTATGACACTGGTTCTGAGAATTCTTCCATTTCTTTTTATGTATCTTTAATGACTCTTGGTAATCACTTAAGCAAAATACATTATTCTCAAATACCTTGTTCTCAATGTTATTAATAGCATTTGAAAATTCTATAGTTTCAAACACGGACAATCTTGTGAAACGATTTTTTTGTTTTATTTTCCTTTGCTAGCTCTTTTGTGTCTTTCACATGTTTCCATTTAAATTTAGGCTCTCTCTTAAGAGAAATAAGAATATTACTATGCATGTTTTTAGGGCCTGATTTGTGAAATCTCATTGTGCAGGTTAATTTTGAAGATACTTGCAAAGGCTTTCTTGAAGTAGCCAAGGTTAGTAATTAGCAAACATTTCAGTTACATTGCATTTATTGTTCATAGTAGTTAATGGCATGGGAAAGAAATGAAATATGCTAGACGAGTGTAAATATTATCACTGTGAATGTGTAGGATGGGTTGTTATCAAACAAAAGGAAACATAATGTCTAAGTTCTAAAGAAAACAGAAATTGACTTAAATTGATACTAATGTCTACAAATGAGTAAGATAGGTAAAATGAATTACAACATAGGTCAAGGGTTTGCATAGTGCAACTCTAATACAAATAAATAGAAGATAATCATAGATATATATAAGGGGGCAAAAAGTTATCTCGATGACCAAAAAGCAATAAAAGCTAGACACTGAATCTCTATTACAAAGTGAGGCAACATGGCTAAGCCTCTAAGGCCTTGGTAACAATGAGATGTTTCAAGACTCTACTACTCTTAACGTTGAAACTGAACTCTCTTCCCATTTAAGGAAAAAAGTGTTTAGTAAGGCATAGCAGCTCTTATTGTTTGATGTCATTACAATTTTCAATTTTGGATTGCATAGATAGGAATAGCCAATGTTCCACCAAGTTCGTGGGATGTGGGGCTGCAATAGCCAAGAAATGCATCCCACAAATTAGAAGTACCCTCAAATTTTAGGGGACATCACGGGGATGTTGGGGTGTTCAACATAGGGAACCCCTCCTGAAAAACTAAAATGTTTAAATTAGAGTATATGAAACTTGAAATATAAATGATAAATCGTTGAAGATTTATAATTTTTTTCATAACAATGCAACATAATAATTAATAAATCATAAATTCAGGATTCATATATTATCTGTAGACTATTATAATTGTATTTCTTAAAATTTGTCTACATTGCACACATACCATCTTTGCTTACAATAGTAACACCCCTTTGGGATCTTCTTTCAAATGTTCATGTAATGGTGGCTAAGCTTGACTTAATGGCCACTTGCTACTCTATAGTGTCATTTATGGTTCCCCCATCGGTGGTTATAGCCAACCTAAGTTGCAAGAAACATGGGACTGCCCCCGTACTAGTCGAATTTTTGTTACGAAAACCATGAAATTCTGCTGAAATGTGTTTAACTTTTTTGAAATACATTTCAGGTTGGCTAAAATGTTTTTGAGGCACCACACCTCACATTTTAGTGTTTCTACATTGTGTTTTAGCATCAATACAACACATGCGGGGTGGTACAACATCTTGTGTGGCATGTGTGAGCCAAACACTATTTAAAAAAAAACAAAAACTAATGAGTGGGGCAGCCTGATATTCAACCATAGGGTCTGTTACCCACCATTTTGTGCGTGATATCCCTAGGAGAAGATTTTCTCAAAGATGCTCCTTGGGTCCTAGTCCTGTGGGATCTCTTTTATTGACCTTTGGGCTTTAGGGATGGCACGACATGGGAAACCCTAATTCTGGTTGCGTGGTTCCGCTCCCTCATCTATATTTATCACTCCCCTTCTGTTCATTATAACCCCATTTATCAATATTCCCACTTGGGTCCACATAGGGTTAGCCTCCCCTACCCCTTGCCCACACCTTGGGTTGGGTCTGAAAGGATGCCCCAGAGGTTGATGTAGCTGAAAAGAAAAAGTAAAAGCATAATTGGCCACATTCAACAAGAAAATGTACCACAAAATGCAAAATATGGCTGGGACAAACACATTTAAGCATGTGGGAAAAAGCCAATACATGAGCTCTACCCCATTCCCATGGCCATCACCTTGGTTCCTATAGGCCCTAGATGAGCCTTCTTTATCTTTCAGGAACCCATGATTGTCCCAACCCCTGGTGGGCAATGAACCACCCTACCTTAAAGGGGGATATCTACTGCTATACCTTACGCATCATGCTCTTATCCCTTGAGCCTCGAGCAGTTAATCAAAGAAAAATCATAAAAGGAAAAGGGCATATGAAGAAGGGTGGAAAAATCAAGGCTTGGGTAACTTATGCACCACGATTTCTCACTCCTATACATTATATACCCAAGTGTGGGCTTCCCTTTTTTAGCTACCCATGTACCTCGACATGTGCCCCAGGGTTGCCCCTTTTCATTCCCTATTCCATTCACCTCTTTATCACATGCCACCACAACTTGAAGGATGTACCTTGGACCAAGGTTACTTGGGAGCGGGAGTGGGAGCGCCATTTTTAGTAGCTCCCGGTTTGGGAGCGTTTCAGGTAGCGTTTTTTTTTATAATATATATATTTTTATATTTTGATGCATATGTGTCAACAAAAGCATGTAGAATGATGAATTAGACATAAAAATCATAAAAACATAGATTGAACCATATAACATCAATCATCTAGAAGTTATAATCTTCTAATCTAGAAGTTAGAAACATTCAACATATTGACTCTTGAGTCTCATGATTCATCAATCTTAAAGTTTCAAGCTTTCAAAATTCAATATATAACATTTATCATCATTGATTCATTGATCACCATAGTTGTACTTGTAAGCTAAGTGTAACATTTACAAAAAACAATATTTAACATGAAATGAATGTTATAAAATGAAACGAAATAAAACAACTTTCAAATTTCATTAAGCATCATATTCATAATTCATAATGAGTTATAAACTTAAAACTGCCAACTTCAAAGTTTCAAACTTCAAACTTAAATTGTCATATATTGTTTACAAAAAATATCAAATTAAATATGAAATAGTCAAGTTTCAACAGTTATAAAAAGTAAAAAACTACTAGAAACTAGAAAAGACTAGTAAATCTATTTTATCTATTGTTTGCCCTCTTGACATGAGAAATATCTAATTTTTGAAATTTGAGCAGATCGTGGTAATGGTAGTCTTGTAAGGCTTGGCCTTAATGCTTGTTGACATTGTCTTCCCTCAGAAAATATAATTAAAAAATGTGAATAATTTCTCTAGAAATGTTAAAGGGTATTTGTAAAGATGTAAGAATGAAGAATACTTTCTCTAGAAACGTTAAAGGGTATTTGTAAAGATGTAAGAATGAAGAGAAGATACTTTATGTCAGACAACCACTTAAGGATAATGATCCAATAAAATATTTACACAAATTCCCAAGATGTAACCTAGAAGAAAATGAAAAAGCCCTAACCTATGGTGTCTTGGATGAAATAATGTGAAAATTGTCAACCATAGAAATCTAGATGGTTGTAAAGATTTAAAAATCTTAAAAACGATGGCGTATTAATAAACACTGAACACATATTGAGAAAATCACATGATACATCTAGTTTTTGGAACACATCTAACAAAATATCATCTTAAAAGATACGGTAAGATATTGTAATGTTGGGGTCACATTAGGCAGCTTAAACTGGGGCTTTGATTTTGATATCATTGTGCAAAAAGCCACATGCTTTTTTATGTGATGGCCGCTTAAGAAAAAAATGGGATCTTGCCTAATAAAATATAATAGAGTTAAAATCTTAGAGCCGTAAGTGAGTCCCTAGGGGGAGAATGGGATCTGCACTTTAGCTGAATGCTTAGGTATTCGTCATGTCCAACAGGTGGAGAACACGTAGAATGTGTTGCTAAGGAATAAATTAATTTCTTTTAAGGAAATGGGAAATTCAACCTAGAAGGCATATCATTAATTATCCAAAGTTTAAGCAATTGCATTTTCATCAACTTGTTACCCACTTTGCCATTAAGGTCGAAAAATCTCTAAGAAACAGTAGATGGGAAAATACACAAGCCCCCATCTCATGCAAGCAATATGGCCATGACCTAAAAGGGTAGAGGCATTCATGAAACGTCAACAAATATTTCGGTCATCCATCACTGTCTCCAATAAGATGGCATATCTTGATTGCAAGGGACTGTCAACTTGGTTTCAATGTAAGAAAGGAGTAGGTGTAAGGCATTAACAATAGTACAAAGAATGATTTCATAATATTTAGGCCCTTTTTATAGTGGAGAGAAATTGTTGTTGAATTAAATACTGAGTTTCAAAGGGTCCTATATTCTGCTTATAATAACTACAACACAATGAGTCTTAAAGATAAGCTTTTGTTTTTATTCTATTCCTTGATGAAAATTAGCCTTTACTCATATCTTGGTAGTTGATCCTTGCATAAACGGAATATGATGTATGCTTTTCAACTAGTTTGAACAAAATCCATTCCACTTTATGCCAGGAAATTTTGTCTCAAGATTGTTAAAAGACGTACCTTTCCTGGGTTTACAATAAAATAATGGCCATTACCAAATGGAATTGTATCATAATATGTTAAAAAATAGTTGATACACAAATTATATTGACAATATAGTTAGGTTGGCAAATGGATGATTTAAGCAAATGGAGAGCAAGTAATTTCATTTAGGACCAAGTATTTAAGCAAAAAAAATGCTCCTGAAAATGCTCTGTCCCTAAAAAAAAATGCTCCCTAAAACGCTCTTTGAAAACAGGGAGTGTTTTTCTTGTTTAGGGAGCGTGCTCCCGAAAACGCTCCGCTTAGAGCGCGAATTCGGAGTGCGCTTCCGAGCGCTCCCAAAACGCTCCCGCTCGGAGCGCGAATTGGGAGCGGGTTCGAGAGGGCGGAGAAGCTTCCCCGCAACCTTGCCTTGGACATATTGTCGCATTTAAAAGTAGAAACCACCTAATAGAGTACTTGGTTAACCGCCCTTGGAGCTTGGAGACATTAGCACATGCCAAAGGCCACTATTGAAGGGCATGCCATTTTGAAGTGCCCACCTGTTGTCCATGGTTTGTAAGCTCTTTAACTCGATTTCTGTAAATGACTTGATGTATTGGAAGGCAAGGGACACATTGGATCTCATGTAGGATTGCAGGCGGTCTCCATTTTGGGTTTGGTCTCCCTATACGGGGTCCTAACCGTCCAGAGGGCTACATTGGTACATGTAGGGTCTGTGTAGAGAGCCATGAGCCTCCACAACAGTAGACAACATTCCATGGATCTCCAGAGACGTTTAACTATTGCTCGAGATTCACCTATTGGATGAGGAAGATGTTCCTGGTTCACCATGCCCAACTTGCCCCATAGTTGTACCATGCACTTGGTAGATGACCCAAGACCTGTATGATGATGTGACATCACCTATACCATCATCTGAGCCCTTTCAGATGGTCTACAAGCATCTTCGGTTTGTTTGCAGATCCATGAGGACACTTGTGTGCCCCCAAACCCACTGAGAGCACCACAAGATCACTATTTGGAGAACACGGGGCGAACCCCTTGTCCACTACTTTTGGGAGTCTTATTTCACATCATGGCACCTATGGACTTCATCAGGCCTCATACAAGGCCCAATGACATCTATTGTTGATCATTCGACCTCTTGAGAGGGTTATTCTTTTGATTACGAGCTAGTTTGGTGGGCTTGTCACTAAAAGTTAGTTATCTTGTACATTATTTTGCTCTAGGGTATAAATTAGGTCTAATTTAGCTAAATCAAACTCATTAGAAGTTTATAAATACAAGTGATGTGATTTCATTATAGCATCATCACTTGGATTAGACTTGTATCTCTTTAGATAACTTCGCTATCCTTCTTGGATGACGAACTTTTGGAACATGGAACGAATTTTGATGTTTGGATCATTTTCTTTTGTCTTGGAGCTTCTTGATTGGCAAAGTTTTGATGGTTGGATATACTCTTAATTCATGTAAGTGCAATTTAATGCTATTCTTTCTTTCTATTTTTGTCACATATGTTGTTGCTGGGATTTTGCTATAGTAGGGCTAATTTACTGCATCCATTTATGCGAAGTTGTGGAAATTTTGTTTCTAGATAGTGATGCTTCATGTATGGGCCATGTATTATGAGTGAATGTTCTTAGAGATGCTTCATCATTGAAATTCATCTTGATAAGCTAACTATTTTGCAAAACAAAGTATAAAGCTCTTGAAGCTGCTTTAGCTGCTACCCTAATGCTATGTGAAGTTCTCTTTGAGGCCTCCTTGACATAGAAAATTGAATATCCATAGTCCTGATTACTCTTGACTCCAAATCTCCCCGAAGGATTACACATTGGTCCATAATAAAGGTGATCATATTAAACCTAGTTTCCTTCTCCCACTTCTTCTTTTCTAGGTCTAGACTCTTGCCCTCTAGGTCTCCTAGGGCATCATTTATCTTGCAAACCGCTCACTGAAAAATTCGATCTCTTGGGATCCTATGCGTTGGGGTTTCTCCTAGGCACCATCCAATTTTGAAGAAATTCTGACAGTGGGATTGTGAGATACCTCAAGCCCTAGCCTCAAGATCAATTTTTGCCCTTGCTTTTGTTAAGGTAGAAACCTCATTGGGATCCTTACATTGCCTTCCATTGAAAATTCATTCTTTGGTCGCTTTCTCCCTCTGGATTAGGTCAAATATATCATTGGTTGTTAAACCCTATCCCCTTGACCTATCACCTGGTCCACTTGGTCCCGCGTGGTCCCATACACTATTAAGGATAATCCTTCAAAGATCACATGGAATCCAAATGTTCACAAGAATTTTAGGGTTTGAGGACCTCCATTATAAGATACATACCCTAAAAATGAAACCTTGAAATTCTCCTTGAGCCCTTGAGAGCAGCCTTCAACCTTGCGTTCCAAAGCAAGCAATCTACACATTTGACCCTCTCTTGTGAATAGTCCCCTAGGATCACGCCACACCCTATCATTGACCTATTCATTTCGTGTTCCTTATTATATCGGGCCTGCTCCCATCAATGTGTTGTTTCTGGTAACATCAAATGTGCTCTAAGTCTCAAAATTTGCAGGGAGGCTTGGACACATGTATTCTACAATACCCATAAATCGTTTTGGGAAATTTCACCCGGATGAGGTTTTATTAAAATAATGAATTATTTACAATGGAAGCCTAAGTCTAAACTTAGGGAATTAAAATAATTAAAGTGTATTAATAGAACTGGGTGTGAATCTTCTAGAAAAAGACGGAGATCGAGTCAATATGATTTGAGCCATTGATTATATTCTAATATGGGCTGTTGATTTCCCAACAAGAAGATTATAAGGAGGACTTCAATGGGCATTTGGAAAAGACATCGAGAGAGTCTAGAGATCGATTTCTCAAGTGAGCAGCGTAGAGCAGCCAAAGAGATCATCGAGGTGATTCTTGTTGTGAGTGGCAGAGATAGTTCCGGTTGGGGATTTTTCTTGAGCCAGGAATACGTCGTAGAGAAGGCAGAGGGAGATCCAAAAGAGGCAGTGTAAGAGCTACACTGGGCAATACAGTGCCACGCAGAGGCAACACTGAAGCCTTGAGGAGATCCACAAATTTGTTGAGGGTGAGATCAATTTCAGTGCCGGGAGTTGGGGTGTGAGATCGGAGGGCTAGAGATTAAGGCATTCAACTAGTAGATCGATCAGCCAAGGGAGTGACGCAGTCCCTGTCAGTTGTGACAGAGAGCAACGTAGTGATTGCACAGAGGCAGCTTGAGATTTGCTAGTTTGGGGCTGGATCAATGTCAGTTCTTCAGTGATAGTGTGAGGACATTTTCTCACTAACTCTCTACCAATTAGTTTCTCTGGTCTGTAAGGCATCCTAGATTGTATTCAAAACTACTGCTTAATAATACAAATCCTCAACTGCTGTATTGGTTTTCCCACATTGGGTTTTTTCTGGGGACATTTGTCCAAAAATAACGGTGTCATATGTGTGTTTGATTTCCTTCTTGCTCAGTTCTAGTTTCTGCATTTTATTTATGTAGTGAAGGCTGCGGTGTGATGTATTTAGTGCTTGCCATAGAGAAACTGCAAATAAATTGTTAAGTAAAGTTTAACAATTAGTTGAATATTTTTCAATTGTTGCAATAGGATTCCTGTGTTAGGAATTTTCACATGGTATCAGAGCAGTGCAAGTGAAGCAAGAGAGCAGATCAGAAGAGCTCAACGTTGAAGAGAAAGAGGGAGATCGAATAGTTGCGTATGCAGCAGATTGAATCCCCAAGGGATTGCACAGTCCAGGCCAGGAAGCACAAGATTTGTGAGGAAGTCTCTCTCTGAGTGAGTTGACAGAGAGGTAGGACTTTCTAGTTCGTGATTTGTCAGTGGCAGAGGGAGTAATGCAACAACAACTTCAGCGCATGAAAGTTTTTTGGTGGGACGCAATTTTTGCTGTAGTAGTTGCTGGTGTATAAAGCGTCATAAGAATGAAGAAGAAGCATACTGAGGGAATCCTGACCTCAGAGAATTTCATGCCCAAGAAATTATGATTTCCCGTGCAGATGCGATAGAAATCGAGATTTATTTTGCTCACTCTAGTAGGGAGTGCATAGAGCTAGCTGCGCAGAGGTTTAGAGGAAGCATTCGACATTTGGTTGGGTGAGATGGCAGCTAACGGGCTAAGAGATCAAGATCTATTGGAGGGTGCCTCCAACTATGTAATTTGGAAACTAAGGATCAAATGTATGCTAGATGAGCATGATCTCTAGACCTTCATCGACGTGTGGTAGCTGTCCCCGTAGATGCATATCCGTTGAAGGCCTACAAGAAAGATATGGTGAAGGCCGAGCGTTTGATCCTTGACAGAGTGAGGGATCATGTAGTATGTCACATCGCTGGCAAAGGGATGAGCAAAGAGATGTAGGATGCCTTGGAGACGTTGTATCAAGGATCTTCCGAGTAGAGGAAGATGTCTTGGAGGAGAAGATGCTATCTACGAGGATGCAAAAGGGAGAACGCATTGATCCATTCCTTGCACAACTTCAGCAAGTCTGAGATCAGTTGGTAGCTGTAGGATCAACGCTTCAAGAAACCAAGAATATAAGACTGGTCCTGAATTCATTCTCAGAAGAATGGAAAGTCATTGTCCAGAGCATCCTGGGCAGAGAAAGGTTTCCCTGATTGTGAATCGATGCGGGCCGCTCTTAAGCAGGAAGAGATGAGGCGAGATATGATCAAGTACAAACTTGATGGCAGCAGTAGCAGTGGGACGAAGCCCAAGGAGGAGGAAGAGAATGCATCTCTTGCATCTAAGGGGCAACAGGAGTAGCGGAGGCGGAAGAAGGACTTCTCAAAGATCAACTGTTTCTGGTGTGATGAATTTGGTCACTATGCTACGCAGTGTGCTCTCAAGAAGAAGGACAAGTATGAGAAACATGATCCGCAGGATGCGACTACTAGGATAGAGGAGGAAGAATTTGCTATGATTGCCCACATATCTCTAGGGGAGAATTGGGGTGATCTAGCACCGTAGTTCAAAAGAGATGCAGTTGGGCAGGATCCTTGAGGATCCCACCTCTTGGAGCAATACCTTGCTACGGGAGCCCATATCAAAAGTAGCAGGATGGACAAGTGTCAGTTGGCGCAGAGGAGTGCTAGTGTGATAGTACAGTAACTAGCAGCGCCAGAGACTGAGCAACGCAGGGCAGAGTTGGCAACAATGCAGAGTCAGAAGCAGTGCAAAGCTTTAGAGGGTCAACGTAGAGACTAGTAGCAGTCAGATCATCACTATCAGATGTATCATGCTGAACACTTAGTTCAATATTTTGGATGTTTTTCTGCCGCAACAGCAACAGAGTTGCAGTGCAAATGCAGTTTGTAGAAGCATGTAGGGTCAGCACTCAGCAGTAGCATAGATGCAACAGTGTAGTAGTTGTGGGCAGTGATGTCAGACATCAACAGCTTAGAAGGAGATGTTACAAAGTCAGTGTGATGCTTCAGTAGGAAGGATTACTAGACACATTCGTCGCTAAGAGGGAGTGTTGATTTTTAGTAGCATCATATGTGCTCTAAGTCTCAAAATTTGCAGGGGGGCTTGGGCACATGTATTCCAGAATACCCATAAATCGTTTTGGGAAATTCCACCCGGATGAAGTTTTATTAAAATAATTAATTATTTTTAATGGAAGCCTAAGTCTAAACCTAAGGAATTAAAATAATTAAAGTGTATTAATAGAACTGGGTGTGAATCTTCTAGAAAAAAGACGAAGATCGAGTCAATATGATCTGAGCCATTGATTAGAATTCAATTTGGGCCGTTGATTTCTCAGCGAGAAGATTATAAGGACTTGATGGGTATTTGGAAAAGACATCAAGAGAGTCTAGAGATCGTTTTCTCAAGTGAGCAGTCGGAGAGATCATTGAGGTGATTCTTGCAATGAGGGGTAGAGATAGTTCCGGTTGGAGATTTTTCCTGAGCCGTGAATACATCGTAGAGAAGGTAGAGGGAGATCCAGAAGAGGCACGTAAGGGCCGCGTGCGCCGTAGTCAATATGATCTGAGCCATTGATTAGAATTCAATTTGGGCCATTGTTTTCTCAGCGAGAAGATTATAAGGACTTGATGGGTATTTGGAAAAGACATCAAGAGAGTCTAGAGATCGTTTTCTCAAGTGAGCAGCCGGAGAGATCATCAAGGTGATTCTTGCAGTGAGGGGTAGAGATAGTTCCGGTTGGAGATTTTTCTTGAGCCGGGAATACATCGTAGAGAAGGCAGAGGGAGATCCAGAAGAGGCAACGTAAGGGCTACGTTGGGCAGCGCAGTGCCATGCAGAGGCAACGCTGAAGCCTTGAGGAGATCCACAAATTTGGTGAGGGTGAGCTCAGTTTTAGTGCTGGGACTCGGGGTGTGAGACCGGAGGGCCAGAGATTGGAGCATTCATCCATCAGATTGATCAACCAAGGGAGTGATGCAGTCCTTGTCAGTTGTGATGTAGAGCAATGCAGTGATTGCGCAGAGGCAGCTTGGGACTCTCCAGTTTGAGGCTGAATCAGTGTCGGTTCTTCAGTGATAGTGTGAGGACATTTTCTCACTAACTCTCTGCCAGTTATTTTCTCTATATGGATGGGCAGTAAGGCATCCTACATTGTATTCAGAACTATTGCTTTATAATACAAACCCTCAGTTGTTGCACTGGTTTTCCCACATTCGGTTTTTCCAGGGACATTTGTCCAAAAATAACGGTGTCATATGTGTGTTTGATTTCCTTCTTGCTTAATTCTTGTTTCCCCATTTTATTTATGTAGTGAAGGTTGCAGTGTGATGTATTCAGTGTTTGCCGTAGAGAAACTACAAATAAATTGTTAAGTAAAGTTTAATGATTAGGTGAATATATTCCAGTTGCTACAATAGGATTCCTGTTTTACGAATTTTCACACGATGAAAGTCCGTAAAGAATATGGATCCATAGTCGCGGTGACAATGGGCTATTGCTTGATTGTTGCCCTTGATCTAGTAGCAGCCCTCCAAGGATCCCTTTTTAGGACCCGTGCTAGTTTGAGTGGTAACATGGCCCTATTAATGCTATGTAATTAATGGTAGTGTTAAGTGTTGAAGAATGTAGGGCCAAAATTATGTTTCTGTTGCAGGGTTGAAGTTCTAAAGTTGGAGGCCGAAAATCTGCGGCTAGGGCTGAAATTTTGATCTGAAGCTGCACCTTGAAGCGTTGACACTTGGAAGGCTGAGAAAAGGACACTACAAAAGGGAGGTTTGACTTGGTGATTGGAGGAGGTCTTTGTCTAGGTCTAGAAGTTTGGAAGTGTGTCATCTTGATTTGAATCTACTGAAGGAAGAGTTCTTGACTGGGTTTTCCCCTTATAGGGGTTTGTACCTGACTGTGCATCTATATCTTGTGTCTCTTATTCTTGTGAAGAGTTCTTGACTGGGGTTTCCCCTTATAGGGGTTTTGCCTTCGCTGTGCACCTATATCTGTTGATTTTTGTAGCATTAGAAAGTGTTCCAAGTCTCAAACTTTGCAGGGAGGCTTGGACAACAATATTTCAAAGAACCCAGAAACTGTTTGTGCAAATTCCACTCGGTTCATGACTTATTAAAATAATTAATTATTTTAATGAAGACCCTAAGTCTAAACTTCGGGAAATGAAATAATTAAGGGGTATTAATAAGTCAGAGTGTGAATTTTCTAAAAAACGAAGATCAAGTCAAGTTTTAATCTTAGCCATTGATTAAACTTCTAATTTGGGCCGTCGATTCTCCAACGGGAATTCTGTCTCAGGTGTTTCAGATTTTATCTGCCAGTGTTTTTCCTTGTAAAGAAATCATTTGCTGAAGAATTAATAAAACCCTCATCTCCTGCATCGGTTTTCCCGCATTGGGTTTTTCTAGGGACAATTGTCCAAAAAAAACCGTGTATATGTGATTGATTCTTGTGCTTATGTCCTTTACTGTTCATTCTCTGCATATGTATTTGTGAATGTTGCAGTAGTATTTATTTCGATGTTTGCCAGAAGATTTATGAAAATAAATTACTGAAATAATAAGTAGGAGGAATAAATCTATCACTGCAACTATATAGTTTTCATATTGAAAATTTCACATGGTATCAGAGCCGGAGATGAGTAACAGGAAGGGAGAATCAACTAGTGAACGAAAGTCTACTGTTGCAGCAACATCGCAGAAGGGTTCACGCAGTTCTCTAGGAAGGGATAGAAGCATAACATAACAGATGGATCACGATGTCTCTGTTTTGGCATCCAGACTTGAAGAAGAATTTGCTTGCGTATCAAGCAATGCTTCTTCTGATGTCTAGTATATTGACAGTGGAGCCTTTGCTCACATGACTGGAGTATGGGAATGTTTTTCCAACTACCGAGAAGAGCAAATGAATTTTAAAATAACCATGGGTAATAAAGCAAAATGCACTCCTATTGGGAGAGGTACCGTATTTTTTCAGACCGAGGCAGGAATTAAGATCCGGGCCACTAATGTACTGCATGTGCTCGGGTTGGGGATGAACTTGCTCTCAGTGTCTCAGCTTCAAAACTGAGGTTATGACGTCTACTTTATTGGTAATAGAGTCTACGTCAAACACCCCAGTTGGAAGAAGAAGGCACAGATCGGGGTAAGAAGCAACAAACTTTACAAGTTGCAGCTTGAGTCTCCAATGGCATTGGTTGATAGCGCAGATGAAACGGACCTGAATGAGCTATGACATAGAAGAATGGGGCATTTGCATCATGGGGCGTTAAAAATTCTCCAGAAGACTGTCACAGGAGTTCCAGAGTTGAGCACTAAACGAGATGATGTCTGCAAGGGGTGCGTATTGGGAAAATTTGCCAAGGCAGCATATCAGAGAAGCAACAATAGGGCCAAGGGTGTATTGGATTTGATACACTCGGATATCTGTGGACCAATGTCTAATAGAGCTCTTAGTGGTGCTGAGTATTTAGTCACGTTCATTGATGACCATTCCAGGAAAACCTAGATCTACTTTTTGAAGACCAAGGATGAAGTCTTCAGTCAGTTTAAAGAGTTTAAGGCTCTGGTTGAAAATCTGACAGGAAAGCGGATCAAGGTGTTGAGATCAGACAATGGTGGTGAATACATTGATAAGGAATTCATTGGATTCTGCGTAAGGGAAGGTATCAAAAGAGTGTGGACAACTCCATACAATTCAGAGCAGAATGGTGTGGCAGAAAGGAAAACCAGGACTGTTGTTGAAGCAACAAGGGCAATGTTGTATGACCAAGACATGCACAAATTTCTATGGGCTGAAGCTTGTAATACAACTGTCGATATTCCGAATAGGACTCCTCACGCTGCATTGGGAAATATCACGCCAGAAAGTGTCTTCACTAGTAGTAAGCCTGAAGTGAGTCAGTCTAGGATCTTCGACAGTACAACTTACTGTCATGTGCTGAGTGAGAAGAGGAAGAAGTTGGAGATGACTGCTGAGAAAGGGTATCTGGTAGGATACAATGAGAATGCAAAGGCATACCGCATCTACATTCCTGAGAGCAGGAGAGTTGTGGTGTGAAGGGATGTGAATTATATGGAGGAGAAGGCCTTCAAAAGGTCTCGCGAGATGCCTTTTGCTACAAAGTCTGATGAGGAGCCTCTGGTTCAGTCCCAACAACCAATGGTAGAAAATTCAGTTGCCTCTCTAAGGCATGGGGATCCAAGTGACATGTCTCCCGAGGATTTGCAAGAGGGAGAGCCGGTAAATCCACCTACCACCAGTGGAAGAACGAGTAGGGAACTACGACAGATTTTGAAAGATGCAGAGGACTTTGTCGGAGTCACCCAAAATGAGAAGAGACAATGTAAGCAGCCTGAGAGGTATCAAGCCTTGGTTGCTCAAGTCGGAGAACCTTCTAGTTTTTGGGAAGCAGCTCAGCATCAAGTGTGGGTTAATGCAATGGTGGAAGAGTATAGTTCCATCATGACGAATGATGTCTGGGAAGTGGTCCAAGACCTCAGGAGAGATCAGTTGTATGATCAAGGTGGATCTACAAGATCATGTATGCTGCATATGGTAGCATCGAGAAATTTAAAGCCAGGTTTGTGGCTAAGGGGTATGCTCAAAAGGAAGAGATTGATTATGAAGAAACCTTCGCCCCAGAAGCCAGATACACTTCTATCAGATCCGTAATTTCCCTTGTTGCGTAGATGGGATGGGAGATTCACTAGATGGATGTCAAGATAACATTTTTTAACGGGGTGATAGAGGAAGAAGTGTATATAGAACAACCAAAGGGCTTCGAGACGCATGATCAAAAGACTCATGTGTGCAGACTGAAGAAAGCATTGTATGGACTGAAGAAAGCTCCTAGAGCCTGGTATGGTCGAATTGACAACTACTTGCAGAAGATGGGATTCGTCAAGAGTGACACAGATCCCAATCTCTACTATCTAAGAGTAAGGAGTGAGCCTCTAATACTAGTTTTGTATGTAGATGACCTATTCTTGCAGGATCATTAAGGCTCATCACAAACTGCAAGAAGAATTTGGTTGAGGAATTTGACATGAAGGATCTAGGATGGATGCACTATTTTTTGGGGTTGGAAGTTTGGCAGTAGAATGGGAAGATATTTCTTGGTCAACGAAGATACACTACAGAGATTTTGAAGAGATTTCAGATGGAGGATTGTAGACCCATGACAACTCCAATGATCACCAACTGGAAGAAAATTGACACGTTCGAAGACGATGAGGCTGATACTACGTTATATAGGCAGCTGATAGGATCACTGATGTATTTGGTAAACATAAGACCAAACATTTGTGATGCTGTAAATACCCTCAGTCAGTTCATGGTAGAACCTAAGAGGGGTCATTGGGCAGCAACCAAGCATGTTCTCAAGTACCTTCAAGGAACAATCGAGCTTCGATTGAAGTACACCCATAGCAATGGTGTCAGGTTTAGTGGTTTCACCGACAGAGATTGGGCTGGGAGTTCAGTAGATCAGAAGAGTACCAGTGGGTATTGTTTCAGTCTAGGATCAGGAATGACTTCCTAGTGCAGAAGGAAACATAAGTCCGTAGCACTGAGCTCAACAGAACTAGAATATATGGCAGCCAACATAGCTTCGTGTGAGGCCATATGGCCTCCAAAATTGCCAGTGAACCTACTCAAGGAGAAAATGGAAGCGACCAGTATCTTATGTGATAATCAGAGTTGCGTCAAGCTCTGAAAATTCCCATGTTTCATGATTAGTCAAAGCATATTGAAATCAGGTGTCACTTCATCAGGGACTGCGTACAACGTGGAGCTGTTCAGTTGCAGTACACTCCAACAGGAGAACAGGTGGCAGACATCCTCACAAAAGCTCTGGGGAAGAATAAGTTTATCTACTTCAGAGAGAAGGTCGGGATGATGAAGAATCCATTCCAATAGCAAGAATGGATAGGGTCAGTATTCAGAGGGAGCTGTAGTACAGATGCAACAGTGACAGTGGAAGTGTCAAAGGCAGCAGTATAGAAGACAAGAACACAACAGTTGAGGGGCAACGTCCAGAGCTCAGCAGTGCAGAGGGTGCTTCAAAAGCAGAGTAGCATGCAGTAGGCATATTGTTGGAGCACCTTCCTTGCTAAGAGGGAGTGTTGATTTTTGTAGCATCAGAAAGTGTTCCAAGTCTCAAACTTTGCAGGGAGGCTTGAACAACAATATTCCAAAGAACCCAGAAACCGTTTGTGGAAATTCCACTCGGTTCATGACTTATTAAAATAATGAAATGAAATAATTAAGGGGTATTAATAGGTCAGAGTGTGAATCTTCTAGAAAATGAAGATCAAGTCAAGTTTTAATCTTAGCCATTGATTAAACATCTAATCTGGGCCGTTGATTCTGCAACGAGAATCATATGCCTCAAAGAAGGCTTGAGGGTCATTTGGAAAACAAGCTGGGCATACACTCAGTACCCGAAGGAGATCGATTCTGAAGTAAGAGAATTCGATTTCAGTGGGAGAGTTGCAGGGCGAAGAGTTTGCAGAAGCAGGAGGAGGAGGGAGTCAGAAGTGATTGAGGTCAGGGACAGAGGGAAGCAGTGGGCCATTGGAGGTAGCTCTGTGCTGCAGCGTAGAAAACCCACATGGACCCTACGCAGTCGAGTGTTGGGACTGCGCAGAGAAACACGCAGACAGGCACAGGAGATAGCAGACGCTGATCAGGGTGTTAGAGATTTGTCGAAGGGAGTCGGGGAATTCTGTCTCAGGTTTTTCAGATTTTATCTAGCAGTATTTTTCCTTGTAAAGAAATCATTTGCTGAAGAATTAGTTAAACCCTCATCTGCTACACCGGTTTTTCCGCATTGGGTTTTTTCTGGTGACAATTGTCCAAAAATAATCGTGTACATGTGATTGATTCTTGTGCTTATGTCCTTTACTGCTCATTTCTCTGCATATGTATTTGTGAATGTTGCAGTAGTATTTATTTCGATGTTTTCCAGAATATTTCTGAAAATAACTTATTGAAATAATAAGTAGGAGGAATAAATCTATCATTGCAACTATATAGTTTTCAGATTGAAAATTTCACAATATCTTGTCTCTTATTCTTGTGATCTTCATACACATATAATTTGTTACTTGCTTGATGAAAGATAAACTAAATAAGAAGTAAAAGAAGCCAAGATAATTCACAAGTAATTAACAAGAAAGAGGAATCAAACCCTAAGTCCTACTAGAATTTATTTCTCAACATGGTATTAGAGCTAAGGTTGAAGAAGGTTGGAGATCACTTTGTTGGCTTAAAAGAAAAGGTTACTCCCTCCATGGCAAGTTATTTGGTGATTGGATTCAACGTTATAAGATTTGCCGGAAGTTTGATTGGAAGGATCCTCTACAAGCTATCTAAGAAAGTCAAAAGCGAAGGGTTCTTGGTTGCACTCACAGGTACCCTTGATGATGATAATGCATGGATCATTGATAGTGAAGTATCAAGAAACATGATTGGAGAAAGTGGACAACTTCATACTCTATCAAAGGAACCATCATCTCATGCAATGGAGCTAGGAGACAACAACTGTTATGCAATCAAGGGATCTACATCATTGAAGATGGAAAATGGAGCAAAGCTACACTACAACAATATACTCTATGTTCCAGGTTTGAAAATGAATTTACTTTGAATTTATTGTTTAGAAGATAAAGGAGATAGGATTGCCTTTGCAGATGGTAAAGTTCTGGTGTGGGGAAGGATTCAAGCATTGATAAGGCAAAAGTTATTGGAGTTCGTGAAGGAAGGTTATATAGAGTCATAACACCATCTCCTCAAGCCCTAGTTCACATGGAGATCAATCCTATTGAACTATGGCAGAGAAGATATGGGCATATACATTACGAGGTCATCCCCTCTTTTAATCAAATGGTAAATGACATCCCCAACATCAAAGTTTTGAAGAATGTAACTAGGTTCGGTCTTCATTATTAATATATTTGTCAAAAAGAATTTATTATTATTTTATTGACTTGTTAAAGCACGGGTTTCATGCTTGGGTCAATTATAGGTCAACCCTCCATTGTAGGCTTTAGGTTATTGTTAGAGTCATTTATTGCTTGGTCAAAGATTCCTTCATCAAGTCATCCTCTTCATCAACTCAACCTCTTCATCGAAGTCTTCAAGTCGGCCTCAAGGAATTATTATCAAACAAACTCAAGTCGGCCTAAATGAAGACAAAACTGTTCACAAAGTCATGTCAGCTTTTTTATCGTGGAAACTTACTATATATACCACTCTAAGGACTTCGCATTACCCTACCTTAGAATTTTAGATAAAATTGCAGAGAGAAGTTCAAATTAATTTTAGAGATGCAACTCATATGATTTTAGAGGATAGTTTTGGTGCTATTGTAATGCAATTTTGATGCTATGATGGTATATACATTTCGGTGTCATTACAATTTAGTAAAAACCACAATTTCAGTGCTACCTCTGATTTAGTGCCAACACAAAAAGAAGCTCAGATGATCTCGATGCTATCTCTGTCTATACAGTCTCGGTGCTATCTCAGTCTATATAGTCTTAGTACTACTACAATTGAAGATTTCAGTGTCACTATAGAGATAAGATCTCGGTGTCATGAAAGTGATGAGCTTTCGGTGGAATCACAATGAGGAAACCTTGATGTCATGACAAAGATAAGGATGATGTCTCTATGTTTACATAGTGAAAGGAAGAACAAACAAGGATGACTTGATGGAGGGAGTCTCTAGTCTAGGGTCTTGGTTGTCTCATCCTGAATCTAATGAAGGAAGAATTTTGACTGGGTTCTCCCCAAAGAGTGGGGGTTTGCCCTGGCAGCGTGCACACATATTGTGTCGTCTTCTATTTGTTGCTTGGCATTAGTCTTGATGATAAGAAAAGATAAATCAAAAGAATTAATAATAATAATGGAAACATCACAAGATAATGTCATAATAAGAGAAATCGTCTAACTGCCACCTCCTTTTATTTCTCAACACAAAGAAGATCGTGAAGGAATATGTAGGGGATGTGCTTTGGGAAAGAATAGAGGAATACCCTTTACAAGCAGTGAAACATTAGGGAATTTTGAGGTCTTAAATGGGCCTCTTAAGGAAATAAAAAAATAAGATTAGATTACATTATGAAATTTTAGAGGGAAAAAAGGAAAAACTATTTTTTCAACTCGTATTTTCAACTTATCTCCCTATGGGTTTACTCAAATTTTGAGTAACAACACTCGTTGGATGCAGAATTTGATTCCTCATCCAAGGAGTACCCACGTTGCATACTTTTGATGGACCCTGCTACACGAAAAATCAGAAATACATGAAGAACGTGATTGCAATCACGTTTTTCATGTATTTATCATTTTTTGTGTAGTCCATCGAAAGTATGCAACATGGGTACTCCTTGGATGAGAAATTAATTTTTGCATCAAACGAGTACTCCCGCTCAAAATTTGAGTAAAACCCTAGGGAGATAAGTTCAAAACACAAGTTGAAAAAGTAGTTTTATTATTTTATTATTTTTTAATATTTTTATTTTTTTACTCCAAAAATGGTGAATCATCCCCCATGGTTGACATCATCATCTTGAATCCTATTGGTTCTTATAAAGTTTATTTTGGTTGTATATTTTCCTTAGGAGGCCCATTTTAGACCTCAAAGTTCCCCTAATGCAAGTTCTAAGGAAATATTAGACCTCATTCGGATGTGTGTGGGCCTATGTCTAACAAATCTCTTGGAGGTCATCTTTATTATGTGACCTTCATTGATGATTATTATAGAAGGACATGGCTCTATCTTTATTATGTGACCTTCAAAAACCAGGTAGGTACTGTGCATTTAATTGGAAGATTGTGTCTTAAAGTGTCTCTGTGCGAATAGTCAAGCTTCAATTAGCTAATATTTTAAATTTTCTGAAAATAGTGTTTGACAATTTGGGATCATAGTAATTGGTTTCAAACCCTTAAGACCTTATAGACTCTACGCAGTCTATAATTTCCCTCTGGACTGTCGTGTTACACTCTATTTTTGAACACTGTTTATACATGAAATTAAATTATGAAAGAATGCCAAAGTGAAAATTTTACCAGGTGAAACCATATTTCCAATAATCTTTGTGTTGGTGTTAACATCTCGACTGTCTTAATATTTATATTTTGCAAATTTATTAGGTAAAAAAATAGTTTGGTTAGTATAGTCGAATGGCTATGTATATGTTTATTTAAAAAAAAAGTCACTCCTGTGCTACTCGAATAATTAAATGAAATGAAATGATATTTTAACATCCTTGAGACTAAAAATAGTCTATGGGACTATGAGTTCCCCGTTTTTCACCTTTTGCATTTCAGTCCTTTTCTTATTCAAATTGATAATGAGCTGGCCCAACCTTCTAACAATCCCGTCCCTGAAAAGACAATGCCAAGAAACTGATGTTGACATATTCCCATAACTTTCTCTGATGTCTTTGAATGCATCACATTCCAAAATGAAATGTTTTTCCGATTCCACTCTGCCAGATGTGCAAAATATACACACCCGTTCTTCCCAAGCTACTTTAGGCCTTTTCCACTGTCCTGTTTCACACCGAAGTTCATGCGATTTGGTTCTTAATTGAGCAATAATAACCTTTTCCCTCTATGGAATGTTAGCTCCAATGTACTCTTTTTGTTGGAGATACCTATTTACGAAACTTCTCCATAACAAAATTCTTTAGCTCCTTGCTATTTCTTGGACAAGCATTAAGGTAGATATTCCATTTTTGCATCCATGTGTAGTTTTGTCTCATCCATGTATTCTTTCTTTCACTCATGCCTTCCTTGAAGATAACATTAGGCCATCTACCTACCCCCATTTGCACAATTCTTTTTAGAATCTTACGAGCCGCACCATAGCAATTGCTTTGATGGGAGTTGCTCCTGTTTCACTCAACATCATGTCATAAGGTACTGAACTTTTTATTTTGAAATTGCTCATGATCAAGCGTTTTTGGATTTTCTCAATTTGCTTCCATTTTAAGTCAGGGGTGTTGCTAGCCCACAATTCACACCCATATAGCATCGCTGGACAAACTAGGAGTCCGAAAAGCACTTTAATCGTTTTCCATTCTCATAACTTTGTCTCTCTACATCTGTTTTGAAGAGCATATAATGCTTTCCACCCTCTTAAGATTCTCTTCTTTCTGCAATCCTCCCAATTAAGTTTGTTGTTGAAATCAATCCTGAAGTATTTGTACTCATTTACTTCTTCAAGAATGCTGCCTTCAAAGAAGAACGTATGTTGTCTCTGCTTCCCTTTTTTAGAGAAAATCATTATTTTGCTCTTGCTAGTATTAACTTGCATCCCCACTGCTCTATAAAAATGCTCAACGACATATAGGTGCATCTGTAATCCATGGACCGATTTAGAAATCAATACAAGATCATCAACATATAAAAGAAGCTTTATCACAAACTCGCCCAACCGAACACCATCCCCACCTTGCAAATTTAATCACTCTTCCAGTTTATCAATATATAAACCAAAAAGAGTAGGGGATAGATGTCAACCTTGCTTGACTCCAATGTCACATCTAAAGCTTTCTGAAATACCCGTTGAGGTTCTAATTTTGACCTTCACCTCTTCATAAAGTCTATGGACAACAACTCTATAAGGCAAAGGAATTTCAATTTCTTCCATTCTATGCCACAACTTATCTCTAGGGACTGTGTCAAATGCCTTTTTGAAGTCAAAAAAACAACAAAATACTTCTTCTTTATCCCCCGAAACCTTTTCAATAATGTGTCTCAACGCGAAGCCATGGTCCATTGTAGAATGCTTCAGCCTAAAACACGCTTGTCCTTTTTCTCTCTTTTCTTTTACTTCTTCCCATTTACTAATTTTGTTTTCTACCATGCTGCCAAAAATATTTGCAAACAAAGGATTGATCATAATGGTTCTATAATTAGAAGGATTATTAATGTCTCCACTTTTGAAAAGGGTATTGCTAGGCTAGTTGTCTAGTCTCTTGGGAATCATTGTTGAATGATGTTGTTGAATATTTCCATGATGTGTGGTGCAAGAGTGTTCATTCCCCATTTTAGACATTGTGCTTGAAGTTCAACCAAGTCTTTTGCCTTTCCTGTTTCCAGCTTCTTAATTCCAATCTCCACCTCCTGTAACGTGACGAGCTTTGTAGTTGTGTTGAGCCTCGGGGGAGGCTCAACCTCTGATTCTTTCTGATAGAGTTGTCTTGCATATTCAAACCATTGATTGACTGTAATATTATTTTCTATTTGCTTTTTCCTTGGTTGAAGTTCCTGCTAGAAAAGCTTTGGGTTATTCTTGTCTAGATATATTAACTCTTCTCGCCTTGTTTGCATGAACTCATCCTTTTTCCTTTTTAGTATCTGCTTATATAACTTTACATTCATCTTCTCCTTGCCTGTCTTTTTCAAGGTTCTTCTTTCCATTTTGCATTCCTCATCAAACCAAGTATTTACAGGAAAATAATTTGATTCTGATTTGTTATTTTTTACTGTTTTGCACTTCTCATGTGCCCTTTGAATTATATTTGTTAACTCATGACTGTTGAAGCTTTTGGAAACTAGTTTTCTCCTTCTGAATTAATCTCTTCAACATTGTCTTGAAGATGGTACAATTTTCTTGTGTTAGAAGAATTTTGCCCCTTAGTAGTGATTGCCTAGAGCATTGGGTTTTTCTCCTATGCTGCCTTTCTTCTAACCATGATAACTTTATATACATTGGTTTATGGTCTGATTTTAAGTCCCAATTATGCTCTCCAATCTTAACTTTGTCTATATTTTCTTTCAAGCTTTGTGAACAAATCACATAATCATAATCAACGACACTTGCCCCATTGTATGTGTTGCAAGTGAAGTTCCCAGACCTTTTCCATCTGTATAGACCACTGCAACTAATTAAGTTGAAAGCACCACACAATGTAAGCAAATCCTATCCAAAATGATTGCCAACTTTGTTATCTTTTGAACATCTCACCCATTGGGGATTCTCCTCTTCAGTTGGCCAAATAAGATTATAATCGTCTTTGCAACAAAGAATAATAACAAATATGCCTGTGAAAACCTTCCGCATCTTTTGGCTAATCAGGTGCCCTCTTCCGAGCTAAATATAGTTTGAGTTTGAGTTTTAGGGGTATCAAAACAAACAATTAATCTGAGACACAACTTTTTGACCCGAAGCCCACACGGTGAATCAAACTTGTGCCCTCCTCTTATGAAACCGCATTAATACCTATCATGCTCGGAAACCCATTAAAGTTGTATAATTTTTTTTTAGAAATGAAGGTGAAGTGTATACAATAAATTGGTAAGGTATGAGATAAATTTTAAATTTTAAAAGTATTAATCGAGTTAGTATTTAATATTTATAACTCCTAAAAACAGTGTTTTTATAAAATTCCATATAAATATTTAGTGGATGGTTATAGCATGAGACATGGTCTCGTTTAATCATTCTCAAAGGTGTATCGAGTGTTTTTTTTTAAACAACATATTAATCTAAAAATATTTATTAATTTAAATATTTTTCATATTTTTATAATTGCCAAAAATTCAATCGCTTATCATTATTTCATATTTATGAAACTAAGTTAAAAGAAATAATACAAAATTAATTGGCAGTCTGAACGTTTAGACTTCAAAAGTTTACTCTGACGCATATTGGTTGTCTTGTGCATATAAATATGTATGATCTCCAACAAAAAGAGTACATTGGAGCTAACATTCCGTGGAGGGAAAAGGTTCTTATTACTCAATTAAGAACCAACTCGCATCATCTTCGGTGTGAAACAAGACGGTGGAAAAGGCCTAAAGAAGCTTGGGAAAAACGAGTGTGTATATTTTGCATGTCTGGGGCAGTGGAATCAGAAAAACATTTCATTTTGGAATGTGATGCGTTCAAAGACATTAGAGAATGTTATGGGAATATGTTAGCATCGGTTTCTTGGCATCGTCTTTTCAATGATGAGATAGTTGGAAGGTTGGGCCAACTCATCATCAATTTGAATAAGAAAAGGACTGAAATGCAAAAGGCGAAAAACAGGGAACTCATAGTCCCATAGACTATTTTTAGTCTCGTGGACGTTAAAATTTCATTCATTTCTGTTTGAAACCAGAACGAAGAGAAACCCTGAGTGAAGAAACGATGGGCGACAATATGAATCACTGTATGGTTCGTTGGACGGGAAGCGAAATAATAAAATTTTGACTCTGAATATGCAGATAAAATGGCAAAGTATATTCCCCACGCGTACCTTCACACAAAAACATAAATCGTAATTGGGCAGTAGCATGTCTTAATCGTTTATCTATAACCTAGTAATCAAGCACTAGCATGTCTTCGTTGTGTATTCATATCCCATTAATTTACAGAGTAAAGGAAACAAAAATTGGAGCACGTATTAAAACCCGTCGCATACAATTCTTCCGGAGATCGCTTGTTCAACCACTGGTTCATGAGATGGGCAGCCCGTTGATATTGTGATACCAAAAGAAGAAAAAGGACGCAGGCTGAATATTAATTTAGGTTTTTAAGTTTCAAAGGCGAATTGAGTTGGTTAGCTCTAGTGTGTGAAAGACATACTCTCATCCGCTGAAGGTAAGGGTTAGTCCCTCCTTGGCATAATTCCAATTTAATTTCTCTCCCTCTTCCACTTCATATAAACGAATGAGTGACCACTCGTCTAGTCTCCGACAACAATAATTACATTCACGTTGTAAAGTGACTCTCCACCTGTCAAACATTTGTAATTTATTTTCATGATTATAAGTCACAATGCCTCACTAGAGCTAAATAATTAAAAAAAAATTTGCATCGATTTCTGGGTATGATAGTCGTTAAATTACCTTTATTTTGATTACTGAAAATTTGCACTAACTCTTAACTGACGTAGTCGCATTATTTTGCTAAGACCCTTTTTAGTTTGCAGTAATCTCCACACACACACACACACACACACACACACACACATATATATATTGTTGTGTCACTCTAAACCCCATAAAAATAAAATATATGTAAACTCTCATTCGTGGATAAGGTTTATGAGATAAGGTTTATGGAGCTCGTAAAATACATTCCTTATCTCAACACTGATGAACGTCAGGCCAGTCGTTTCGTATATGGGTTAAATCATCGAATCAAGGCCATGGTTGGAATGTATAAGCCATCATCCATAGTAGAGGAAGTTGAATGTGCCCGTTATGCAGAGGAGCATTTAAGAATCAAAAGGGATATTAGACCGACAGGACCCCCACAGCCAGGATTTCCATGAAAGACTCCTCGAAATTTTTTCAGGCGAAGTATCTCGAGACCACCTCCTTATGGTAATAGATTTACCCCAAGAGGAGTAGGAGCAAGAGCTCCCATGACAATTAATACTATAGTGTTGAATCATCAAACACAAGTCCATGGAAATCTCGAGGAACTACTAATAGAGGAAGAAACATGAGAGGAAGTAGCACAAGAGGATGAAGTTCCTTGCCTTGAAACTCACAATCTGACTCAAGGGGACCATCCCAAGTTAATTGTTGGGGATGTTGAGGATCACATTTTCAGCGTGATTGTCTAGAAGCCTTGTCGAATGTAATGTATAAAGCAGGAAAAGAACCATCATCAAACATACAAGGCAATCATAGAATCCATGTAGTAGTCAACAACAACCAGGAAACACATCAGTCCACTGTAGTGGAATCCTCGGGTACTATTAACAGTATAAGAATCAAAATCCTATTTGATACTGGCGCGCCTGATAGTTTTATTTCATCATGTGCATTAAATAAATGTGGGTTGGCAGCCTGTAAGCAAAACAATTTCAAACAGGTCGAAATGGCTTTAGGAGAACTTCAATCCGTAGATTTAAGTGTTGAGGAATGCAAAGTTGATCTAGGAGTCTATTCGACTAAGTTAAAATTATGTGTTATAACCCTAGGAACCTACGACCTTGTCATAGGGATGGATTGGTTAGAACCTCATCAACCATGGGTAGACTGTTACGGGAAAATAATACTCTGTATAAATGATGAAGGAGAGACGACCCAAATCCAAGGTATTAAGGGGAAAGTATCTTTACACTTCATCTCAACAATGCAAATGAAGTGTTGCTTAAGAAAAGGTTGTCAGGTATATGCGGTTCAAGAAGTAAGTAAGGAGAAATCATTATCCTTAGAACAATATCCGGTGTTATTCAAATTTTCGGATGTTTTCCCAAAAGAATTACCAAGATTACCTCCTAAAATAGAGCTAGATCTCACAATAGAATTAAAGCCTGGTACGAAACCAATTTCTAAAACACCTTACAAAATGACACCTCCAGAATTTCAAGAATTACAAATTCAGTTAAAGAAACTATTGGTTATACGACACATTCGACCCAATATTTCACCTTGGGTTGCTCCTGTAATTTTTTTCAAGAAGAGGGATGGTTCCTTGCGATTATGCATAGACTATCGAGATTTAAATCGAGCTACAGTAAAGAATAGGTATCCAATGCCTCAAGTTGATGAGGTCTTTGACCAAATGAAAGGAGTTGTTGTCTTTTCAAAAATCGTTCTATGATCAGGTTATCATCAACTAAGAATTAAGGAAAATGATATTTCTAAGACTGCATTCTGAACATGTTTCGGGCATTATGAGTTCACGGTGGTACCATTTGAGTTGACCAATGCACCAACTTTATTCATGAATCTTATGAACAACATTTTCCGCAAATATCTAGATCAATTCGTACAAGTATCCTTAGATGATATTCTCATCTACTCCAAAAATGAGGAAGAACATGAAGAACATTTGCGAATAGTATTATTTTGCCTCAGGGAGCACCAGTTATATGGAAAATTATCCAAGTGTTCCTTCTTTCAGGAAAAAGATTCATTACTTGGGTCATATTATATTTGGTGAAGGAATCTCAGTAGATCTTGAAAAGGTAAAAGCAATCATGGAATGGCCGATACCGAAAAATGTGCATGAAGTACGAAGCTTTATGGGTTTAGCCGGCTACTATCGAAGGTTTACAGAAGGATTCTCCAAAATTGCAAAGCCTATCACAACCCTCCAGTGTAAGGGAGTTAGGTACGAATGGATTGAGGAATGTCATAGAGCATTTTCTGAACTTAAAAGATTGTTGACTATTGCACCAATCTTGCGAGTACGTGATATGGACAAAGATTTTATTGTATGTATTGATGCATCCAAGCAAGGATTAGGTGCAATATTAATGTGGGATAGAGGCGTAATAGCATATGCCTCAAGGAAATTAAAGCCTCATGAAAAAATCTACGCCACGCATGATTTAGAGTTAGCTGTTGTGGTGCTAGCTTTAAAGATATGGAGACACTATCTGGTAAGGAGAAGCTTTATGCTCAAAAGAGACCACCAAAGTTTACAGTATTTGTTTACGCAAAGAGACTTGAATGCTAGGCAAAGGCGATGGAGTGAATTCTTAAGTAAGTATGACTTTGGAATTTCATTCATTAAAGGAAAAGAGAATGTAGTGGCGGATGCTTTAAGTAGAAGACCACAAATATTTTCCCTCATACTTATTAAGGTAGACTTTAGGAAACAAGTATTAGAACACCTCCTGAGAGACAATTGGTATTTAAAAGTGAGATCCAAGCTTAACAATAAAAACCTTAAAGAGCCTAAGTTTGAGGGATATGAAATAAAAGATGATGGAATTTTGTGATTCCATGGAAGGATGTACATCCCTGATAATGAGAACTCTGAAACACCATCCTTAAGGAAGCCCACAAAGCATTGTATTGTGCACATTCTGGTGTAAAGAAAGTGTATGCTGATACAAAGAAACTCTTCTTTTGGGCAGGCATGAAACACGACATTGTCCAATTCGTTGCAAAATGTCTTGAATGTCAGTAAGTAAAGGCTGACCATTGTCATCCGGTAGGTCTCTGACAATCTCATGACATTCTATGACCAAATGGGAAATATTTCTATGGATTTTATTGTTGGGCTATCTTTTACGCCACAAAAGCATAATGCCATTTTGGTTGTGGTAGATAAATTAACAAAAAGCACCTATATTATTCCCGTAAGAAGTACTTACGAAGTTGTTGACATATCTCGGGTATTTATAAATGAAATTATCAGATTTCATGGAGTACCTAAGAAGATCATCTAAGATAGAGGCTCCTGATTCACTTCAAGATTTCGAACATGTATTCAGTTAGCCTTAGGAACTCAACTAAATTTAAGTACAACTTATCATCGTGAGACCGATGGACAAACAAAAAGGTTGAATGAAGTACTAGAAGATATGTTGAGGATGTATGTTATGGACCAGTAAACACATTAGGAAAAGTACTTGCCCTTAATTGAATTTGCATATAATAATAGTTATCATAGTTCAATCAGGATGCCGCCATTTGAAGCATTATACAGAAGACTTTGTAGAACACCATTGAGTTGGGACAGGTTAGAAGATCGGGTGATAGTAGGGCCAAAATTAATCCAAGAGATGGAGGAAGAGGTAAAGCAAATTAGGCAATGATTGAAAGAGGCACAGGATAGACAAAAAATTTATGCTGATGCTCACATGACTGATAGGAATTATGAAGTGGGAGATCAACTTTTCATTCACATCAAACCAAACAAAAGCATCATCCGGTTTGGAAAAGGAATAAAGTTGTTACCCCGATTTATAGGGCCATTCAAAGTCCTGGAAAAAGTTGGACCTGTTGCCTATCGTCTTGCAATGCCACCCGACTTGCATAAAGTACATAACGTATTTCATGTATCTTTATTACGACATTATATAGCTGACAAATCTCATAACTTTCAATGGAAGGAACTGCAGGTATCAGATGAGGGAACCATTTCGGTCGAGTGGAATTTTGCAATTCCATGGAAGGATGTACATTCTTAATAATGGGGACCTTCGAAACACCATTCTTAAGGAAGCCCACAAAGCATTGTATTGTGCACATCCTGGTGTAAAGAAAACGTATACTGATACAAAGAAACTCTTCTTTTGGGCAGGCATGAAATGCGACATTGTCCAATTCGTTGCAAAATGTTTTGAATGCCAGCAAGTAAACGCTGACTATTGTCACTCGGCAGGTCTTCGACAACCTCATGACAGTCCATGACCAAATGGGAAATATCTCTATGTATTTTATCGTCGGGCTACCTCTGACGCCACAAAAGCATAATGTCATTTTGGTTGTGGTAGATAAATTAACAAAAAATGGCCATTTTATTCCTGTAAGAGATACTTACGAAGTTGTTGACGTAGCTTGGGTATTTACAAATGAAGTGATCATATTTCATGGAGTACCTAAGAAAATCATATCAAATAGAGGCTCACGATTCACTTCAAGATTCTGGATGTGTATGTAATCAGCCTTAGGAACTCAACTAAATTTAAGTACAACTTATCAACCTGAGACTGATGGACAAACAAAAAGGTTGAACCAAGTACTAGAAGATATGCTGAGGATGTATGTTATGGACTAGCAAACACACTAAGAAAAGTACTTGCCCTTAGTTGAATTTGCATATAATAATAGTTATCACAGTTTAATCAGGATGCCGCCATTTGAAGCATTATACGGAAGACCTTGCAGAACACCGTTGAGTTGGGATAGGTTAGAAGATCGGGTGATAGTAGGGCCAGATAGGGTGTTGACCCTGGTCCTACTCGGTGGGGTGGAGGTATTTCCCACCGTTTATCCTCGAAAACCTGGAGTCATGGTAGGACTGTGTGAGCCATGCTCCCCTAGAAATGTGATGATGACTACAGATGCCTACTAGGAAATCTGGTCGGTATAGTCGACACTGTCACTTTTAGAATCTTTGAATGGTTAGACCAATATAGCTGACGCCATGGCATACTACAGTAGAGGATGGATGGGATGAGAGAAAAAGAGATTAGGAAGGATAGGATGATTCTAGAATAGCTTAGGGACTGGGGCAAAGTATGACTACTAAGCTTGTAAAACTATAAGTGTTAAAAATACAAATCCTACATAATTATACTAATCACGAAATAACTACTGATATACTACATAAACTATAACTTCGGGACAAAGTTTTCTGAAGGATGGGTGTATGTAATGACACACCTATAATTTATGAATTATTGACATACGGGGTAAATACCTAAACTCACCAGAATCAAATAAATATTTGCTTATGGAACACTTGTTATATCACCATCATAAAATAACTAATACATTATTCCAAGTATATTAATACAAAATAATTTAAATAAAATAAAATAAACTATATAATATAATATATATCAAATAAATTAAAACTATGAAAATCTAAGAAGTTCTAAATCAAATTATTAAAGTTGAAAGAAAATTATATTATTCTAAAAAGAATTAACTTAATTAAAAATCAAACATTAAAAGAAATATAATTGATCTTAATTAAATCCTAAATAAAAAGGACTACATAATCAGATAACACTGATGTATGTCAAATAAACGTGACTACGCTCCTTAAAATCACTATGAAGAGCCACGTGAAGGGACAGGGGGCATGAATCCCTGCCTCACTGCCACAACGGTGGAGGATGGATGAACGATGATTCTAAGCAATAAAAGGAAAGGGAGTACGGCAAAGGAAGGGTCTTCATTATTTTTTTTAGACCCGGAGAGCAGAGTGTAGGGAGGGAGAACTCTGTTATGAATATAATTCATAATAAAATAATAATAAATGTAATTGTAAATGTAATAATAAATAATAAGTCATTAATTACTGAGTAGTTAGTTAGTGATGAAGAGGCATGTCTTAGAGACATAGCCATTCGTGAATGGGCACTTTCCTAGGGTATATAAGGGGCCCTCATTCTCATTTGTAATCATCCTATCATCAATTATTTATACAATATACAATTTACACTTAATGTCCTACAATGGATGTGTTCATTTTAGAAGTATTTTAAATATTTCTGCTGCGTATACATCTGTTGGTCACTACATTGGTATCAGAGCTACATTCTCTGATCACTGGTCTTTGGCCATGAAATCGTCATCAACCTTGTTGCCGTCAATTAGATTTTCCATTCCACCAGATTTGTTGGTAGGCCCTTGGCCATTAAAAAAAAAATTAGAAAAAAATAATTGTAAAGGGGCCAAGGAAAAATATTAAAAAAAAAAAATGGGGAAAGAAGAAAAAAAATTATATAAAAAAAATATAAAACAATAATAAAAAAATTTCGACTTACATGGCTAATGCCCACTGTTGGAAAAGACGCATCATTAGCCGACATCACCGGCAAACCAGTTGTCGAAGAACTACCGACCGTGTGTACATCCACCGTCACTACTGTCTGTGACCCCCCCCCATCGCACTCCAGATCAGGCAACCATCGCTGAGCCGCTGAGCTGCCACCCACGCCACGCTGTCGCTCATACCACGCTGCTACTCACACCACACTACGGCTAATCAACCTGCACCTTCCATACTATTCTCGCTGCCCTCCACATTCGCTCTCTCAGAGCCTCCGTCTACCACTGTTCTCGTCCGCTGTGACCACCTCCTCGTCTGCATCGTGCTCCCACCTCAGGGCTCCCACCGATAAGAGTTGCCACCTCCAGCTTGCCACCAGATCGATGTTCTGTGCCCGTGTCCGCTGCCCTGTCCGTCGCTCAACCCTTGACTGCATCCACTGCCCCAACACTTCCAGGTTAACTCTGCATGACCCTGCTGTCGCTGTCATAGCCTGCTCCTTCCGTGACCATCGATACCTTGTGGCATTAAATCGTGACTCGTGCCTGTTAAAAAAAACGTACCTCTTTAAATCACAAATAAAAAAAAACCATACCAAAAAGTTGATATATATTTTGACATATATAATATATACTATATTATATATAACTATATATATTAATTGATTTATTTAAATAAATAAATTATTATTAAATATATAGATATATATATATATATATAAGAAAAAAAGAAAAAAGAGGCGAAAGAGACTACATAATACCTAAAGTCATTTCGATAAAGAAAAAATGGTATCAATCATGGAAAAAAATGATGGAAATGATGGAGTTCAAGTCTAAAAAGATGAAGGAATGACGATTTTCCTACGAAGGTCTTTCAGTTATAGATCATAGATTAATTACATTAAAAGGAAGTATCCAAGGAAAATAAATTAATATCGCTATCAGCACATGCGACGAGGAAAAATACATCAACATTAATTTGGCAAATCAACTATTAATTCTACAGTCAAGCATTGGTGAAAGGAAAAATATTTGTGACCGAAAATAAATGAAATTAGTGGTTTACAAGTGACAATAGATCATTATGAGTACATATCTCAGTCTCATGTTGTAACTATGTATGATAGAAAGATTGACATCATTCTCGGTCAATATTGGTTTAAGGATTTGGGTACATTCATGTTAAACATGGAGAAACAAGTTTTGACCTTTCCTTATAAGGGCAAGATGATCACATTTCGAGACATGACAATGGAGTCAAAATCGATAATGTCTACATCGAAAGACTTTAAGGATATCTCAGACTTGATGTTCAAAGATAACAAAAAAACTATATCAAGGAAGTGAAGAGAGCTTGAAGAAGTCATCTCCAGCAAAGATAAAGAGTTTCGTGCCTGAGAAAATACGAAGAAAAGTTGCTCAAATAGGTCAAGAAAACTAGAGCATCAAAGAAGGAACTCAAAGAGAGTTTATTAAAATAGGAAGAAGAAAATTTACGTTTAAAGAGCCTTAACCAAACATGAATAGAACAAATCAAGTGTTTAAAAGACAATAAGCATGAAAGCCAAAATAAATTTGATTCAGTTAATGAGGAATGCTTACGTCTCAAAAATCATAGTCAAAATCTTCTCAAACAGATTATAAAAATTAAGGATGAAAAAATATCTTTGACGAATAAGTTCGAAGAACTTGTCGCAAAGGAAGCATCAAAATCTTAAGATGTAGCAGTCCAAGCCAAAGAAACAAACATCAATACCATTAATCTCGCAGTTCAGGCAAATCCAAACCCTATTGAAGAAAAAACGTACTCCGAAGTTGTCGTTCAAACAAAGGATTCCCCAAACAAGGATTCAGTAATTAAGTCAACAACAACAATGCCTGATGCAAATAAGGAAACTACCATTAAAACGTTTAAGGAAGTTCAAACGAAAATTCCTTATCTACATCCCAATCACAAGAGTAGACACCTTAATCAATCTACAAATCTATATCACGCAGAACATAAACAAACTTATGTTCCGAAGAATTCTGAAGTAAGCTCAATCCAGTCATACGATAACTACTCACCACTCATTTCTAAAGATCGGAGGATTCTCCAGAAGATTAATCTAGGATGGTCTGATCCGTTTTCAGTACGACAATTCTGTGTATCGCTAAGAACATCATATCGTCTTGTAGCAAAAAGGATGAAAGCTCAGAAATGAGAAGATGTTTCGAATGACAGAAGAGAACCGATCCTTCTTAAGTAAGCTTTGAGAACAAAGCTTCTTGAAGGGAGAGGCAATGTTATGAATATAATTCATAGTAAAATAATAATAAATATAAATGTAAATGTAATAATAAATAATAATTCATTAATTAATGAGTAGTTAGTTAGTGATGAAGAGGCATGTCTTAGAGACAACCATTCGTGAAAGGGCACCTGCCTAGGGTATATAAGCGGGCTCTCATTCTCATTTGTAATCATCCTATCATCAGTTCTTTATACAATATACAATTTACACTTACTGTACTACAATGGATGTGCTCGTTTTAGAAGTATTTTAAATATTTCCCCTGGTAAAGAACCACAGATAGAGCATCCTTGATTGTCCTTGAAGGTTTTGGGCACAGGGGCCAAATTACTTCGAATTTGAAGTATTTTGGGGTTGGGTACCGAGAATTTACCCAGTTTGGCGGGGAGGTGTTGGTCCTTTTGTAATAAGAGAGAATTTGGAGCATCAACAACCTGGGATTGACCTCAACAAAAATAACCAAGTAGGTACCGTGCATTTAATTGGAAGATTGTGTCTTAAAATGTCTCTGTGTGAATAATCAAGTTTCAATTAGCCAATATTTTAAATATTCTAAAAATAGTGTTTGACAATGCTAAAATGAGTTCACATCAATTGTATTTATAGACTTCTATTGAGTTCAATTTAGCTAATTGAGCCTACATTAGCCCCTAAAATAAAATAATGTGCAAAATAACTATCTTTTGGTGACAAGCCCACCAAACTAGCTCATAAACAAAATAATAAGCCTCTCAAGAGGTCGAATGATGAATAATACATGTCGTTGGGCCTTCTAAGAAGCCTGATGAAGTCCATAAGTGCCATAATGGTGAATACGACTCCCAAAAGTAGTGGACAAGGGGCTAGCCACTTGTTCTCCAAATAATGAACTTGTGGTGCTCCCAATGGGTGTGGGGGTACACAAGTCACCTCATGGGTCTCCAAGTAGATCAAAGATGCCTATAGATCATCTAGAAGGGCTCAGATAATGATGTAAATGATGCCACATCAACATACAAATACTAGGTCATCTGCCAAGTGCATGGTACAACTGTGGGGTTGACAGGGCATGGTGAACCAAGTGCATCTTCCTTGTCCAATAGGTGAATCTCGAGCAATCTCTGAACATCTCTGGGGGTCCATGGAGTGTTGTCTATTGCTGTGGAGGCCCATGGTTCTCTACTCACAACTTACATGTGCTAATGTAGTCCTCTGGAGGGTTAGGACCGCGTATAGGGAGACCAAACCCAAAATGGAGACCATTTGCAATCTTGTATAAGATCCAATGCGTCCCCTAGCCATCCAACACAACAAGTCATTTAAAGTAATCAAGTTAAAGAGATTACAAACCATGGGCAACAAGTGGGTACTTCATAATGGCATGCCCATGTGATAATGACCCCAAGCTCCAAAGTGGGTTAACCAAGTACCCTATTAGGTGGTTTCTAACTTTAGAGGGGACAGTATGTCCAAGGTACATCCTTCAAATGGTGGTGGCATGTGATAAAGAGATGAATGAAATAGGGAATGAAAGGGGAAAACCTGGGCCACATGTCGGGGTACAAGGGTAGCTAGTAAAAGGGAAGCCCACACTTGGGTATATAATATATGTGAGGGAGCAATCATGGTGCACAAGGTGCCCTAACCTTGGTTTTTCCACCCTTGTTTATATGCCTTTTACCTTTTATGATTTTTCTTTGATTAACTACCCGAGGCTCAAAGGATAAGAGCATGATGTGTAAGGTATAGCAGTGGATAACCCCTTTAAGGTAGAGTGGTTCATTGCCCACCAGGGGTTGGGACAATCATGGGTTTCAAAATGATAGAGGAGGCTCATTTAGGGCCTATGGAACCAGGATGACCGCCATGGGTACGGGGTAGCGCTGATGAATTGGTTTTTGCCCCCGTGCTAAATATGTTGGTCCCAACCATCTTTTGCATCTTGTGGTACATTTTCCTGTTGAATGTGGCCAATTATGCTTTTACTTTTTCTTTTCAGATGCATAATTTTAGTTATGTGCACCCTTACATGCTATATAAATCAAAACTTGGAACTTGTGGACCCGTGGTTGACCAAGATTGTAGCTACTGGATGATTGATGTTATATGGTTTAGTCCATGTTTTTATGCTTTTTATAACTAATTCATCATTCTACATGCTTTCTTAGAAATTAAACATTTCTCGTGGAGGAAAGAGGCCCAAGCATTAACATTAGATAATAGATTTACTTGTTTTTCCTAGTTTCTAGTAGTTTTTATAACTGTTGACTCTTTCATATTTATTATGATATTTTTTATAAACAATATATGAGAATTTAAGTTTGAAGTTACCAATTAGAACTAATTGGTAATGAATTATGCATATGATGCTTCGTGAAAGTTGAAACATTTGATTTCATGTTAGATATTCTTTGTTATCTTTTGGTTGCTTAGTAATGGTAATGGTTACAAGTACAAGTTACAACTTTAGTGATCAATGATGATAAATGTTATATATCAAATTTTGAAAGCTTGAAACTTTAAGATTGATGAATCATGAGACTTGATATGTTGTATGTTACTAACTTGTGGACGGGGTTGATTAGGATTATAAATTCTAGATGATTGATGTTATATGGTTCAATCCATGTTTTAATGCTTTTTATATCTAATTCATCATTCTACATGCATTTGTTGACATATATGCATTAAAATATATTAAAATATATATTATAAATATTTGCTCCTGATTTGCTTCCAAACCGAGAGCTTTTGAAAATGTCGCTCCCTGCTCCCGCTCCCGCTCCCGCTTCTGCTCCCAAGTAACCTTGAATAGGACACAAGGTGTAGGTGATCAGCCATGGCCAAAACCTGTCCAGCTTGAGAGCAAAACCCGCCAGAATTGTTCTTCTTATAGAATCTTCAATTGAGGAATTCCAAGACCTAGACCCTTGACCAAGAACCCCTCCAAGACCAAGTTAATGCTTCCTCTTTGAATAGCTTCTCCTTCCAACAACTTCGACCTACTCAACAATTGAAACTTCATAAATTGCAACTGCAACTTCAACTTGCCCAGAAACTGCAACTTCAACTTGCCCAGAAACTGCAACTTCGACTTGCCTAGAAACTATAACTTTGGCTTTCCTGGAAATTGCAACTTAGACTTGCCTGGAAACTGCAACTTCTATTTTTCGCTTGGGTGGATTCTCTCTCCTAGAGAACTAGGCTTCCGAAACAACTCTACTTGATGACCTAACTTGGTTTCTGCAACTCGGCTTCACTGTAGCAATATGTGCCCTAATTCCTTCACACGTGTGGAGAGAAGCAGCCTAAAACCAAATAAAAAATAGCTCGACTTTTCCTCTTTCATTTGTCTTCATCTTCTTCGCACTTCTTCTTGTCCTTATGATCAAACTTGTGTGTGAGTGAAGTGTCTCCAAATGAGGCCGAGTGCTCTATATATGGGCTTCCTCTGCAGGGATTGGGTGGTATCTTCGAGAGTATACTCCTACAGTGCATGGGATGGCCTATGTGGTAGGACAATTTTACGAGGAGTTGGGCATAGTGCCACATTATCATGATCCCCTACTCATTGATGGTATACATGGGACTTCTGACACTTATACCGGGCAGGCTAGTGAGTGGAGCGAGGGGAGCTTCAGGTAGGACAAGATGGATTGGGATCCTGGTATTGAGGGACTCTTTCATGCCAGGACAATGCAGAAGTCAGGGCCGATTCAGTGGCGCATCTGGGACCTTGGAACATTTTTGTAGTGACAGTGGGGAGCGTTAGCTAGAGAGGATACTTGTTTAGGCATTGCTTGAGGACAAGCAATTTTTGGTGGGTAGGACTCTAATATTTTTGTTTAGCAATTTTGCTAACCAAAATATTAATTTTGGCCAATTTTGATAATACCACAGTTTGGACTTAGGAAATGTGGATTTGGGGACTCACAAATAAACTTAGGTGACTATAGGCCTTAAAACATTAGGCTAAGGAAAAGTATTGCAGCAATAGTGGAGGATGGGGCCCAATGAGGATGAGTTGTGGCCCACATGAAGGCTACACAGTCATTGGTACTTGTTAGAAGCTAGAGGCACGAGGTGGGGCCCAAGGGAATATTGGGCAGCCTGGGATAAAAAGGAAGCACGAGTCTCATTTCTCTCATTCATTCATTCATTCATCCATTTCGAAATTGTCTTTTGACAGAGCACACTTGAGAAGTGAGCCAAGTTAGCATGTGTTGTTCAGCACACGAGTGTCTTCGAGTGGAGATCCCAACCTTTGCTTCGGTGGACTTCGAGTACCAGCCCAAGGAATGTGCTTCACCATAGTTTTTTCAGTTTAGTAGCAGTGAGCCTCTTCCATAACCCAGTCCCTTCATCAACAATGTAGAGGTAGTATCAGCAATGCAGGGGCAATATTACTCCGCAGTCCCTTGAGGGAGTCACTCCGAGAGTTAGGGAGTGAACAGAGGTTTTGCAGGAGATTTGGTGGGAAGGCTTGGAGCCTTCTAACAGGGATTTTCCAGGCATTTCGGTGGCATCCAACAACAGTTTTATCAAGAGGACTAAATTGCCCAACAATTTAGGGAGCCAAGCCCAAGAGAGCCAATTTTCGGGGCCAAGCTTTGGGCGAACCCTTTCTGGATTTTTGTGGGTTTCTTGAAGAGAGTCCCTAGTTCAAATCCCGAAATTTTCTGAGCAACATAACATGCCCAATTAGCAGATCAACCAGAGTAGCAGTAGTATTTCTGGCCAGTGACAGCGCAAAGCTACAGCCACGCAATGTACCTTCAGAGGGGGATTTCAATAGTGTTTCAGAGGTTATCTCTAGCTTGACTTGAGCAGACCTAGGTGCCTTCATTCTAGCACCTCCATTGTACACATTTCCAACAAATTAATAAAATGGCTTAGCTCAATTTTATGGCTCAATTTGTGTTCTAGTGGCGTGTTTATTTTTGCTGCCTGTTTAATGTCTTGTGATGCCTTTTATTCCTGTAATTTACCATTAGGAATATTACATAAACGTACTTTTGCTGAAGGATCTTGATTCTGAGAATTGTAATGCATTGTCATTGCTTGTAGCATACTGTTGAACCTAAGTTGCACGAAATGGGGAAATGGAAACGAGTTTCCGAAACGGGAGGCGAAGCGAAATGCGACCTTCCCAAATTTTGGAAACGGGGAAACGCGATATATATAATAATAATAATAAAAATTTAAATTTATATTAGAATTTAGGACATTTAAGAAATATTATGTGAAATCATAAAAAATTAAAACATACATGATACATGATAAATTCAAAGCATAAACTATTACAAGTTACAACACATTTACTCATGAATGATAACAGACACAATGGAAATAGCAATATCGGAATATCGGATCGGTGCTCTTGATTAAATATGAGTTCCATACCCTAATACATGACAAAATACGATGGAAACATTGCAATCACCCAATCCTGAAATCCTGAAAAACTGATAAATCTGCTGGATTTTGAATGAGATCTAAAATTCTACTTTCTCCATCTGAAATCCAATGAGGTCGGAACCACTCTCAAACATCCTGAGTCATTTCATGGTAATGTTAAAAATTTAAGTAAAATGATGAAAATGAAGATTAAGGAGAATGTCACTTTTACACATTACCATGACTCACATATAAATACTAGGGCCATAGGTTTTAAAAATCCATCTACAAGCATCCATAAACGATTACAATAATGTTGAAAAGCACGAAAACCGGAAAAAAAACAAAAAAATCCAAGTTAAATCGCTTTAAAGGCAAGGAAACGCGGCCGTACGGCCTGGAAACACGTTTCTGGCCATACTGGCACGTTTCCCGTACAGTACGCGTTTCTGCATTTCCATTTCGTTTTTTGCCAGAAACGGGGGTGGGGAGGACGTTTCCTGCAACCTTGTGTTGAACACTGTTGTCATTGAGCGGAAACTTCGAAGAATTGTAGATTCATATTTGAGGGCCTGATCTGCCTTTTAAGGCCCTAGCCGCACCCATAACACACTATGCCTGTGGCTATGAGTCCCTGGCCACTACCACAATACTTTGTGCCTGCGCTTATGGGAGAGCACAACCTGTTCTTCCTTCTTAAGACGTAGCCGCTACCATAGGTCAGCATGCTTGCGATTTTAGGTTCCTAGCCGCTACCATGCCCATATCAAGCCTGCGGCTAGAGCCCGAATCCACCAGTTATGTGCTTGCGGCCATAACATAAACCCTAACCTTTTGTATGAGCTTTAGATCTATGATTTTGGACCTCTACGTGCGAACTCAAGGATCAAGGATCCCGCCCTCTTCTATGTAGCTCCTCTACATGTCCATGTCACCCCACCTACGTGGTTTATGAGCACTCATGGCTGCATCATCTCCTGACCCATCATCTGCCACAACTGCTTTGGAAGAAGATGCTTCCTTGTCCCTTTTCTTCTCATGACAATTGCTGGAAAAATGTCCCATTTCACCACACTGGAAGCACTTGATTTTTGAAAGATCCTTCTCTTTCTTTGGCTGCTTTTTCGATGCCAAGGCTGCATCTTCCTCATTTTCCTTCTTCACTTTGCTCGATCTAGAGCTATACTGCTTCTTGGTGAATTTGCGGAGTTCTTCTTGACGCAAAATTGACCACAAGCTGTCCCAATCAGGGAGGTCTGCTCTGCCCAAGATACTTTGGACAAAGGTTTCCCACTTATCTGTGACTGCATTGAGGGCAGTCTCGACCATCACATCGTCTTCCACCTTAGCACTAGTTGCAGTCAACTGATCTCTGATCAACTGCAGTCTGAAGAGGAAATGGTCCATGTCTTCTCCCTTGGCCATCATGAATGACCTTATCTGAGTCTCCAACAACATCTTTCTTTGGACAGATTTTCCCTCATACAGGGAGGTCAAGGCCTTCCACATATCGTTAGCTGTCTTCTTCTCAGCTATGTGTGGTACAATATGGTCCTTGATTCCATCCGTAATTAGCCGCTTGGCATGCCCAGCAGCCTCCTTATGCTTCTGAAGGAGATTCGGATCTGTCGGTGTGGCCAGAGTTTGCTCTGCGTGGTCTCTAAGATTGTATGCCTCAAGGAATATTAGGATCATTGCCTTCCAAACTGAAAAGTTGAAAGGCCATCCAGCCTATCCTGATCACGCAGTCCATGAGGAGCCATCTGCTCAGAATGTGTTGGAACTTCCTTTTCTCTTTGCTAGAGAAATGGATCTGAGGCCCTTGGTGAAACATGCACCTTCTGCTCCCTCTGACAGTTGATTTCCCTCCTTGGAAATCTACCAAATCAACTACGATTTAGCTTCTTCTTTGATCCTCTGATCAAACTACAAGTTTCCTTTCGTTAGAAACTCTCTGAGATGCTGATCTCCTCTCGCTCTTTATCACTTGTGCTAAGGCTAAAAATTTGAAAACTTCAGAAATTTAACCCCACCAGCACATTCTGAATTTCTGCAGCTTTTCTGCAATCTTTTCTAGATTTGACAGATTCAGATCATAATCACACTAGCTGGCTTCAGACCAATCCAACGCTGTTTCTGAGCTGCCTTTGTGCAGTAATTGTGTGGGCTTGCTAAGAGACAGTGCTAGACAACGTCACCCTTCCCTTTGCATGGGTCTGCGTCTGAAAACTGCGCTGCCCCTTCAGATTTGCATTTCTGCTGCTTTTCCAGCTGTTTCCTGCAGCTAGAACGTTCAGTCTCTTGATGGTGACCTTCCTAGATCTGCAATTGCTCTGATACCATATGAAAATTTGTAAATCTTTACACTTTATGCATAAATTATTACTGTTAATCTGGTTATGCTCCTCCTACTTAAACAAGTTATTAACTGAATAAATTCAAGTTAAAATTGAAGAAAAACACATAACAGATCTTCACCAATTCAGATCTAGAACAGGTTTATGCACACATAGACAAAGTGACATAGTTATTTTTGGACAAAGTCCCCGGGAAAACCCAATGCGGGAAAACTAGTCTCTGGCTGCTAGAGGGTTTTATTATTAAGAATTTTCTGAATACAACAAGCCTGGGTTCCAGATCTGGAAGACAAATAATATACTAGATCTACAACTCACTGGCTGATCTAGGGCCAAAATAATGACTGATCCACACCCTCAAATGAGATTTATAGAACTCAGCCAAGATTAGGGCCTAGAAACCCCAGCGCAATGCTACCCCTGAAACCCTCTGTGTTAGCCTCTGAAGCACCTCCAACCCTCAGTGCTGCTCCGGAAGGGACTGCGTTACCCCAGACTGGGTGACGTAGTCTCTACGTTGTCCCTTAGGGTCTCTGCGTAACCCTTAAGGGTTTCCTGCTGAAAAAATCACGCTTTCCTTGGAGGGACTGCGCTGTCCTTGTTGCTACAGCTTCCCTTCTCTTCTGCGTTGTTGTTGAGCTGATCTCTGCTTCTTGTGTATTCTAGACCCCAAGATCAGATCATCCCCTTGGCCTAAATTCCCCTCTGCAGTTAAAACACTTTTGAGTATTCTTAGCAAACCTTGCCCTAGAATCTCAGCTTTGCTTCAGTGTTCTGCCTCTATGTGTTTTTACAAATGACCCCAAGCCTTTTCTTTATACTTTTCTCGTTGACAAATCAACAACCATGATCAGATCTTGAATCAATGGCTAAGATTAAATGAAAGCTTGATTCGTGTGACTTAAGACAATTTCATCACATGTTTAATTAAATTCACTTTAATTATTTAAGTTCCCTAAGTTTTAACTTAGGAAATACATTAAAATAATTAATTAATTTAATTTCTCCTAAACTAGATGAAATTTCCCAAATCAATTTCTAGGTCTCGTAGATCAAGTGTACTCTAGTCCCTCAAAATTTGGGAGCTAGAGCACAACTAATGCTACCCGAAATACACAAAATCTCAACACAACTCTGAACTGCTAGTTTTGCTGTCGGTATTTCTGCGAAATGCCATAAGGGGCTGAAATGAAAACTTGTACACCTTGGCATGGCGTACACCAATAACTCTAGCTGAATCAACTAGAGTGCCCCTGGGATATATAAGCACCTGTCCACTCCTAAACAATACCTCATACCCTCTATCCTCCAATGTCGAGACGGATATAAGGTTCTTGTTCATCCCTGGCACATATAGAACATCCGACACTTTCAAGGGAGGTTTGTGTTCCCTATCAAATGCCAATGTCCCCATACCGACTGCTCTAACAATGCTGTCATCTCTGAGTACTACCTCTATATCAGTGCCACTCTTTGAAAACTCTGAGAAGTACTCACGGACTCCTGTCATATGATGTGAAGCCCCGCTGTCAACATACCAAATACTTGAAGATGCTCTACTAGTGGAGGGAAATGCACACTCCCTCTCAACCTATGTGGCAGATGATCCTACACTATTGGACTCACAAGCAATGAACCCAAACTCCCGGTCAAAGCTCTTCGAAAAGTCCTCTATCTCTGCTGATGCTGCCATGGTCTTGTCCTTTCCCTTCTTCTTCTCCGGACACACAACTGCATAGTGTCTCAACTTCTGACAATTCCAACACTTCACCTTGGAATAGTCCTTCTCCTTGTTCACCTGCTGCTTACCTTTATCTTTGCCTTTGCCCCCACCACTGCTTGTGGAAGCTTGCTTCTTTCCCTTGCCCTTCTTGCCCACTGCTAACAATGCTACATTGTCATCCTCCTCAACTGGTTTGGCTGCCCCAAGATGGTTCTTTCTGTTTTCATTCTGAATGCAATCATTCCACAACCTCTCCCAAGTGGGAAGGGTCTCCCGTGCAACAATCCCATCCGCAAAATTCTCCCATGTCTTGGGAAGACCATTCACTATAATCCACACTAACTCAGTGGGTGGAATGGCCTCTCCAACAACTGCCAACTCATCTCTCACTTTAGTGATCTTTGTGAGGTATGCAGTAACACTATCAGTCTTTGCCATCTTAATGGCCTTCAGCGTCTCCCTTAAGACCATTTTTCTGTTTTCATTGGTACTCTGGTAGAGATTGGTCAAGGCTGTTCACATCTCATGTGCAAGTGCCTTTCCTCTCACATGAGGAATGACATGGTCTTTAATACCATCCAAAGTCAATCTCTTTCTGTTGGCATTCTTATTAAAATTTGCCAACTGAACAGGGTTAGTAGGCACTGCTACTGGGTGTTGTGCGGTGTGAACCATGATGCCCCAAACTTCTGCCTCGTCAAAGATGCTTTGGATTATCTCGCTCCATGTACTGTAGTTGCTATGCCCATCCAACCTATCTTCCACCCTCAAGCCCAAAGACATGCTTGCTGTTCTAACAAATTGAAAATTTCATGTTGTGGTAAAGGTTCAGTTTTCTGTGTGAAATATAAGCTTGCTGTAATTTTTCATTTGTCCCAAACTGCACTTTTCAGCTAACCTGGCTCTGATACCATGTAGAAATTTTAGCCCAACCCCGTTTATCAGTTTCTCCTTATTACTCTCGTGTAGTTAAATGCCCATTCCCATAACCATACATTCAACAATCCAGAAATAATAAATATTTCTGAAAACACAAATTCTGAAAATTTCAAAGTGCTGGAAAATGCAAAAATAAAACTCAGAAAATATTTCAGCCACACACACAGAAAATGACACGCTGATTTTTGGTCAATATGACCCTGGAAAAACCCCCTACAACTCTTGGGGAAAACCAGTTCGAGAGCTCTTCTTTATTTATGAGAAATTGCTTTTGTAGTGAAATGGAAATACACAGAAAATTCCAGCAACCAAACAAATACAACTTATCTCGTTTTCCGTGCTTAACCACTGCCTCGGAAATTGTGCAAACAGTAATACAGGGAGAACAATAAATGCTGTACGAACTACTTGAATTTTGTGCCTAGAAAACACAACAATAAATGCTGCTGTACGACCTCCTCGAAAAGCGTGTAGAACAACAATAAATGCCGTTGTATGGCCTCCTCGAAAAGCGTGTAGAACAACAATAAATGCTGCTGTACGGACTCCACGAAATGTGTGCAGAGGGACACCAATAAATTCTGTACGATTTCTGCCTCGATTTCTGTGGACAGGGACAACAACTCATTGTATAGACTGCCTCGAAAATTGTGCCACAAAACCAACAATAAATGCTTCTCGAAATCTGTGCCAAAACTATTGTACGACTGCATAGGAATGTGTGCCAAAGCTGCTGTACGGTTTTGCCTTGAAACTCGTGCCCAAAACTGCCTTGAATTGTGTGCCAACCTTGCTGTATGAATTTGGTGAAATGCTGCCTCAGTATGCATGCCAAGGTTCTGCTCTCTTTCAACTCATTGCTCAGAAAATCTCCTTGCTCTCTTCTCCTCTTCTCTCAATCTGTTCATGAGAGACTCTATGATCTTTTCTCTTCTTTTCCTCCTTTAACCTAACCCTAAGCGACTTTTGGGGAATTCCTAAATCTAATGGTTGAGATAGCTTTAGATCTAGGGCTGAGATTAAATGTGCTTAAATCTCACATTCTATTTTTTAATTCACCCCACTTTAATAAAGACCCACTTAGCTTTTTATTTCCAAAGTCACTTTTCACTTTCTAATTTCACATTGACTTTATTAAAGTCACTTTAAAATTAGACTTAGTAACTTTATCACTTATAAAGTCACTTTTAAATTAGATTTGACTTTACCACTTATAAAGTCACTTTAGCAGAAAAAGTTAAATACATTTGGACACTTTTCCCTAGGCCAAAGATCAAAGCTTTAGGGAACCACTTGTCCTCTGGTACCCAAATTTTAACAACATCAAGTATCTTCTGCACCTAAACAAAGAAGAAGGCCCAAGTCAAAGGAGAGAGAAGGCAGTCAAAACAAAAGAAGAAAATTGAAGTTTCTACCCTACTTCAGCTCACACGTGTGATGAATTTTTCTGTGGAACAGGGCCGAACTTCTGAGGTAATTGCAGGCTGAAATTGGGCCTCTACTGCAGGGCCAAAATTATGAGTTTGACCAGATTTTAAGAAAGTTTGAACAGCGTTGACTTTGAATATTGGAGTATACTTGGAGAATTGTTTGACTTGGTATCTTTGTGGCAGTTTTGGTCTTGGTCTTGGTCTTGGATATTTCTCATTTTGATCTGATTCTATCAGAGAAGGATTGTTGGGTTTTCCCCTTGTGGGTTTTGCCCTGGCCTTTAGCTTAATTTCTTTTGTCATTTGTCTCATTGTGATCTTTATGTTTTGAACATTTGTATAGTTGCTTGATGAAGAAGACATAAGAAGTAATAGAAAGATATTTAATATTCGCAAGTAATTTTCAAGAAGAGGAATCAAGCATTAAACTACACTACCCTTGGTTTCTCAACAAATTGTTGTTGGTTGGTACTGTGCACAAGGAAAAATGTTGTTGGTTGTTGTACGTTAAATCACTTTTCTCATAAAGTAATGTTACATTAGGCTTCTATCTTATTACCAGTCTCTGGTTGTTTTAAACTTCGTAAGGTCATGTTATGTCAAATTTTGTGGATCTTTGTGACCATATTAGTGTTTTGTTTGAAGAAGTATATAACAACTTTGATGTTTGAGTTTTTGGACTGTTGAGATGTAGAAAGGACCGTTTGACTTTGGTTGACAATCACAACTTTAAATGGTTTGGCTGTCACCAATTGTTGTTATTTAGTTAAAGTACAGAGATTGAAAACATTTTCTTTTGATTTACAGGAAGCAGTGCACCAGACCGTTAACATAATATTTGAGGATGCTGGTGTTAAGGAGTTGCTTGCAAATCTCTACAAAAAAGGTTTGCGTTTTGCATCTCAAAGTATATTGCCTGCTAATAAACTTATATTTTAATAATCGATGTCTGAGACACAAGTCTAGTTCAGGACAGACCATGTAGATCAGTAGGAACAATCATTTCAACTAAATCCGCTTTTAATACTGTTTAGCCTATATGCACACTAGGTTTTGTAGAGCCATGTTTTTAGAGAGTAACATTGATGTATTGTAGAAAAGCATTATCAAAGATTCATAGCATAAGAAATTGGATCAAAGTTATAATTAGACTTGAGATGTGTACGGTTTTAATGATTCTGAAGTAAAATTGGATGCCACAATGTTTGGAAAGTCTGATAATGTTATTGTAACTAACAAAGGGTGAACATACAAGGCGAGGTAGTTACAATGTTAGAATGTACATCAAATAAACAAGGACATAAATGCTGTGGCATGGCACTCCATCTCCTTTTACTTATAGTTGAGGTATCATTATTATCATTAAGCAGCATTATAAAACTGTTTGGCAATGCATAATCGTCAATTATTGTTGAAACTTCCCCTTTAGCCTAACCTTTTTCTTCAAACCGTACATGAGATTCAAAACTAAAAATTGTTTGTGATGCTTAACGATCTCTGTCTTCATAAGGTTATGGTGTTGTGGTAATGTTGGAACATTCATTATGATGATGACTTACATTCAAAACCTGATGATTGTACTTCCTATGTTAGAATAAAAAGAAAAGTTGCGTGTCACAAATGAGATTGAGTATGAATCCTGCAGGTTTGCGGTTTTATCTTAAGTGAATATATAGAGATATGTTATTAATATGCACTAGTGATTAAGGTGGCAGTGGGATTGAGGGAGATACAAAGTATTTAACTAGCTATGAAGGAAAAATGCTGTCTTTCCCTATATATGATATTTGATAGTTAGAGTTAAAATAAAATATAATAAATAAATAGACAATTAGGCCTAGAAGCTAGGTCTCATGGCATTTAGATAAGATAATTAATTTTATTAATATCCAGCAAATGACCAAAAGGATAGTTCAATGGGACTAGGAAGGGCTATCAGTGATTCTAAGAGTAGGAGTGCTCTAGGATACTGTGAAAGTACCATCTTCTATCGCCGCCAGCTTTTTTATGTTTGCATTGTATTTTGTTTGGAGAGGCTTTGTTCGGTGGTGACTGTTTTTTCCTATTAATCCATTTACATCAATCCCTCTTGAACTTCAACGCATCAATGATTTTGATGGCTTCCACGTTTGCTTCTTCTTCATGAAGCACTTGTCTGGCTTTCTTGCACTTTCATCATCTTCCTCCAGGAGCACTTATGTTGATCGTTGTCATATTTTTCTGTTTCCATGCATCTGCAGCTCTGAAGCTGATCTTCTTTAGGGTCAGCAGACTTAACTGTCTTGACAATTTTGGTGTTTGCTTCCAACTTTGTGTGCTGTACCACTCTCTTCTTGTTCATTTTCCACTATTCTATGCTTTTACAATCACTTAGCCCAATCTTTTCTTCAATTAGCAATCAAATTTAATTTTCCAATGATAAATAGCAACTGTAGATAGAACAGTAAATGCAATGTACAATAGAAGACAACCAGGAGCAATAACAAGAGACACAAGATTTGGTCAAACACCAGGGAAAAACCTCAGAAGGGGTAAAACCCTTTCAAATTCTTTGTCTTCAAATGTTCAGCAGAGAGATAAAATGATTCAATTCATCAATAAAAATAGTCAAAGTCGATTCGTTGACTATCCAAGAGATCAACCAACCAATATCCAATAGATGAGCCTCAAAGTCAAATCTGGTCAAAGATTCCAATTTGCAAAAGTGAACAAATTTAAAAAAAACAACTTTTTGTATCTCTTAAATCCCAGAAAGAAAATATTCTGTAGCTGCAAAATGACGACTTTCGGTAGCTTACAGTTCATAGGCTTTCTGTAGTTCGCAGATTGCAGAAAGACAACTTTTAGTAGCTGCAAAATGATGACTTTCAGTAGCTCACAGATTTTGGACATTCTGTAGCTCAGATTTGAAATTCAAGAGTGTACGAACTAGTGAATGAACGTTGTGATGTGTGATGAGATGCCTCCAAACGATGTCAAGTGATGTCTATTTATATGTGTTCAAGGGGGTCGAATTTCTTCTTCTAGGCTGACTTGAACTTTTGTGCACATGTGAATTTCATATTAAAAATAATATTTTTCCTTGACCACATTAAGTTCTTCCAAGGGCTAGTAGGGGTCTTTCTTCATGAAGAAGGTTGTCCAATGTAGGAAATTTGTCCCTGAACATCCAAATTAAAACACCCTCCTAGCTAGGGAGAAGGTTCTTACTGCATCATGAATCTCATCTTGAATGTCTCGACATCAAGTCATCTATCGTCTCTGCTCATCTCTACTCATCTGTGCTCATCTATGCTCATTTGTTGAATACTCTTGAATCTAACAAAAGAAGAATTTGACATCGTAGGGGGGATCAAGCTACCATCCTCTATCAAAGGACAATAGGCAGGACAATAAGCTCAAGCTACCACTCAATTCCTCACCCTGGGAGCTCAGACACGGGGAAGAGCATTACCCAGTTTCCTCGATCAGTTGGCACCCTTACCCGGGACAATCACATCCATCAGTTCAAGCCGCTCTCTGAAGACTAGGAACTTCCTTTTCAGGAAAGCCTTGGTGAGTATGTTTGCTATAGCTCAAGCTACCCCGATGTGCTCTCCCCGTCGATGAAATTTCCAGCCCAGTCAACATCAGTGTATCCATGAAGTCGTACATCACTATCAATATATCTTAGACCAAGATTGATTGTCCCATGCAAATATCTTAGCACATGCTTGGTAGCAACCTACTGTGCATGAAGTGGCTCGGTCATGAATTGACTCAAGGTGTTCATTGCAAAACATATGTCCGGACAGGTGTTCACTAGGAACATCAATGCTCCAATCAATTGACGATACTCAGAAGGGTTAGCCAAGTTGTGTCCAATGTCATCTCCGCATAACTTTTTGAAGTTCATCTCCATCGGTGTTGCCAAGGATTTGTATTCTGCCATTCTAAAGCTTTCCAATAGCTTCACAAAATATTTTTCTTGAGAGAGGAAAATCTCTCTGGGTCTTGTTACCCATCACTTCGTGGGTGCTATCCCTAGGAGAATTTTTTTTTGCATGATGGACCTCAGCCGGCAGCCAACAACCCCTTGCAACCCTGAACTAGCTTGTTGTGCCATTTCTTTGCCACCTGAGCCAACCATTATGTCCCTCACCCATCTGTATTGATCGTATGTTTGAAGGTGGGCCTCCGGAACCCAAAGGTATGTCTTGTCATTTGGTGCTTGAGTATTGCGTTTACTTATAACATACATTTTTGGGCATGGATTGATGGGGGGATTTGACGGAAAGAGTGGGCTTTGTTTGTGTTTATGTCACCTTGACCCCTTTTGGATGTTACCCTTGGATTTTAGTCTCGTGGGATCTCCTTTACTTACCATTTGGTTTTAGGGTGGTACTATTTGGGAAACCCCGACTTAGGTTGCGTGGTCCCGCTCCCTTATTCACATATACTACTCCCCTTCCATCCTCTATACCCCCATTCATCATCTCTCCCACTGGGTCCACATAGGGTTAGCCTCCCCATTCCCTTGCCCCCACCTTGGGGGTTAGGCTTGGAATGAGCTTCGGAGGTTGAAGCAGCTGAAAAGAAAAGTAAAAGCATAAATGGCCACATTTAATAGGAAAATGTACCACAAGATGCAAAAGATGGTCGGGACAAACATATTTAGCAAATGGGCAAAAGCCAATACATGAGCTCTACTCCATACCCATGACAATCTCCCTGGTTCCATAGGCCCTGGATGAGCCTTCTTTATCATTCAGGAACCCATGATTGTCCCAACCCCTGGAGGGCAATGAACCGCCCCACCAAAAACAGGTTAACCACTACTATATCTTACACATTATGCTCTTATTCTTTGAGCCCCGAGCAGCTAATCAAAGAAAAATCATAAAAGACAAAATGCATATAAAGAAGGGTGGAAAATTAAGGTTGGGGCACGTCATGTACCACGATTGCTCTCTCCCACACATTATATACCCGGGGGTCGACTTCCCTCTTACTAGCTATCCTTGTGCCTCGATATGCAGCCCCAGATTGCCCCTTGTTAAATTTAGATAACCATGGTGTTCTATGCTTGATGCACTTTTACTTGAATCTTTCTTAGGCCCAATACAAAATAGCAATCACATAAATTTGAAAGTAAAATGCTGATAGAACACAATAATAGATCAATAGAAGACAAGCCAAATATAGATCAGATTCACAATTCCTTTTGTCCAGCAAAGATATGAGATATTGTGGCGTTACGACGGTCAGCAGGATGCTTCAACCAGCAAAGTCTTTCTCGGTCAGCCAACACTTTCATGTGTCACACCCACAGCCCTCAAAGACAGCTCATCACAAGTCAAGCCAGGGATAGCGCAGAAAAATCCACGCAGGTAGCTTCAAAAAAGTCAACGCAACAAACTAGGGCTTCGGTTAAACAACCCAGAATTCCTCGATTTTAGTGCCAAGTTGTACAACCTCTTAGAATTGGAATTTCTGCAGAAGATTGAGGTCAAACGACCAAGGGTTGATCACAGTCAACGCTGCAACAGAGAAGCCCTAAACAGATCTGTGCAGAAAACAGAAAGCCCTAAACAGATTAGCATAGAAAACAGCAGCTTCGCTCCACACATGTGACAGAAAAAGGCCTCCAAAGCCTATCGAACCAATCAGATCACAATGAGAGAATGTGTGATGATATGATGAGAAAATGACCTCCAAGTCTCTTCAATTTATATTTATCAATGAGGGTGTGTGACACATCTCTTAGGCATGTGGGACAAATCTAGCCAACCTTGCACATGTGGAAAATAAATTCAAAATCAATGCTCTGCTTATCCGATCAAGATGATCTTTAGAACAATCTTGCACCTATCCAAAAGAGGAACCCAACAAAAATATGACCATCGTCATATGAGCAGTGCAACATGGAGTTTGGACCTAGTTGCCCAAAATTAACACTCCCTCTCAACTAGGGAGAACTCCATCTATCCACAAGTGGCATCCATCATGTACCAAACCAAACATCGTGCGTCATCCCGCCATAACTTGCTTTGCTCGCTCTTTATTTCAGAACAAAGGGTGAGTCACAAAGACAACACACACAACTGACCTAAAGTCAGTTTAGAGGTAAAAACCTCTCTCAGACTCAAAAGAGTCTCATGCTAATCCTAAGTTAGTTTACTAACCCGAAGTCAATTTAGAGGATAAAACCTCATCATACTTGATCCCAGATCAAGGTGTTGGACACGTGCCATCCTAGACATAGAGAGTACGACAATCTCCGATGCATCCATCGGTCTTGCTATGGTCTCTATCCACATTTCCCACCTCATTGGCCAAATGAGAAGTACTTCCCATGAGTCCGAAACTCCATGGCTAGGATGTGTGCGGGGCACAGATCAAAGAGAGGTGAACCAACTCAATATCACCGAGCAGGACCCTCAGAATAGGGTCTTTCCACGATTCCAAGCTTCTCATGGAAGGTTAGGAACTTGACCTTCCCCAGGGGCTTTATGAGAATATCCGCGACCTGCTCATCAATTGCTATATGATCGAGCCTTAAGGCGCCTCGTTGTACCATATCCCGGATAAAGTGGTACTTGGTATCAATATGCTTGGATTGATCGTGGAACACGGGATTCTCAAAAAGACGAATCCCACTCTGGTTATCACAAAGGGAACAACTCACTAAAGAGCTTTCACAACCAAACAACTTCACAATAGGCCATACTCGCTGCAATGTATTCAGTCTCAGTGGTTTTCAAAGCCACCGACTTCTACTTCCTGCTCATCCTGTTAAAATTTGGGTACCAGAGGACAAGTGGTTCCCTAAGGCTTTGATCTTTGACCTAGGGAAAAATGTCCAAATGTATTTTGTACTTTTCTCCTAAAGTGACTTTATAAGTGGTAAAGTCAAATCTAATTTTAAAGTGACTTTATAAGTGATAAAGTTACAAGTCTAATTTTAAAGTGACTTTATTAAAGTCAATGTAAAATTAGAATGTGAAAAAGTGATTATAGAAATAAAAGGGTAAGTGGGTCTTTATTTAAGTGGGGTGAATTAAAAATTAGAAAGTGAGAATTAAATGCACACTTATTCTCAGCCCTTGATCTAAAGCTATCTCAACCATTGGATTTAGGGATTCCCCAAAAGTCACTTAGGGTTAGGTTAAAGGAGAAAGGAAGAGGAAAGGTCACTCGCTTTTTCATGAGCAGATTAAGAGAAGGAGAAGGAGAGCAAGGAGAAATTTTCTGAGCGTGAGAAGTCGAAGGAGGTAGACATTTCAGTGGTCCATACAACAGCTGGAGGTTGCACACTTTTCGAGGCAGCAGTCTGTACAACATTTATTGGCACAAAAATCGAGGCAGATTCTGTACAACTTGTGGCATGATTTTCGAGCAGTGTTATCGGAACCGAACTGGTTCCGGAAAAGTGGCTAGTTCGACCAGTTTGGAGGCAAAACCGATCCGAATCGGCCCTCTGAACTGGAAATGACCGGTTCAGTACTGAACCGGCTCGTTCCGCACTGGTCCGGTGCGGACTGGTTCAGAAACCGGTTGCATCGGTTCACAAGACTGGGCATTAATTTTTTAATTTTTTTAAATATTTTTAATTTTTTAATTATTATTTTTCCTAGTTAATAATGCTACCCTAGGCCTCGTAAAGCTACTTAAACACCCCTACCTCATCTATTTCACTCACACTATTCATTCAAGTCCCTTGCAATTTTTGAGCTGAGTTCGGTGAGGAGAATTCAGAAAGTTTTTTGCAGGGTTGTTTTAAGGGAGATTTTTTGCAGATTTGAAGTGCTGATTGGAGTCTTGGAGAGTTGTTGGGTTGGAAGATTTTCGAGCTACTTCAAAGATTTTTTTTCCCAAAGATCTTTGGGTTTTCTTCAATGGTTTTTGCAACTGGTGGAAGATTTTTTTTTTTTTTTTTTAAATTTTGTTGGGGCTGCTACATAGTTGATTTCAAAGGATTTTGGAGCTAATTTTCTCCAAAATTTTAGAGGGTAAATCAAGAGCCATGGGAATCAAGCCATAATCCCATTGTAGACTTGGGTGCTACTCATTCTTCAGATGAGGATAAGGAGGATGATCAAGATGATGATTTTGTTGATGATTGATGATTTGATCATTGATTTGTTGTAGCTGTAGCTTGTAGTATTGTAGTTTGTAGTATAGTGCTATGATCAATGATGTTATTTTGGACTACAAAGGACTTTTAGAGCCTGCTTCTTGATGTTCGTAACATTTTTGTTTCAACGATGTTTTGCACTGAGTGCTATTTTGATTGTATGCACTATTACTTGCTATATAAATGAGAATTTTTGCATATTTGTGTATAAATGGTTTGGATTCATATGGATGCACATGAATAAATCTGTTTTTTCTTTAAATATGAATATTTTATGTGTTTTTGGTAAACTGGTTTTTTTTTTCCGGTTCCGACCGTTTCCTGGTCTACAAGGTTTTCCGGTTCAATGATTGGTTCGGTTCCAATAACATTGTTTTCGAGAGAAAGACAACACAGAAATCGAGGAGAAGGTACAACAGACTGAAGGCATGAATTCCGAGGTTGCTAGGCATGGTTTCCGAGGCAACATCCATAGATTTCGAGGAGGGGGTACAACTGTACTTTTCCGTACAGTCCGTACGACCGTACAACTAAGTTTGGGCACAATTTTCAAGGTTGTTTATTGCTGTAAAAATTTTCTATTTTGACTATTTTGCTGATTGGCACATTTTCCGAGGCAAAGTCAAGCACTGAAAACGAGATAAGTCTGTTATTGTGGTTGCCGTAATTTTTTCTGTATATTTTAGTTCTCTGTAAAAGCATTTTCCAGAAATAAAGAAGAGCTCTCAAACTGGTTTTCCCCAGGAGTTGTAGGGGGTTTTTCCAGGGTCACATTGACCAAAAATCACAATGTTGTTTTCCTGTGTGTCGCTGTAATATTTTTTTGTGCTTTTATTTCTGCATTTCCAGCATATGAAAAATTCCTAAATTTGTGTTTTCAGAAATATTTTTCATTTCCAGAATTTTGAATGTATGATTATGGGAATGGGCATTTAACTATATGGGAGTGATAAGGTGAAACTAAAAATCGGAGTGGGGTCAAAATTTCTACATGGTATCAGAGCTTGGGTGGCTGAAAAGTGTAGTTTGGGACAACAAGTGAAAAATCACAGCAAGCTAATTTTTTACATCGAAAACTGAACCTTTACCACAGTTTTGAAATTTTTAGTTTGTTAGGACAACAAGCATGCCTTTGGGCTTGAGGGTGGAAGATAGGTTGGATGGGAAAAGCAACTATAGTGCATGGAGGGAGAGAATCCAAAACATCTTTGAGGAGGTAGAAGTCTGGGGCATAATGGTACATACCACACAACACCTACTAGCAGTACCTGTTGACCCTGTACAGTTGGCAGAGTTTAACAAGAAGAATGCTAAGGGAAAATGACTGATTCTGGATGGTGTTAAAGACCATGTCATTCCTCATGTGAGAAGAAAGACATATGCACATGAGATGTGGACAACCTTGACCCATCTTTACCAGAGCACCAATGAAAACAGAAAAATGGTCCTAAGGGAGACGCTGAAGGCCATTAAAATGGCTAAGACTTGATAGTGCTACAACATGCCTCACAAGGATCACTTCTATGAGAGATGAGTTGGCAGCTGTTGGAGAGACCGTTCCACCCACTGAGTTGGTGCGGATTACGTTGAATGGTCTTCCCAAGACTTGGGAGAGTTTTGTGGATGAGATTGTTGCACGGGAGAACCTTCCCAGCTGGGAGAGGTTGTGGGATGATTGCATTCAGAGTGAGATCAGAAAGAACCATCTTGGGGCAGCCAAACAGGTAGCAGAGGATGACAATGTAGCATTGTTGGCAAGGGGCAAGAAGGGCAAAGGAAAGAAGCAAGCTTCCACAAGTGGTGGTGGGGGCAAAGGCAAAGGTAAAGGTAAGTAGGTGAACAAGGAGAAGGACTATTCCAAAGTCAAATGTTGGAATTTTTAGAAGTTGAGACACTATGTAGTTGTGTGTCCGGAGAAGAAGAAGAAGGGAAAGGACAAGACCATGGCAGCATCTGCAGAGATAGAGGACTTCTCGGAGAGCTTTGACCGTGAGTTTGGGTTCATAGCTTGTGAGTCCACTAGTGCAGGATCACATGCCACATAGGTTCAGAGGGAGTGTGCACATCCCTCCACTAGCAGAGCATCTTCAAGTATTTGGTATGTTGACAGTGGGGCTTCTCGTTATATGACAGGAGTTCGAGAGTACTTCTCAGAGCTTTCAGAGAGTGGCACTGATATAGTGGTAGTACTCGGAGATGACAACATTGTTAGAGTAGTCGGTGTGGGGACATTGACATTTGATAGGGAACCCAAACCTCCCTTGAAAGTGTCTGATGTTCTATATGTGCCAGGGATGAAGAAGAATCTTATATCCATTTCAACATTGGAGGAAAAAGGGTATGAGGTGTTGAGATTTTGTGTATTTGGGGTAGCATCAGTTGTGCTCTAGTTCCCAAATTTTGGGAGGGACTAGACTACACTTGATCTACAAGACCCAGAAAGGGATTTGGGAAATTTCGTCTGGTTTAGGAAATATTTAATTAACTAAAGTTAATTAAATTAAACATGTGATGAAATTGTCTTGAGTCACACGGATCAAACTTTCTTTTAATCTTAGCCATTGATTCAAGATCTGATCATGGCCATTGGTTTCCCAACGAGAAAAGTATAAAGGAAAGGCTTGGGGTCATTTGTAAAGACACATAGAGGCAAAGCACTGAAGTTAAGCTGAGATTCTAAGGCGGGTTTGCTAAGAACTCGCAGAAGTGTTTCAGCTGCGCAGAGGGGAATTTAAGCCAAGGGGATGATCTGATCCTAGGGTGTAGAATCAGGAAGAGGCAGAGATCAGCTCAGAGAGGCAGCGCAGAGAGGTAGGAGAGCAGCAACAGAGAGGGCAACCACTGTGCTACGTAGGTGCTGCACAGTCCCTCCCAGGGCAATGTGATTCAGCTGGAAACCTGCAGTACTTGATAACTTGTGATGATGCCTTCTTTTGTGATTTGGTAACCTGTATCAATCTATCCTCTCCTCAAAACCCTGCATTCAGAGTTTGGTAGAATTGTGTTGAAAAATTCAAAATTCTGAGCAGTGGTGAGATATTTCAGAATTTTTGAATTTGTGGCATTAAAGATTGAATAGGCATCTCCAACATCACAATCAATTGCAAAAATCTATATTGAAGTCGAGTGGAAGAAGGTAGTCAAGTTGACTTAGACCATATTTTTGACATACTTCTGAAGCTACCTTGAGCTAACTTAAGGCCAGATTATTGGGCATCTCTTTAAAGCACCTCTAGTACAGGTTTATAGTGACAAACCTGTAAAAACATCTTTTACAGACTGTGGTTAAAGGGACAAGATTGTCTTGTAGTGAAATACCTCTTATGAATCTAGTTTGGAGGGACATTATTGGATTTGTTAGCTGATCTTTGGAAGGAACATAATAGTTCTTGATTTGCAAGCCCCAAGGATTGAAAATACAATATAGCTGATCCTTTTTGAAAGAACATCTTTGGAGCATTGCTAAGCTTGGAGTAACATTTTGAGAGCATCATTTGAAGTAGGGAATACTTGAAGCAACAATGTTGTTGAGACTAAAGATTAGTATTGTGAGCACCTTGGAGAGTCATCCAGAAGCAACTAGATATTAAAGAGTATCTTGGAGCATCTCACTGATAACATTTTATTAAGCATTATTGAAGACCTATTAAAGTCACTTCTAGAAGAAAAACTTGGAGATATTGTTGACCTCATGAAGCAATGTTGAAGGCCCGCATGATGTAACCTTAGAGATTTTGTTTGGGTAAAATGAAGAGTTGTGGTGAGAACTTCTGAGAAGATAAAGTTGTCATTGATGAAGTGATTTGGAGATTAAGAGAAGGTGTTGCTGAGGGTGAAGTTATTGTCAGGGCTCGTTGCAGAAGATATTGGGAGTCGTGAAGAACTATTGATCTTATCTTGAAGAATTGAAGCATAGGGTTGGAGCCCTAGAGGTTGAAGCCTTATGAAGTCCAAGTCGGTGCTTGGCAAAGTACAGGTTGGAGCTTGGTGGATTGAAGATCAGTGTCTTCATCTAGGGTTGGAGCCCTAATTATTATTGTAGTTGATTTATTGAAAAGAAGAGGATTGGAGTCCTCGTTATTAGTAAAAGTATTTATTCTTATTGTTAATTTTGTGTTTATCTAAGTGATCTTAACTGGAAAAGTAACAATTTTATAAGAAAAACTGATTCACTGCCCCTTTTAGTATTTCCAACATTTGGAATCAGAGCCAGTAACTTCACTCATAGGCTAATAAATAGAAGGTAGATCCTTAAAACACAAATGGCGCAGCCAAGGAAGAAACCCTCTGATCCTTTTAAAGACGTCTCTTCTTCAACCATGAAAATAGAAGATAATTAAATTAGGAAAGCTCCATTGTTCAATGGTAACTTTGACATATGGAAGGCAAGAATGAAGAATTATTTAATGGCTCAAGGTTTTGAAGTCTAGGAATCAATGGTTACTGGAAGCACAATTGAAGAAGAGTGCAAGGAACATAATGCAATAGCAATAAAAGCAATCTTGAGTGGGCTACTAGATCCTATAAAGGCCAAAGTGGAAAATTGTTCATTAGCAAAAAAATATGTGGGACAAACTTCAAAATCTTCACTCAAAAGGAGCATTGACCATGACCTCTAATTAAGAAGATGATGGAAAGAAAGAAGGAAATCCATAACCCATTAGAGAAGATGAAAAAAAGAATAAAGACATCAAGGCCAAGGAAGACCTAGAAGATGAAGAAAATGAAGACCTCCAAGAAGATCTCATGGAAAAACTTGTAGCTGCCCTAGAAGAGATGAGCAGTTTGAAAAAGTAAAATGAGAAGCTCAAGAAGCAATCACAAGATGGTGATCATGATGTTGACAAGACAAGGAAGGAAGTTGACCTATTCAAGCTTCAAGTACAAGAAAGAGATTAGGAACTCACCATGCTAAGGAGGAATTGCATCAAAACAAGAAAAAGCATCATGAAGAAGTCATCCATGAAAAATTTACTAGATAAAAAAAAGAAAAAGGAAGACACTTTGTCAAGCCATCTTAAACAAAGACACGAGGACTTGAACAAACTTGAAGAAAAAATTGGTCAATACAAGGAAGAGGTCTCCTCCCTTAAATTTCAACTAGAAGAAGCAAAGAAACTAGCACAAGGAGCTGAAAAGGTGACGAAAGTTTTGACCCTCCTAGAAGGACAAGTCGATGAAGCAGAAAAAGAAAGAAATGCCATGACATGCCAACTAGAAGAAAAGGATGAAGACATCCCCAAATTAAAATCAGAAATCACCTTACTTAAGGCCCAATCATGTGAAGCAACCAAGATGAAGGAAGAAATGGAGAACCTTTGAGCAAAAAAGAATGAAGAATGCAAGTTGATGAAAGAAGAAATTGATCTCCTAAGAAAAGAAGTTGATCATTTGAACAAGAGTCTAAAGAGATCTCAAACCCTACATGACATCCTAACTCATCAAAGATCTCTCCTCGATAAATCAGGTCTTGGATATGCAGGTGAACACTTAGACAAAAATGATGAAAACCCTAATGCTTCAAAAAACAAGGACGTGGAAAAGCTTGGAAGAGATATTGATGCCCCCAGTTCCAACAAAATCAAGAAGAGTCAAGATGACATTGGAAGAAACCCTACTTCAAGAAGATCTGTAGATGGTGTCAAGAATGCAAGAGGCAATAAATTTGACCAAAGGATTTTAAGGCAAAATGACCTTAGAAGTACATCAAGATAATACTCTGCAAAAGGTATCAAGGATGCAAGAGGCAATGGATATCATCAGAGAATCCCAAGGCAAAAAGACTTCAAAAGTACATCAAGATAATCTCCATCTCCCAGTTACCAAAGTATATTTTTTGGTTATTGCTATTCTTGTACAAATTATTGGCACATGGCAAAGGATTGTAGGGTATACCGCAAAGAAAAATATAATTGTCCACATCAGCTCCCTAGAAGAAACTTTGCAAGAAGAAGTCATGATTCCTCATTCATGAACAAGATGGAATGCTTCAAATGCCATAACATTTGACATATGGCTCATGATTTTAACTTGATTTTTGTCCCTAAACAAGCTAAAAACATGACTGTCAAGCAAGAAACGAAAGTTACACTAAAGATTAGTGTTGTGAGCACCTTGGAGAGTCATGTAGAAGCAACTTGATCTTAAAGAGTATCTTGGAGCATCTCACTGATAACATTTTATTAAGCATTATTGAAGGCCCTCAAGATGTAAGCTTGGAGGTTTTTTTTGGGTGAAATGAAGAGTTATGGTGACAACTTCTGAGCAGATAAAGTTGTCATTGATGAAGTGATTTGTTGATTAAGAGAAGGCGTTGCTGAAGGTGAAGATATTGTCAGGGCTTGTTGCAGAAGATATTGGGAGCTGGGAAGAGCAATTGATCTTATCTTGAAGAATTGAAGCATAGGGTTGGAGCCCTAAAGGATAGGAGTCCTCAAGAAGACCTGGTTGGAGCCTGTACTAGAAGATAGGGTTGGAGCCCTAGAGGTTGAAGCCTTGTGAAGTCCAAGTCAGTGCTTGGCAAAGTACAGGTTGGAGCCTGGTGGATTGAAGATCAGTGTCTTCATCTAGGGTTGGAGCCATAATTATTATTGTACTTGATTTATTGAAAAGAAGAGGATTGGAGTCCTCGTTATTAATACGAGTATTTATTCTTATTGTTCATTTTGTGTTTATCTAAGTGATCTTAACTGGTAAAGGAACAATTGGAAAATAAATATTGATTCAACCCCCCTCTTAGTATTTCCATCAATTGGAATCAGAGCCAATACCTTTATTCATAGCCTAACAGTTAGAAGGTAGATCCTTAAAAGACAAATGGAAAAGCCAAGGGAGAAAGCCTCCAATCCTTCTGAAGACGTCTCTTCTTCAACCATGAAAATAGAATATAATCAAAGTGGGAAAGATCCATTGTTCAATGGAAAGTTTGATATATGGATGGCAAGAATGAATAATTATTTAATGGCTCAAGTCTTTGAAGTCTGGGAATTAGTGGTTACTGGAAGCACAATGGAAGAATAGACCAAGGAACATAATGCGATAATAAAAGAAATCTTGAGTGGGCTACTAGATCCTATAAAGGCTAAAGTGGAAAATTGTTCATCAACAAAAGATATGCAAGACAAATTTCAAAATCTTCACTCAAAAGGAGCATTGACCATGACCTCTAATCAAGAAGATGATGGAAAGCAAGAAGGAAATCCAAAACCCATTAAAGAAGCTAAAAACAAGAATGAAGAGATCAAGGCCAAGGAAGAGCTAGAAGATGAAGAAAATGAAGAAGACCTCCAAGAATATCTCATGGCAAAACTTGTAGCTGCCCTAGAAGAGATAAACAATTTGCAAAAGTAAAATGAGAAGATCAAGAAGCAATCACAAGATGGTGACCATGACCTTGACAAGACAAGGAAGGAAGTTGACCTATTCAAGCTTCAAGTATAAGAAAGAGATAAGGAGCTCACCAAGCTAAAGGAGGAATTGCATCAAAACAAGAAAAAACATCTTGAAGAAGTCATATCCATGACAAATCAATTAGATAAAGCAAAGAAAAGGGAAGACACTTTGTCAAGCCATCTTAAACAAAGACACAAGGACTTGAACAAACTTGAAGCAAAAATTGGTCAATACAAGGAAGAGGTCTCTTCCCTTAAATCTCAACTAGAAGAAGCAAAGAAACAAACAAAAGGAGTTGCAAAGGCGATGGAAGTGTTGACCCTCCTACAAGGACAATTTGATGAAGCAGAAAAAGAAAGAAATGCCATGACATGCCAACTGGAAGAAAAGGATCAAGACATCACCAAATTAAAATAAAAAATCACCTCACTCAAGGCCCAATCATGCGAAGCAACCAAGATGAAGGAAGAACCATCGAGCAAAAAAGGATGAATAATGCAAGATGATGAAATAAGAAATTGATCTCCTAAGAAAAGAATTTGATCATTTGAACAAGAGTCTAAAGCGCTCTTAGAATTTAGATGACATCCTAAGTCATCAAAGATCTTTCCTTGATAAATTAGGTCTTGGATATGCAGGTGAACCCTCAAACAAAAATGATGCAAATCCTAATGCTTCAAACAACAAGGATGTGGAAAAGCTTGGAAGAAATATTGATGTCCCTAGTTCCATCAAGAGCAAGGAGAAGAGTCAAGATGACATTGGAAGAAACCCTACTTCAAGAAGATCTGCAGATGGTGTCAAGAATGCAAGAGGCAATAAGTTTGACCAAAGGATTTTAAGGCAAAATGACGTTAGAAGTACATCAAGGCAATACTCTGCAGAAGGTATCAAGGATGCAAGAGGCAATGGATATCATCAAAGAATCCCAAGGAAAAAAGACTTTAGAAGTACATCAAGATTGTCTCCATCTCCTAGGCACCAAAGTATATTTTTTGGTTATTTCTATGCTTGTACAAATTTTGGGCACATGGCAAAGGATTGTAGGGCATACCACAAAGACAAATATAATGGTCCACATCAATTGCCTAGAAGAAACTTTGCAAGAAGAAGTCAGGATTCCTCATTCATGAATAAGATGGAATGCTTCAAATGCCATAACATTGGACATATGGCTCATGATTGTAACTTGACTTGGGTCCCTAAACAAGCTAAAAACATGACTATAAAGCAAGAAAAGAAAGTTACACAAGTGTGGAGAAGGAAGCAAATTAGATCAGAAAGTCTCTTGAACACTCAAGACATCAACTCATGTTGTTAATCCAATGAGTACGTCTTTGGCAAATGTGATGTTCCAACTTTTAATAATGAAATTCTACCAGAAGGAGTCCATCCATATTGTTAGGGGGAGCTTGTGATTCTTTACTATTCTTGCAGAAGCTATCTCTGAAGAGGCCTATGAAACCCTTCATGAATCACACTTGGAAAATCATTTCTTGATAGATCATCTCTTGGGAGTAATTCCATTAAAGAAAATCATGATATTGTGTCTTCACTACATATCTATTTTTGAAGATGTCTTTCGATCACATGGCAACAATCTTTCTTGTCTTGAGCAAAAAGAAGAGCTAGAGGAGTTTATGTTGGTAGAGGCATTTGGTTGATCATCTACCTCATCCATTTCTATGAAGGCATGCAAAGGCTTAGGGGGAGCAAGTCCATTAAAGAAACACATAATGACAAAGGGAGTTGCAAAGAGAAACATAACAAGGAGCACTATGACAGGGGAGCAACATATCTATCATGGGGAACTATCATTGATGAAGAAGGGAAGAAAATACAATGGAGCAGCATGTCAAGAAGCAACTTGATAGGGGGAGTACTTGGACACCCCATTTGCCATTGATGTCAAAGGGGGAGAGAATGTTGAAGGGGCGAGAATATTGGCATCAATGACAAAGGGGGAGATTGTTGATCAAAGTTGTCATTGATGTCAATATGCAATTATTAAAAATGGCTAAAACTTTAATAATGTCCTAACCCTAACATTACTTAAAGTGTAACCCTAATACTATGAAGAAACCGTAGATGATAGAAACCCTAGAAACCCTAGTCGATGACCTATACCTATTACCTAGCATTGCTAGTTGAGAATCCTAAGGTGAAACCCTAACCCTAAATATCCTTGCATTGCAAATCTAACCCTAACCCTACCCCTAACCCTAGATGTTGTCCATACCCTAGGTGAGCAAACCCTAGATCCTAAATACATGAGAAAACCCTTTGGCCTAATTTTTTGATGAAACCCTAAAATCTAATCCTAAGAAACACTTTCCCTTAATATTTTAATGAAACACTAACCCTATACTATGAAACCCTAACCCTAAAATATTGCTCATAATAATATCCTAATCCTAAGTCTAAAAACCCCTAAAATATATTTTCTTTCTTTCCCCAATTTACTATTCCAAAACCCTCTATTAAACAAATTATTAAAATATCAAAAGTGAAAACTTCTATAAAACGACGTACGCATTCCATTAAGAATATTAATCCGCTCCACTAATTCAAATGTCGGCTACATGTTGGCTTTCTTTATGACATCCATTTAAAGTTATATATGTGTGTGTGTGTGTATATATATATATATATATATATATGATCCGATGCGTTTAGAAAATAAAAAAACAACGTGAAGGAATAAAGTTCACAACTCATGAACTTAATAGGGAGGAAAAAAACAAAACGAAATCTATCTACTTGGATCTGTTAACAACGCTCGCTGTGCCATCATTTTTGCAAGCTCTCAGTTATATAAAAGATTGTTTCGACTTGTCAGGAGTGTTCAATTGATAACCGATGATGATGTTATTATAAAGATTCAGTGATTTGAAGTTCTGTCATCTTGGGCAAATCAGAGTTCAATTGCATCAAGCGTTAATGTTGATCGGCCTTGGGTAATTGCATCAGTGTTAATACTGTGATGTGATATCGAGGTTCCTTCTAGTTGAAGGTAGTTCCTTCATGTGTCACACCCACAACCCTCAAAGACAACTCATCACAAGTCAACGCAAGTCAAACCAGGGACAACGCAAAAATGTCAATGCATGCAGCTTTAGAAAAGTCAATGCAACAAACTAGGGCTTTGGTCAAACAACCCGAAATTCCTCGATTTTAGTGCCCAGCTATACGGCCTCCTAAAATCATAATTTCTGCAAAAGATTGAAGTCAAACGACCAATGGTTGACCACGGGCAATGTTGGTCAATGCTGCAGCAAAAAATCCCTAAATAGATCAGCGCAGAAAACAACAACAAGCCCTGAACACATCAGCATAGAAAACGACAGCTTTGCTCCACATGAGTGAGAAGAAAAAGGGCCTCCAAAGGCCATCGAACCAATCAGATCACAAAGAGAGAATGTGTGAGGAGATGATGAGAAAATGACCTCCAAGTCTCTCCAATTTATATCCATCAATGAGGGTGTGTGACACATCTCTTAGGTATGTGGGATAAATCTGGCCGACCTTGCATATGTGGAAAATAAATTCAAAATCAATGTTCTACTCATTTGATCAAGATGATCTTTAGATCAATCTTGCACCTCTTCGAAAGAGGAATCCAACAAAAATATGACGATTTTCATATGAGAAGTGCAACATGGAGTTTGGACCTAGTTGCCCAAAATTAACAGATCGGTGTGTTCATCTAGGGTTGGAGCCCTAATTATTATTATACTTGACTTATTATAAAGAAGAGGATTGGAGTCCACATCATTAACAAAAATAATTATTCTTATTGTTCATTTTGTGTTTATCTAAGTGTTCTTAACTGGTAAAGTAACAATTGGAAAAGAAATACTGATTCAACCCCCGTCTCAGTATTTCCAACAGTTCAACATCGGGCTTTATACCTGTAAATACTTCTTCGGAAGTCTTGTTATCCAGAGATTTTGAGAAGATAAAGTTGTCATTGATGTAGTGATTTGGAGATTAAGAGAAGGCGTTGTTGAAGGTGAAGATATTGTCAGGGCTCGTTGTAGAAGATATTGGGAGCCGTGAAGAACTATTGATCTTATCTTGAAGAATTAAAGTATAGGGTTGGAGCCCTAGAGGATAGGAGTCCTCAAGAAGACCAGGTTGGAGCTTGTACCAGAAGATAGGGTTGGAGCCCTAGAGGTTGGTTCCTCATAGAGACAAGGTTGGAGCCCTAGAGGTTGGTGCCTCATAGAGACAAGGTTGGAGCCTTGGGAAGATGGGGTTGGAGAACTAGAGGTTGAAACCTCGTCAAGTCCAAGTCAGTGCTTGGCAAAGTACAAGTTGGATCAGTGTCTTCATCTAGGGTTTCAACCCTAATTATTATTGTACTTGCTTTATTGTAAAAAAGAGGATTGGAGTCCTTGTTATTAATAAAATTATTTATTCTTATTGTTCATTTTGTGTTTATGTAAGTGATCTTCACTGGTAAAGTAACAATTCATTATTAATAAAAGTATCTATTCTTATTGTTCATTTTGTGTTTTTCTAAGTGATCTTAATTGGTAAAGTAACAATTGGAAAAGAAATATTGATTCACCCCCCCTTCTTTGTATTTCCAATAGTCCAACATCAGGCTTCATACCTGTAAATGCTTCTTCGGGAATCTTGTTATCTAGAGCTTGATGAGGAACCCTGTTTTGTACATAGATTGTTGTATTTACTATTTGTTGCTTCTCCCCAAAGAAATTTCGATAACTTTTGATGATGTAGCATAGCTCGGGCAACCTCTACTATGGACCTGCTCTTCCTTTTAGCCACACCATTTTGCTCAGTATTGTATGGTAAAATAGTCTCCTTCTTAACACTTTCTTGCAAAAGTCAACGAACACATTTGAAGTGTACTCTCCACCATTGTCAAACTTGAAGAGCTTAATTCTCTTCCCTGTTTGATTCTCTATCAACACCTTGAAGTCCTTGAGCATATCGAAAGCTTCATCCATATGGTTTAAATAGTAAATCCATGTTTTCTTGTAGAAGTCATCAATGAATATTATATAATAGAGATGGCCACCACGAGAGTGCACTATCATGGGTCCTGTTACCCACCACCTGTGGGTAGTGTATATAGGAGAAATTTTTTCTCCTAGATGGTCCTCAACCAATAGCCACCAACCCCTTGCAATCACAAGATAGATCGATGTGCCATTATCTCTACCACCTGAGTCAACCATGTGGTCCCTCGACCACTTGTCATGATTGTATGTTTGAAGGTGTGCCCTACTGACCCCAAAGGTATTACTTTTCATTAGTATAGTTGAGTAATTTTCCTTTTCATGGGCACTTTTGAGCATGGATTAGTGGGGGATTCGACAGGATGAGTGGGTTAGTTGTGTATTCTTGTCTCCATTACCTGATATCATGGTTACCCTTGTATCGTAGTATTGTGGGATTGTCTTTACTAGCCATTAGCTTTAGGGTTGGCACTCCATGGGAAATCCTGATTTTGGTTTCGTGGTCCCGCTTCCCGTTACCACCTTTATCACTCTCCTTCCACTCATTATAGCCCCATTCATCTCTTTTCCCTTCTCGATCCACATGTTTCCGTTGGGTCCACATAGGTTTAGCCTCCAATTTCACAAAGATCACATAAAATCCAAGTCTCCATAAAGACCTCTAGGTCAAGGAACCATCTTGACAAAGCATACTCTCAAAGCATAAACCTAAGGATCTTCATGGCCCTTCCTTGAGAGCTCATCACCTTGCTTCCAAAGCAAGCAAGCCATACAATTGACTATCTCTTGTGAATAGGCCTTCAGAATCATCTGTCATCATTTCATCGACATATCCATTATCGTTAATCCTCTTATACTAGGTCTCCTTGCATCCATGAAAGTCTATAAAGAGGAGGGAGCCTTAGCTAAGGTGACAGTGGGCTATCGCTCCATTGTTGCCCTTGACCTAGTAGTTTCTCCATAGGATCCACTCATAGGACTCTTGGTAGTTTGAGCGGTAACATTTTGGCGTCGTTGCCAGGGAGGAAGCAGGTTTACCTCCCTAGTGAATCATTGAGGAATTGATTCATTGACGAAATTTCAATATTCCTCTTGCGACTCCATTCAATGTTCAAACAAAGCGGGAGAACGAACCCCATCACCTGTTAGAACACGCTTCTCCCTGAATTTAAAAAGGTCAGTGATCCCACGCCAAAGATGTCATCTGGTTCTAGCATTGACTCAAGCCAAGACAAACTCAAAATGACTAGAAGAAAAAAGCGTTTGGTTAGTGTCTTTGCCCCTTTGAGTTATGACCCCAAACCTGTTGAAAATTTGGAGGGCTGTAGGTTAATACAAATTCTCTTCTTGATAATTAATTGTGAGCTTGCTTGTGATGCTTATGTCTTCTCTTAGTTAATCTTTCATCAAGTCAATTATCAAAATGCACAAGACACAAAAGTTAGGCTCCTAGAGCCAGGGCAAAACCTCTCCCTCTTGGAGAGGAAAACCCACAAAGAATTCTTCTTATATATCTTCAAATGACAAGTACCATGACCGAGACTCAAACCCTTGACCTAGATATGCTTCCAAAACCTTGATCGTCACCTTATATATGCTTGTATTTGAATTGCTGGAACTGTAGGAAGGTTTACCTTCCTCACTATTTCTGCCTCTTATGATGATTGTATCAACTTCAACAAGTGCTTTCTTCAGATCAACAACCCATACTCTTCTTGCACTTCTACGCAATCTAGCTTCAACAATCCGCAACCTGTACCTCTTGTACTCTTCTACTCTTCGTAATTATCTTCCTGCTCCACTGTTTCAGATTCGCATATATATACTTTAGCATCTCATATGTTACTTCCTTTTAAATCCACACTAGGTACTTATCAACACTATTTATTATCCTTTGACTGCACTGCTTTCTTGGAGATATCCGCACCTAGATATATTGCACCTATATCCGCACGGATATACTGTTTAACCTTAATTACATACTGCCTTGAATCCACAAAGTAACCTTCTAATCTTCGCATTGTATTTTCGCTTTTATCCGCAGGTATATGCTTATCCTTGAATCCGCAATTTCTTCTTTTAGATGTCCACAAACCTTTTGAGATTAAGTCCGCAGACTTCCTGTATTAGATTCAGTATTGTACACAAACTTCTTCGCTTATCTGCACTGTATCCTCGCACTTTAATTTGCACTGTGATATCAGGGATGTATGCACTTCTTACTCCTGAGATTGATCCGCATTTCCAACTGTCTAATCTGCACTCATATATTGCCATGTGTCTGCAACGTTATCTTCTTTCTTATCTGCAATGTAGTCTCCTTTAGTACGCACTATTATTTCAGAGATATCCGATGTCTTCTTCTCCATAGTGACCACATACCCTTATCTATATGTAGTGCACATTCCTTCAAGCAAGCCGACCATGCAGTTGTTTAATTAGGCTGACTAGATAATATTTATCCCATCGTTTGAGAGGTCTTTCTTCACTTGTTCTTCATTGTTGCATTGAGGGCTGTTGTAGGCTTCTTCTGAAAGGTCTTGGAGCATATAGCAAAACTAGATTTTACATTGAACTCAAACCTAATGGACATCAAGAAGAAGTCCATCTACTTAATAAATTATGCTCATGAAACCCATGAAGCAAATACAACAATAATATATTTATTTTTACTTTTTCCATAATTACATATTTACATATGAAGACCAACCTAGTTACACTTTTCAGCACTCCCTCTTAACTAGGGAGGTATTCATATAGTTACATGGTCACTTTCAAACTGAAGAATCTCATAAGAAGAATCAGATTGTTAATCACATCTGTATAGCAACATATCAACCAGCATTGTCCTACTGCAAGGCCTTGACTAACAACCCCATCTCTCAATGAGAGAATGGGCTACAATGCTGGCGAGACACATGACTAATAGACACCATAGTCATTGTTTCTCCAAGGTACATACACCACCTAGGTGTTCCCAGAGTATGACCTTCTTGGACTATTCTTCCCTTGGGTAGCCAACCCTCAAAGAATATCGGTCCACGACTACTCTTATCTTGAATGCCCTATCTCATTCTCAAAGAGTATTGAATGCCAGATAATTACCTAATCCTCCATTCTATCTTCCATGTGAAGACCAGAATGATGTGTCTATCCATTCTCTTCACATGGCCTTAACTAAGACTTATGGCTGTTAGTCTTGGTCTAGTGCATGACACATGTAATAGAGAATCACATACGTCACTCCCTCTTAACACAGTAAGGACATATTTCAAGTTTCTTCCAAGAAAGAAACTTACCACTAGGCTCTTCATCAATCAGGGTCCTGCAGCAACAATCCAACTAATCAAAAGTTCCTCCCCTCGATGTCATGGATTTCGATATTGAGGAATTTTCAACTTTTGGCTTCATAGGGCACAGATCATCCATCACTTTTAGTCACGAGTCCTGTCCACTATCAGAAAGTGATTCATTAGTCTTCCTCATCTAGTCCATCATTATGCCATGCTGCTTTCCTTCGAATCAACCCCAAGGATCATACATCCTTTCTTATGATTAGCAGCCATGCAGAAATTCATCCAGATAAACATATACATATGAACTTTTAGAACAAAAGTTACCTTAGTGATGATCTTTCACCATGACATCTTCCTGTAGGCATCAACATCCTTCATACAGACTGACACATCTCCTAATGATATGTTTTGTCAAGGGTCTTCTTATTTACTAGACTTCTGTCAGAGTCTACATATCCTCCTAGGAGATCTCCTAGTCACATCTTCTTGGCTTCCGGATGATAACTGCCTCTTGACATGGTTGCATTTCATGATCTCTTCCTTTCTGCACATTCTCCATTTCCAGGAACTTACAACCTTTCTAGTTTCTCGTTCATATACAACCACCTCATATTCCATGAGGACATATTCTGTTGATTTCATCTGTCCGTTCACTGAGAGATACTCCTCCATAGATCATACTTCTAAATACAGAAGTTCATTACCTGCAACCATATGACATGACTTCAAAGCATCCAATGTTAGCATATACATATATACATACCTCAGACCCTTTACCCTTGAGTCATCCTGTAGCAATTTCTCAAGAATGAAGAGCTTCATTCTCTTGCCCTGCTTCAATATGTCATCACATCCTAGAAATCTGTTTCCATGATGACCCGTGCTCTTGATGACTGCTTTCCATTAGTAATGTTATCAGAGAGGTTTTTCCGGAGCTGATTCACCATGCCTTCATTAGGATGCCACACTGCTTCCTATCACATAACCAACATAAATCACTTAAAGGAGAAGGTGATTTTAATCGTAGTGGAGATCCCTTGCTTCTTCTTTCTTATCAAGCTCTTTCCTCATTTCAGAGACATGGGCTTCTTCCCTATTTCTCTTGACCTTTTTCAAATTAAGGACAATTTCTATTTTAATGCCCAAGTTCATCATATCCAAGGCATCGTGCTTCGTCCACATTTCTTCTTTTACTCTAAGGACCAAAACTTATCGAATCTTCCCTTCTTCCTTGACATGGCTGCAAAGGCTTAATTCCTTCACTTGATCCTGTAACAGCTTTGGCTTTCAATCTTGTTTCCTAAATCGTGGGATGGTGTGACTTCTATTTTCCCATATAATTGTGAAGTGAAAATTTCCCATTCTTCTCATAGAGCTTTTAGCACCACTGTGGTCTTCTCCTAGTTCCTGCAGTTGATCAGAGAGATTTCTTCTCTTGCAGCACTCACAGAGAATAGCTCCACTAATTTCTTATATACTCCTTTTGATGATTTTTTGATGATTTTAGATTTGGTACCTCGGAGATGATAGTCTTTTATGGATTCGATAAGAATCCTTTGGGCTCTTATATCTCCCTTCATGAATTTGGCATGACTTCATTGTCCTTGTCTTCTATGGAAAGCTTGAAACCCCAAACAGTTTGTTTCTTTCTTTTCACAGGAGACATTTTAATAGATTCATATAAAGTCATAGATATACTTGAGTGGATTCTTTTCTTCTTCTATTAGCTTAATTACTTTGAAGATGGTTGAAGCTTCCTTTGAATGGTGATTGATGAGGATATTTTGCTGCTTCCTTGGAAGATCAAGGATGATAGGTAACTTGCCTTGAAGCTTTTGATGGCAATACTTTGAGATAGCAATGATCTGCTGGCACATTTAAGATGGTAATATAATACTGTCTTATTTCTTTCACTGTGGAAGAATGAACTTTCTTCTAATCAAATCCTTGCTTTGATGACATCCATGAAATATATTCCTTGAGTGTCTCTATGCCCTTTCTAGCACCTTAGCTCTGATACCATGTTGAGAATTTGGAGGGCTGTAGGTTAATACAAATTCTCTTCTTGATAATTACTTGTGAGTTTGCTTGTGATGCCTATGTCTTCTCTTAGTTAATCTTTCATCAAGTCAATTATCAAAATACACAAGACACAAAATCTAGGCTCCTAGAGCCAGGGCAAAACCTCTCCCTCTTGGAGAGGAAAGCCCACAAAGAATTATTCTTATAGATCTTCAAATGACAAGTACCATGACTGGGACTCAAACCCTTGACCTAGATATGATTCCAAGACCTTGATCTTCACCTTATATATGCTTGAATTTGAATTGCTAGAATTGTAGGAAGGTAAATCACATATTTACCTTCCTCACTATTTCTGCCTCTTATGATGACTGTCTCAACTTCAACAAGTGCTTTCTTCAGATCAACAGCATGTATTCTTCCTGCACTTCTTTGCAATCTAGCTTCAGCAATTCGCAACCTGTACCTCCTGTACTCTTCGTAATTATCTTCCTACTCTCCTGTTTCAGATCCACATATATATACTTTAGCATCTCATACGTTACTTCCTTTTAAATCCACACTAGGTACTTATCAGCACTGTTTGTTAGCCTTTGACCGCACTGCTTTCTTAGAGATATCTGCAGCTAAATATACTACACCTATATCCGCACAGATATACTGTTTAACCTTAATTACATACTACCTTGAATCCACGATGTAACCTTCTAATATTTGCACTATAGTTTCTCTTTTATTAGCAGGTATATGCTTATCCTTGAATCCGCAATTTCTTCTTTTAAATGTCTGCAGTTGTTCTGAAATTAGGTCCGCAAACCTTTTTAGATTAAGTCGCAAACTTCTTGTATTAGATTCAGTATTAGACACAAACTTCTTCGTTGATCCGCATTGTATCCTCGCACTTTAATTTGCACTGAGATATCAGGGATGTCCGCACATCTTACTCCTGAGATTGATTTGCATTTCCAACTGTCTAATCTGCACTCATATATTGCCATGTGTTCGCAACGTTATCTTCTTTCTTATCTGCAATGTAGTCTCCTTTTGTACGCATTGTTATTTCAGAGATATCCGATGTCTTCTTCTCCATAGTGACCGCATACCCTTATCTATATGTAGTGCACATTCCTTCAAGCAAGCCGACCATGCAGCTGTTTAATTAGGCCAACTAGTTTAGGCCGACTAGATAACATTTATCCCATCGTTAGAGAGGTCTTTCTTCACTTGTTCTTCACTGTTGCATTGAGGGCCGTTGTAGGCTTCTTCCGCAAGGTCTTCGAGCATATAACAAAACTAGATTTTACACTTAACTCAAACCTAATGGACATCAAGAAGAAGTCCATCGACTTAATAAATTATGTTCATGAAACCCATGAAGCAAATACAACGATAATATATTTTATTTTTACTTTTTCCATAATTACATATTTACATATGAAGACCGACCTAGTTACACTTTTCAACAAAACCATTACCTATGAATTACTATAATTGGTTGCCCAAGTTCAAAGGTGATGCTACCACAAGCATTCATGACCATATTGAAGAGTTCTATTAGAACCTTTCCCCTAGGTTGATATTCGACGAAGATAGGATATTGATGTTGTCTCTTGAAGGACAAGCAAGGGAATGGTACCGTAGTCTTCCCCCAGGATGCGTTGACAACTCTGATCAATTTGAGGATATGTTCACAAAGAGATGGTCATGTGAGGCACAAAGAACCTTCAACATCGAAAAGTTGTTTCAAATAAGTAGGGGAAGGGAAGACATTAAGGAATTCAACCTAAAGTTTGATAGGATAGTTAGGGACATCCTCGACTAATTGAGGCCCCTTGTTGCTTACATACTTCACAAATTTATCAAAGCAGTGGGTGGCCACCTTACCTATGCACTAAGGGATAAGAAACCAAAGACCTTTGCTGCAACCAAAGATATAATTGTGGAAGTCGAGCAAAACTTACAAATTTCCAAGATGGATGTTGATGAACACCACAAGGCTAAGGTTGAAATAAAGAAGGGAAAATCTAAGGATCAACACGAAGAAACCCTTTTAGTGATTCTCAAGAAAATGGAAAATATCAACGAAGAAATGAATTCACGAGATAGGCTCCACATGAACAAACTCACTGCCTTGGAAAGGGCCCAAAAATCAAGCTATATCCCAAAAGGGAAGCCTTTCCCTAAGAGGAAAAATGAGGAGGACAAACCTAGCTCATCCCAAGTCCGCAATACTTTGGCCTCGACAAATGCTATGGAGCAAGATTCATCTTTTGAGGGTGAACAAAGTGATGGGGATGAAAGTGAGGGTGAAGAAGTCGATGAGCAAGCTAACCTTGTAGAATCCAATGCCTTCAACATTTTGCTAGGGGACTCTTATACTCATCCTCCCATTAGTGAGGTCACTATTAATGAAGAGAAGAAAGAGTTGATCCTCAACGCTGATGATAATGGAAGATTCAAAGGGCTCCAATATTCAAGGAAGGATAGCAACAAAAACCCTACAACCTCCAAAGAAACCAACAAAGAAGACTCAATTCCCAAGCAAGTCCCCTCTAAGGAATCTGTCCCTAGAGATCCCCCTAAAAAGGATCCTCCGAAGAAGGTCAATTACAAAAAGGATCCTCAAAAGAAAGAAACCATAAAAAAGGATAATGTTTAAGAGGTCGGACTTGACATTGACCTAGAGACTACTATAGGGAAAATGATTGTACCAATTCAATTAAAGGAGACTGCGAAACTTCCTTGACAACAATGGAAAATCAAGAAATCCCTGGGATTTGAGGAAGAAGAATTGCCCAAAGCTTTGCAAAACATTCACCTTCCCGACCTAAACCCATGACATGAGCCATTCATGCTTACCTTAGCCATAAATGCCCTTTTGTTACATAATTGTATGTTGGACTCAGGGGCTTCCGCAAATATCATGCCATTAAAGGTCATGAAACAATTGGGTCCTAACATCACTCGAAGGTATAAAAATGTGTGTGGTTTTAACTCCAAACTGTGAAAATTCCTAGATCTAAAGCATCTCTAGAAACATATTGCAACCAACTGAATTTACTTCTCCTATTTGTAAATTACATTACATAATTATTTCATGTTTCTTCATGAAATATTGAATCAAATTACTGAAGCAACTTGCACTTAATTACTTATGATTTTGAAACAAGGAAACTGAGAAAAGAAAAATATACACATAGGACACCGTTATTTTTGGACGAAAATCCCTAGAAAAATCCAATGTGCAAAAACCAGTGCAGCAGATTTGAGGGTTTATTATTATTAAGCAGTAACAATTTCTGAATACATCACTGAATACCACAAGGGTTATTCAGTTACAGAGAGAGAAATACTGACAGAAATATTGTGAGTTTTACCTCACTCAATCACTGGAATATCTCGGCTGATCCAGGTGCTAGATGAGGTGCCTTTGGAGGGCCCTGCGTCACCTCCTCTTGGCACTCTGTCACCCAAGCAGTAGATCGATCTGCCTCCTGGAATGTCAGATCTCAGCCTCTTGATCTCACACCCCGGCTCCCAGCTTCTGACTAAAACTGATCTGACATCACAATCTCAAAAACCCTCTTGGTTTCTGCGCAGTCTCTGTGTAGCCCTGCATGACTGCGCCAACTCTGTTGGATCTCTCTTTGCCTTTCTTTGCCGATGATTCTCTGGCTGAGAAAATCACTCTCTCTCCGGAAGCTATCTCTACTACTCTCTGTGCTGGAATCACTTAGATCGATTTCTCGTCTTGAGCACATCTCGCTTCAAAAATTTCAATCACTAGATTCACTTGGTGTGTCTTTCCAAATGACCCTCAAGCCTTCCTTTATAGCCTTCTCGTTGAGACTTCAACGACCGAGATTAGATCTCCAATAAACGACTAAGATTATAACTTGACTTGATCCATGTTCTCTAGAAGATTCACACTTTGTTTTATTAATATCCTTTAATTATTTAATTTTCCTAAGTTTAAAGTTAGGGTCACATTAAAATAATTAATTATTTTAATAAAACACATTCTGAGTGGAATTTTCACAAACGATTTTCTAGGTTCTTTGGAATACATGTGCCTAAGCCTGTCCATAAATTTTGAGACTTAGAGCACTTTCGATTCTACCAAAAATCAACGCAAACCCATAGAAGTAGAGGGCTGCATAAAAGTTCTTAAGGTTCCTTGGCTATGAATCCCGATATATCATTGCTTATGGATGTTGTGGTCATAGTTAAGTTGCCAGGAAATGTGAGTTTAGGGACGGGGAGGGGGAGCGGGACAAGTACGTCATTTTTTGAAACAGGGTTCGTGGGTTCTTTGGGGGCATATTATAATTTATGTATATTATATTATATAAATATTATATTTTATAAATTATATGATATATGAATTTGTATAATTTTCAACTTTAAACAAGAAAACTAAAATATTGATGATTTAAACTATGACATATTTTGATGATGCTTTAGTGTTGAAAAAATATGATGGTTTCCGACAATTGGCTGATTGCTTTTCAGTGTCGACAATGAAAACCATGAAAACACTAACATCACATGGATCATTGGTGCATTTGGATTTCTAAGGAAAGATAATCACTGCACTTTTCATGTCATAACCATAACTTAAAAGTAAAGTGTAAAAGAGTACTGTCAATCAAAATCACCAAGTAAGCTAGAATAAAATTTTCTGCAATATGTAAGTGGTTTTATGTATAAAATCAACAAACGCATGTTGTTGTTACAAATTTCCGACAATAGTTCTTGTGAGAAATTGGTATAAAATCCAGATTAATTTCCTGTGTTCTCATTTTCCTTTTAGCATTATTAGGAATTTGAATCCTAAAAGTAATTTTTTGCTTTAATTATAGGTGTTTGGTGTTTGAGGGTACATTTCATCTTTTCACTAAAGGTGGACAAGAGTCAAGAGTCAACTACTTGTGGAGTGTGTGACGCGTCTCTGTGGATTGCGCCTATGTGGATTGAGTCACGTTGCATGGATTATGTCTTGACACTCCTGTAGACCAACGAACAATCTTCTCAAGGCATCGACGTCTTTGTGGAGGAAACCTCCAGTCCTTGCACATACACCAACGAATTCCCCTCAAACACCTCGTCCTCTGAAACCAAATGCCTCCCGTTGAATGCTCGTCCTCTGTCGACGTTGAAGGGTGAACAAAATGAAAGCAAACTTGACTTAGCCTTTAGGTTTTAGTATTTATGGTTTACCTTTAAATTTTAATAATATTTTTAAATTTTAACTTTTAACTTTTCTTAATTTTAATTTTTAACTTTCAATAAAAATATTATTTAAATTTTTAATCCAAAATCTGTCCACAAGAACCCCAAAGAACCCGATTTTGGGGTTCCAGGTACCCATCATCGGGGTTCTCTGTACCCGTCAGGACAAAAGAACCCAATTTTTTTAAATTTAGAACCCGGTTCTTCATAGAAGGACCCGATTCTTATGGGTTCTTCTCAGAAGCACCCGTACTCGAATCCAGTACTTGGGGACGAGAACTCGGGACGGGTTTGAACCCCAACCCCGGGTTCGTGAACCCGTGCAACATAGGGTCATAGATATCCCTAATGTTTGGGGAAAGTTGCTATCAAGGAAGTGGGGAGCTACTGTTTGAGGTCATCTCCAAATTAACATTTGATATGCTACTATTCCGTAGTCTGATGGAACCCCCTTCATTCTGTAGAGAGAGCCTGCCTACCCTACTCATGTGGTCAAGCCAGGACTGATTCCATATTTCAAAACACATGAGATGGAAAGCCCTTCCCCCGTTCTCCCTACACAAGAAGTTTGTATTCTTAAGCGACCAAGTCACAAAGCAAGCAAAATGTGGAAGCCTAAGAGGGAATATAAGGTTGTGGATGTGGTCTTGGTAGATAAAAACTCGATGCCCGTCAAGATTCATGGGAAAGTAGGGGAAGATTGCTACTACATTGCCAAACTTAACAATGAACTCTGGCCGCAACCAGTCAACTTAAGTCGTATCACTCCTTTCCTTGACACATGACATTGTACCACATGCATGTTAGAGTAGGGTACATCATATGATATTTCTCATGGTAGATTAGTTAAATTTAGATTAAATTTATCTTTTACTTTCCTATTGATTTTTACGGCCTAGTACTTACTACTAAGCATGTGTGATTATAAGACACCTCAAAAACATGTTTCCCCATGTGCTTGGTCTTTGATATGTGCAAGTAACAGGTCTGTGGTAGCAAGAGATTGTTGGTGTTCCCTTGACCTCCTGTTTGAGTAGCTTCACGCACCTCTCTAAGAGATCATGTCCCAGTTGGAGCCAGATGTTACCCACCACTTGTTGGTAATGTATATAGGAGAATTTTTTTCTCCTAGATGGTCCTCATCCGGTAGCTAGCAACCCTTTGTGTTAGAAAATAAAAAGGCAAAAAGATTTTCTTTATGCTAATAATTACTTGTGATATTATTGTGTTCTTTTATCTTAGTTCATTAAGTAATTACCAGATGTAGGCAGAGAGCCAGGGGAAAACCCCTATCTAGGGGAAAACCCAGTCAACAACTCTTCCTTTTGTAGTTTCATGAGATAATCCAAGACTCTTTGACCTAGACACAAACTTTCTCCAATAACCAAGTTAGCCTTGCCTTCTTCTACAGATGATGACCTTCCAACAACAGCTTTGACCTATAACTTTGACCTTGCAGTTGCAGTACTTTGATCTAGCAGCAACAGCAGAACTTCGACTTAGAAGCAACAACACTTCGACCTTAAAGAAACAAAAATTTTGACCTTGAAGCAACAACACTTCGACCTAGAAGCAACAACAAAATTTCGTGCTTGATGCAACAACAAAAAATTGTCCTCCCCAGCAATAGCCCAGTTACTTCACACGTGTGAGAGATATTCCCCAGAAACTTTGATCTTGCAATCCTTCTCCTCCTCTTGCAATGTTGTAATTTTCTCCTTCTGCACTCTATTTATAGCCTCTTATGTGGGTCAAATTACCTTGATGTAGGTCGACTTGATCAAGTGAGGGTTGCCTTGGCGTGGAGGTGAAAAATAACTTATTTGACTCAATAAAAAATCTTTTTACATGATTCAAAAGCTCAAGAAGGGTCTCATAATATGGACAACAAGTCTAATGGCTCGAGATAAAACTTAGAAGTCCTCAATGGGGACTTTGACCTATAACAGAATGACCCAAGCATGAAACCCATGCTTTAATAAGTCACTTCAATAATAATAATAATAATTTCTTTTTCTTTCTTTTGGGAAATACATTTCGTTATGACTCAAATACAATTATGAAGACTGAACCGAGTTACATTCTTCAACACTCCCTCTTAACTAGGGTGGTATTCATAATTACACACATATATATAAGTACATGGAAGATTTCAAAACACATAAACCACGAAGAGTTTAGGAACACGCGGTGCCATAGACTAGATTCCTGACCAAAGAAACCTATTTGGGTGGGACTATGATGGACTAAAGCATTCAGGCACTCTAGGGACCATCGGACTTACTTGCTAACCATCAACCCAAGGAACGAAGTGCGCAATGGTGAGAAAGAGTTGAACGAGCTATGGCACATAAGGTTATGCAGGAATGGTGAGAAATTTGAATGAGCTATGGCACATAAGGATGGGGCACTTATGCCATGGGGCTTTAAGAATTCTCAGAGAGACCGTCACAGGAGTTCCAGAATTGAGCACCAAAGGAGATGATGTTTGCAGAGGGTGCGTACTAGGCGACTACGCCAAAGCAACCTACAGTAGGAGCAATAATAGGGCTAAGAGTGTGTTGGGATTGATACACAGAGATCTACGGACCAATGTCCATCAGAGCTCTTAGTCGTGCTGAATACTTCACCACCTTCATTGATGACCATTCCAGGAAAACATGGATCTACTTTCTAAAGACCAAGGATGAGGCCTTTTTTCGATTCAAAGAGTTCAAGGCTCTGGGTGAGAATCTGACATGAAATAAGATAAAGATATTGTGGTCAGATAATGGTGGAGAATATATCAATAAAAACTTCACTGAGTTCTGCGCAAGGGAAGGCATCAAAAGAGAGTGGACCGCTCCATATAATCCGTAGCAGAATGGAGTTGCAGAAAGGAAGAATAGAACTATTGTTGAAGCAACGAGGGCAATGTTATATGATCAAGATACGCGCAAATTTCTGTGAGCAGAAGCATGCAGTACAATTGTGTATGTTCAGAACAATATTCCTCACAAGGCACTAGGTAAGATTACACCAGAGAGTGTCTTCACTGGAAGGAAGCCAGAGGTGAGCCATTTCCAGACCTTTGGTAGTTTGGCATACTGCCATATACTCGGAGAAAAGAGGAAGAAATTGGATCAGACTGCAGAAAAGGGATATCTGGTGGGATATAGCGAGAGTGCTATGGCATATAGAATTTGTTGAGATTTGTGGATTGTTGGGGTAGCTTCGGATGTGCTCTAGCTCCCAAGTTTTGTGGAGGGACTAGAGTACATGAGATCTCCAAGACCCAGAAAGGGATTTTAGAAAATTAATTAATTAATATTTTTAATTAAGGACCCTAAGTCTAACTTACGAAAGTTAAAATATTAGAGGTAATTAATTTAAACATGTGATGGAAATGACTTAAGTCACACGGATCAAGCTTTCTTTTAATCTTAGCCATCGACTCAAGATTAGATATGGCTATTGGTTTCCCAAAGAGAAAAGTATAAAGGAAAGGCTTAGGGTCAGTTGGAGAACACACACATGGAGGAAAAGCACTGAGACTAAGTTGGAATTATAGGGCGAGTTTGCTAAGAATTTCCAGAAGTGTTTTAGCTGCAGCGAGGGGTAGTATTGTCTGCTAAGGGGATGATCTGATCCTAGAGCCAAGAGTCAGCAAGAGGCAGAGAAGCAGCAACTAGGAGCAGTGCAGAGAAGCAGAGGCTACATAGCAGCTGCGCAATGCAAAGGGTTTCAGTCGCTACACTAGCCCAAAAAGGGCATCGCAGAGGCAGTTGGGGGCCATCAGGGTTACGCTGAGGCTAGCCAGGGGAGCGTAAGGACTGCGTCACCCAGTCTGGGGTTACAAAGCCCTCTCCTGAGCAGCGTAGGGGCATCAACAGGCTAGCAGGGTTGACGTATAGGGCTTCAGAGCAGCACTGGGGTTTCTAGAGGCAGAAAGGGGCTGAGTTCTGTAAATCCCGTTTGAGGGTGTGAATCAGTCTAGTTTTCCGTCTCCGGAACAACAGGTATTGCTGCAGATCTTATATTTCTCTATCGAGTTAACCAGTAAGGTGCCTAGATATGCTGTACTTAGAATCTACTTAATAATATAAACCCGCCAGCAGCCAGAAGAACAGTTTTCCCGCATTGGGTTTTTCCGAGGTTTGTTGTCCAAAAAATCTTGTGTGTCACTTTGTCTGTGTCCATGTATTCAACTTTAGATCTGTATCTGTGAAGAATTGTTAATGTGTTTACTTCGATGTTAATGCTGAAATTTTAGATTAATAACTTGATTAAGTAGGAGAAGTATAACCAGATTAACAGTAGGGTTTCTGCATAAGTAATATTCAAAATTTTTCACATGGTATCAGAGCGATTGCAGATCTTGTTGAATTATCAGCAAGAAGACTGAAGAATCTTTGCAGCAGGAAGCAGAAGAGAAAGCGGTAACAGCCGCAGAAAGCTGAACCAGAGAGGACAACACAATAGAAGAAGGAAGCACAACCACACAGAGGCTAAAGGGACGTAGTCCCCACGCAGTCTCGACATAGGCCCATGTACTTATTGCGCAGAGGCAGCGCAGAGAAAGTGCTCGGATTCTCTGCTCATGCAGAGGCGAGCTAGGGTGACGCAGTCTTGAGGCTGTGGTTGATTCAAAGTGCCGGAAGCAGTGCTGCAGAGCTTCAAAGCTGTTGGTGGGGTTAAAATTTCTGAAGGTGCAGAAATTAATCTAAGCACTAGTTGACAAAGAGCGGGAGGAGAACAACTTCTCAGAGGATTTCCAACCAAAGAAATCTGTAGATCGATCAGAGGATCGAAGAGAGCTGAGTCGTTGTGTTTAGCAGATTTCCAAGGTGGAAGTCAATTGCCAGAGGGAACAGAGGGTGCCTTTTCGCCAAGGACCCTAAATCTGAGCTTCAGTTGACAAGCGGGGAGAGGAAGATCTGTTCTGATAGAGTAGATCTGAGTAGATGGCACCTCACGGACTACATGATCAGGATAGGTTGGACGGTCTGTCCAACTTTGTAGTATGGAAGACTAGAATCTTGGTAGTCATGGAGGCAACGGGTCTAAGGGAGCATGCAAAAAAAGTCCTGGCCATGCCGACTGATACTCTTCTCCTAGTGAAGCATAATGACGCAACGACACATGCCAAGCGCTTCATCATGGATGGTGTTAAGGACCATATTGTACCACATATAGCTGATAAGAAGACTGCTAATGAGATGTGGAAAGCCTTAACTGCCCTATATGAGGGTTGATCTGTCCAGAGGAGAATGCTTCTGGAGAACCACATGCGGTTATTCATGATGGCCAAGGGAGAAGAAATTGAGCCCTTCCTTTTTAGACCATAGGCGATCAGGGATCAGTTGACTGCCATGGGAGTGAAAGTGGATGATGATGTGATGGTGAGGACTGCACTCAATGCGATCACAGAGGACTAGGAAACTTTTGTCCAAAGTATCTTGGGCAGAGTGGACCTTCCCAACTGTGATAGTATGTGGGAGATCCTCCATCAAGAAGAACTCTGTCGGTTCACCAAGAGGCAACATAGTACCAGATCCAGTAAGGTGAAGAAGGAAGAGGAAGAAGATGCAACCTTGGCATCAAAGAGGCAGCAAGGGAGGAAGAAGCATGATCTATCCAAGATCAAGTGTTTCCAGTGCGGCGAACTAGGACATTTCGTAAGCAAGATCCTCCTCTAGTCTGGATGCCAACACTTTCATGTCGTGTTCCCTCTACATTTCTGTGTGCTTTGGAGGACTGCGTGAGTCCCTTTTACTGCGTGAACCCTTCCAGATGATTAATCTTTGGTCCATGGTAGATCCTCCTTTTCTGTCTTTAGCCCTTTGCTCTGATACCATGTGAAATTTTTAATACTGAAAATTATTACTGCAATACTTGGTTTATTTCTCCTACTTATGAGATAAGTTATTTATAGATGCTTATATAAATTTTGAAATAAACACATTTGCAAATATTCACTTCAGTCAAGAGCATAAGAACAGAAAGAAACTTTACCCAAGTAGCACAATAGAAACAACCATATGAACAAAGTTATTTTTGGCCAATTGTACCCGGAAAAATCCATTGTGGGAAAACCGGTGCAGCAAATGAGGGTTTTGTATTTATCTTCAGAAATGGAAAGTACATTTACAAGAGTCTGATGACCAGAGAAAACTTAGCATACACCTGGCTGAATTTTCTGGAACCTCCAGAAGAATTTTGGACCCTCGGGGTGACCTCCTTCACCCTCTGCGTCATCCAGCGTGAGAGCTCTATGCAGTCTCTCCCTGGACTGCGTAACTTTGCGTGGAGGGGGTCTTGCTGTAGATCAGCTCACCCTTCCCTTCATCCTCCTGACTTTTGCTTCTCTGATAGCTGAATCTTCCCTCTCCCTTCTACTTCTGCAACCCTGCCTCTACAATCTCACCAACTGAAATCGATTTCTCTTGCTTCAGAATCGATTTCCTTCAGGTACTGAGAGTGTCCTTGGCTTGATTTCCAAATGGCCCTCAAGTCTCTTCTTATAGTCTTCTCACTGATGAATCAAAGACCAAGATTATATCGTTAATCAATGGCTCAAATTAAAAGATGACTCGATCTTCGTTTTCTAGAAGATTCACACTCTGCTCTATTAATAGCCTTTATTTATTTAATTTCCCTAAGTTTAAACTTGGGGTCTGCATTAAAATACTTAATTATTTTAATAAAGTCATATCCGAGTGGAATTTCCACAAACTATTTTTGGGTTCTCTGGATAACTGTTGTCCAAGCCTCTCCACCAAAAATGAGACTTAGAACACTTCTCGATGCTATAGAAATCAACACTTCCTCTTAGCGAGAAAAGTGTTCAAGCAAGATACCACTGGACTGCTCCGACTCTATAACACCTGCTGCGCTGATGCTATTCTGGCTGTTGCCGCTCATCTCTGTGCTACTGCCTCTTGTACTGCTGCCTTGTGACACTGCCTTTGCCACTGCCTCATTCATACTGCAACTCCCTCTTTTTCTGAAGACCACACTTTCCTCTAATGGAAAGGGTTCTCGACCATCCCCATATTCTCTCTTGAATAAGTGAATTTGATCTTACTCAGAGCCTTTGTGAGGATATCTACCACCTGTTCTCCTGTAGGAGTGTATCGCAACTGCACTGCTCCTTTTTGGACATAGTCCCTGATGAAGTGGCACTAAATGTCAATGTGTTTCGACCGGTCATGAAACAAAGGATTTTCAGAGAGCTTAATGCAACTCTGATTATCGCACATAATCGCGGTCGGTTCTATCCGCTTCTTGAGCGGGTTCAAGAGTAACTTGCGGAGCCATATGGCCTTGTACGAAGCTGTGCTTGATGCCATGTACTCTACCTCGGCTGGACTTAGTGCTACCGACTTCTGTTTCGTGCTGCACCAGGAGGTCATTCTTGATCCGAGACTGAGACAATATTCACTGGTACTTTTTCGATCCACTGTGCTTCCAGCCCAATTTACATCTATGAACCCACTTAACTGGACCTCATTGCCCTTGGTGTACTTCAACCCATACTCGACTGTCCCTCTCAGATATCTGAGAACATGTTTCGCTGCTGCCCAGTGGGCCCTCCTTGGTTCCACCATGAACTGACTGAGGGTATTCACTGCATAATATATGTCTGGTCTAGTATTGACCAGATACATCAATGATCTGATGAGTTGTCTGTACAAGGTGGGATCAACCTCATCATCCTCTGCTGTGTCTATCTTCTTCCAGTTAGTAATCATTGGCGTGGCCATGGGTCTACAGTCTTCCATTTGAAATCTTTTCACGATTTCTGTCGTGTATCTTCCTTGCCCTAGGAAGATTTCCCCTTTCTGCTGCCAGACTTCTAATCCAAGAAAATAGTGCATCTGCCCCAGGTCCTTCATGTTGAATTCTGTAGCCAGATTCTCCTTGTAGTCCTTCATGAGCTTGGATGATCCGGTCAAAAAAAAATCATCCACGTAAAGTACCAGAATAAGCGGCTCATCTCGTATCGTCAAGTAGTAGAGGTTGGGGTCTGCGTCACTCTTGACGAACACCATCTTCTGCAAGTAGCTATCAATCCGTCCATACCATGCCCCGGGGGCTTGTTTTAAACCATACAAGGCTTTCTTAAGCCTGTAAACATGAGTCTTCTACTCATGTGTCTCGAAGCCCTCTGGTTGTTCTATGTACACTTCCTCCTCTATCACCCCGTTCAAGAACACTGTCTTGACATCCATCTAGTGAATCTCCCATCCCATCTGTGCAGCCAGAGAGATGACGGATCTGATAGAAGTGTAGCGAGCTACTGAGGCGAAGGTTTCCGCATAATCAATGCCTTCCTTGTGTGCATACCCCTTAGCTACAAATATTGCCTTGAACTTCTCTATGTTGCCATCTGCAACATATTTGATCTTGTAGAATCACCTGGATCCTACAACTGATCTGTCCTGTGGTCAAGGGACTACTTCCCAGACATCATTTGTCATGATGGAGCTATACTCGTCCACCATGGCATCCACCCACACTTGATGCTGAGCTGCTTCCCGAAAGGAGGATGATTCACCAACCTGAGCTACCAGTGCCTGATATCTGTCTGGCTGCTTCCTTATCCTTTTTCCTTCTCTAGGGGCTCCAACAAATTCTTCTACATCCTTAAGAATTTGTTGAAGTTCTCTGCTCTGTCTCCCATCAGTGGTGGGCAGTCTTAATTGCTCTCCTTCTTGTTCTTCTTCGGAGGAGCTTTGCTCAGAATCCTTGTGCCTTGGAGAGGCACTTGACTCATCCTCTGTAGGTCGTCGAGGCTGTACTAGTGGATCCTCCTCAATCTGCGTATCTGTGGCCATTTCCCAAGATTTCCTGAAGGCTCTCTCCTCCAGGAATTTTACATCCCTTCTTACCATGATTTTCCTGCTCTTTGGAATATAGATGTGATATGCTTTCGCATTCTCACTATAGCCCATAAGGAAACCCTTTTCTACAGTTTGATCCAACTTCTTCCTCTTTTCATCTGGAATGTGGCAGTACACCATGCTGCCGAAATATCCCGATGTGGCTCACCTCTAGCTTGCTGCTTGTGAACACACTCTCGGGAGTTACCTTCCCCAAGCCTCTATGGGGAACTTTGTTCTCGATATATATTGCTGTATTGCAGGCCTCTACCCATAAGAATTTGGGAATATCTTCTATTATGGTCTGATTCTTCCGTTTTGCAACTCCATTTTGGTCTGGATTGTATGGAGTTGTCCATTCTCTCTTGATGCCTTCCCTTGCACAGAAACTTGTGAAGTCCTTATCGATATATTCTCCATCGTTATCTGACCGCAGCTCCTTGATCTTCTTTCTCGTAGAGTTTTCCACCAAGGCTTTGAAATCTTTGAATCGATCAAAGACTTCATCTTTGGATTTTAGAAAATAGATCTAAGTTTTTCTGGAATGATCATAAATGAAGGTAGCAAAATTCGTTGCACCAACGAGAGCGGTCGTTGACATTGGACAAAAAATATTCGAGTGTATTAACTCCAATACACTCTTGGCTCTGCTGCTACTTCTTGGAAACGCTGTCTTAGCATACTTCCCTAGTATGCACCCCCTGCAAACTTGATTTTTCTTCGTGCTGAGTTCAGGAGCCCCTATGATAGTATTTTTGAAGGCTCCATGATGTAGATGCCCCATCCTTCTGTGCCATAACTCATTCAAATCACTGTCGTTTGTACTTCCAATCAGGGCCATCGGAGATTCAAGCTGGAGTTTGTATAGCTTCTGACTCCTTACTCCAATTTGTGCCTTTTTGCTCCATCTAGGGTTTTTGACATACACCTTATCTCTAATAAAGTATACATCATAGTCCTTGTTCTGTAGTTGAGACACTGAGAGTAAATTCATCCCCAACCCTAGTACATGCAGAACATTCATGGCTCGAATTTTGTTGCCATCTTCGGTCTGAAATGTTATGGTACCTCTCCCAATGGGGGTACATTTTGCCTTGTTTCCCATAGTTATCTGGAAATTCATCTGTTCTTCTTGGTAGCTTGAAAAACACTCTCGAACCTCTGTCACGTGGGCAAATGCTCCACTGTCAATATACTAAACACTTGGAGGAGCTGTGCTCGACACACAAGCAAGATCCTCCTCTAGTCTGGATGCCAACACTTTCATGTCGTGTTCTCTCTGCATTTCGGCGTGCTCTGGAGGATTGCGTGAACCCTTCTGGATGATGGATCTCTAGTCCATGGCAGATCCTCCCTTTCTGTCTTTAGCCCGTTGCTCTGATACCATGTGAAATTTTCAAGACTGAAAATTATTACTACAATACTTGGTTTATTTCTCCTACTTATGAGATAAGTTATTTACAGATGCTTTAGTAAATACTGAAATAAACACATTTGTAGATCTTCACTTCAGTCAAGAGCATAAGAACAGAAAGAAACTTTACCCAAGTAGCACAATAGAAACAACCATATGAACACAGTTATTTTTGGACAATTGTCCCTGGAAAAACCCAATGTGGGAAAACCGATGCAGCAAATGAGGGTTTTGTATTTATCTTCAGAAATGGAAAGTACATTTATACGAGTCTGATGACCAGAGAAAAATTAGCATGCACTTGGATGAATTTTCTGGAACCTCCAGAAGAATTTCGGACCCTCGGGGTGACCTCCTTCACCCTCCGCGTCATCTAGCGTGAGAGCTCTGCGCAGTCTCTCCCTGGACATCGTAACTCTGCATGGAGGGGGTCTTGCTGCAGATCATCTCACCCTTCCCTTCATCCTCCTGACTTTTGCTTCTCCGATAATTGAATCCTCCCTCTCCCTTCTGCTTCTGCAGCCCTGCCTCTATAATCTCACCCATTGAAATCGAGTTCTCTTGCTTCAGAATCGATTTCCTTTGGACACTGAGAGTGTCCCTAGCTTGATTTCCAAATGGCCGTCAAGTCTCTTTTTATCAGTGAAACATGAATCTCCGATCACTCGCGATTAATCACAAGTCAAACTCTGCTCTTCCCTCAAACGATTCGATTCAACTCTCGGTGAGTCAAACTCTCGTTGACCGAGTTTGACTTGTGGTCGATGTGAGTTTGACTTGCGACTCACTGATTAATTGCAATTTAGGTGATTTTCAGCCCTCGACTTGGCGAGCACGGATTTTAACTTTTAGGATTGCTGCATTGTTTTTTGCGTGGTTTAGTTAGGTTAAAAATTAAATGTCCGGTCATAACTCACTTCTTAGTGCTCAAGCCCACAACTCATACGCCAAAAAGGTAATAGAGGCATGGTTTCACTTATAGTTTACTCTGCATAAATAGCAGGGTAGTGTGTAGTGTGCTCTAGCATTAGCTTCAGCATGTGCTCTATTAGATATTTCATTAGCAAACCACTATCATATCGGTTTAGCAACAATCAAGAGATTTCAGTTACTTCTTTTTTACTGATTTGTATGCAGTATTTTATAAAATTTTAGAAGCATATGCTTATGGTTCTTTGTAATCAATGGTTAGGAGTTGGGACTCAGTACTTTGGATCATGTTTGGACATGGCTTTATTGAATATCAATGAAAAATGTTTTTTTAATTCAATCTGTGTATATCTTTACTTATTGAATTCATCGATTTTTTCCCAATTTTTTCCCGATCCGATTAAAACTCTTTGCTCTTTTGCTTCACCGATTTATTGCCGATTCCAAGTCTGATAACATTGCTTTTTATAGTCTTCTTGAATCAACAACCAAGATTATATCGTTAATCAATGGTTCGAATTAAAAGATGACTTGATCTTCGTTTTCTAGAAGATTCGCACTCTGCTCTATTAATACCCTTTAATTATTTAATTTCCCTAAGTTTAAACTTAGGGTCTGCATTAAAATAATTAATTATTTTAATAAAGTTACAACCGAATTGAATTTCCACAAACGATTTCTAGGTTCTCTGGATAACTGTTGTCCAAGCCTCTCCACCAAAAATGAGACTTAGAACACTTCCCTATGCTATAGAAATCAACAATATATATATATATATATATATATATATATATATATATATCCCATGACATCCATAAACCGCAAATCCATTTACCTTGGATTAGATTACAACCGTAGCTCCTTAACTAAAGCCCAATTTTTTTCTTTCAAGGGAATTACCCCCTAACCCTCTCGTAGGTTGGTGGAAGCCCCCCTATGAACCCCCCTATGACCTATTGCGCCTAATGCAACGTACAATGCGTGCAAGTTGTTATGCAAAGAATATAACACATAACAAGCACAATCCACTTTCAAAGTGGCAAAAATCTGCAATAAGAAATTGTTGTTGTTGTCATGGAAATCGTCAACCTTTAGCAATGATATTGGTGAGTTTGATTTCATTGTTTATTTTTTCTGACTCACTTGGTGACTCCTGTTAAATTATACAACTAAGGTCAAATTCCACTTTGGGAAGCTTCATTTGATGAAGATAACTATTGCATTGAATTCCTCTTTTCAAGAGGACCAAAATTGACCTAAAATCACTCAAATCGGTCAAGGAAAAGTGTGTTTTTGAGTTAAAACCCACTCATGTGAAATTGTCAAGATCGGCTACAATGACATGTAAGCTCAAGAAGCCCAAAGGACATGTCTTTCACCCACATGAATTTGTATAAATACAAGAGACCTCAAAACCCTATCTTATTGGTTTGTACAACTCAGATTGGAAGGATTTCTCTCTCTCTCTTGTAAAGGGCAGGTGGCAGTTTCTGATTGGGCTGAGTTGCAGGAAAATTTCAGGTCTGTTGCAGGGCGTTGACCAGCATTGACCAGGGTGAAATAGACATCATTTGAATTTGGTTCTGGGTGGAAAAATTTGATTTTTGCAGGCCGCATTGAAAGACACCAAAATCGAGGAATTCTGAGTAGTTTGACTGTTGAGTTGACTGTTGTTAACTTTCTGGTTTTACCGCATAAAATGACAGAAAATGTTCTCTCTCCATTGAACAAGGTTGACTAACATTTTGGGAGCTATTTTGACTGATCCTTGACCAGCAAAAGAGGCTGCATTGACTGGGCATTGACCAAATTAAATTAGAGCAGATTTGACCTTGATTTTATTGCTGACTGGACTGGTTAGGGAAGTCAACTGTTGTTGACCTTTTTCAGATTTGACAGTTGACCAGATTTGACTTTTCCTCATCATCTTTGACATTGGTATATTGATTTGTTTTGATCTTGGATACTGTCATTGGATAATTGAAGAAGTAAATTGTTAAATTGGATGCCACTGGATATTGCTGAGGTAATAGTTGCAGCATAGAACAAATTGATGAAAAATTAGCAACTCCCCTGTGGACAAGATCTAGACCATACTAGATTCCCAAAGAAAATCTCTCCAGTTCAATCCGTGTTAGATTTTGTTTTTGATCCTCAAAGAACCATAACATCTTTTCCAAAATAGACAAACAACTACTTTGGAGGATCAGCTGTCTTAACTATCGAGTATAATCCGATGTTAATCTCTCAAGTTACCTTTCCACTTCATTCATCTATCAATTCTATGTTTAGTGCAGCTTCAGTAAGTTCGCTAGTATTGGTAACTATTTCTCATCACCTCTTTTATTATTCCTTTAATAATAATTCTATTAATACAATGGTGAGTGAAGTAGTTCATTTTTCTCTCACCATTTTTGCTCCTCTTCATCTAACCTAGATACAGTGGCAATCACATGCATTACCTACAAGAGAGTACTAATATCGCTTGCCCAAGTTTGTAGGAAACAATGCAATTACAGTGGATGAACACCTTGCTACATTTTTAAAGTTTGTAGATGATCTGGAGATAGTGCATGAAAACTTCGTGATGAAAAGGTTTATGTAAACCATCAAGGGGGATGCACAGGTGTGATGTAAAGCTCTTCCTGTCAGTTCGATTTGTGGGTGGGATTCCTTCTAGACAATGTTATCGAAACCAGTGGAATTGGCCAGCCTGACTAGTTTGACCACCAAACTAGTCTAGTTAGAGGCTTAGAACCAAAAAAGGCTGGTTCAGGTTTGAATCAATGTTTCTTCACCAAAACTGTCAATTTTATATCAAACCAATCAGTTCCATACAATGCAAGCATAATATTCAAGCCGAAGGCCCTACTATTGCTATGCAGTTAATGGTAATGTTAAATTCTAATCTTTCATTTTCATTTTCATCCTTTTACTTAAATTTTTATCATTACCATTAATTGTTTCAAGATGTATAAGAGTGGATTTGCATTATGATTTGTTGCATGTTGATTGTTTACCATTAATGCTAGGTGCTAGTCTAGTAGGTGTTGATCAACCCCTTCTCTATATACATTTTCTCTCAGTTCTCTCTAATTTCTAGGTATCTAGGCTTAGGGTTAAGCTTAGGGTTTGGGTTTTTTCTTGAAATTGTATTTACTAGCTGTTTTTTTGTGTTGTTGCCCTCTTAATAGGGATTGCTTTTAGTAACTTGAAAATGACATCTAGCATTAATTGCATGGTAACACCCTATAATTAGGGCTGATGTCATCTCTTTTATTGTTGTTTTATGCATGTTCCAGCCACAAGAACTCACTTGCCTACCCTAAAACTCTTTTACCTAGTTGATAGCCTTATTTCTTTATTGATCTATGCTTGAAATACTATTTCCTCTAACTTTTATATAACAGTGCATGGCATGCCTTTAACTTATAACAGCTTGCTAATCTATCTAAATGGTCTCAAGGAATAGTACTTGACTTTGGCAAGTCTTATGATAGCCTTGCTAGGCACTGCCAATGTCTTTCCTCCAATCATTAGATCATGCATCACCTTAAATCCTCCCTTATTGAATATCTTTAAGTGACCGTTATGGGGAAGCCTCCCTTGGGGAATTTAATTCACCACCAAACAGTGGGAGAAATGCCACTGAGGTGACAGTGGTGGCCAATCTCTTGTTGCCGTAAGGTCTAGATTTTCTGAGTGGGGCTTTGCACTCGGCCTACTAAATTTTGTGATAACACGACCCTTGTGATAGTATTGGGTCTGGGTTGGGGACAGTTCTTACATTCATTGTAGACGCCCTCCTTCCCATTCATCTAGATCTCAATAGAGGGTGTTTGTTATACCTAGATCTTCCAATGTACATCCATATATTCTAGTTCATTTAGACATTCCTTCCTCAGACATTTCTTCACTTCGACCTTAGATGGTAGGAGAGATCCACCTTCCACCAATGAAATTTTAGAGGTTAGCGGCTTCTCATCAGCAATAGGTGATGGTTCCTCCAAACCTTGATCACTTTCTCTTGGCACTTCAAGTTGAGACATTTCTTTTAGTTCTCAAGCTCTTGAGAAGAACCCTTTAGTTTGTGGGATTCTCAAGTTGTAACTTTTACTCCTTAGATTATCGTCTTTAGATTCTAGGTCTTTCACCACAAAGGTTAGACATGCTTTTATAAGAGCTGCACCCACTCTGCCATGATGTATTGTTTCTGATGGAGATTAATCATCTGTTTTATCTTATCTTATCTTGTGTAGTTAGTCCAGATCTATGTAAATTCTCGTTAAGTATCATCAACTATTGTTTGCAGAATTAAGTGACCTTGTGGAATTCTTTGAGAACTTGTGTGTTAAATTACCTCCAATTTTATACTTGACACGGATACTAGTTTTCTTTTCAGGTCATATATGGTTGTAATGCTTGTATCTTATTGCTTATCCTTGTTGAAATATGAAACAAAAATAGTATTTGACCAAGATGTTAGCATGAACCCCTTTTAAAGTAAAAATAAAAGTTATGTAGTGTAATTTTTTCTGTTGGTAGTCATCAGTTTTGGTTATTATATGGTTGAGTTCAAATGGAAGAATGGCATCACCTCAAATACAATGGATAGACAATTTAGACTAATTTCTTTGGAATGAACACAGTACTCCTTTCCAAGACTTTTTTTCTGTTTTAGGTGTTTACTTCTCATGAATGCTATTATTTTTGACCTAACAGAGTGGTATGAAGGAACTGTAACTGAATACTTGGTTGCCACATTTGGAGACTATTTTACTGATGTGAAATTGTAAGTCCTTTTTCTCTTTCCAGCTAATGACTTGGGAAACTATAAATCTTTTAGTTCTGGATTTTTATTTGTTGACATGTTTTTTGTTTTCAAGTATGCCAACCCTGAGTTTTGAATTTCATCTTTTCCATCCCAAAATTCTAACGAGTCTCTAATTTTTTGGTATTGATATTAGGTTTTACCTTCTATTGCAATGTTTTTCTGCTTAAATTTATAATATTTAGTGTGTATTGTGGTGTACTTTTCATAGTTGACTGTTTAAAACATTTTGGCTGTACACTATTATATTTGTTCAGTTCTCGTATCTCATCTCATGTATGCACCTCTTGTACATTACAACTATGCTTCCCCATGAACATAGCCAGATATAAGGAAGAATCCCTGAGATTTAGGTTAAAAGATTCATAGATACCCTATCCTAGTAATTATTTGGAAAGCTTTGTATAGTCACAGCCTAGTGCAAAATATCTTATGGGCCTTGTTACCACCCAAATTATATGTCTGTGATAAAAGAGTCAAGACCCAATCAACAATGCGCAATTCAATGGGAACCTTTTAGGAAGGTCACCCATGGGCCACTGTCACCTCAATAACATGTCCTCTCACTTTAAGCCGATTCTCCCTCAACTCAAGGGGGGCTCCACTACTAAGATCACTAAGGCTTAGACAAAACGGCACAAGGTGATGTCAATAATAATGTTAGTGAAATGGTTTTTGGAGATTTTTTAGGGCCTTTTTTTGAAGAAAAGGCGATAGAGGGATATGAAGATTAGTGCCAATATCCTACTAGGGCTATGGAATCAATAAGAATCAAGTTAGGTTGGTTATCTTGTCCTCATGTATTAGCGAAAGTGGTTAGAACCTCATAATAGCTAAACTAACCCATTGGCTTACCCTCATACACGTGAAAATGTTGAAATCCCACAAATCCTAAAATCTTGAAAAATGTTAAATCCGCTAAAGTTTGAGTGGGATATGAAATCCTTCTTTCTCCATATGAAGTCTAATAAGGTTGGAAACTATTGTAGCAACTATAACAACCCTAAATTTTTTCTGAAAAGTGCCAAATTTTAGGGTCCCCTCTTTCAAAATCTTAAACATCTAGATGATCTAGCCCTTAAAGCTATTCTTCATACCTTTAAGTGGCGTGGATGTGAGGGTATTAACTTAGAAAATGTGAAAGAATGAAGGTTGCATCACAACCTTGCCATATGGTGCATCGCAACCTTGCCATATGCTGCAATGCAACCTTGCAATATTGCGCATCACAACCCCACAATATAGTTCTTTTTGTGATAGCCGATTAAAATTTAAATACACTCAAACAGGTGAAAACTCTATATTATAAGTTCCCTGCCCTCCATTCATTTTCATCATATTGTTTATCGTGAGACTCTTTTTCTTCACACACTGAGCAATTTGGTAGCTCTTCCCTATCATTTGGAGTTGCATTGTGCTGCATGGAGTGTCACTGTCATGCCACATTGCAGGGAGGTATCACACGCCTTACTCATGCTCATTGTTTTTGTCAGTAAACCTAGCGTTATCTATTGTTGCGTGTTTGTTAGTCTACTCAACCCTTCACCTTCTGCTATACATATAAGCATATAGCTAAACACTGCTCACCCCTTTCAATAATCAGCCATTTCATATTCCCCTTCGCTAGCTTATCGCGCTTTATCATCGCGCATGTGCATTACCCTTTTGTGTTGCGCACACTGCATCGCTATGTCAAAACCCCCTCGTGTCACATCACAATTATGTTTTCTAGTCTGACTTTCTGATTTGTGCTACGACACAATCTCTTTGCTCAACCTACGATAATATCATGCGATGTGGTACACTGCAACCCACCCCATGTCGCGTCACAAATTTATTTAACAACTTAACTTCTAGTATTGTTCTATATCACATTCGTCTTGCTAAGTGTGCCATTAGGACATGTGATGTGATATATAAATGTATCACAATTTGTACCCTCATTGCATTGCATTCTCGCTTCCTAGTCTAAATCCTTTCCTTGTGCGACAAGGCTTTACATAGCCTCAGACTGCAGTAATTTATTGCGTTGTGCACCAAGTGATTTTTCTTTATATTTATTTATTTTAATGAATATCTTATATCTTCTGAGTCCAGTAGTTTTGCAGTATCTGAGCATATCCTCATCAGAGGATATGGCTCCTCCAAGAAGAAGACCTAGAAATGATCCCGCAAAGGAAGGATCAGAAGAAATTCCCATTGATTCATTACCTACATATGCTGACACATGATGCTTTATTGACAAGTCTATTTCCATTTGTTGCTCTAAGATCTATCACGTATTTGCAAAGAGAGAATACCATGATGGAGAAGTGTGAAAATTGGACAACTAGGTCCAAACTCCATGTTGTGATGCTCAGATGAAGACACCGATATTTTTATTGGGTTCCTCTTTCGAAGAGGTACAAGATCGATCTAATGATCATCTTGATCCGATGAGTAGAACATTTATTTTGAATTATTTTTAATACTTTATGAAGAAATCTTTCGGTAATAATTACATTATCATGAACAAAGTCGACGCGATTCGAACCAACCAGTGTGGTTCATCATCAGGACTAGGTGATGATGATGAACCACACTGGTTGGTTCGAAACGCGTCGACTTTGTTCATGATAATGTGATTATTACCGAAAGATTTCTTCATAATTTATTGATGGATCACAGAAGCCAAAAATCTAGTAATATTTTTAATACTTTCAAAATATGTGCAGGTCGGCCTTAAGGTTTTACACCCCCAACAAATGTGTCACACACCCTCAATGATTGATATAAATAGAGTCAACGTTGGAGGACATTTCAATCATCTCATCACACTCATCCTCATGATCTAGAAATGGATGCCGTAAATTTGGATGCTGTAAATATGGATGATGCCGGAAATGGATGCCGTAAATCTGGATGTCGTAAATATGGATGATGCCATAAATCTGGATGATGCCGGAAATATGGATGCCGTAAATATGGATGATGCCATAAATATGGATGACGCCGTAAATTTGGATGATGCCGTAAATATGGATGACGCTGTAAATTTGGATGATGTCGGAAATGGATGCCGTAAATATGGATGATGCCATAAATCTGGATGATGCCAGAAATCTGGATGTGGGATTCTTTTGTTGAATTATGTTGATTTTTGATGAGCTGTCTTTAAGGGCTGTGTGTGACACTTTTGGTTGGTTGACCATATTGAGACTTTGCTGGTTGAAGCATCTTGTTGACCGCTGTAATGCATCAACACACTTATATTTTTCTGACTTGTTTTCTGTCGATCTACTGGTATGTTCTATCAACACTTTACTTTCTTGTTTATGTGATTGCTGACTGACATTAGGGATAAAAGTAAAGTTGCATCAAGCATAGAACATCTTCAAAAATTTACAAGAAGAAGTTATCAATGTCTATCAAAATGTTAGAAGATCATGGTTACACAAAGTAGCATCTCATTCAACAACCTTTCCATACAGGAAGACTATTGAATGGATCATCAGATGCATTGATATTAGGGACATTCATGGAAACAACATCGCTGCACTCATGTATTCTTGAATAGTTGAATATTATAAACTACCTAAACATCAAGTGGCTTTCTTAGTGAGCCGGTATCAAAATTTTAAACTGAGCAACAAAGATGTTTTAGTGAGTTTGTAGAAGGACCCCAACAAATTTAGGAGCAAGGGTGATAGAATATATAAAACAAAGCTACTTAGAAAAGCTTATAAGATGGTTGCAGTTATGTGCTTGAGGCTTTATGGCCAGGCCATAGCAAAATTCTTCGAGAGTTGGGTTACGCTTATGTATACATGCACCCATGACAAAGTCGTATTCAATTGGGTCGAAATCATTGCAGCATCCATCTAGGCTAGGGTGACATGGACCCAAAATCTAGTAGGTGGAAAGCAGTTGGAGTTCTATATGGCTTTATATTTTCTTGACCTTATATGTGCCAAATGCGAGTTCAAAATGACAGGGTGGAAATGGAATCTCATCCTTGCCATTCAACCACTGCATTTATTGCAAAGAGTTGTGGGAAGGTTGACACATAGCATCATGCACAAAAATAGTTGAAGGCATTATTTCATAGCCATTCCACCTATTCAACCATGATTCACCTCGTATATCAAATCGCGCTAAAGAAAAATTACAAGAAGTAACTGATTGGTTCACCCCACTAGACTCAACATACATCAGGATTTTTGAGTCATGGAAGCCCGCCACACCAACTCCTGTTGTTTATAACAGATAAAGTAATTTTGCAAGAGGTTCTGTATCAGGTAACCATAGGAGTTGGTGGGATCTTAGCTTGGTCGAAGAAGGCATTATGGCTTGCATATCCATTTTATGTTGGCATGTATTATATAGGGAATTTCAAAGAGGCACAGCTTGAATCTGTTGATCTAGAGTGTTTCAAATTTGGATAACTCGACTTCCATAGATATGACCCAAGGGGTGTGGTCACAAACCATTGCTCCCAATGCAAGTGAAAGTGGGCTTACTCGTCACCAGTCAATGAAGACGAGGAGAAAATAAAAAATTGTTACAATGTTGTAGAAGCCCTGGGAAACACAAATGGCTTCACACCCACGAATGGCTCTGAACTAGCAATAGGAGAACATTGCAAAGGGGAGGAGGAAAAAGATAAGAAGGTTGATTAGAAAAGAGAGAGAAAAGGAAGCAACTAAAAACACAAAGGAAAAGAAACTAAAAGACCTATGGTTAAAGAAAGAGATGGAAGAAGCATAACAAAAAGAAAGAGAAGAAAGAGAACGGTTACATAAGGAAGAAGAGAAGAAGAAACAAAAGGAAGAACAACTCAAAAGGGGGAGATTAGGAAAAGAATCCCAAGATGAGGTGAGGCTAAAAGAGCAATAAGAAAAGGAAGCTAAGGATGTAGGAAATGACGACTTGCCAAGCATGGATATCAATCCATAAGCTTTAGTTTCAATGCCATTAACAGGAGGTCATTTGCTGATTGGAGAAATGGGCCTCACTTTAGGTGATGAAAATCAAGTGATAAACTTACCAAGCTTCCGAATCGACAGAAATACCAACTAGATCGTACAAGAGAGGAGGAGATATCTGGCTTGGGAACCAGCAAAGGCTATCTTGGTGACCACAAAATGGAACATAGTCTCCAACACTCGAGACAATCTGTTGGCCATAGACTTAGTAGGAACAACCTTTTCCTCAGCGACGGAAAAGAATATCCAACATTTAATGGGAAAGGTGAAAGAAGAAGATGAGAGCCTGAAAAATGCACATCATGAAATTGAAAAGTTATGTAAGGAAAATCAAGCTTTATTCGCCTTAAGTGCTTAAGAAAAAGAGTATTAGAGTGCAACATTGGAAGCTAATAAATTGTTGGAAGACATTGTAAAGCAGTTGTACCAAGAACTCGTGACACTCTAGAAGATGGCTTCCTTGCTTATCTTGATCCAAAATGCAGTGAAAATGAAAAACATGCAACTACAGAGCAGCCATTGATATAATGCATGTGTGGAGTACAATACACCCGGCTTCACCTGAGACTTGTTGGAAATACTGAGAGGGGGGTGAATCAATATTTCACTTACAATTAGTTAATTTTTAAATTTTTAGAGCAGGAACAATAGAGAAACAATCAACACATCACTAGAATAGTACAAAACAATTTTTTAGGTGGAAACCCTTTCGAGAGAAAAACTACCGAATGCTTCTCTAATATTTTTATGAGTACAATATATGTTTTAGCTCCAATTGAAAGGGAAGCCCCAACTCCCTAGTACTCTAGAAATGCTTTCAATTTACCAGTCCAACTGTAAGGGTGCTCCAATGCCCTAGTTTTAACTAATAGGATGCTCCAACACCCTACATGTGATGAAACTAGCTCCAAAAATAGAAGAGAAGAGAGATCAATGCCTTAGAAATCAGCCACTTCAAGGGGGCATCCTCTTTTACATTACATAAATGAACAATTCTTGGATGACACAAATGACAAAACCTCCTTTCTATATATAGGAGTTCATGGGGTCACAATATAATCTTAGCCGACCTAACAATAATAATGTAAGGGAAAAAAAATAACAATAGTGGGCTTTTATGGGGCACAATAATAACAATATGGGGACTACAGGGGTACAACAATAACAATAAAGGGGTTACACTAACAACAATAAGGAACTACACTAGTAATATAGGGATGTAACATGCAAGCTCCAACTTTCCCTAGCACCACCCTGCCACCCTGAAGTGTTTTCAGGCTACAACTTGAAGGAGACTTCACTCTCCTACCTTGCACCACCCAACCACCCTAAATATGATAAAAACAACTGTGGGTTCCCATACCAGGGATAATGACTCACTTACAAAGGTATTCAGTAAAACCCTCACTACTAATCAGTACTTTAGATGTATAATGAAATACCATATTTCTTCAACCCGCTATCCAATGACGTGTCAATGCATCTAAGTGGCAATCTGTACCTCATATCTGCTGATGTAGGTCTGCTAATGGATGTGCAATGATAGCCCAACTTCAAAGCTTTTGGTGCATTCTACTGATGATTAATACAAATGTTAAGAGTGTAGTAGAGATTGCTAGTGATACCTTTTTCCTTCCTCAAGATGTCTTCGTTTTGTTGATGCTACCACTGTGGATTAAGGTAACTTCTCAAAACTGATTCTAATGCCAATATGTCCTTACTGGAGTCTGTACTGAGTAAGCCTCTGTTGTGATCCAATTGTTGTACTGAAACAGATCAAGAAACAGATCAGGGTTGTTCAAAGAGAAGAGGTGTGCCACCGATCTACTTCTAATCAATAATGCCAAAGATATTCTAATGTAAATTATTATTCTGTAACTAGCTTATGAAAGGCTTCAATGAAGGATTAAAATGCCAGTGAAAGTTCTCAAAACCTTATCCCCAAAAGCTAACAAATTTGATCATTCGAAATGTCAATTTGCCTTAGATTCTCAGTATAACTCTATAGCTTGTCAAAATAGGTCATAAAATAAACAAGTAGAACTTGGATAGGACACAAACAGTATGCTTCAGGTCTGTACTTATAATATCCTAACAGATCAAAGATTAATCCTTTAGGTGAACCGAATTAGGGTTTAATGTTTGACAGAGTTAACCATGCCTTAAGTATCTCAGACAAAGATCATCAAGCTGCCACGAAATGTGTTTCTCAACAAATGTGAAATCAGAGTCATACTGTGAGGTTCGCATGGACTTCAACATGGGTTATGGTTCAAACAAGCCCTAATACAGAGGGACAAAATTTCATAGAATAGCGTCTGCAATATTTAGAGGCTCGCTCCAAACTTCAAGCTCAATCATCACACAGCGAAGTCCAACCAGAGAAGAATAAAAGCCCAATAAGATACCTTTGAATGGTTGATCCAAGGCTTCAAACTTACCTCAAATATGAAGGCCAAACAATCTTTCTTCAAGAGATGATCTTTCTCCTTTAATCCGTCTTTAAGCCTACCCTAGATATGCATCAGGAAGATATCGGAACTGCTCAGAACATGTTCAGAAAATTTTCTCTAACAGAGGGCCGAAAATCACACATCTACTTCAAAATGTGTGACCTGAGAAGGCAACTAACAAATGTGGCCAATGGTCATTGGAAATTCCTCAGATTTTCTCTTCAGAAGAGGCCAAATAAGACAAGCACAAAATAATCAGAGTTTACTGTAATCACTGCCTCAGATCTGAATTTGTCAAGGGCTTGCAACATAAGTATGTGCGATCAACTTCAAGATTGGCATCAATGTGTAGGAAGGATATCTTGAAAAGAAAGCAAACCTCAGGTTTAGCTTTAAAAGGGCTGAATAGCCACAAAGATCCCCAATGAGACCCTTACCAAAATGATAAGTGAAGATGTAAACAGAAGCTAAGACTTATTCATAAATTGACCTCCTACAAAAGATGTTCAGGACTATTCCAAGGCTGCAGCTACCACAGATCACAAGAATGTGAATTGCTTACTCATTTGAGAGAGGATTGATCCTCATTTATACTTGATGGATAGGTCAACTAGCCCTTATTTGATTCGGGCCGACTTTGCAAAATCGGAGGGAAAAGGTTGAAATTTGAATTTCAAATTTCACTTTTGGAGCCAAATACTTTTAGGCCCAAACTAATTTATAAAATTTGGAATTTTTCCTTTGATAAATGTCGCTTCAATAGAAAAAAACTTCATCAATAATTGATTTATTAAAAAACTTCCGTGAAAAACCTTCTAGGCCCATGACCCAATGACAAGCTGCCACATCATCTTATTTGGGAGCTTTCACTGCAATAGTGGGGATTTTTGTTGGAAAATTTATTAGGGTAGCTATTAATTTAATTTCTCCTTATCCGTAATAATTGCTTGTGAACTTTAATTAGCTTCTTGTGTTTCTTTATTACATCTTATCATCAAACAATTATCAAGAGAAAAAACAATAAAGATAATGGACACATGTATTAAGCTCTGAGGCAAGGCAAAACCCCTCCAAGGGGAAATCCCAGAAAATCTCTTCTCTTCTTATAGAATCTGCTTGAAATGAGAAAACCAAGACCCAAAACCCTTGACCAAGTCCTCCTCCAACCACCAAGTCAGCCCTTCAAGAAACCCTTCCAGTTAGGTCAGAGACCAAAGAAGACAATTAAGCTTACTTCTTCTTCAACTAGCTTCTAGCTTCAGCTTCAGCCCCTAGCTTCAACTCTGCATCTTCGGTCCCTTGGAACAACAACAACACTTCTTTCTGGCATGTGGAAATCTTCTGAGAGCTTCTTACTCAAGTAAGATAATGTCTCCAAATTCAACGAGAGTCCAATTGAAACCAGGACAGTATTTCGGTCATTTTGTAACTTGGATCTAAAATTATCGACCTCCTGCAATTCTCAGCCTGCAAAAACCCTAACCCTTACATGTGTGAGAGAATATGCCCCAAAAAGCAGTTTTTTTTGTTCTTCTAGACTTCCTCTTGCTTCCTTGATCTTCTCTCTAGCTTCCTTGATCTTCCTTGCTCTAGATCGAACTTCTTTCCTTGAGAGATCTAATTGGTGCCAAATGAGGTCAAAGTTGCCTATATTTATAGCCTTTCCATGAGGTCGAATAGCCTCTTCTAGGTTGGCTTGCCACTACCATGGCCGACTTGTGCTTGGAGGTTCATAGGACTTTCCAGACTCAAATTCATTAACTTTCACATGTTACAACTTTCCCAATCGGGTCTTATTCAAATGATAATGACTCTTGACTCAAGAAAAATATTCTTTTGACATGAAAAACCCTAGAAGAATGAAGAACATGCTTTACCTAGATGACCCATCAAAATCGAGCATGAAACCCATGCTTAAATTAATATATATTTTTTTCTTGTAACACATGATATATATAATGACTTTAGTACATTCACAATTATGAAGACTGAAACTAGTTACATATTCCAACACTCCCTCTTAACTAGGGAGGTATGCATAATTGTACACCTGGTACAAGGCTATTTGTAATATTCCAAGTAGAAATAACAACAATATAAAGCACATAAACAAAGACATACAACAACTAGAGACGAATCATAGGAAAAAAAAACAATATGGAGAACGCTGAGCCATTTTATTAATACTGAGAAATGGAAATGAGTACAGAGGTGATCAGAATGATGGCACCTCGGCTTGCACTAGGCAAGCGTAGAAAGACTCTCAGGAAATGATTCGGAATGGCTGCTCCCTCAGAACTGTGTTATCTCCAGAGATTTTGGGACTGCTACTGTGCTGCTGCTACTGCTAGAATGAACTAAATCGTTGGGGCTTCTCCCCACCTCAGAAAATTCTGAAACTTCGGGAATAGCCTCTACTCCCAATACACAGAAAAGCCCAGAAAGATTTCCGGAAATGGCTGGCCCCCGAAAATGGTTCCCTTGAGGCACTACACTATTCCTCAAGGAGGGATGCTGGCTTTGAATGATCCGCTCCGAATAACGGTCCCTTACTCTTCCAAAATACTGGAATAGGGAAGGGCTGGCCCCTCTCTCTCTATCTCGGGTTGAATCCACCAACAAACCCTCAATCCAGAATCACCTCCTCTCAAGACTGCATCCTCCCTCTCACTGACTGCGCTCTCTCTGAGTGAATGTTGCGCCTATGGTTGCTGTAACTATCTTCGACAAAACAATTATGAAAATCCTCACCCGAGCAGGCACTTGAAGTCCCCTGGGGCTGAGGTTGGGATCTCCGCACGGAGACACCCGATGTACTGAACAGTACGTGCAGACTTTGCTAAACAGCAAGTGTGCTCAATGTCAAAAGACAAATCTCAAAGATGCATAATGTTGGAAATACTGAGAGGGGGGTGAATCAGTATTTCTTTCCAATTGTTATTTTTATCAGTTAGATCACTTATATTTAGAACACAATATGAACAACAGGAATAAATTCTTTTATTAATTTCTTCTTTACAATAAATCAAGTACAATATATGTAGGGCTCCAACCCTAGATGAATACACCAATATTCAATTTCCCAGGCTCCAACCTGTATTTGCCAAGCAAAGACTTGGACTTCCAAGGCTCCAACCTTGTCAATTCTGAGGCACCAACCTCAAGGGCTCCAACCCTATATTTGTTACAGGCTCCAACCTGGTCTATTGAGGACTCCTATCCTCTAGGGCTCCAATCCTATCTTCCAAGGCACCGACCTTGACTCTATGAGGCTCCAACCTCTTTGGCTCCAACCCACAACTTCACTTCATCAAAATATCTTTGGTTATTCTTCACGGCTCCCAAAGTCTTCTTCAATGAGCCCTGACAATCTTCACTTAGTCTTCATTGTAGTCTCCACATTACTTCATCATTAACAACCTTTTCTTCTTAGAACGTGTCACCGCTGCTCTTCATGTCACCCAAACAAGGATCTCCAAGGTCACCTCATGATTATATCACGGTCTCGAATGATCTCCACAAATCTTCAATATGTCTTCGATGAGAAACCCTAGTTCTGCACCTGCTCTAAACCTCTTCAAGGGCACCTGATCTCCACAATCTTCAAGATGTCTTCAAGGTACTCCAAGATGTCTTTCAAGACTCTTCACTATGCTGCACCAGGTCTGTTCCAAGAATTATTCAAGGGTGTCTTCAACAACCCTTGCCTAAACAAGATATCTCTTCCATAGGCTCCTTGATTGATGCTTCAAAAATGCTCCATGGATGTCTTCAAGTCTGCTCATGAAAGACTGCTCCAGGAGTCCTCAACTGAGCTCCAAACTCAGCTTTCAGATGATCTAACTCAGTTCTAAGAAGCCAATTCTAACACAGAATCACTGCTTCAATATTTCCCTTTAAAAGTCTGCTATACTTTTTTCCAAAAGTGCCTTCAGATGATACTAAAAATACTGTCCTTAAAAGCTTCAAATGATGCCTCAAACCTCAGTACCAACATAGGTTGAATTAAAGTCTTCTGTCCACAGTCCTGTGCACAGGTCCGAGGTATTGTAGGTCCAAGCTCTTGTATAGTCTACACTTGTCATTGGGTTGTTGTTTGAGCTTGAGAAGGGCAGTCCAAAGAATTGCCAACAGTGTTGTCACAGGTTGCCCAAACTAGAGATCAGAACTGAGATATATCACTGTCCTCCAGCAACCAATTCGACCATACCTCTTGTCACAGGTGATCCAAGCTTTTGTTGTGAGGTATTGAGCCCTATTCAGCTATAAAATACGGTATCTTCACAAGGTTCTGGACCAGCGTATACAGTCCTTGAGGGTCATAAATTTTTAACCCAAATAATTATCCTTTAAACCCTTCTCGGTGTCCTTTAAAAATTTCCCAAAATATTATAATTATGATCTCCTTTTTTATCTCCTCGGCCTCCTGTAGTTCTATTCTTCTCTTATGAATAGATCACCGAATTTGGCTGATAGAATGTTAAGTCTAGACATCATATATATACTGGTTTTGATCATAAATGAAAAGACACATCCCTTCGCTAAGGAACATGAGCCTACACACGTTGACTTAGGTCGGCTAGGATAAAATAGATTATTTCATCTTAAAAAATCATTTTCTCTCAGTCTAAAAGGAGTTAGAGGGCGTGTAAGGGCTAGTTAGAAAGGGAAAAATATCCTCTACAAGTCTATGCTAGTTTCACCTTCAACTAGGGTCATTTTACCATCAAGAAAATTATATTTGTGAAACTGTCATCATTATTTTTCATGGCAGCCATTAGGATTTTATTTTTAAGTATTTAATTTTTAGGGCGCCTTCATCATAGACTTAGTCCATTAAGTTCATTAGGATTAGAGCTTCTTCATGATCTTCAACAATCATCACTATCACGAGTCAAGTTATTTAGGCTTTGGGGCTTCTCCATCAAGAACAAGGATGTCATATAGCAGGAGTTTCATTGTAAGCATTCTTCTTTATCATAGATCATGCACTATGAGCATCTAGAATTTCATTAATGCACTCATGTACTTAGGGTCAAGCCAAATAGATAGAGTTTAGGTGTCCTAGGGTTTGCATGAGGTTAGAGCAACAATACAAGAATATTTGCCATCTCCAACAATGCCATATTGACATCAATGACAACCTTGACCATCAGTCTCCCCCTTTGTCATTGATGGCAACATTCTTGCCCTTCCAACATTCTCTCCCCCTTTGACATCAATGGCAACGGGGTGCCCAAGTACTCCCCCTATCAAGCTGCTTCTCTTCATCAATAATAATTCTTCATAAGTATGTTGCTCCCCTTGTCATGGTCCTCTTCCTTTTGGCAATGTGGTCCATGATAGATTGCATTTCTTCATGTGATGAACCAACTCCCCCTACTTGCATAAAATCCTCTAGCTCTTCTTTTTGCTCAAGAAAGAAAGATTGCTTCCTTGTGATTAAGCAAAAGACATCTTCACAAATTCATGATTTTATTCAACGGAGTTACTCCCAAGATACGATCTATCAAGAATCACAAGCTCCCCCTAACAATCTGCATCGTCTCCTTTTTGGCAGAGTCTCATCATCAAAACTTGGAATATATAGATATGACTTCTTCATGATGCTTTCTTTTATTTTGATGAAATTCCTCTTTAAGTTTGGCGAGCTCCTCATCTCTTTCTTGTACTTGAAGCTTGACAAAGTCAACTTCCTTCCTTGTCTTGTCTTGGTTACCATCTTGCGCTTTCTTCTTAAGTTCCTCATTTTCATTTTTCAAACTGTTAATCTCTTCCATGGAAGCCATAAGTTTATTCAAGAGATCTTCTTCAAAGTCTTCTTTGTTCTCTTCATCTTCTAGGTCTTCTTTAGCCTTGTTGTCATCTCTCTTATCTTCAACTTCCTTGACAGATTCTGGACTTCTTTCTTGTTTTCCATCATCTTCTTGACTAGAGATCATTGTCAATGCTCCTTTTGAGTGAAGATCATGAAGTTTGTCCCGTATGACTTTTGTTGAAAAACATTTTTCGAAATTGGCCTTCATAGAATTTGGTAACCCATTCAAAATTGCCTTCATTGCTCTTTTATTGTACTCCTTGGATTCTTCGTCCATTGTGTCATTAGTAATCACTGATTTCCAAACTTCAATTCCTTGAGTCTTCAAGAAATTCCTCGTTCTTGCCACCCAGATATCAAAATTTCCATTGAGCAATGGAGCCTTCGCAAATTGATTTACTTCAATTTCAGTGGTTGAGGAAGACACAAATTTAGGAGGATTGGAGACTTTCTTCCTTGGCTTTGCCATTTGTGTTCTAATGATCAACCTTCAAGATGTTAGGCTTTGAGTGAAGGTACTGGCTCTGATACCAATTGTTGGAAATACTGAGAGGGGGGTGACTCAGTATTTCTTTCCAATTGTTATTTTTACCAGTTAGATCACTTATATTTAGAACACAATATGAACAATAAAAATAAATGCTTTTATTAATTTCTTCTTTACAATAAATCAAGTATAATATATGTAGGGCTCCAACCCTAGATGAAGACACCAATCTTCAATTTCCTAGGTTCCAACTTGTATTTGCCAAGCACCGACTTGGACTTCCAAGGCTCCAACCTTGTCAATTCTGAGGCACCAACCTCAAGGGCTCCAACCCTATATCTGGGACAGGCTCCAACCTGGTCTATTGAGGACTCCTATCCTCTAGGGCTCCAACCCTATCCTCCAAGGCACCGGCCTTGACTCTATGAGGCTCCAACCTCTTTGGCTCCAACCCACAACTTCACTTCATCAAAATATCTTTGGTTATTCTTCACAGCTCCCAAAGTCTTCTTCAACGAGCCCTGACAATCTTCACTTAGTTTTCATTGTAGTCTCCACATTACGACATCAATGACAACCTTGACCAACAGTCTCCCTCTTTGTCTTTGATGGCAATTTTCTTGCCCTTCCAACATTCTGGGTTATGGGCCCACCATGCTTCCGCTGTGCATCTCCGCTTCCTCAGTCAGAAAAATGACTGAGAATGAGGAGATCCTTCCTCCTTTTATGCTTGGTGAGCCTTTCCCTCACCTAGGCCCCACCAATCTTTGCGTTATCCCCTTGAGCCACGCTGTCCATCTCTCTCTGCACTGGCTTGGCCCCACGCTATCTACGCTGCCCCTTTTCCCATGTTGCCACTTGACCACTAGGCCCCACTTTTCCAAATAGACATGTCCCTGAAGTGACTTTAGGAAATACTTTTAATCCTAAGTGTGAGCTAAGTGTCCTCTTCACCCACTTTATTTATAATTTAACTTTATAAAGGCAAAATAGTCAAAATCAATATTTCCAATTAGCTATTGCTAATTGGGAATATTACAGTTGTCCCCGGCAAAACGTTGCTTGTCCTCAAGCAACTGTAATGATGGATGCTGCAGAATCTTCTCACTCTCCTAGGTGGCATCCTCATCCAATAAATTCCTCCATCTCACTAGGTACTCTCTGATTGTCTTGCTCCGTAGCTGCCTCTCCCTAATATCAATAATGGCCTCCGGCTGTAGCACCAAGTGCCCCTCATCATCTGTGGGCGGAAGCTCCTCTGTTGCTGTCACGTACTGCCCCAGTGCCTTCTTCAGGCATGACACGTGAAAAACGTTATGAATCTTGCTACCAATGGGCAGCTCCAACTCATATGCAACCTCTCCAACTCTGCATGTCACACTGTATGGTCCATAGAATCGAGGCTTGAACTTTTCAGCCCCCTTCTACTTCAGCGTGGACTGCCGATATGGCTGCAAGCGTAAGTAGACCAAGTCCCCTACCTTGAACCGCCTCTCAACACGTCCCCTGTTGGCGTACAACTTCTGCTAATTCTGCGCTGTAGCCATGTTATCCTTGAGAGCTTGGAGTATATCTTGACTATCTTGGATCCAATCCTTGGCTCTAGGAGCCTTGCTAGCACCAAACATCATGTCAACAAAAGATAAAGCATGATATCCATACAATGCATAAAATGGAGACATACCGATGGACATATGATGAGTGTTGTTGTAGCAGTACTCCCCCAAGTGCAACCATCTCAACCATGCCTTCTGCTGCACACTGACATAGTTACGCGAGTAGCCCTCCAGCCACTTGTTCACTATCTTTGTCTGTCCATCCGTCTAGGGGTGGTAACTAGTACTTGGTGTCAACTTAGTGCCCACCAAACGGAAAAGCTCCTGCCAAAACCCACCCATAAAGCGACTACCCTTGTCACTAACAATGGTCTTTGGGAGACCATGCAATCTGAAAACGTCCTTGAAGAACAACTCTGCTACCTGTGCTGCAGTGTAATGTGCCGTTATGGCGAAAAAATGAGCATATTTAGTCAGCCAATCAACGACTACAAATATGCAATCCTTGCCCTGCACAGTGGGCAACCCTGTAATGAAGTCCATCGAAATACTCTCCCATTTCCTCTCGAGTATGGGAAGAGGCTGCAATAACCCTGCCAAATGGTTCATCTACCCCTTGTTATGCTGGAAAACTTCGCACTCCCTGACATGTTGGAGCACGTCCTCCTTGAGGCCCTTCCAAGAGAACCTCTCCCTGATGGCCCTATAGGTTTTGGTAAACCCTTGGTGGCTTGATAATGGTGAATCATGCGAGGCGTGCAATATCTTCTTCTTGAGCTGGGAGCCCTTAGTCAAGAAGATCCTGTCCCTGTAATAGATCACCTTGTCCATCACTCTGTACCTGTCATCTGTCACTTGTCCATCCAAAATCTCACAGGCAAAATGGTCCTTGGAGTACTCTACCCACAGTTTAGCCCTCCAGTCCGTGTCCAAACTCATCAAGGACAACGCTGCCAATCTTTGTGTAAGTGCATCTGCCACAACGTTGTTCTTCCCCTTGACATACTAGATGTCAAAGTCATAAGCCTGGATCTTGCTGACCCACTTCTGCTGCCTCTCCTGCAATTGTTTTTGCTCTAGAAAGAATCGGAGGCTGTTGTGATCCGTCCTCACCCTGAATCTGTTCCCTACCAAGTACTGCGGAAACTTGGCCAATGCATGCATGATGGCCAACATCTCCTTGTCGTATATAGCATACAACCTCTCATGTGGCAATAGCTTCTGGCTCTTGAAAGTTATGGGGTGGCCTCCCTGCATCAAAACTGCACCAATCCCCTCCCCTGATGCATCACACTCCAAGAAAAAGGGCTTTGTAAAATCTGGCAATGCTAACATCGGACAACTGCTCATCACCTCCTTGAGCCTGTCAAAAGTGCTCTGCGCTGTATCCATCCAACTGAATGCCCCCTTCTTGGTGAGGTCTGTAAGGGGTGTAGCAAGTTGGGAAAATCCCTTGACGAACTTTCGGTAGTAGGTGCAGATCCCCACAAATCCCCGAAGTTCCGTCACATTCTTCGGCTCCGGCCAATCCTTGATGGCCCTGATCTTCTCCTCGTGGATCTTCACTCCATCCACCTCGATGATGTGCCCTAAGTAGAGCATCTCGGTCAGCCCAAACTCGCATTTGGAGAGCTTAGCATAAAATTGATGCTCTTCCAAAATGCGCAATATAGCCTCTATATGTTGGAGGTGCTCCTCCCATGTCTTGTTGTAAATCAAAATGTCGTCAGAAAACATTAACACACACTTCCTCAAGTGACTGCGGAAGATGTGATTCATGAATGATTGAAAAGTGGCCGGGGCATTGGTTAGCCCAAAGGGCATCACCAAAAACTCAAAATGGTCGTAATGACACCGGAAAGCGGTCTTGGGAATGTCTTGCTCCCTCATGCGAATCTGATGGTACCCGGATCTCAAATCAATCTTTGAGAAGAACTTGGACCCCCTCAGCTCATCCATCAACTCATCGATCCGTGGGATGGGGTACCAATTCTTCATCGTCTTCTTGTTCAGGGCCCTGTAATCAATGCACATCCTCAACGTGCCGTCGTTATTCTTCACCATCACTACTGAAGAAGCAAAGGGACTAGTGCTAGGACGAATGTGTCCAAGAGCTAAGAGCTCATGGATAGCCCTCTCAATCTCTTCCCAATAGGCTTTGGGGTGCCTATAGGGTGTAGTGATGACAACCTGGATACCCTTCTCCAGCTCAATAGTGTGCTCAAACCCCCGATCTGGTGGCTGTCCTGGTGGTATCTCCCCAAATACCGTAGCATACGTGTCGAGAATGGACTGTACATCTGGGAGTACGACCTGCTCTGAAGATCTTGCCTCTGACACATGCAACTCCACAACCCACTCTATGTCTCCATTCCGGAAATCTGCCACCATCCAGTGTGCTGAAACTGTCTGTGGTGGGTAGGTGTGCATACCCCGAATCTTCTCATGCCTCTCAGTCTTCTTATTCTTCCACTCCATCTCCAAGGTCTCCCAGTCTGTGGTGACCTTTCCCAACGTGATCAGCCATTGTACCCCCAATATCACGTTGGTGTCTGGAATGTCCACCACGAAAAAATGATCTGTCAAGGTGTACGTCCCCATGGTCACTGCCAAGGTTGGCACATACTTGGCACACTGCATAGTCCGATCCCCTAGAACCAGTACCGAAAACCCATTGAAGGTCTCTGTCGGTATGCCCCTCCGCTCTACCAGCTGGGCATTAATGAAGTTGTGGGTGGCCCCACTGTCTACTAACACTGAGACACGCTGCCCTTGTACTGTGCTTGGACATGTAGTGTCAAATACTTGGGAACTCCCTGCAAAGCTGCAAGGGCTCCCCCAGTGGGTGCACAAGCTGCACCTTCCGCTCCCGGCGGTGGAGGTGGCAGATGATCCCCTCTCTGCGCTATACTGCTGCCTCCAGCCTCTATCTCCTCGTACTCCTCTTCTTCCCCGCTACTATCGGAGAAGACCTCGATGTAGTGTGCCTTCCCTGCGGCACAACAGTGTCCTGGTGCCCATGGCTCCTAGCACATGAAGCATAACCTCCTCCGCTTTAGATCTCTCCTGGTTTCATCATCTCCACGCCTTCTACCCTGGTTCCCCCGGGAGGTGGAACCCTCTCGTCCTTTCCCTTCTGCTGGAATGCCGGTCTCTAGGAAAAGGAGCTCTAGTCCTGGGTAGTGCATCCTGCAAATCCCGAGTCCTCTCAACTGCATCATGGAGTGTCGCTGGTCTCGTCGATCTGACTAATCCCCGTAGAGGCTCTACCAATCCATCTATGAACATATAGATCATCCGGGCTATGGATAAATCAAGTACCTTCACAGAGAGTCTCAAAACTCTAAAATGTACGTGTCCGACCTACCGGTCTGCTTGAGCTTTATGAGCTCAACAAAATGCTCCTCTAGATCCCTCCAATCAAAACGCTCTACCAACTTCCGCGTAAACTCGACATATGCTGTCACTCTCGAGTGCCCCAGCGTAACCATCCCGTGAAACCACCAATCCTGGGCCTCGCCCTCTAGGTGCAATGTTGCCACCTTGATGGCCTCTAGCTCTGCCATCTGATTAAGCTGGAAATATATATCCAACTTCTCCACCCAAGCTTTTGCCGAACACTTGGACGATCCGTCAAATGTCGGTAGATGGAATCTGCCTACCGTGCACAAGGTTACTTGGAAGCGGGAGTGGGAGCGCGGAGCGCCATTTTTAAAAGCTTCCGGTCCGGAGCGTTTTCGGGAGCGTTTATATATATATATATATATTTTTTTTTTTTTTAATTTTTTTTTTATTTTTATATTTCGATGCATATATGTCAACAAAAACATGTAGAATGATGAATTAGATATAAAAACATAAAAACATAGATCGAATCATATAACATCAATCATCTAGAAGTTATAATCTTCATCAACCATGCCCACGAGTTGAAGCATACAACATATTGACTCTTGAGTCTCGCAAATCATCAATTTGAAGGTTTCAAGATTTCAAAATTCAATATAGAAATAACATTTATCATCATTGATTTCAAATTTCAATATCTAATATTTATCATCATTGATTCATTGATTTCAAAATTCAATATACATTTATCATCATTGATTCATTGATTTCAAATTCAATATATAACATTTATCATCATTGATATTATATAACATTTATCATCATTGATTCATTGATCACCATATAATTTTCATGAAGCATCATATTCATAATTCATAATGACTTGTAAACAGTAAACTTATAAATGCCAACTTCAAAGTTTCACCTTTCAAATTCAAACTTCAAACTTAAATTGTCATTAAATATATGAAATCAGAAAGAGTCAAGTTTCAATTGTTCAACTGTCAACAACAAATAGAAAAGAGTCAAGACTAGTAAACAACAAATCTATTTTATCTGGTTGGCCCCTTGCCACGCCCACGAGAAATGTCTAATTTTTGTGAGCCACGAGGAAATGTTGGTCTTCTAGTACTTTCAGGAGTACCACGACCACGACTAGAAGGTGGAGGCTGGATCTACAAATGTAACGTGTCGTCCTCCAAATTATCATCCTCTGGGTTGTTGTCCCAGACTCTGTATGATTGATCCTCATTTGCCCGATCACAGTAATGGCTCAACAACCTCAAGTTATAATGCACATAAACCAAGCTTTCAGCTCGGTTTTCATTCCGCCTGTTTCTTCTCACATTGTGTATAAAGTTGTAGGTGCTCCAACACCTCTCTGCAGAAGAAGTGTTCACAACTTGTGAGAGAACTTTTTTAGCCAACTTTGGCCAAAGTCCCATGCCGCCATATGCTTCCCACCATGTGAGAGCATCGAATCTGTCCCTGTCTTCCATTGCATGGAATGAACCAAAGTTAGCAGTGCAACTGAAGTATTTGCCTAATTCAAGGCGCAATCTAGCACACTCTTCCCTATCAGGTACCAATTTGTCCAATGCCTTCATGTACCCCTCTTGTACCTCTGGATCTGTGTGAGGTTTCACCCTAACCCCACCTCCAGGTGCAGGTTGGCCCAACCAAGATGGAGAGTAATATTTTTGCGTAAGGATATATGCCAAAGCATGTAGTGGAACATTGAGTTTATTCCACCGTGCACACACACAGTCATGAATCATAGCATACAAGTTGGGATCATTATCCTTAACAATATCTTTTATTTGCCCCAACATGCTATCCATCTGCTCATAAACCTCTCCAATCACTGGTTTATCAGTATCTGCAAAGCGAATCATGTTATAAATGGGCTTGGTAAAACTCAAAATTTCCCTCACACATGCCCAAAACAGATGGTCAAGGGCGGTCTCCTCCACATGTTCGAAACCTTGCCTGTCAACTATTGTTGCTGCCCTGTCCTTTAATAGCTGCCAGTGTGGGCTTGATACCATTGCGGCCAATGACTCTCTTACCTTCAAAAGGCGCCTGAAGGTGAGGTAATAGCTAGCAAATCTAGTTTTTGCTATTTTCAACAACTCCAATTTGGAGTGAGTACGGAAAAGCCCATGGGTATTGCTATGATTTGTAATAAATTTGATCATTTTTTTACCTCTTTTGTACAAATCACCAAGCCATTTGAATTGAGGTTGTTTGTTTTTGATGATATCATGCATCAAAAGGTTCATTGTGTGAACCAAACACCCAGACCAAAAAATGTTGGGGTATTTATCCTCAACAATTGGTCCTGCTGCCTTACAGTTAGCAGCATTATCAGTGATGACCTGTATGACATTGTATGGCCCAGTCTTTTCAATTATATCAAGTAATGGTTCTACAATGTTAATGCCGGTTTTGAATTTCTCTGAATAATCATAAGCTGCCAGGAAGACTGCACCACTAACCGACACAGCCAAAACATTTATCAATGGTTTTCCTTTTACATTGGTCCATCCATCAGAGACAATGGACAACCCATGCTCATTCCACGAACTTGTCATTCTAGCCAAAGAATTTTTTATTTTAGCTCTTTCATGATCAAGACCCACGGTTCTGGCCTTGTCATACCCAGGGCTTTTGTATCCTTTGGGGGCATCATTAATGGCAGAAACCATTTCTTGCCAATAAGGTGAGCGAAGAACATTGAATGGCACCCCACATGCATATAGAAACCGGTAAACTTTTGAATCCACATCATTCCTACACTCTTCGTCTAGGAAATCGGATATGGTTCTACGCCTTAATCCAGTGCCACTGCTTCCAAAACCACTGGCATGGGTGGAAGTTGAACTTGTTTGTCCATGATGTGTTGGGCTTGAATCAACGAAACCCCTAGATCTTTTAGATGATCTTTGTAGGGCAACCCCCTCTTCCTTCCTATATATCTCTCTCTGTGGTGCTGGCACAAAAGTACAAACTTTGATTCCAAGATTTTTAGTTCCATCCCCTGGCATTATCCCACAAAGGTGCCTTCTCAGACGGGTGTATGAACCATGGTATTGTTTATTGCAATGGGGGAAAATAAATTTAGTGGTTCCACCACCTTTCCCTCCTTCCATTTTTTGAACATATTTCCACAAAGGTGTCTGAGTTTGGTCTCGTTTAGTTGGGGAATCTGTGTCCTCAGGTTCTCCACTCCCCTCTTCCTCCTCAGCATAATCCTCCTCCTCTTCAAGATTTTCTTCAGATCCACCATAACCCTCCTCTTCATCCTCCTCTTCTCTGATTTGCCTCTTTCTTCTAGCACTCTCCAACACCATTATCACAAAGAAAGGAACCAACATGAGGAAAATCCCTAGCCATATAGCCATGATGGAAATAAGTTTCAAGTTTATAGCCTGCAAAACAAATGGAAAAATGCCAAATGGGAATAGGAAATGCAACATAGGAAAAAAACAGTTCATTTTTTAAGTTTTAAATCCAATAAAATGCAGCATTCAAGAAAAATTCAAGTTTTCATTTTTAAACAATTTAACAATCTACAAATTTATCCTAGAAAATACAAAATTGGATTAGAAGGCCTACCTCTTTCTTGCAATCCTCCTGTCAGCCTTGCTCCTTGCTCTCCTGTCAACCTTGCGCTCTCCTTGCTCTCCTTCTTGCTCTCTCTCTCAACTCAACAAACAATAAAATGCAAAATGAAACCCCCCCCCCATTATAAAAAAATCGATTTTTCACTTAAAAAAATTTGCGCGTGGCGGGAAGCGTTTTTTGTTCCGAGGAGCGTTCGGGAGCAAACGCTACCCGATTGCTTCTGGCATTTCGTGGCGGGAAGCGTTTTTTGTTCCAGAATGCCCAAGCGCTCAGGGAGCGTTCGCTCCCGAGTGCTTCCTGAAACGCTCCCGAAAAGGCAGGGAGCGTTTTAACAGGTTCGGAAACGCGCTCCCGAAAATGCTCCCCTCAGGAAGCGTTTTCGGGAGCGTGTTTCCGAGCGTTTCCAAAACGCTCCCGAACGGAGCGCATTTCGGAAACGGGAACGAAGGGGGTTTGAAGTTTCCCCGCAACCTTGACCGTGCGCTAAGTCCCCGTCATGTGAATGCCTGTTCCCCCTGTGATGGTTGCGGAGTCTGCTGTCCCGCTTGAGCTAAACGAAATCATGGAAAGTGAGGGCATCTCTGAACTCCTGACCGTATGACTGGTACTCAACAAGGTAATCTCCCATGTGTGCTAGTTCCTGCTCCTGCTGTGCTCCCGCCCCAATGTCTACGGCAAGAAATGTAGGCATTGTGGAACGGGGAGGTGTGTGTGATGCCACCTGCTACGCTGTGGGGTGATCCTGTAAGTGCTGGGATGTGCCCGAGCCCTCTCCAATGTGGAAACCCCTTGGGGTTTCACGCTGTCTAGACTCTGCTGTGAATCTTTGCCCCATCTCTTCTATCCGTCTCGACAAATCCTGCACTGACTTGAGGAGAAGTTCTCCAAACTCCTTCCTGACATCTTTTCCCTTTGCCATTGGTTCCTCTTCCTCTGCGTCCACTACTTGAAGGCTGTCACCTTCCCCGAATGTGAGCTCTAGCCTCCGCTCTTGGTCTCTATACTTCCTCCCTCGGTAACAAATATACTGTTTTCCTACTGGTGTCATAGACAATATGCTCCACAAGTTGAGCCAAGTCTATGAGCTCTGATACCACTGTAATATTCCAAGTAGAAATAACTACAATATAAAGCACATAAAAAAAGACATATAGCAACTAGAGATGAATCATAGGAAAAACAAACAATATGGAGAACGCTAAGCCATTTTATTAATACTGAGAAATGGAAATGAGTACAGAGGTGAAAAGAATGATGGCACCTTGGCTTGCACTAGGCAAGCATAGAAAGACTCTCAGGAAATGATTCGGAATGGCTGCTCCCTCAGAACTATGTTATCTCGAGAGATGCTGGGATTGCTACTGTGTTGCTGCTACTGATGGAATGAACTGAATCGTTGGGGTTGCTCCCCACCTCAGAAAATTCTGAAACTTCGGGAATAGCCTCTACTCCCAATACACAGAAAATCCCAGAAAGCTTTCCGGAAATGGCTAACCCTCGAAAATGGTTCCCTTGAGGCACTACGCTATTCCTCAAGGAGGGACGTTGGCTCTGAATGATCTGCTCCAAATAATGGTCCCTTACTCCTCCAAAATACTGGAATAGGGAAGGGCTGGCCCCTCTGTCACTATCTTGGGCTGAATCCACCAACAAACCCTCAATTCGGAATCACCTCCTCTCAAGACCGCGTCCTCCCTCTCATTGACTGTGCTGTCTCTTTGAGTGAATGCTTCGCCTATGGTTGCTGCAACTATCTCCAGCAAAACAAGGATGAAAATCCTCACTCGAGTAGGCACTCGAAGTCCCGCGGGGCTGAGGTTGGGATCTCCGCACGGAGACACCCAATGTGCTGAACAGTACGTGCAGACTTTGCTAAATAGCAAGCATGCTCAATCTCAAAAGACAAATCTCAAAGATGCATAATCAAAAAAATGACTGAGAATGAGGAGACCCTTCCTCGTTTTATGCTTGGTGAGCCTTTCCCTCACCTAGGCCCCACCAATCTCTGCGCTGCCCCCTAGAGCCATGCTGTCCATCTCTCTCTGCGCTGGCTTGGCCCCATGCTGTCTACGCTGCCCCTTTTCCCACGCTGCCACTTGACCACTAGGCCCCACTTTGCCAAATAAACATGTCTCTTAAGTGACTTTAGGAAATACTTTTTATCTTAAGTGTGAGCTAAGTGTCCTCTTCACCCACTTTATTTATAATTTAACTTTATAAAGGCAAAATAGTCAAAATTAATATTTCCAATTAGCAATAGCTAATTGGGAATATTACACTATCTCAAACCGAAGAGTTCTCATAAGAAGAGTCGGATTGGTAGGCCATCTTAAGGCATCAACATTATGATCAACATTGTACAAGATCATAATGTTGGGAGGCTTTACATGAGATACCACACTACCTCCTCAAGGTACGTACCCCATCTAAATGTTCACTAGGTGTGTCTTGTTAGGACTATATTTATCTTGAATTCCCAATCCTTAAAGAATATCGGTCCTCTTTGACCACTTATGTCATGGATAAATGTCCAATCCTCAAAGAATGTTGGTCCACTTCCTATCTTGGATTTTGTATCCTCAAGGAAATCACAAATGCTTATCCAATCCTCTATCCACCATTCTCTCTTCATGGCCTTCACTTAGACATACGACTGTTAGTCCTGGCCTAGTGCACGACACATGAAGGAGAGAATACCAATGTGATGTTTATTATCACTCCCTCTCAACTAGAGAGGAGATCCCTATTCCCACTTGATTTAGGGAATATATCCTTGCTCCATTGAAAATATTAAGGAGACTTCATACTCCCTCTAAAGCATAGAGGAGATTCTTTCACTTCCTTTCAATTTGGAAGTCATAACCACAAGCTAGAGTAGCTATCAATTCTTCATGGATATAGCTGCACGGATCCTTCTTTTCCTTTATATCTCATCGTATTGAGCTTTCGTCCTTCTTGGATGTTGTAGAGCCATCTTCTCCCTTCAATCTTGTGACAGGTTTCAAGCCATCAATCTTGCATATCACTTTCCTCTAGTCATCATCCAAGGAGGCATTATATTGAGCTTTATTGAACTTCAAGCTAGTTATAGCTCCCTCTTAAACAAGAAAGTGATATTTGTTTATTTAGGAATATGAACATCAGGTTATCTTCTTTCACTGCTACTTTTCAATTTCAAGACGATAATGTAAACATCTTGGCTACATTACCAAAACCATATACTCAATTCATATGTTCTTTGAATCAAGTTCAATACCACCAGTTGAACTTTCCTCGGGCCTCAACTGTGATTATGCATTTTTGCAACGTCCTTTCAGGTAGCAAAACATTATGTTAATCATATAACCAAACTCAAAATATTAATATTAGACTTACCTTATAATGATGGCCCCTTTCATCAAGATATTTTCTTACTTGAGTCCTTTGAGATCAACATCCTTTCGCATGATCCATTTCCATATTGTACACGAATCCTTCTCCATGCATCCCCTTTTAATCAGAGTGCCCATGGATCAAACTCGATTACCAAGCTACAAAATATTTCTTGGAGTTGTCATTGTTAACTCCCTCTCTTTCTTTCGAATACTATGCTTGATGTTGCTCAATAGTGTTATATTTATGCCATGTAGTCTTATGTGAGATTCTCGATCTCTTTGCTTCCAGACAACCATCTAGCCATCCTTTCTTGAACGAGCTTGATTCTTCTACCTGTCAAAGATAGGTTTCTTTTCTAGAAGTAGAAAGAATTTCATTATGCCCTTCACACTGCAACTTGACCATTTGCATTCCTTCAACCTTCAAGAATATTGTTTCCATACTAGATGGAATATCATGTCATAATGCTTTTTTCCAAGAACCTTCTAGAATGTTGGTTCTTATAGGATCTTGATGGTCCGTCTTTGCAAAATGACTACCTCTAACAATATGTTAGAAAATGTCTGGATGAACAATAACATGCAATATGGTCCCAGTCTTCTCGTTCTTTTGACAACTAGACGATTTTTCAAAGCAAATTCATTATGTAGACTCTAATTCTTCTATGATCATATGCTTCTATATATGATGCCATGATTTTTTACAAAAATCAAGGCTCTTTTAGAGCAATGTTGTGAACATCGCGATTAGGATTAAATCTGCTAGGGTCCGAAATCGGAAAAAATCGTAAAAATTGGGAAAAAATCGGTAAAAGTCGGCAAATACAAAAATATTCATTTTTTTAATATCTAAAGCATCCACAGCATAAATAAATGCATTGACACATAAATATGAAAAAAGAACTAATATATAGGATGTGTAATATCATGTCTAGTGCTACATCACTCATAACAATGAATCATGTCTTGAATACTAATTCCTGAGTCCCAACTCAGCCTCAAAATATCAACAAAATATATAATAATGTATCTCATATCATGAGTCATAATGTCATATACAATGAAATGAACCAAATAACTAATACTACTGATTTCCTTTGCCCCTCGCAAGAAAATGCAACAACTTTCCCTCTAGATAAACAGCCGGTGGGGTTGGCAGTGGACTCTACTATGCTCTAGAAGTTGAAGAACTAAGAGCTGTAGGAAGTAGACCACGTCCTCTACTGGTGACAGGGATAGGTGGTGTCACCTCCTCCCCTCCTCCTCTACCCCTTCCACTACCTCCTGCTCTTACCAATCAGGGGTTGACTCCATGATGGGCCTCTCGGCCTCAACCCTCCATGTGGTAGTGGTGTCAATCCCATCCAATGAGATGGCCTCCACATTAGGTGTCCTTTCAAGTTGCCTCATCCACAATCAAAGATTGTAGTAGACATAGACCATGTCATTAAGTCGCTGAGACTCCAACTTGTACAAGGGTCATAAATTAATAGATTATAAATAATAGATTAATAATTATAAAAATTATTATTTAGTGAATTCAAAAAATTAATTGGAATATTTTAACCTGTTGCGCTTCTTGGTGTGTAATTTTTCAAATACACTTTAGTTACACTCGCATCTTGAGGAGCTACATGTTTCGCTGATTAGATACTCTGCCACTATAGTTTTTCTACCATGCATCTACAACAAATAAGATAAAGTTATAAACATAAGAAAAATAATCAAATTTGAAAGTTGAAGAAAAGTATGAACTTGAAGAGACAATGAATTTTGAAACAAACTAAATCTTACCTGGCATTTTAGTCTTCCTATTATGGATAGACATGTCAAAGCTAAATGTGCCACCTATCATTTTGTATATCTCCATTTCTTTAGAGATTTCTGCACGTTTTGTTGGAGATGAAACCATCTTTTGAACACAAGTGAAGAATCCATCCATGACGTCAACATCAAATAAGAAACCACATGAGTAAGAAAATGCGGGGTTCAAGTAGATCCCTGCAGCATGAATGGGACAATGGAGTGTATTGTTTCATCGCTCATCAATTACTTCCCATAGGAGTTTTTGTTTCTCAAACCCCTCATCCACCTTATCATCATTGTAGCTCTGAATAGATTCTTGGGCCCTATCTATGGCCTCATACAAGTAGTCCATTGCGGGCTTGTCTGCATCAACTAATTGAAAAACCTTTACCAAAGGTTCAGTAATGCTACACGCATCTTGCACTCCCGCCTAGTAGCTTTTCTAATATGAAACTAATTTGCATATGGCCTCTCCCTCTGGTTTGCAACTATATGAAAAAACACGCCACTTCTCTGAAAGAGAGGTTTTCTTCACATCCCACATAGAATTTAGGAGGGATTGAAGAGATATGAAACTGGTGGCAAACCGTGTAATTGTAGCGCGCACCAACTCGTTGTTGGTGAATGTTCTCATCAAATGAAGCACATATGCATGATTATATATATATATTTTGTAATGCTTTTTGATGATTCAATAATATCCTTCTCAAAATGAATTTTTCTTATGTCCTCCAACATCAAATCAATGCAGTGTGTAGCACAAGGTGTGTAAAATAAGTTAGGACGCCTCTCCATAAACATCTTGTCAGCAACAACATACTTTGCAGCATTGTCTGTTATGACTTGGACAACATGTTGTGGACCCACCTTCTGAATGAACATGTCCAACAAATCACATAATAATTGTGCATCTTTGATATGTGCAAATGCATCATTAGATTTCATAAACATTGTCCCCTTGGGACAATTAACCTAGAAGTTAATAAGGCTTCTACCTTTTTGATTGGTCCAACTATCTGACATCATAGTGCTTCATGTTTGTGCCCATGATCCCCTAAACTCTTCCAATCTCTTAGTGCAATCAACCTTTTCATTTTGAAGAATGCACTCTCTGAAGTCATCATATGAAGGGGCTTTTTACCGTGGGCCAACAATAGAAATAACATCAATCGCGGGCTGGTAAAATGGATTGTTCTTGGTAACACTGAAAGGAATATCACTCCAAAGAAGAAACTTGCTCAACAACTTGTCAGCTTCTTCCTTCTCCCATTTTTTAATCACTGACAAGGTATATGGTTGTGCCCCAGGTGTGGTTCTAGGAACAAAAAATGATGAGACAACTATGGGATTGGGTGTAGATGCTGATGGTGAAGAACCGGTACCACTCTCTGGTCACCTCCCAATCCTAACACTCCACCCCCTACTATTTGACTCTTCAGGGCTTCCTTGATAAGTTTGGTTGTCTCTATTTCTTCTAATGATTTGAGGGCTCTTTGAATGATTTCTGGATTTGTGATACAGGTAAGACCCTACCTCATGTCCAGGAATTTGTGGAAGGTGGAACTTCAATTTGTATACCTCCTCTGTCATTTTTTGCCTACATAGCTTGCAACTCAAATTTGATCTGTTAAACTCCCATCATGTTCACCAAATTCCCACAGAGGGTCCAATTTCCTGGACATGTTTGTAACTTTGTTGAACTATTGAATTTTAATGTAAGTTGTGTTAGAAAATTATATATTACAAAGTAATGGAACACATAAAAATATGCGGAAATACATACACAAAAAGCATATAAAACAAGAGAGACACAGATATATGTGGTTCACCCAACTTGGGCTACGTCTACAGAGAAACAACCAGTCCTTCCTTTATATTATCCAGGAAAATAAAGAGACATAACCTACAAAAGATCCGTTGTAATATCCTCTACTCTCCCACACAGTCCCCCTTTCTCTTTCTTGCTCAGAATACACACACAATACACAACTGCAATACAATTCCCTCATATGAACCGAGGGGTTGCATTCTAGGGCACAAAACCCTAAATTAAACATAACTTCTACCGTTAGATCATACGCCTAATGAAAGACCCAGATTGACTACGTAATTACAATATTTTACAAGGTTGTCGCCCCCCCCCCCCCCCGTGGACTCCACTGATGACGATCAAACAACAAGTGGCGTTGCCGCCCCGTTAAGAACAGGGGTCCAACGTGACGATACATCTAAATAAAGAAGATAATCAGGCTCCACATCCAAAAAGTTGAAGTTTGAACTTAGGGCACGAGAAGAATTGCAAGTTAAACAAATGAAATTAAAATTGACATACAACATTTTGAATTTTTGACAGAAAAAACCCTCAACTCAATGCAACAATAATGGCAAAAAATACACATTCAAACCTAAGAAAAAATGATGGAAAAAAACTAAGGCACAAGAAGAAATTAAACAAATATAACTAACAATCAATTTTTTGCATTTTTGATCAAAAAACCATCTCCACTAAATGCAACAAAAATGAAAAAAAAAAACACTCAAATCCAAACAAAAATCATGGAAAACAAACGGGTGATAGAAACCCAAGAAAACAACAAGAAAACAACAAAAAATGGCCAAATTTGATGCCTATACCTGAAAACCACGCTCTGCTAAAGAAACTTCATTCAAACTTGAATTTTGTTTGCTTGGGATGCTAAATTTCTTCACTTTTCTCCTCTCTTGCCCTTGTAGATAAGTTCTCCTCCTTCTTAGCTCTCACTCTTGCCCTCTATCTGCAAAATCAACAAAAATAACCAAATTTGGTTTTAAAAGTTCGTTGTTTTTTGCCTCAACGATTTTTAACGATCGAATCACGATTTTTGGTAAAAATCGCTATTTTTTGAAGTCGAAAAAATTGTTGATAAAATCACCCTCATGAAAAAATCATGATTTTTTTTCAGAATACCGCGATAAAGTCGCGATGTTCACAACATTGTTCTAGAGATCGCAATAATTCATGCTAATCTACTTTCTACTTAATAAAAGAAAGACAAATTTCATAAACTTGACAAATATGAGACTTCCTTTAATAGTAGAGATTGTTGGGATGTTCTCCTTTCGACTTCTTCTGAGGTTCGCCCTTTTCTTCAGCTATGTGAGCTTCACTTCTTTCCTTTCTTTTGTTGTTTACTTTGTTTGGATAATCCCTCTTAAAATGTCCATACTCATTGCATCCAAAGCATTGAACCTTGAACATATCTATCTTCTTCTTTGATTTTCCAAATTTCGCTTTCTTCACTTTCTTGGACCTTGCAATAAAGGCTTCAGACCTTTCATTTCATTTAGTGTCATCCTTTGCCTTGATCTTGGATTCTTCCAAGATACATTGAGCCCACAACTCATCAAAAGGTGTAGTATTCCTCTTAGAGTAGATACTAGTTGCAAAACTACTCCAATCAGATGGCAAAGCATTTAATACACAAATGATCCTTTCGGTGTGAGAAATAGTTTCTCCAAGCCCTTGCAATTGATCCCTTATTTATGAGATCTTAATGAGATAAGTGGCCATATCTTCATCCTTTGACTTCCTTATTCTATAAAGTTGATTTCTGAAGGATATCTTTTGACCTGATGTACTTATAGAGTACAACTTTACCAACTTATCATACTAGCCTTCGATGTTTTCAGATCAGTAATAAAGGGAACAAGATAATCTTTAATGGATTCAACACTAATCCTTTGTTCGTGTACTTCTCCCTTGTACTTTTCTAACTCTTGAGTCTTCTCTTTGTATGGTACTACTTCTCCAAGGACATATTCCATAACTTCATTTTATGTGAGTGCCAAGTCAACCCTCTACTTGTTGGAAATATTGAGAGGAGGGGTGAATCAGTGTTTCTTTTACAATTGTTATTTTACCAGTTTTTTGATCACTTATAACTAGAACACAAAATGAACAACATAGAATAAATGATTTTATTAATAAGAAATAACGAGGACTTCAATCCTCTACTTTACAATAAATTATGTACGATAATGCTTAGGGATCCAACCCTTGATGAAGACACCAATCTCCAATCCACCATGCTCGAACTTGTACTTTTTCAAACACCGGCTTGGACTTCACGAAGCTCCAACCTCTAGGGTTCCAACCCTATCTTCCCCAAGGCTCCAACCTTGTCTCTATGAGGCACCAATGTCTAGGGCTCCAACCCACTCATTGGTATAGGCTCCAACCTGATCTTCTTGAGGACTCCTATCCTCTAGGGCTCCAACCCACTACTTCAATTCTTCAAGATAAGGTCAATGGTTCTTCAAGGCTTCCAATGTCTTCTGCAAAAAGCCCTGACAATATCTTTACCTTCAACAATGCCCTCAATCGATCTCCAAAGCACTTAGCTCATCAATGACAACTTTATCTTCTCAGAAGGTGTCTCCACTCTCCACTACTCTTCATGTTACCCAAACAAAATTCTTCAAGGTCACATAATGAGGGCTTCATCATGATCTCCAAGAATCTTCAATAATCTACTCAAGGTCTGCACCAAACAATTCTTCAAGTGCTTCACAATGTTTTCAATCAAGGAGGTCTGCAATGGTTCTCCAAAGGATGTCTCCAATAGACTTCAATAATGCTCTAAGGATGACCTCAGCAAGTTGTCCTTCAAGAAGGTCTTTGTAATATAATCCCTATGTCTTCAACAAATATCTGCACAATGGTTCTCCAGAAGCTACATCAAAGGTCTTCTAGTACTGCTTTAGAATTAGCTTCACAATCTACTCTAGGATGATATTCCAAGGTCTGCTTTGAAAACAAGTCTACTCCAAAGGTTTTTTAATGAGACTATCCAAATGATGTTTATATTCTTCAACAAGGTTGTTCTAAAGGAAGTGCTTCAATAAACTTCAGCAATACTGCTCCAAAGAATTCTGTATGTCAAATCCAAATGTTGCTTCTAAAATATTTAGTGGCTGTTATAGATGATGACTTTGGGAGTGCTCCAAATAGTCTCTGAGTGCTACTCCAAAAGAATGGTCTCAAGACTCCAGGTAGGCACACATGAAATGTCAAAGTCCAATTTTCGATGCTTCTATAATCTGAATTTAGTTGTCTCCACAGTCAAAATTAAGATGCCTCAAAACTTATTAATGTCAAGACTTGAATTTGTTCCAAATGATGTATTAAATACTTTGACTTCCAAACTTCAAATCACAGGTCTGAAGTTTTGTTTGGAACAGATCTGAGGTTATAGGTCATGTGCTCACAGGTCCGAGCCTCCAAAGCTGAGCTTCCCAAATGAGTGTTGTCCAAAGGTTTGAGGCTTCCACAAGAGATTGTTCTCAAGTTTTATTATTGGTTCGAGCTGTGACTGTTTTCTAGATTTATCACTGGTCCATAAACCGAGCTACCACAAGTCAATTGTACACGTACCTAACCACAAGTCCGAGCCACAGGAAGTAGTACACTGTTTGAGGTATCACAGGTCCTCTGCAAATCCATACCAAGTCAAAGCCTCCAAGCCTCCAAAGTCCGATCTTCACAAATGATAGTTCATACACGTGTCCACAGGTCCAAGGTGAGGTCTTTCTAATCCGAATTTCTTTAGGTCACTGTTCTTGTAGTCTGAGCTAGAAAGATAACATAAAATTGCCCAAACATTAATATTTTATGTCCTCCTCAGCCTTTGTCTCCTTTTGTGCCTCTTATCCGTGTTCTTCACCGAGATAGATGGTTAGAATGAGGAGTTCAGACTTGACCTTCAACGAAAAGACATGTCCCTTGGAGGAGGAGCTGACTTGCACATGGAGGCCCATGTAGGCCCATGTCCGCTAACATAAAAAAAATATGTTATTCCAACCTGTAAAATCATTTTCTCTCAGCCTATGAGGAATTAGGTGTGGAATAGCCATAGTATTCAAAACCGATCAGTTCAAACAGGTAATCGGTCAAGCCGACCGGTTCACTGGCCATTTGGGTCAAATCGAAAGAAAAACCTAGATAAGGGTGCCCTTTCACCCAAAATCCCTGTCCAACCGGTGCTAACCGATCCGTTTAGGACGAAACCGACCGATTTCGTCCTATACCACAGAGGGACCCACAGACGCGATTTTGGATGGTAATGGGTGTTTTTGGAGGGAAAAGGAGGGTTGTTTCCCTCCAAAAACACCTTCCCCAATCCTTTAGAAGCAGGGGTACCCTCTCATTTGTCTTACACATCTCGTTTGGAGCTTTTCCGAGTTTGATTGAGAGCTTGGAGAGTGTTGAGTTTTTGCTGGAGTAGTGGAACAACAAAGAGTTTGAGCTTAAGTAGTAGCCATCATGCCTCCAAAAGCCAAGGATGTTGCATGGGCTCATTGTGATATGATTGATAGAAAAATGATCTGCAAATATTGCCAAAAATCTATTGCAGGAGGGGGTATTTACATGTTCAAGCAACACTTGGTTGAGATAGGAGGCCATGAAAAGTCATGTGGAGCACCAAATGAAGTAATAGGGCATATTAGAGAAGAATACCTTCAGAAGTTTGAGACTCAAGTTATTGAACCAATAGAGAAGTTTGTGACTCAAGCAGTTGCAAAATTTGGGAGTCGAGACTCAACCAACTGAGTTTGAACATGATGAGAAGTTTCAAGTGATAATGCTGATCACTAATATCATATATGTATATTTGTAGTATGCCAGTGGCCCCATAGTTTGTAGGCTTTGTTTTTGAACTGTAGAGGCCATTTAAAGCCTCATTGCTTATGTATTTTCTTGATGATATGTATTGCACTTGGTGCGATTTTGATATATTCACCTTTACATGGTATATAAATGAGAAAACTTTGCATACTTTGTCTCTATTGGATTGGAATCATGGTTTCAAATCTTAAAAATAGATTTTTTTATTAAAAATAAATTATTTAATGTATTTTTTTATAAACCAGTTCATTGAGATCCGACTAGTTTTGGGTTGACCGGTTGCGGTTCGAAAGCTGTTTCATTAGGTCCACCGGTCCAGTCGCCGGTTCCGATTTTTAATACTATGGTAATAGCTTGTTGGATAGAGCTCAATGTCTTCTACGAGCCTATGCCATTTCCACCCTCAATTAAGGTCATTTTACCATCAATAAAATTATATTTGTGAAATGGCATCATTATTTTATCCATGGTAATCTTGGTTTCATCATATGACTTTCCATGGTAGCCTTTAGGGTTTCATCATATGCTAGGGCTTCTTCTTTAGGGCGCCAAGTGTGTTCTTCATTTAGAGTATCTTCAACAAGGCATCATGGGCATCTTTAACTCATATGGTGGATATCTGTTTGTATCGTTTCAAATAAAAAAAATTGACAGTTTTTGCGCTTGATTATAAATAATGCCCATGGAATTTGGAATATCCCAATTCCAAACAATCATGTTGGCTTCTTCCGGATAATTCTTTTTGTATTCCTTATTTTGGCTAGCTTTCTTAAATCTTATTTCTACACTTGGAATCTTGCGAGAGGGAAAAAATTCATGACAACCGACGATTATGAGTGAATTTTTTTTGGAATTGTAGTAGAGAAATCCAATATCCATCGGATAACTCAATATTATACGTTCACCATTAATTGTCTGTTAGGGAAGAGAATTTTCTTTGTCGCCATTCAAATGGAATGAGAAAGACATTGCAAAACCCAACAACGAAAAAATTGCATATTATGTCATCCACTATGACCAAGTCTGTCACTCTTTCGCTTGCCAGAAATGATTATTTTTTGTGCGCATATCTGTCTTTTCTTTGCTATAGGAATCCCTGGAATGGATTATATGGCTTCACTGGGAATTCGTTGAACTATGGACTGTGAAGTGCAACATATATTCAATTGCACATATGCATGCAAACTTTTTCAATTCTTGAAGGTATTTTGGTAATCGTGTATCTATTCATTTCTTTGAGTTAAAACTCAATGGATTTTTTTGAAGCTTCATTAGAACATCTTTTAACGCTGACCAATCATTTGATTGCTTCGGTGCTACCACATTATTTTTGGTTGGAAGGATTCCGATATTTCCTGTTGATGTAGAGTTGACTATACTTGTGTGTGATTCTTTATCTGTGGGTAAGGCACATGCAAGAACTTGTTATTTTGAAAGAACATGGATTTGAGGACCACTTTCTGTGTGAATTTGTTGGATAATCTTTCCACCTTTTCCAAGTACACAACCAACTTGATTAGTAGGCACCAACAATCTATTAACTGTCAAAGTTGACTTTTTATCAGTCTCCTCGTTCACCTTTACATCAGATTCTCCTTCCAATATTCTGTCATGAACACGAAGAAGTGCTTTTTGTGCTGGAGAAATATGTTTCTCTTTCTTAAGCTTTTTTTCACTTCCAATACCTTTCTCCTCATCTATTGCCTCTACATATTCAAGTGCTATATTTTCAATAATTTCAACCATTTTGAAAATAAGGCCAACTTCATTGTAAGTGTTGAATCCAATGTTTTAAAATATTTTAGTGATTTTGTAAATGACTTTTTAATTTGTTGTAATGCTGCTTGAATTTCACTTAGTAGCTCAATTTTAAATTTATGGGATTCGCTTAATTCCATGATTACAGGACCTAAACTTAATGGAAGATTGTGCAACGGATAATGTCGAAAGGATTGAATGGCTCTGATACCACTATAATAACAAAACTATAGCTTGATAATACACAATGTATTGTAAATAATATTTTTATTAATAAGATGAATGTACAATGATGTTGAATGTGACAATGGGGGCCCACTTATATGCCTAGGCAGGTTCCCTTTCATGAATGGTCATGTCCTTTAGACATGCCTTACCATTCAACTAATGACTATTGAATTAATCATTTTGATTATTTATGATTTACATTTGTTTATAGTTATTTTTCTTTTATATAAATTATATTCATAACAAATATTAATAAAACCACTCAGATTTACTGATCATATTATGTGGCTTATTTATTTTGATGCATGTGTGAATTTATTATTGTTGTAGCTTAGTGCATGTTTCTATTATTTACTGTTATTTCCATGAGTAACATTACAGTGGTATCAGAGCATGATCTTGGCCAATTGTGGGGAAGCTAGCAAGATCATGGAAGTGTAGGCATGCGTGCACAGTAATGGGTGAAACCATGGACATTTCGATGATGCAAGGAAGATGGAGTACACAGAGGATCATGGAGGAGATCAACAGAAACAATGAGATACTAAAAGAAAACAATGAGAAACTAAAATAATTGTGGGCCTAGCTGAGTAGCATTAAGGGATAGATAGTGTTAAAATCTGAAAGTTATATGTCGAAATTTAAAAATTCTTCGCAGAAACTTGAAAATTCTATGTAGAAAAGTGAATGGACTTGCAGAAAATTGAATGTACTTTGCAGAAAACTGAATGGAGCTTAATGTACTTTGCAAAAGGCTGAATGTACTTTGCAGAACTTGGATGTACTTTGCAAAACATGGATGTGCAGAAAATCGAATGATCTATGTTGTTACAATTACTTAGAATGCAAATTCACAACTTTTCAGATCAATGATTGTAGATAGAACATAAACTTAAGGATCATATGAGGATAGCCAAGCACAAATATGAGACATTGAGAGTTAGGTCCAATGACGAGGGAAAAGCCCACAAGTAGAAAACCCAATGATTCTTCTTCTATTAGATTTATTCAATTGTTCAGCAAAGTACACAGAGAGAGAGAGAGAGAGAGAGAGAGAGAGAGAGAGAGAGAATGTATTAAGTCACCAATGTCTTATCAACTTGCAGCTGAAGTGCTCTTGCTCTTTGCTAGAAGATCCCCTCCTTCTCTTGATCAAATATTGTCCTTCACACTTGCTCTGACTTTTCCCTTGCTCTTACTCTTCACTTGTTCTCACACTTCTCTTGCACACACTCAACTCTAGCTCTCCTTCACAATCAACATGCTTCTCTCAACTCTCACTTGCTCTTGCTTAAATAGATGAGAAAGGAGAAGAGTTACAAAATGAATTGATTCCTTGTGCCAATAATAGGAGAATTGAATTCCATGAGAGAGGAGTTACTTGAGGAGAAGTGTAACACATCTCAAGAATAAAGAGAGAGGTACACTTGTCTTGAGGAGTTACAATTCAAATTAGGGAGAGAGAGAGTTACACTTAGAGATGAGAGAATATTTGGTGAGAGTTACAAATCAAATTCAATGAGTAGTTACTAGTGCATTTAAGGAGGAGGAGTTACACTTTTGTCATACATTGAATTAGTGAGGAAAAGTTACATTCTCTTAAGTGTCGAGTTACTATTTTATTCCAAGAGAGAGGTTTTATTTTTCAAGAAATATATTCTTAATTTAATTTATTTATTCCATGAGAGAATTCGTTTTTATTAATCCATTAAGGTGAATAACTTTAGACCTCAGTAACCGGATACTCCTAAAATGCCCTCGTATCCGCGTGTCGGACACCTCTACGTATCGGATTCGGCCCCAATTCGAAGGACACGGCGTATCCGTACAGGGTACGGTCGGGATACGGCGTATCCGAAAAGGGACACGCCGTATCCCGACCGTACCTCGTCGGATACGCCCGCGGGTTCAAAAAAGCGTTGTTTTTTTATTATAAAGGGGGGCTTTTGCTCATTGTTTTTCACCAATTGAGGAGGATTTTTCAGGAGAGGGCATCAAGCCTATGGCCCTAGTATTTATATATGATTCATGGTAATGTTAAATTCTTAAAGTAAAAGTGACATTCTCCTTAATCTTCATTTTCATCCTTCTACTTAAATTTTTAACATTACCATGAAATGACTCAGGATGTTTGAGAGTGGTTCCGACTTCATTGGATTTCATATGGAGAAAGTAGAATTTTAGATCTCATTCAAAATCTAGCAGACTTATCAGTTTTTCAGGATTTCAGGATTGGGCTATTGCAATGTTTCCATCGAATTTTGTCATGTATTAGGGTATGGAACTTGTATTTAATCAAGAGCACCAATCCATTTGGCAGTGTTCTTATGTAACACATTTTGATTCTGATGACTTAATGAACAAACTACAGTATCTTACTATCTTCAATCTTGTCTTTCTGAGTAAATTTGACGATTGTATCATGTATGGTGTATCAATGTATCATTGTAATTTGTATTATAGTATCAATGATGATGTATGACTCATGAGTATCTAATATCTATGTTTGAATCAATGAATTTTGTATGAATTTGTGCAAAAAAATCTAATTTTTAATATATTAATATATATATATTTTTAATAAAATAATATATAACGTAACGTATCCCAGAAGTATCCTGTTCCGGGGTCACCGTACCCGTATCTGATACTTCAAATCCCGGTATCCCCGTATCCCCATATCGGGTGACTTAGCTTTAGACTATTTTATAAATAATAGTATAATATTAATAATAATACTAGCAAGGATAAAAATATTAATTCTTGACATGTATAATCACGATTGATTTTATTTTAAAGTGGATTCCATATGTCGAGATTATCCTTGATCATTTAGAGATGACTTTCTATTTTTGGAAAGTCAATTCCAAATTGAGATGTGACTTACTATATTTGGAAAGTCCTATTAGAATTGTCAGGAATGAAATTTTATTATAGGTGATTCAAACATAACTGAAAGATATGATTTCTTCTAGGAGAAATTCATGCTCGAGCTGCCAAATTTTAACACTCCCTCTTAGCTAGGGAGGAATTTCTTTCTACATCAAAAATCATTACTTTCTTTGATCTCTTTCATTCATCTCAATTCAACTCTGCTCTGTAACAATGAAGTCGCAATCTAAAGATGAATTATCCACCTGACACAAATTTGGAAAGGAAAGGAACATCACATGTCACAATGACAAGGATTACACTCAACCAATTTTCATCTCAAACAAAATTAAGTGATAGAACATAGACATCACATAGAAAAGACTCAAACAAGTCACACATACAAGAATCAAACACAACGAAGTGTCAAGTGGTGGAACACTTGCATCTTGGACAATTCACACAGACAAGTCTCACTACACCTATTGGCCGAATAGGTGGCTCTTACCACGTCCCAGAGTATGGGTCAGATGCATACTGAGGCCTACTCTTGTGGCACACACTATACAAGAGGCCCCTCATCCTCAGGATCATTCCCTAATCTTGTGACTTCTGATAGGGGGGAAAGGCAGCTAAGTGTTCTCGATCAACCGTGGCCACTTCCTGGAAAGGTCGCGTCCATAAGTCCAAGCTGCTCACTAAAAACCAAGAACTTTTGTTTCAGTAAAGGGTTGGTAACAATGTCAGTTATCTGATCATCAGTGGAGATGTGATGAGCCTCACTGCTCCTCTCTGCACCATATCCCGAATATAGTGATACTTGATCTCAATATGCTTGGACTTGTCATGAAAACAAGATTTTCTGCAAGACGAATCCCACTCTTATTGTCACAATATATAACTGTTGTGTCTAGAACTTGCTCAAACAGTTCCCCAAAAATCTTCCTTAGACAAACTGCGTCACAGTTAGCCATGCTAGTAACAATGTACTCTACTTCAATTGTACTCAGTGCAACAAACTTCTATTTTCTTCTCATCCAAGAGATCATTGTAGATCCCAAGCTAAAGCAGCACCTAGAAGTGCTCTTTCTATCAGCAGAGTTACCATCCCGATCAACATTAGTATATCCATGAAGTCTTACATTTTTAGCAGTGTATTTCAATCCTAGATTGATAGTTTCATGCAAGTATCTGAGTACATGTTTTGCAGCAATCTAGTGTGCATGAAACGGATCAATCATATATTGACTTAAAGTGCTTACAACAAAGCATATGTCTAGCCTAGTGTTTACCAAAAACATCAAAGCACCAATGAGTTGTCTATACTTTGTGGGATTTGCCGGACTAGGTCTTGTAGCTTTGCCACATTATTCTTAAAGATCATTTCCATAGGAGTATGCATGGACTTACATTCTACCATAGCAATTTTTTCAACAATCTTAACAACATATTTTCCTTCAGAAAGATAAACTTCACCAGGTCCTTGCCAAACCTATAGACCTAGAAAGTAATGCATCAAACCAAGGTCTTTCATTTCCTCTTACACTGGAGGATAAGAGATTCTCCTCTTGTCAAGAATAAATCATTAACATACAATACCAAAATCAAAGGTATACCTTGGACTGTCTTGAAGTAGAAGTTTGGGTCTGCACTGTCTAATATCCTAGATGGGGATTAACTGTAATAAAAGTGCAAATAGATAAGTAATTACAACAAAAATGCAAACACCATTAAAACACACAAATTGGGGCCAAAATTACTGCTGAGCCATTTTATTAATATATTGGGAAAGAGTACAATTGTGGTGCTGGAAAGTTTGCACCTGGGCCTGCTCAAGGCAGGCTTGAAGAACTACACAAACCCAAGCAAAAACTTTGGCTGAAAGGGCCTCTACGTGGCTCAGTCTCTGTGCTGCCTAGCCCAGAAATGTTGTTGTGGGCTGACTTCAGACTGCTGGTTGAGTTACTTCCTCTGCTCAGAAAATTCTGGGCTTTTAACCTTGGACTCTACTCACTAAACCCACAAAAACCCACGAAGGAATTGGCCAGATGTTGACCACAGAATTTTGGCCCAATTTCCTCTAGCTCCTCTAGCTGTCGGGTGTGTTAGGATCCTTGTTTGTCGCCTCAAGCCTACCAAGAAAATTTTGTCATATTAATCTTGGCTTCTCCTCAATAAACCCAGGAAAACCTAGAAAGGGTGCACCCAAAGCTTGACTTCGGAATTTGGCCCTCTTGGGCTTGGCTCATTGTGTTGTTGGGTAAATCGAACCTCTAGGTGAATCTATTGGACAATGCCTCCAGAAAGCTACCAAAATCCCTAGTAGGAGGTGGCTAACCTCCCCTCCGAATGTCCTGCTGAAACTCTGCTGCTCTCAACACTCTCGGCACCCACACTAAACTGAACTGTGCAATCATTGCGTAGTCTACTCTACCACTGTGCAGTCCTGAAGGGGCTACGCTCTTCCTGTTGCTCCTGCTGTGTAATTCCCTCACCAAAATGTAGAACTCCTCTCCTGAGCGGCACTCGAAGTCCCCCTAGGTAGAGGTTGAGATCTCTGCTTGAAGATCTTGTGTGCTAAACAACACTGTAAACTAGGCTCTCCAGCTCAAGCGTGCTTCAGTCAAAATGACCAAGAGAAATAATTGAATGAATGAATCCCAAATGAGCCTTGCCTTCTTCCTTTTATCCATTGAGGCCCAACGTATGCCTTGGGTCCCACCTTGTCCTGCGCTGCCTCTCCTTGGCCGATCATGTGCTGCCTTCCTCCAGCCAATCCCATGCTGTCCTTTTTGTGCCTCTTCCACGCTGCCACCTAAGGCCAACTCGACCCCACCATTAGAGTCGCAATTTTCCCTTAGGGACTTTAGGAAAAGGCTTTATTTGGCCTAATTATTAATTATGGGTCCCCTAACCACCTTTTTTCTGCCCAACATTAGGATTTGCCAAAATTAATCAAAATTAATATCCCAATTAGCTGACTGCTAATTTAGGGATATTACAGTCCTCCCTGCCAAAAATTGCTTGTCCTCAAGAAATGCCTGAACAAGCCTCCTCTAGCTGTAGTTCCCCACTGTCACTACAAAAATGTGCCTGTGTCCCAGATTCGACACTGAGTGATCCCTGTCCTCTGCATTGCCCTGATATGAAGGGATCCCTCAATGGCAGGATCCCAAGCCATCTTGTCCAACATGAAGCTCCACCTGCTCCACTCGCCATCCTGCCATGCTGATGACGTCCCCCACTCCATCAATGACTTGCTAATGCCCAATGGAAGATCTACATGATCTCCCCATGTAATATACAACTCACCCCTAAAATATATCGAGCTGTGTAGAGCTGTAATGCTCATGCCCCTTCTAATCTCAGAGAGATACCACCATGCTGATGCTGTGCTACTCTGATCATGAGATTCTACCCATCATGCGCAGACTATATCCTCCTCTCTTGAGGCCTAGTGCCAGGAGATTTGTGAGAGACAAGCTCATTCGGCACATGCATCGCCATGATGCCAATATCTACCCCTCTGAATGTAACTCGGAATCTATGCAACAACAGAGGAAGTCTGCCTCACTATCCGATGAAGGCATCTGTATACCCCCATGTGCCAACCCAATAGTCATGTGACTAATATAGAGGGTCAATATATCATGGGCTAACCTGATGCATGCTAACCTACACTGTGCCTGCCACCCATCCCCACTGGGTCTTCCATCCACTCCCTCGATCATGTGCCTATACAATGTCTGGAGTCCAGACACATACTGGGAGGCTATCTTGGTTGTACCTAGTATCCTTTGCTCATGCACAGTCTCGACCTGCCCCGTGGAAAGAGTGACACATGTCTCCCTTGTGACCCACTCCCCAGGCATAGGCTCAATGATGGCTGATATGCAACCCCTGTAGATGATCATCTCATCCCCCAACCTGTGGCTGTCAACTAACGCATCGACCCAATGCCACTGCTGAGAAGTCTCTCCCCAAGTGTGCTGAGTGTCATCCAAATATCTTGGGTGAGCTTCGCGTACCCTGCCTCTACCTCGATTATCCAAGGATATTAGTCAACATTTCCCAATTTTAATCAAACTACCTAATCCAAGTCTTCGAATATGGTGGAAAAAGCTTAACATGCTTGATCAGTGATTTTGACTTGATTGAAAGGTAATTTTTTGCTAAGGCCATGACAAAGGAGTTCAACAATTAACACCACCAACACTAGGGTACATGAGCACATAGAGGGCTTGGTGCTCTTGATTAAATGCCAATCACATACCCTCATACATGATTTAATCTAATGAAAAGCCACAATCTCATTGATCCTGAATTCCTTAAAACTGTTAAGTCTGTTGAATTTCAAGTAGGATATGAAATTCTATTTTATCCATATGAAGCTCATTGGGGCTTGAACCACTCTCAAACATCCTGACTCTTGAGTCATTTCATCGTAATGTTAAAAATTTAAGTAAAATGATGAAAATGAAAGATAAAGGAGAATGTCTCTTTTACTTTAAAAATTTAACATCATCATGACGGGGCATCTAGGAAGCATTTAAGGAGCATCAAGGGAGCACCTTGGGAGTGTCCGGCAAGCCCCATCCCAACTTAAGTCAAAGATTTTTTTTTTAAAACAATTTAGAACCTCGCGGAATCGCCCATCTCCCTCTGGATCCACTGGCGATCTGCGCGGATCTGTGCCGAAAACTCCATGGATCCCCAACCTATCCTTTTCTGGATTCACGGATCGAGAATCTAGAACCGTGGATCGGCCTTGTGTGGTTCCAGATTTCCAGGAATCACCTCAAAACGACGGAACTGCAGATTTGATTTTCAAATCCGCGGTTCCGTCGGTGGATTCCTTAAGGATCGATATGGGGCGCGGTTTCGACCTTGGATCCTTGGGGGCGGGGGGAAGGCTTGTGCAACAATGACCACCGATCATCCACGTACTCATCGGCATGCCACTGCACACTGCGACATACCCCTGTACACTGCTGGATACCCCTTGCTATTGCTGTACCACCCTGTACCGTCCCATGCCTTGTCTGTGTCAAGGCACCAGTCACTCCTTGCGTGTACTCAATGTGATGTAAGACACTCCTACTCCACAATACTGTCCACACACTACAATACACCACCTTGCACCGTCTGGTGGCCTGCCAATGCCTCCTCCTCCGACAAGCTCCTGCCAAGGTATGTTGATAACCCCGTGACCCTGCGTACAAATGTCGTACCAAGACAATCCAAGGAGTCTGTCCATAAGCTGGTTGGCAACTGGAGCTAACCGAAACTCCCCTAGCGAATGTGCATGCTCAACTGCTAGGTCAATTGTACCTTCCACGACATAGTCAACCGACTTGCTTGGGAAACGATAAGTAGTTCCACCCGGATCCCAATGCTAGTCTGGGGTACCTGTATTCCCAGCGCCTGGAAACTCTTGTTGAACTACACTCTGATCCACCACCATCTCGATAATCCACTCCACCGGGTAACAACTCAAAATCTCTCGCCATCCAACCCCAACATGCAGATGCTGCACCCTGTGCAACTCCGATCGTCTCATCCCACTATCCAGGTCAACATATGAGATCTGCCTAGGTGGCTCCTTCTTTCTCTTTCCAATGGGAAGAGGTGACCCAACAGTGCTGCTATCCCTGTTTATGTATGCCTGAAGGGGGCTGCTTTGACACTCAAATGTGCCCTCCAACTGTACCATTAGGGGATCCAACCGTTCCCCAATGTGGGCCAACTTGGCCGCTGACTCGGCACAAACAACTCTCATGCCCTCCAACTCCTCATTCTGCGACAAAATAGCCTCTCATATCGATGTGGCCTTCACTTTCAAAACTAGAAGGTCGGCTCGAAGCTGATGACACTGCTGTATGCTACCATCGTCCAATACCTCTATATCTCCTAACGCCTCATCAAAGGTGAATACATCTCCTAGCACCTCACCCATTTGTGATGTGCTGCTATCACCCGAAGACTCGTACACTGTCCCGATCATCACCTCAATGGATGGCACCACTGGGGTAGGCTCTACTCTCTCTATTAGGAAGTCTCCAACACGGGTGACCCCTGCATCATACTGGGTGTATCCACATGCTCGCCATGATCTTGTGTGCCCTCATTCTCCAAGTGAAAGGTAACCATTCTGATGGCTTTCCCCTCTGTTACTCGGTTAAGATGGAAAAAGGTATCCAAATTTTCCACCCGATCTCGAGTCATGCACTCGGTGGATCCATCATACTTGGGAAAAGGTATCCTCCCAATGGTACGCTGCAACTCTGAATTTTGCGTGCTAGACCCCCCACTGTTCCTGCCTTTTTCATCCTGCCTGAGTTGGTAGTAATTTCTGGAGGACAAGGCTGCTTTGAAGTTTTCCCCCATGGACTGCCATTCTCGGAAATAATCTCCCATGGGTATATGATCATGCTGCCTACCTTGCTCACTCGGTATTGATAGTAGAAATGTAGGCATTGTGGTCCTGGTTGGCCTACTGAAGGCTGGCGAGTGAGTGGCTGGTAAAGGGTGAGCACACTGTTGTGAGACCCTTGAAGTCTCCCCAAATAGGAACTCATGATGGATGCTCTTATCCCTTTTCTGTTGCTTGATTCCTTCCAACACTCCCTTCTGTCCTTTGGTTAAATCATTTAGGGCCTTTAAGATGCTACCAAATGTCACTTCCTCTTTTCTCCTTGACTCCCCCATATTTGCCACCTCTACTGCCTTTGGTGGGTAATGTTCTGCCTACCCTCCTTGTTCATAGAAAAAAATCCCTGTGGCTAAGCCAAGAACGAACCTCTGATACCATTGTAATATCCCATATGGGGATTAACAATAATAAAAGTGCAAATAGATAAGTAATTACAACAAAAATGAAAACACCATTAAAACATGCAAACTGGAACCAAAATCACTGTTGAGCTATTTTATTAATATATTGGGAAAGAGTACAATGGAGGTGCTGGAAAGTTTGCACCTGGCCTGCTCAAAGCAGGCTTGAAGAACAACTCAAACCCAAGCGAAAACTCTGGCTGAAAGTGCCTCTACGTGGCTCAATTTTTGTGTTGTCGAGCTTAAAAATGTTGCTACTGGTTGAATTCAGATTGCTGGTTGGGTTGCTTCCTCTGCTCAGAAAATTCCAAGCTTTTAACCCCAGACTCTACTCACCAAACCCACAAAACCCGCGAAAGAATTGGTCAGATGTTGACCCCGAAATTTTGGCCCAATTTCCTCTAGCTCCTCTAGGTGTCTGCTGTGTTAGGATCCCTGTTTGATGCCTCAAACCTACCTAGAGAATTATGTCATATTAATGTTGGCTTCTCCTCAATAAACCCAGAAAAACCCAGAAAGGGTTCGCCCAAAGCTTGACTTCGGAATTTGGCCCTCTTGGGCTTGGCTTATTATGCTGCTTGGTAAATCGAACCTCTAGATGAATCTGCTGGACAATGCCTCTGTAAAGCTACCAAAATCCCTGGTAGGAGGTGGCTAACCTCCCCTCCAATTCTCTTGTTGAAACTCCGCTGCTCTCCACACTCCCGGCACCCACACCGAATTGAATTGCGTAATCATGGCACAGTCTGCTCTACCTCTGCGCAGTCCTGAAGGGGCTACGCTCTTGTTGTTGTTGTTGTTGTGTAATTCCCTCACCAAAATGCAGAATTCCTCTCTTGAGCGGGCACTCGAAGTCCCTCGAGGTAGAGGTTGAGAGCTCCACTTGAAGATCTCGTGTGCTAAATAGCACTGTAGACTTGGCCAATCACGCGTTGTCCTCCCAATATCAGTCAACAATCACATAAACAAGAAAGTAAAATGCTGATAGAACATACCAGTAGATCGACAGAAGACAAGCCAAAATATCTAAGTGTGTTGGTGCGTATGGCGGTCAGCAGGATGCTTCAACTAGCAAAGTCTCAATACGGTCAGCCAACTAGAAGTGTCACACAACCCTCTAAGATAGCCAGATCAGTCAACCCCAAAAGTCAACGCTGTTAGTCAACGATCAACGCAAACAACAATAGCAGCAAGGTCAACGCAGCCAAGTCAAAGTCAACGTCCAGCCTCAGGAATTGTGCCAAAAAATGCGGATTGAGGAAATTGAAAGATTGGGAGAGTTTCAGGTCAATTTGACCATGCGTTGACCAAAGTCAATGCTAGTCAACACTGCAGTAGAAACCCTAGACTGAAAACAAAATTTTCTCCTTGCTCCAATTTCCCACGTGTGAAAAGAAGAGCCTCCAAGGTGATCGAACCAATCAGATGAGGAGAGAGAAATGTGTGAGGATGTGATGAGTGAAAATATCCTCCAACATTGACCAATTTATATCCATCAATGAGGTTGTGTGACACAACCACTGGGGTTCCAAACCTTCAGGCCGACCTGCACATACTTTGAATAAATTCAAAATAAATGTTCTGCTCATCGGATCAAGATGATCTTTAGATCGATCTTGCACCTCTCCGAAAGAGGAGTCCAATAAAAATATTGGCTCTTCATCTGAGCATCACAACATGGATTTTGGACCTAGTTGTCCAAAATTAACACCAGTGAAGACTTCTGCAATAGTCTTATTGTCTAAGGCCTGATGAGGAGTTTTGTTTTGCACATAAACAATAGTATTTGCAGCTTCTCCCCACAGAAACTTTCGTATTTTTTTATCATGTAGCATGGCTTTGACTGCTTCCATAATGGTTCTATTCTCTCTTAGCCACACCATTTTGTTGTGGATTGTACAACGTAATGGTTTCTTTCTTTATTCTGATGCCTTTGCAAAGTTCATTAAAATCATTGGAGGTGAAATCTCCCCCGTTATTAGATCTGAAAGCTTTAATCAACTTTTCAGATTGATTTTCAATCAATGTCTTGAAATCTCCGAACATGTCAAATGCTTCCCATTTCTTTTTCAAAAAGAATATCCATGTCTTGCGAGAAAAATCATCAACAAAAATCATGAAATACAAGTAGCCATGAAGAGAAGTAACAGGGATAGGTCCACATAAATCAGAATGTATGAGTTGAAGTACCTGACTAGCTTTTGGTCTGCTTGAAGGGAATGGTCCCTTTATATGCTTTCCACTTGCATATCCTAGGAAAACTCCTCCATGATCGATTATGATGTCAGGCATTCTAGAAACCATATTCCTTACATGAGGTAAGGCTTTGTAGTGTATGTGAGTGAATCTTTTGTGCCATTTCTCACACTGACGATCGATATCATGGACCTATGCATGAATGGGTTTATCATTAACTTTGTAAAGCCCTTCACATTTTGAGCCAAGAGTGAAGGCTTCTCTCATACTTGAGTTCAAAGACAACGTTTGAGCTTTTCCATTAATAAAAGAAACTTTCATTTCTTTATCTTCTAGAGCAGATATGGATACAAGATTATTTTTCAAACCAATTACATATAAAACTTCTTGCAGAAAATAGATTTTCCATCATCTAACTGAAATGAAACTGAACCATAACCTTTAACCCAGTGAGTAGAATTATCTCCATGTATAACATTTAAATTAGTCTCCCTCTCAACTAGATTAGAGTGTTTCTTTGTAACTAGTAAAGTGTTTGGAAACACGACTATTTGTTGATTTTATAACATTGGAAAGTGTTCCAAGTCTCATATTCTGGGAGGAGGCTTGGACATCAATATTCTAGATAACCCAGAAACTGTTTGTGGAAATTTCACTCGGTTCATGCTTTATTAAAATAATTAATTATTTTAAAGTGATCCCTAAGTCTAAACTTAGGGAAATTAAATAATTAAAGGGTATTAATAAAGCAGAGTGTGAATCTTCTAGAAAACAAAGATCAAGTCATGTTTTAATCTCAGCCATTGATTAGAGATTTAATCTGGTCCGTTGATTCATCAACGAGAAGACTATAAGAGAAGACTTGAGGGTCATTTGGAAAGTAAGTCGAGCACGCACTCAGTACTCGAAAGAAATCGATTCTGAAGGAATACAGTTTGATTTCAGAGGGAGAGGTTGTAGAGGCGAAGTTGCGGAGGTAGAAGGAGGAAGGGGAAGTTAGCAGAGAAAGAAGAAAGTAGGAGGAGGACGCAGAGGGGACAACGCTGAGCAGCAACACTGGTCCTCCACGTAGAGTGACGCAGTCCAGCGCAAAAGACCACGCAGAGTGACGCAGAGGGAGAAAGGGTGCCTCCAGTGTGTCAGAAATTCTTTCGAAGGGTTCGAAAAAATGATCTCAGGTGTATTCTAGACATCTGCTTGTCAAATTTCTGTAAATGATTTCCACTACTGAAGAATATTACAAATTTTCATCTGCTGCACCAGTTTTCCCGTATTGGGTTTTTTGGGAACAATTGTCGAAAAATAACTATGTTCATGTGATTGTTTCTATTGCGTTATATGTGTTCTATTTGATTTTCTACTTATGATTAAGTGAATACTGCAGTTATGTTTATTTCAAAATTTACTGAAAGTTTTTGTAAATAACATATAATAAATAAGTAGGCGAAATAAATCAATCACTGTAGTAGTATTTCAGCTTGAAAATTTTCACATTACCAACTAACCAGCTATCAAATGAATCTGCTGAAGAAGAATTGGAAAGAGCAGAAACAATAAAATATTTAGTTTGAGTTTCCGCTACATTATTTCTATATCTTCAATTTCATGTTTTCTTAGGTTGGTCTTTTCTTTGATTTTCAGAAGTGTCTTTTCTATAATCGGTTGTTTTTGAATTTGGGCACTTTTCTTCTTTCTTTATTGTCACGAGAAAAATGACTATTTTGACAGTTAAAGAATCTAACTTTTGACATGTCTAGATTCCATTTATTTGATTTGAAAGCATATTTCTTTTTATTACCTCTCTTTCTTTTGTCATAGGCCGACAATGCAGTAGGTTCTCCTTCTTCATGATGTGGAATTCTCCCTCTGGAGATCATTTTGGCCTCCTACTGGATACACTTTACCAGGAGCTCATCAAATGTGAGAATAGTGTTGATGGTGGTAAAAATATCTCAAACAGGAGAAACGCCTCCAAGCGCAATCAACACTATTTCTTTGTCGGGTACAACTTCACCAATTGTTGTTGACAGTTGATTCTTGATTTTGGTGATTCTCTGGAAGTATGTTTGAACTGTCTCTCCTTTGTTCATCTTGATGTCCTTCAGTTGATTCTTCAAGACAATAATCTGGTTAAAGTTACTAATTGCAAACATGCCAATTAGTTTGTCATACATTTCTTTAGCTTTCTTCAAACTAGAAACATAAGTAATGAGATGATCACTAAGAGAATCAAGAATAATTTTTTTAGCTTTGATTTCACCCTTCTTATGTTTGGATTTGACAACAACACTTGAATTCTTTGGTGGATCAATTATTGTGCCTTCAGCATACTCCAGAACTTCGTGTTCTTCAAGAGTGATATCTAGCCTTGGTTTCCATGGACCAAAGTTTGAAGCATCATTCAACTTCTCCTCTAACTTGAAGTATGACGAAGTCATCTTGATCAAAAAAAGATTTGGTAGCAAGTGGGGTCTCTTAAGGTAATCTTTGGTCTCCTTGGACTTGTCTTAACGAAGGCTCTGATATCATGTTAAAATCTGAAAGTTCTATGTAGAAATTTGAAAATTCTTTGCAGAAACTTGAAAGTTCTCTGTAGAAAAATGAATGTACTTACAATTTTTTTTTTTTTTGGTACTTCGCAGAAAACTGAATGTACTTTGCAGAAAACTGAATATACTTTGTAGAATATTGAATGTACCTTGTATAAAATCGAATGTTTTATGTTGTTACAATTACTTAGAATGCATATTTCATCTTCACAACTTTTCAAATTAGCAATTGTAGATAGAACCTAAGTCACCGGGTTCGACGAACTTTATCCTTGGGATTTGAAATTCGCCGAACCTCAAACGATTTCGAACAAAATTGATTTTGTTCGCCAAACTCGATGCCGAACTCGAACTTGAACTTGATGCTGAATTCGAACCCGAACTTAATGCCAAACTTGAACGATTTTTTTAAAAAATTCGGTAAAAATTCGATTAGGTTCACTTGCAATTCGATTTGGTTTATGCAAATTTTTCTAACTGTCATAAATTTTTAGATTTTTTGAGATATGCCCAATGTACATACAATAGAATATATAAAGATGAATGTCACATTTATTTTTTAGCCTGCTTAAAATTGATTTTTTTATATATACATACTTTTTTCAAATTTCTATATGTCGAATTTTATGCCGAACTCTATTGGCAAAATTTTAGGTGCCGAACTTTATTCGAATTTTAAGGTCGTTGAACTCGAACACAAACACGAACGTGGTGACTTAGGATAGAACATAAACTTAAGGATCATATGCAGACAACCAAGCACAAATATGAGACATTGAGAGTTAGATCCAATGACCAGAGCAAAACCCACAAGGGGAAAACCCAAATGATTCTTCTTCTATTAGATTTTTTCAATTGTTCAACAAAGTACAGACAGTGAGAGAGAATTTTATGTCGAACTTTATCGGAAAAATTTTAGGTGCCAAACTTTATTCGAATTTTAAGGTCGTTGAACTCGAACACGAACACGAACGTGGTGACTTAGGATAGAACATAAACTTAAGGATCATATGAAGACAACCAAGCACAAATATGAGACACTGAGAGTTAGGTCCCATGACCAGAGCAAAACCCACAAGGGGAAAACCCAAATGATTCTTCTTCTATTAGATTTTTTCAATTGTTCAACAAAGTACAGACAGTGAGAGAGAATGAGAATGAATGAAGTCACCAATGTTTGACCAACTTGCAGCTGAAGTGTTTTTCTCTTTGCTTGAAGATCTCCTCCTTCTCTTGATCAGATCTTGTCCTTCACATTTGCTCTATCTCTTCCCTTGCTCTTACTCTTCACCAACTCTCACACTTCTCTTGCACACACTCAACTCTACCTCTTCTTCTTCACAATCTACATGCTTCACTCTACTCTCACTTTCTCTTGCTTAAATAGATGAGAAAAGAGAGGAGTTACAAAATGAATTCATTCCTTGAGCCAATAATAGGAGAATTGAATTCCATGAGGGAGGAGTTACTTGACGAGAAGTGTAATTCATCCCAAGAATAGAGAGATAGGTACAGTTGTCTTGAGGAGTTACAATTCGAATTAGGGAGAGAGAGAGTTACACTTAGACATGAGAGAATATTTGGTGAGAGTTATAAATCAAATTGAATGAAATAGTTACAAGTGCATTTAATAAAGAGGAGTTACACTTTTGTCATACATTGAACTAGTGAGGGAGAGCTACATTCTCTTAAGTGTGGAGTTACTATTTTATTCCAAGAGGGAGGTTTGATTTTCCAAGTAAGAGATTCTCAATTTAATTTACTTATTCCATAAAATAATTGTTTTTATTAATCCATTAAAGGTGAATGACTTTAGACTATTTTATAGATAATAGTATCATAATAATAATAATACTAGTAAGAATAAAAATATTAATTCTTGACTTGTATAATCACGATTGATTTGATTTTAAAGTGGATTCCATATGTCGAGATTATCCTTGATCATTTAGACATGAATTTCTACTTTTGGAAAGTCACTTCTAAATTGAGATGTGACTTACTATTTTTGGAAAGTCATATTAGAATTGTCAGGAATGAAATTTTGTTATTGGTGGTTCAAACATAACTGAAAGATATGATTTCTTCTAGGAGAAATTCATCCCTGTGCTACCAAATTTTAACAAACCGGAGCCATCCTCTTCCTCATGAAAAAGACCCTAGATTTGAGCATGCCACGAAGGTGAGGCCATTCACATCACTTATGGGAGATCATCCAAACCAGGGTGTACAGAAGGCAGTGGGAAAAATAATCCTCACCCCCTTTGATGGTTCAGCTAGGAGTTCCGTCAGAAAATGGGTGCAGGAACTGGACACATACCTCTGACTAAACCCCATGAGAGAGGTGGATGCCATTATATATGCCACTTGTCATTTGGCTGGAGATGCCATGGAGTGGTGGTACTGTGGATTGATCTCTTTCCTTCCCTTGTTGGAGGAGGCTCAATTCACTTGTTGGGGCCAAGTTCCCTTGTTGGAGGAGGCTCAGTTCACTTGCTGGGGCTGAGTTCATTAGCCGGGGGCCGAGATGAGATCATTTGTTGGAGGCCGAATTAGTTTGCAGAGGGCAAAATTTATATGGAGGAATTTGAGCTATTTGCTGGAGATGTTTCACAGCTTCCACAGATTGATCTTTTGCATGTAATCCCCTGAATAAGTTTAATAAGATTTTGGTTGTGCCTTTGGCTGTAAGTGTTTATTTCTTTAGCATACAAAGTGTTCGAAGAAAAGCTTGCACACAAAGTGCTTGTCAAAATTCATAAAAGAGAAATTTAAAATTTTTGCAAGGTGTGCTAGCATATTTTGGCTATGGAATATTACACAGTCCACCAAGCTATTGGATTTTGTTTCTTGTAATCATCTATGAGAGTTGATATAAACATGTGTCTGCTTCTAAAATATTGCTCATGGTTTCATTCATATTTTCCTACAAGATAATATGTTATTTTGAAAAAAAATATATATCTATGTTCTTGCATTTTTTATATACGGCTTTTCCTGAACATACCCATTTTGGTGGGGTCATGTTTCCAGGCATTTCTGTTTGGGAAACTTGTACATGTATCCACATTTTGTGCAACTTAGGTCTGACATGTTTTCCTTGTAACCTGCACTATTTTCCGGAAATTTCTATTAGACGTGTGCATATATCTGTTTCATTTGATCCAGAAAGACTGCATCATTTCTTCAAATCAAATCCATTGAAAAATCAGCTGAGTCTATCATATACACTGGAAAATCAGTTGAGTCTGTCAAATTCCAGGGAAATTATTGTATTCACTAATTATATATATTAAGTTCCCTCTTATCTTGTAAAATAAACTTATTTATCTGTAATGATGGAAGTAGCGTTTGCTTTCATCTTGCATTGGGAAAAGACTTTCTAGGCATGCCCAATTTTCTTTCTCAACTTTTCTATATTAACCAAGATCACTTGAATTTCTCATTGTAATGTGTTTTCTCCTTTATCCTTGTACATTTCCAATGCCCTATTTGAATTTGAAGGTAACAAATAATTACCAACTGATATTTCCTAAATTTTATGGATGTTGGAAATTCAAAATCTATGATGAATTTCTGATCTTGATAATTACTTGTCACCTAGCATTAACTAAATTTTCATCAAGCAATTATACTTCAGCATTTAAGAAGAAGCCACCGTGCACAAAAGACAATACCCAATTTTTACCCTGGGAAAACCCACAATGGGGGAAAACCCAGCAAATACTTCCTTATACAAGCATCTTCAACAAGAGAGACATAAAAGTCAAGACTATCGACAAACTAACCAGCAAGGTCAACCATCAAGTGTCCAAGTCAGCCCTCCTTTATCTGCCTGCAATAGAGAGAATTCGGTCCTCTTTCCACATAGTGAATGCCACAGAACTTTGGCCTATTACCACAGAGTTGAACCACAAAATCTCAGCCCCTTTCCACAATCATGAATCACAGAAACCTCGGCCCCTTTCTACAGAGATTAACCAGAGTCTCGGCCTTCATGCACAGAGATAGACCACAAAAGTTCGACCTTCTAGCACAGAGATAAACCACAGAAGTTTGACCTTCTAGCACAGAGAAACTCGGCCCTTTCCAAGATATTCAACTTGTCTTTGATCTTCGTTCTGCTCCTTGACTTCTTATTTTGCCTCAGATACGCTTGCCTCAGCTGAATATAGGCAGAAGGTCCAAATTGCACTTAAGGAGAGGTCGAATGTCTTTCTTATATAGTGAACAATTGGGTGCCAATGAGGCTGGGCCGACTTGGACAACTTGTGGAGGCAAAAAAAAATATTCAAAATTTAATTTTTTTCTTTTGCCAAGGTCATGAAGAACATGCCTTGTATTTTTCTTTGTCAAATACAAATAATATAATTTCTTTTTGAGCATGAAGAACATGCTTTAATAAATTTATAACTGATGAGAATATACAGTCTGAAAGCCAACCATAGTAACAAAATTCAACAATGGATGCTTGCACATGTTACCTATTAAGGCTGATTATCTCTAGAAGTGTCACTGCTGTAAAAGCTCATATTTATGTTATAATAATAAATTAAAATAGAATTGTATGGGTTGAACTATATACATAAGCTATGCTAAATTAGATGGCATTTCAATAGATGTATCTCTGCAATTCCTTTTACCTGAAAGGTTGTGTTTATTTTTCAGGTATATAGAAGAAAGGTCCTTTAGGAGGTTTGTTGAAGCTTGCTTAGAAGAGGCAGTTGTGGTTTACATTGATCATCTCCTTACTCAGGTAAGTATTATTGTTTCCTGATTGCTTTGCATCTTTTGTTAATACTATACACATGCCTCTTTGTAAACTTATTTCTCTCTTTTCTTATTCAGAAAAACTACATCAAGGAGAAAACACTTGAAAGGATGCGTGTTGATGAGGAAGTATTCTTGGATTTTTTCAGGGATTATATTGATTTATCTGTAAGCACACTGCCCTTGAAAATAAAATGCATTGTTCCATACTCATTCTGAATATAAATAAGAGGATAAGCAGTTCACAACTTTTAAATCTTTTTCTTTATCCAAAGATGAGAATGTGTACATTCTCCACAGGATGCTTCTGCTGGGAAGAATATTTTTTCAGATTGTATTATAGAATCTCAACTAATGGAAATGCTGGTCTAGTTGAATCATCAGATAGATAGGGCCGAGTTTGTTGGGAAGAAAGGTGTCTTGACAAGAGGGCAGTTTGACCAGGTTAGACCAGAGTTGTATTGCTGGTCGGTCTGACTTTGTATTTGACTTAGATGTATTCTTGTTGAATTGAAGAATTTCTCCAAGGAAAGGGTTGTTGGGTTTTTCCCCTGGTGAGTTTTCCCTGGGTAAAATATTTGTGTTACTTGTCTGACTGTCTCTTTATTATCCCATTGACATTTTGTGTAAATGTTTTATGATGAATGTGAATGCAAGGAAGATTAATATAAGAAATCATAAGAACCAAGCAACAGAGAGAACCAACCAAATGGGGAGTATCAGGATGTAAACAGCCACTGTTAAACCAAGGAGTTAATACCAGGGAATGATTTAATAAAATAAAATAAAAAACTGAAACATGTAGACATGCCACAACTTTGTTTCTTCCTCCCTGTCATTGATTAGTATTAACCATAGTAAAGGCTACCACCATGGAATCATCACCACTTTGGAAAGGAGCCATTTTAAACTTGTGTATGGATGGCTTCATTATCCTCTTCTAAAAGCCAAGGCATGTAATAGGGCTTCTAAAATCCAATTCAAGCTCCTGCAATGCATTGTCAAGTTTAATGTTAATATCATAAATTTTCCTACATCTTGTTAATTTTAGGGTTAGATTGTTCTCTGTTGAAAACAATTGCATTTTTAAAACTGTTCCACAATTTACACATTACATTCACCCCATATCATTAGAAGCAATTATAAAGAGAGAACAATAACAACAACTATGCAGTGGAACAATGAAGAACAATAGAAGAAAAACATACACAATAGAGACACCGGGATTTAGGTCAAAGACTAGGGCAAAACCCCACAAGGAGGAAAATCCAAAAATATGTTAGAAATATTGAGAGGGGGGTTGTTAATTTTGGACAACTAGGTCCAAACTCCATGTTGTGATGCTCAGATGAAGATGCCAATATTTTTATTGGACTCCTCTTTCAAAGGGGTGCAAGATCGATTTAAAGATCATCTTGGTCCGATGAGCAGAACATTTATTTTGAATTTATTTAAAATATGTGCAAGTCAGCCTGAAGGTTTAGTTCCCCAGAAGTTGTGTCACACACCCTCATTGATGGATATATATTGGTCAACGTTGGAGGACATTTTCACTCATCTCATCCTCACACATTTCTCTCTCCTCATCTAATTGGTTTGATCACCTTGGAGGCTCTTCTCTTCACATGTGGGAAATTTCAGCAAGCATCAATTTTCTGTTTTCGGCCTGGTCTCTGCAGCAGCGTTGACCAGTGTTGACTTTGGTTAGTCAACGAAGGTCAAATTGACCTGAAACTCTCCCAAACTTTCGATTTTCCGAATACACATTTTTTGGCACAATTATAGAGGTTGGACGTTGACTTTGACTTGCCTACGTTGACCTAGTTGCTGCTGCTGTTTGCATTGACCCTTGACTAACAATGTTGACTTTTGGTTGACTTTTGGGTTTGACCATTTTGGCTGTCCTAGAGGGTTGTGTGACACTTCTAGTTGGCTGACCGTATTGAGACTTTGTTGGTTGAAGAATCTTGCTGACCGCCATAACGCACCAACACACTTATATATTTTGGCTTGTCTTCTGTCAATCAACTGGTATGTTCTATCAGCGTTTTACTTTATTGTTTATGTGATTGCTGACTGATATTGTGATAAAAAATAAAATTGCATCAAGCATAGAACATCTACAAAAATTTACAGGGGTGAATCAGTATTTCTCTTTCTTTTCAATTAGTTCAGTTATCATTCAAACACATTTAGAGCGTGAACATAAAATATCACATCACATCAAGACCGTGCACAAATTTTGGCTTTAACAAAATCTTGTTATGTCATGTGTGGTGTACATACAACAACAATTTACCAGGAAGGTCTGGAAGGAAGAGAAACACTCCCTAAGGTTTTCCTAGCAAGCTGAAACGGAAGCAAATGCTCTCTTAGTGGTTGGGATTCCGTACTAGGATAATGGCCCAAGTACAATGGATTGTTGCCCCTACAACTTCCACTACTTTTTCTATTTCCACACTACCACTGTTCACTGCTGCCACCTCTGCTACTGCTGCTATGGATGACTGCTCAATCTCTCTGCTACTCATTGCTACTCCTGCCTCTACTTCTACCATTGCTCCAACTGTCCACTGCAACCACTTTTCCTTAACCACACTTCTACCACTTCTTCACTTCATTGAAACCACCAGCTATACAACAACTGTTGCTTCTCATCACTATTGTCAAGTCACAGTTATTGTTGTCTCCATAGCCTCATCACTGTCACTGCTAAACACCACTGTTATTGTCAATCTGAAATTTTTGCCATCAAGGGTTACAAAGTCAAGGTTATGTCATTTGATTGTGTAGGTCACTGTCATCATTATCATGAAAACAACACTGCCACGTGGATCAAGCTTCTCATCATATGTATTAAGGTCGTTGTCTAGCTATACATTAAGGTTCAAGATTACTGTTTGCGAAGCGTTGTCTTTTATCTTGGTAACAAGCTTCACTTCAAGCCATCCACTGTAATGATTTGATGTTGCAGTAATGCTTTAGGGTGATGGCGTTGAAAAATTTCTAACTAGGTTCAGTCTTCATAAGTATGAAATGGATTTTTTATTCTTGTAGATTATCAAATGAAAAGAAAAATTCTATGTTGCATCGGTTCCCGAACATGGGGGTGGGGTTCTCGAACCCAAGTCCTGGATTCGGGTACGGGTGCTTTTGAGAAGAATCCAAGAGAACCGGATTCTTTTGTGAAGAACTGGGTTCTCGAAAAGAAAAAATTGGGTTCTTGTGTGAAGAACCTGTGAAGAACCCAGTTCTCCAAAAAAAAAGTGGGTTCTTCTGCCTTAATGGGTACGGAGAACCCTGAGGATGGGTACTTAGAACCCAAAAATCGGGTCCTTTGGGTTCTCGATGATTGATTTTGACTAAATTTTTTTATAATTTTTTATTGAAATTTAAAAATTAAAATTAATTTTTTAAAAATATTAAGTTTTAACAAAATTACAAATTAAAACTTTGAATTAAAAAATTAAAATTTTTAATTATTGAAATCAAAATGAAAATCGTAAATACAAAGTCTAAACCTAAACTAAGTTCTTACTTCACTTCATTTCATTGAGTTCATTCATTCGACCCAGGGAAGAGTTCATTGAGGTATTCGTTCGACTGATATTCAAGCAGGGATGAGAGGTCAAGGTATCCATTCGACAGAGAGGCGGAGGGATTCAAGCAGGGATGAGAGGCGGAGGTATCATGGCGGCAGAGGCATTCATTCATGCAGGGACAAAAGACACAATATATAGGGACAGAGGCATTCATTCACGCAATACAAGCAGAGGGAGGTGACATAGGATGGGAGGGAGGTATACACGCAGAGGACAGGAGGGAGTAGACGGAGGCGACAAAGGGAGGTATTCACGCCTTCTGTGAACTGTTATAACTTATATTCAACAGAAAAACATCTTTTCTTAAGAAATGACATCAACATATAAACTGCACACTTAGATGGTAGATGTTTATAGTTTAAAAAATGCGAAAATTTGATGTTTACTGCTGTGAATGAGGAAGTGTGAGATATCTCCAAAATGGGCATTGGAGAGTCTGGATTGGATATTTAAATTAATGTGGAATTCCACTCCATTTGAAGCCTACTTATTACTACTTTGAGAAAACTTAAAAGAAATATGATAAATCATAATATCCTATGAACAAAGAACCAACTAAGGCTTGCCTCCATTCTTTCAGCAAATTCAGAAATTTACCCTTTTACAAGATCCATAAAACTTGACCCAAGCCCAACTATGAGGATCATAAACAATATAATTTTTTTTTATAACTACTGAGTAGTACTTGTATGACCATTATAGAGAGGAATTGAAACTGTAAATCATAAATATTTTAGTTTTCTTGTTTAAAGTTGAAAAATATACAAATTCATATATCTTATAAATTATAATTGATAAATTTATAACTTATAAAATATAATATTATTATATTTATATATTGTATATATAAATTATAAATTATAATATACCCCCAACGAACCCACGCACCCTGTTTCAAAAATGACGTACCCGTCCCAGTCCTCGTCCTTGTCCCTGAACCCACGTTTCCTGGCAACATAGGAAAAAATATTATTATTATTTTGGAGCATGGGTTTCATGCTCAAGTTCTTTTATTTTATAGGTCAAGCACCCATTGAGTGCTTCTAGGATTTGTCCTAGGTCAAGAAATCAAAAGGGTCAATAAGTTGAAGACCCCACTAGGCACATTGTAACTTGTAAAAAAAATTATTTGTCTTTAAAAGTGTCGAAATACCCTCCAAGACCAAGTGAGGTTGATAGCTAGCAAATTGGCCTAAAAGAAGAGCCACTTGAAGAAGCCTATATATAGAGAAGAACTCGTTCTCCATTTGGAACTCACACTCATCACTTGTTCGCTACATCACTCATTCTAGTGAAGAAGAGGAAGAAGAAGGCAACGAAGAAGAGGATGGTCGAAGGAGATTTTTTTTTTTTGGGCTAATTTTCTCTCTCACGTGCTAAAGAGGACTAGTGTTTATGCGCAGACCTAGGGCATCCATCTCCGAGTTCGATCTTGAAGAAAAGGAAGAAAAGAGGTCAAGCGAAGGTCACCAAGGGTCTCTCTGAAGCTCCAAGAGTTAGGGAAAGGTGAGCGAAGGTCAGAGGAACCAAGCTAATAAGTGAAAAGGAAACACAAGCAGTTATCAAGTAATAGGGAATTAAACATAATCATTGCCCTATTGAATTCTCAACATGGTATCAGAGCTAAGGTTGGTTAAGGGAATCATGAAGATCTCCTCTACATTGAAGAAGTTCATCAAGAATACTTCAAAGGTAGCAAGCTATTTCAAGAAAGGCATCAAGGAAGTATGGAGTCTCTTATTCTCTTCAAAGAAGGAAGTAATCAAGGAAAAGGATGACGGTCTCTTCTCGTCACTCACCGGCACATTCCAAGATGAGAGCATTTGGGTAATCGAGAGTGGTGCATCTAGGGACATGACAAGTCATCAAAAACAATTGAAGACCGTATTAAAGGGAAAATCTTCTTATTCAGTGGAACCTGGAGATAACAAGAGCTATCCCGTGAGAGGCCTTGGATCAACTTCTATAGAGTTAGAGAATGGAAGCAACATTCACCTCAACAACATTCTATTTGTTCCAAGTTTGCATAAGAACTTACTTTCCATTTCAAGTCTAGAAGATAAGGGTGATAGAGTAGCCTTCATTGATAGAAAGGTTGTTGTATGGAGTAAAGACTCAAGTATAGAAAATGCTAGAGTCGTTGGTATTCGAGAAGGAAGACTTTATAGGATGATATATCCTCTAGCTCAAGCCTTGGTTCACATTGAAATTAGCCCATGTGAACTATGATAGAAGATTTGGGCATCTTCATTTCAAGATCCTCCCATCTCTAAACACCATAGTAGATGGAATACCTAAGTTGAAAGAAGATCATGAAGGAGTATGTAAGGGATGTGCATTGGGTAAGAATACCAAGAAACCATTTGGAAGCAGTGCTTCACAGTCAAAAGAAATCTTGAATCTCAATCACTTCGATGTATGTGGCCCAATGACTCCTAAATCACTTTGAGGTCATCTATATTATGTCACATTCATAGATGACCATTCAAGAAAGACCTGGGTTTACTCAATGAAAACCAAGGACGAAGTATTTACAAAATTTCAAGAATTCAAAGCTGAAGTGGAAAACCTTACAAAAAGAATCAACATATTAAGATCTGACAATGGAGGAGACTATACATCCAAGGAGATTATAGCATTCTGTAAGTAATCTGGGATTAAGAGTGAGTTGATAGTCCCATATAATTCCGAACAAAATGGAGATGCAGAACGAAAGAACCGAGCCATTGAAGAAAGTGTAAAGGCAATGTTACATGATCAAGATCTACCAAAATTCTTGTGGGGAGAAGCTACAAAGAGATCAATATATATTCAAAATAGAAGTCCCCACAGGTCAGTAGATAACAAGACTCCCGAAGAAGTATTCACTGGAAGAAACCAACTGTAGACCATCTCTGTATCTTTGGGTGTCTTGTATATATTCATATACCAAAGGACAAAAGGAAGAAGCTAGATCCATCAGGCATGAGTGGAACATTTGTTGGTTACTGCGATTCCTCTAAGGCCTACAGAATCTACATAAAGGAAGGACACCATATGGAAATAAGTCAAGATTTCATATTTGACAAGAGTATTTCTTTCAAGAAATCTAAGGAACTTCCCATGGACTCTGATGACGAAGAACTTCTAGTATTTGAAGAGGAAGTTAATAGGGAAGAAGAAGAATCTCATCATGAAGATGAGGGTCTCAGTGAACCCATTCAACTTGTGGTCCTCCTTGAAACAAGAAAGAGACCAAACTGGTTGAAATCTACACTACTTAATGCAGAAGGTCATGGGGCAACACAAGGCTCATTTAGAGAAAGTAAGAAACCCAAGAGATATTTTGGGTATGTTGCATACATGACAAAACTAATAGAAGCTGAGGCATCCACTTTTGAAGAGGTTGTCAATCATCAAGAATGGAAGGATGCCATGAATGAAGAGTATCAATCTATAATGAAGAATGGAGTTTGGGAGATCGTACCAAGGCCCGAAGACAAATCTGTGGTAACTTCCAAATGGATTTACAATATTAAACATGCGGCAAATGGAAGTATCGATAAATATAAGGCAAGATCTATGGCTAGGGGTTTCTCTCAACAAGAAGGCATTAATTATGAAGAGACATTTGCTCTGACAACAAGGTATACAACGATTCGTTCATTGGTCTCTCTGGCAACATTGATGGGATGGAACATCCATCAAATGGATGTCAAGATTGCATTTGTAAATGGAACAATTGATGAGGAAGTCTGTATAGAGAAACCCTCGAGATTTGAAGTTAAAGATAGGAAGGCATAGGTTTGCAGATTGAAGAAAGCATTATATGGCCTCAAGCAAGCACCAAGGGCATGGTATGCTAGAATGGATGCATACCTACAAAGAATAGGATTTGCAAAAGGTTCTGTTGATCTGAACTTGTATATCAAGGTTGTAGATGGAGAACATGTAATCGTTCTTTTGTATGTAGATGATCTTCTCTTAACAGGTGTAGAAGGTCGAATTGAAGAATGTAAGAAGCAATTGGCAGCAAAATTTGACATGAAGGATCTAGGGCTGATGCATTACTTTTTGGGACTAGAAGTCTGGCAAGGACCTGATGAAATTTATCTAGGTCAAGGGAAGTATGTGATCAAGATGTGAAGGAGGTTTGACAGGATGCATAGCAAACCTATGACCACTCTGATGATCACAAACTTGAAGAGATTAAGGAGTTCTGAATCGATCCCTATGGATCCTTCCATATATAGGCAACTGATTGGCTCACTGATGTACTTGGTGAATACTCTATCAAACATAGGTTTTGCAGTAAACATTCTCAGTCAATTCCAACTGGAGCCAAAACATGATCATTGGATAGCAGCAAAACATATACTGAGATATCTGCAAGGAACTATCCACTATTGCCTGAAATATGATAAGAGGAATGATGTCCACTTGGTTGGGTATATAGATTCCAACTGGGGAGGCAATGAGAAGGATGGAAAGAGCACTATAGGAGGATGTTTCAGTTTGGGATCCTCCATGATATCATGGATGAGTAGAAAGCAAGACACAGTTGCTTTGAGTAGCGCTGAGGCTGAGCATGTTGTGGCGTGTGAAGTAAGCAAAGAAGTGGTCTGGTTAAGGAAACTGTTATCCGACCTATCCAAAGGATCGATGGACCCTACAATGATATATTGTGACAACACCAATTGTATACGATTGTGTGAGGACCCAACATTTCAGGGAAAGACAAAGCATATAAACAACAAGTATCACTACATTCACGAGCTAGTTCAAAATGGTTTTCTGCAGCTACAGTATATCTCCACTAATGAATAGGTAGCTGACACATTCACGAAATCTCTTCCTAACAAGAAGCTTGTGTACTTGAGAGCATAGTTTTAAAAAACGGAATCAGGTTCCGACCAGGCCGAGGGTCGACTCGGACTCCGACTCCGAATCGGTAATGACTCGGTCGACTCGGTTTCAATGACTCGGTTTTTGTAAAAAATACATTAAATATTAATTTTTTTGTACAAAAACATAAATTTAAAGATTTTTATTCATGTTTCCAAACACAAAGCATTACAATATAGACGAAAGACAACATATGATCAAAGTAGGCTCATGAATATATCCATTATATCAAAATTGCACTCAATGCACTGTCCAAGGACCAATACATGATGATGATATAGAGATCAAAACAAAAAACATAACTAAGGAGGCTCTAAATGGCCTCTACAACAAAACATGTGACAAGCCAATGTCCTCTTCCTCAAACTCTAAATCAGAGGGGGAAAACGCTCGCTCCGCACCCTCCTCTGAATCAACATCCTCAACTGGAACTATACCCTTGCCCTTACCACCTTGAGAATCAGATAGACGAGTTATGCATCTCTGTCGTGGCTGACTAGAGGAAGTGCCTGCACCTGCAACTGGATGGCTTGGGATTGGGTCTCCTACTAGTGGATCTACATTGAGCATAGTATCCTCCATCTCTAAATCGATGTCAATCGGAATCCCCCCATCTATGTCAAACTCTGGTGGACAAGACTCCACTACCCAATCTGATGTTGGATCAATATCCTCCAACACAATGGGATCTGAATCAGGTCTTTTGTTCAGCAATTGGTTGCGTCTTAGTCGGAGGTTGTACTGGACAAACACTAGATCATTTAACCGTTTTTGCTCCAAATGGTTTCTCTTCTTTGTGTGAATCCTCTCAAAGACAGACCAATTGCGCTCACACCCAGAAGCGCTGGAAGTTTGACTCAAAATGCGGATTGCAAACCTCTGCAATTCAGGACAGTGGCTACCAAATGCCTCCCACCATTGTGCTGCAAAAAATGAGTTTCAGTTAGCTCAACAATTTATATCCAACTTTGAAATTGAAATTATAAACAATTATACAAAATAATAAATTATAAAATATAAATTTGAAAATTGAAATTCTTTGTTTACCTGGCTCATCTGATTCCCTTGCAATCCTTGCAAGGTTCTTGCCAAAGGTACTAGTGGCTTGGCTGAACACAGAGATCTGATTGGATATCTTCAACTGCTCACTCTCTGTGGGGATCATCCGATCAATGCAGTCAATCAATCCATCTCTAACCTCTCCAGTCAAAGCTCTTGTTTCCTGAGCTTTATAATGATACCTTGGGTTCAGAAAATACCCAGCTGCATGTATCGGGCGATGGAGTTGATTGTTCCATCTCTGATCAATGATTTGCCAAATGGGCCCATACTTAGCCACTCTGTCCTTGTATGCTGCCCTTATTTGCTCCTTTGCTTGATCCATAGCCTCATAAATGAAGCCCTAGCCAATCTTTCCCCATCCACCAAGCGCAACACCTTAACCAGTGGCTCAGCAAGTTTCACAATCTTTGTTGCCTTTTTCCAAAATATTTATTCATTGACTTTCCTTTTCACATCTTTGCCATCCTGTTTGCGAGCCCACTGACATTCATTCCATTCATCACTAGAAAATATCTTTTGCAAGTTTCTATGTTGGGCAAGCATAGATTGCAATGTCAAAAAATGTGTTGCAAATCTAGTGATGGCGGGCCTAATAAGTTCCTTGCCTCTTGTGTATTTCCTCATCAGACTCAGAATCCATGAGTGATTGTAAATATATTTTGTGATGCATTTGCCATGCTCTATAGTGTTCTTGATCCAGTCTATTTTGCCAATATCCTCAAGCATGAGGTCAATGCAATGTGCAGCACATGGGGTCCAAAAGATGGTTGGGTGTTTTTCCTCTAACAATTTACCAGCAATAACATAGTTAGAGGCATTGTCTGTGACGATTTGAACAACATTTGCCACCCCCACCTCTTGAACAACCTCATCCAAACGCTGTAACAACAACTGTGCATCTTTCACCCTATCAGATGCATCAACTGATCTTAGAAACATGGTTCCCCATGGGAAAAAGACAAGAAAGTTTAAGATGGTATAGTTCCTCTGATCAGTCCATCCATCTGACATGATGGTACATCCTGTATGTGCCCATGAGTTTTTGAACTCTTTCAAATAATCTTCAATGTTCGAAATCTCTCTTTGCAAAAAAGATCCTCTTAACTCATGCATAGTAGGAGGTTTGAAGCCCTTTCTAGCAGCATATATGGCATCAAAAATAGGTTCATAATATGGTGAACGAGTAGCATTGAAGGGAATATCAGCATCATACCACCATCTAGCAATCTACTCACAAGCAACTTCTCTCAATTCTTTTTTCCAATGAGCATCTAAAGTGGGTTGCACAGTTGGAGGACTAGGACCAAATGCAGTTGCACTATCAGAGGGAGATGAGAGCACAAAAAAACTTTTGATAGTACCCTTATTTCTCATTGCACCCTTACCCTTTTCAGAAATAGACTCCATAGAGGGAGGAACATAGCGAAAGGGGTTTTTTGATGCATCAATGGAAGGGATAGATGAAGAACCCTCATAATCAAAAGATTCAAAACTTGAGTTGGCAGCCATCATATGTTGTAGATTCCTCTTCCTCCCAATTTCACCCTGTATTTCTTTTTGCCTATTTTTCTCTTGCTCATACTTCTCAAATTGTTCTTTCAACTGCTTCCTAATTTCCCCAATGTTTTCTGCTTGACATGAAGTAATTTGGCCTTTAACACCAGCCAACTGTAGTTTCAGCCTATGAATGCCCCCTCCACCCTCCTTTATTTTTTTTCTTACAAAATTTGCAATACATTTGATCACCAACCATTTCAGCATATGCCCAAGCAACATCTTTCGCTCTAGGGGCCATTTTGGACTGAGTTTTTGACTTGGAAAGAAAATGTTTAAATCTGAAAATGAAAACAAAAAAATACTATTCATTCTATGTTCATTTCTTTCACCAAAAACTATGTTTACCATTTTCAGATTTGCTAAATAAATAAAACAAACAAAGGTAGATTTTAGAAGAGAAAAAATAAATACCTCTAGCCTCTAGCCTTCTCTAGCTCAATGCTGCTCCAAAGCTTGCCCAATAAGCTCCTCATTGTTGCTCCAAAGCTTGCCCAAAAGACTCGTCAAAGCTACTCCAAAACCAACTCCACAACTCTTCAGAAAACCCTCACAAATGCTCAAGCAAATTGAATGAGAAAGATGTGAGGTATTGAGAGGGGTTGGGTTAGTTAAATAAGATGGGGAGGGGTTAGAAAGGCTAAAAAAAACCTGACAGAAAAACAAAATTCCATTTCAAGTCCGTTTTTCACTTTTTTTTGGGCCCACCGGCCGGCTGGAGCAACTCGACCGAGTTGCATCGGACCAGGCCGAGCCAGCCAAGCCGGTCAAAAAATTGGTTGGCTCGGTAACAAACCGGCTGCCTGACCGGTTCAAAGGCCGAGTCGGACCGGCCACTCCTTCGGCTCGGTCAACTTGGCCGATTCCGAGTCGGTTCGGCTTGGTATTAAAACTATGCTTGAGAGACAAGCTTGGCTTGATTGATCTATCTGCCCTAGTTGAGAGGGAGAGATAGGCACATCATTCTTGTCTTCACTTGGGAAGACAAAATGGAGGATTAGGTAACCATTTGGCATCCAATACTCTTTGAGGATGTGCTAGGGAATCCATGACAACAGTAGTCATGGACCGCAGGTATCATCAAATATTGCCGCAGAAAAGAGGCTTACAGAATAGGCTGCAAAATCTTCAAGTGATCCATGATGTCAACAGACGTGAATCTTTCCTTGTGCAAGTAGCAAATATGCATGAAATTGTTGTTCTTGTCTTGGAATAAACCTGGATTAGCCTCAGAATTCATGCTTGTTTCCATAGAAAGGTGTTTTAGGAAATGATCTTAAGTTCAGAAAACGAGTTCACCACAATATGTCCTAGTGAAAGATCATGGAATACATATCGGAGATTACCACAAAGATTTGCGATGAGGAAGACAAATCTAGGCTTCAGAACGCCTTTTCTACAAGTGGGCGTGAATAAATAGAACCACAACAAAAGGTTAGCGAAATAACATTAAATCTTTGCCACAGACTTAGACCCACGGATCTGTTACTAAGGGCCAAAGGAATTATTGGTTAGAGCACGAAATTTCAGCATAAATGGTCTTCAACTACTCGGATTTCTACCTTATCTCTTCATCCTTGAATCAATGATCTCAGTTTGAAAAATAGGTGTTGGTCTGGTTGAAATCGCCTTCAACTTGGTGTCAGAAACACTCAATGTATAGCCAAGGAAAAAATAATAAATATTAAGCTAAGAAATTCAGAATTTCAACCACTCCCTGGCCAAGAGATTTCAGAACATGCGAGAATATAATCAAACATTTTGTTGCTTCATATAGACCAAACCTACAAACATAAAATGAAACACCCCAAAAGAAAAAATAAATAAATGAAGCCGAAAAACCCTTGTGCCTAGAAACTTCAACTTTTGTCAAATACGCAAGGCTGAGAAGATGACCGCAAAGCTAAATGGATACACCTTTGAACGTAATAATTTTTTATGCTCAAATCATAGTTAAATGGGCCTCCTTTTATATAATTCGATGAGGGTTCTAGAATAACTATTTGACCCTTAAAATTCATTCTAATTTAAATTTCAAAAGGTGCCAAAAATAAAGCTGACCTCCAAATTCGACATGGTCACGGATTATTAAATTTTGGTCCAATAATGGGTGGACCCAACACAAAGGCTAATTCCCTTATAAATTAAGTTAAGTTGGTCCAACAAAATTTTGGAACATAATTTATTATATATATATATATATATATGTAAGAAACCAGATTCGCTCTTATAGGGCCACGTGTCCCGAATCCAGCTAATCGGACACATGTCCTTCCGATTGTGTTCGATCGTGTCCTGTACAGAGACGATCGTATCCCAATTCGCCGGACACGTGCAGCGGAAAAAAGTCCTCTGCAGCTTTTAAAAGGCTGGTTTGGCCATTCATTTTTCACTTTGTATTGAGAGTGAGTTTGCAAAGGAGCAAAGGAGCATTTTCAAGGAGATTCAAGCAACAAGTAAGTGCATTTTCTCTCTTTTTTTTGCATTTGGTTTGCATGTGCATTTTTTTTACAAATTTGTGCATTTTTTGTTTAATTTTTTACAACATTCATGGCTCAATCAAGGGCAACAGGGAAGGGGTAAAGGAAGGGGAAGAATGTCCCCATTGGAGATGCCCCTCCTATTCCACTTTGATCAGCATCTGCAAGTGTTCCATCTATTGGAAGTGGGGTTGCAACAACAGGTTCAAAAGACAACAACCTCAAGCTAACAAATATCCATTGTGGAAATATGTCACAAGAGAGAAAGGGCCAGGCAACAAGACGAAGGGAGGAGGCAATGTTGCTTGGAAACACATTTATTGCAACAATCATTTCATGAACACATATTACCGTGTGAAAGCTCATTTGTTGGCTTTACCAAGTTGTGGAAATGCAGCTTGTACACAGGTGTCTTTAGCAAAGAGGAAAGAAATGGAAAGAGAGGCATTTGTTGGTGTGGAAAATGTGGCTGCAAAAACTAAAAAAACCAAGAGTGATGACCCCCTTCCATTGTTGAGGAAAAGCAACAACAAGTTCCCATTTGAGAGTTCTAGTGGGGGACAAGCAGCAAAAAGAAAGACAATTGCACTTGGTCTAATGGACAAGATTTTCCAGAAAGAGAAACGGGAAGAGCTTGCTCTCACAATTGTCTTTTTTTTTCTATCAGAACTTCTTATCCTCCAATGTCGCATGCTCACCTCTATTTATTGAGAAGTGTCGAGCTCTAACTCAAGGGGCTCCATCAGGGTATGTGCTTCCTGGGTCAGAGAAGCTTAGAACCACATTGTTGACGAAGGCAAAGAAAGAGGTGGACAAAATGCTTGAGCCTATTAAATCAGCATGGCCAACATCTGGGGTTAGCATTGTTTCCGTTGGATGGAAAAATCCAACATGACACCCACTCATCAACTTCATGGTGTCTTCCTTAAATGGTCCAGTTTTTTTGAAATCAATGGATGCACCTGGACAATACAAGGATGCACAATATATGGGTGAGTTGTTTATTAAAGTTATTTGAAGATGTAGGTGTTGATTCTTGTGTGTAAATAATTATTGATAATGCACTTGTTTACAAGGTTGCTGGCATGATTGTGGAAGCTAAATATCCACAAGTATTTTGGACACCTTGCATTGTCCATTCATTGAACTTAGCAATTAGATCTATTTCTTCTTATTTGCTTTGGATTGGAAGCATTATTGAGGATGCACGACATATGTGCAACTTTGTACCAAACCATACAAATGCCCTCACTATCTACAAGGAGTACACAATTCTATCATTGTTGAAGATTACAGATACACAGTTTTCCTCTTCATTCGTCATTTTGAAGAGGTTGAGGGAGGTCAAGACCGCTCTTGGGGCCATGGTTATTTCAGAGTTTTGGTTTTTTTTGGAGAAAGACAGATCAAGAAGCCTTAAAAAGAGTGAAGGACATAGTGTTAGATGATGCTTGGTGGGAGAGGGTAGTGGGAGAGGGTAAATCTACTTATTTGGATCATGGACCCTATCATTTCTTTGCTTCGATTTGTAGATACAGACCAACCCATCCTAGGAGAGGTTTATGAGAGATGGGATTCCATGCTTGAATTTGTGAGGAGCATTGTTTTACAGAGTGAGTGCCTCGAGTATGAGACATCACCAGAGGCCTTCTTCACCACCATATAGGATATTCTTGTCAGCAGTTGGGAAAATAATTGAACACCTTTAAATTGTTTGGCTTACTCCTTGAACCCAAAATACTACAACCATGAGTGGCTGAATGGTTGACCTTCCCACAGATTCCCTCCTCACATGGATGGTGAAATCTCATAGGGGAGGAAAGATGCATTTAGGCGTATTTTTCAGGATAGAGCATCCCTTGAGGTGGAGGATTCCTTTGTAGAGTTTTCCATTGGCATTGGTCGATTTGCAGGATATGATGTGATTAGAGATAGGGGGCTAAGAAGCTCTATTCTTGGTGGGCAACTCATGGGGAAACAAGCCCTCCTCTACAACAATTAGCCATGAGGCTCCTCTCTCAGGTGTCTTCATCCTCTTGTTGCCAGAGGAATTGGAGCACATGGAATTTGTATAGTGTCAAGAAGAGCATGCTTGAGTAGTCCAGGGCAGAGACAATGGTGTATGTGCACACCAACTTTCGTCTTATTTATAGGCAAGAGGGATGAGTGGTTGAAGGGAAAGACAAAGATGTGGGATGTCTTTCCTGATGATATGGGTTTGGAAAATAGTGTTGAGTTGGTATTGGCCAACTTGGATCTCAATGAGCCAGTGCTAGAGCCTGTCACAGTTGATGATGGTGATACTGTAGAGGGGTCATCCTCCACACCAACAAATGTAGAGATGATATTGGATATAGAGGAGGAGGATGCAACAAAGGAGAGTAGTGGTGACCATGATGATGAGTACAATGATGGTGATTTTGATGACGGGGATTGACGATTCATGAGCTACCTACTGCCTTGAGGCTTGTAGTTGTTTTGTATTTGCTATTTCTATTTGCCATTGGCATTGTACTACCTATGTAACATATTTTGATTTTGATGACATAATGAGAAAACTATAGTATCTTGCCTTTCTCGTATTGGATCATTGATGAATATGTCACAACTATATTTGTATGCATAATGTTACTTCGTATCTTTGTAAAACTTACATCTAGATGAAAATCTATGTTTGAATCAATGATTTGTATGAATTTGTGTAAGAAATATCAATTAGGCTATACTAGCTTTGACTGGGCTTATCTCACAAATCGTGAGGGCCCACAAGATGCTGCACATACCATCAAAATCATCATGATGAGAAGAATCTTATGGTGAAGGTCTCTGAGGCAAAATCACAGATTTGCATTATTGAAATCTCCATCAAAGTGCATGGTATGACCATTATCCAAGAAATCAAACCCTAGAGCAAGGGTTTCTTCGACTGCGTCATCTCATCCTTCTGCTTACCTACTCCTGCTCTTTCTTTGACATCAATGACATGTTGCACACCTGCTCTACATCCTACAACTACACCCACTTTGACATCAATGACATCCTACTCAACATAATTAATTCTTCTTCTTCTTTAGATATTCATCAAATGTTCAACTTAGCTACAATGTACAAATAGAATGAGACACAAGTCTATCAACATCAATCACATTAGGCCTCTCGGGGAAATCCTGGATCATACAAGATCCTCATAAGATGGCAACAAACAATTTTATCAAGGAGTGCTTCACAAGACCTCTGATAGGGATGCCTCCTTATCACTAAAAGTAGCATATATCTCTGCCACGATCATATCACTGCCATCCCAATCATAAGCAAAAGTTTGACTATCATTAATCAATGTCATATCATTGCCATATATCACTGTCATAATGAGTGTCATACATCTATGTCATATGATTACCATATATCATGGTTATAACTTATAAGCATTGCCATACATTTATGTCATTAGGTCACTGTTATACATCACTGTCATAAAGGGACTACCCTACAAGAGCACTGTTATACATCTTAGTCATAGAGACACTACCATATATCACAGTCATAAGGATTGCCATACATCTATGTCATTAGGTCACTGGTATACATTACTGTCATAAATAGACTTCCCTACAAGGGAACTTCTACATATATTAGTCTTAGAGATACGGTAATATATCATAGTCAAGAATCATTGTCATAAGAATTACAAGAAATTCTGCCATACATCACGGCCATACATTACTATTAAACATAGAAGATTAGGGCACATAAAGGCTGCTCAAGTAGGTTGTAGAGATCTCCTTGCGGACCTCTTAAAGGTCACATAAACAATAACCTAGTTGCAGAAGGTTAGGGCCATTAGGGTCGCACCAAGATATGCCAAACAGGCTACTTAACTTCACTAGAATAGTCCTTACCTTCTCAAGGAAAAGCTGCATATAATTATGATAAGATCACAGAGAAACGGTAGCATATACTCGTAGAGAAGGAGTTGATATCCATAGAAAAAGGTGACATGAAGCCTCAAGGAAAGGGTTGCATGTAATCATAGAGAAAGGCTGTAGATAGGCTAGAGGAAGCCGCACAAGATGCCACAGAGAAGGTTGCATATAGGATTGAGGTAGCTGCATAATATGTCACAGAAAAGGCCACATATGATGCCCATGAGGCCACAAAGATTGTCATTGTTAGGCTGCAATAGTTGCCAACAAGAAGATACAATAGATGCCACCATTAGGCCATAGAGATTGCCATTGTTAAGCTGCAATAGATGCCACCATTAGGCTGCAGATATTGCCACTGTTTGACCACATTAGATGCCACCATTAGGCCACAGAAACTTGCCAAAATAATTGTGTCCAGTGTTGAAGAACGTAACTAGGTTCGGTTTTCATAAATTGTACTTGTCAAAAAAATAAATAAAAGAACTTTATATTATTATTAAATGACTTATTAATGCACGGGTTTCATGCTTGGGTCATATTTATTTTAGATCAAAGTCCCAATTGTGGACTTCTAGGTTATATTCTGAGTCTATAGGATTATTGCAGGTTTAAATCTATCCATATTGGGCTTTCGAATCATGTAAATAGGTCAAGTATTGAGTAAAATATGATTTATTAAGCCTCCACACCAAGTCGGCCTCAAGCCCAGGTATTCGAGCTCATCTTAAGCCTATCTATAGAGTGGAATCAAACTCACTTGGAACCAAAATTCACTGCAACACAAAAATTCGATTTTGAAGCTGCATCAAGGAAAAATTGTGAATTGGAGGACTTTTTGGATTTGGTTTTGGGCAAGCTTATAGAGTTGAATAAAATCAAAATTTTTGCACCACTCTCTTTGCATTTCAAGCTATAGTTTGGGAGATCAAAGTTCCCAAATTTTTATTGCAACAGTTGTTGCATCAGGTGTTTCCAAGGTGATGCTACCAAGAGAGGAAGAAGTCGAAGTTTGTGTTGTTGAATGTTGCTGCTTGGAGAAGTTGTATTGGGCCTAAATCAAAGTCTTTGAAGCTACATCGAAGTCTCTAGAAGCAAGGTCGATGTTCCAGGTTGAAGAAACTGCATCATAGTGCTACCACTACTGCTACTGCTACCAGATTCAGGAAGGATCACAAGGAAGGATGATTTGGTTTGAAGGAAGTCCAGGTCAAGGTCTAGAGTCTCAAGAATCGCTATTGAAGGAAGAATTACTGACTGTGTTTTCCCCCAAGAGTGGGGTTTCTCCCTGGCTGGTGGCCTACATATGGTGTCCTTGATCTATGTGTATTTGCTTGATGAACTAATAAGAAGAAAGATAATAAGAACATAATAAGAACTAAAGAAGATCATAAGTAAATCAAGAACAAGAGGATCTTTTTGCCTTTCTAATTCTCTAACATGGTATCAGAGCTTTGGTGAAAGAAGAAGGAAAAACGCAGTCTCAAGGACTTGATCAAAGAAGTCATAAGAAGTTCACTAGAGGAAAGAAGTCTTTACTACCTTCAAGAAAGATGCACAACACTATCAAGGGAGAGAACAAGCTTGAAGGAGCTGCAAATTATAGGTCTTGGAAGAAAGGGATTGACATCATCCTTGAAAAAAACAAGGTCTTAGATTTAAAGGAAAAATGAAAAGGCCTGCAGAAGAATCAAGTGATGCTGATAAGGTAAAGTACAAAGAATTGGAATTAGTAGCTATGGCCTTGATGGTTGAAGGCATAAAGGAGAATCTTGTCCCCTTCATAGCAAACATTGATCATGCTCAAGAAATGTATGAAGCATTGTCAAAACTATTCACCATCAAGAGTATTGGAAAAGTGCCATGTTTGAAAAATGAGTTAAGAACTACCAAGATGATCATGGAGGATATTGTTTCCTCTTTCTTTGTGAAGATAGCAAGGACAAGAGATGAGCTTCTTGCCATTGATGAAATAGTGCCAGATAAAGAGCTAGTGATTACAACCATTCTGGGACTACCACGTTCTTGGGGTTCTTTTGCTTTAGCTCTCAAAAGATGGAAAGAAGTACCCACCTTTGAGGAGCTATGGACAACATGCAGTCAAGAAGAATTAACTCCATGGTAACCAACAATGAAGAAGTTTCGAATGCTTATGTTGCTCATCATAAAGGAGTATTCAAGAAGAAGGCACCAAAGAAGAAGGTTGATATGTCCAAAATTGAGTGTTATCATTGTCACAAGATGGGACACTATAGGAGCGATTGCCCTGACAACCCTAGGACCAAGAAAACAGATAGAGATCATGCTAACATGGTTGAAGAAACATCATCCCCCAAGAAAGCAAAGCGTAAAGATGACTTAAGGGACTTCCACTACTAAGCCCCTTCTCTCTTATATTTCATTTGTATATTTTATGTAATATAGGTTTAACATTTTCTTGGAAATATGTTTCTTTGTTTTATAAGTTTTAGGTTTTCCCTCAAGCTTGGGAGGGATCACACAACAACTCCTCAATATAAGTATTTGATTCCCTCTATTTGTCTTCATGTACTTATTTAAGATTTTGATTATATTAAATACTAATCACTTGTCTACCTCTATTCCTTGTCTAGGATTCAATCTGCTAGATGTTCAGAGAATCATGGAGAAGGTTTCAAGGATCAAATAAGGAGACCACACAAGTCAAAAGGTTTGTCAAAGAATTAAACGTATGTATTGAAATATGAGGTATATGAAGTCTTGTCACTCTCTTTGAAATATCCATTTCTATGTTAGTAACTGTTGCTATGTCTAGCTCTACTGAATCCTAAAAGGATTCTTATTTCGAATGATTCATCACCTGATAAATCTACCCACCTTATACACATCTAATTGCTTATATAAATAAGAACCTTAAGGAGGTTCTCTAGAAAACCCTAACCTAAGGGTATGTTGATAATGTGTGAAACCCTAAACCTATTTAAGGATATTTATGAAGAAATTGCTATTCTGATTAACATATTGATAATGTCGAGTTTGGGATTTTGATATGATCATTGAAGCTCTAGACTTGCTTGAGTTAAAATGATGTAGTTTGAAATCTCGAACCTCTGAAGTCTGATATTATAAGGGTTTTCTTTGACAATGAACCGAAACCTTAGGTTTTGGTTTGGTCTATAGGTAAAATCCTTGCTATAGAAAATCGTAGGAGTGAAACCCTAGGTATATGTTCTCTTGATTGAATCCCTAGCCTAGTCTAGGAAAATATATGTCTAATGTAGTAATGCTAACTAACATATGATGTGCTTTTAATGGTGATCTCGTAGATATGTGTGTTGACCTATTTTCTAATGGTCCTAAGAATCTAGGGTTTGAAAACAAACCTTAGTCAAAGTTTGAAAGATCTAGGATGATGATTGAAAAGTCTAGGGTCTATAAATAAATCATAGTAATGATCAAATTCTCTAGTATGTATGAATCTATATAATGTGTTGAGAATTTATAAATGAAAAAAAAAATCTAGGGTTTACATCGAACCCTAGTGGAAGTTACTCATGATGTGTTTATTAAATTCTAGGATTTACATTAACCCTAGGTTTTGGTTTGGTCTATAGGTAAAATCCTTGCTATGGAAAATCGTAGGAGTGAAACCCTAGGTATATGTTCTCTTGATTGAATCCCTAGCCTAGTCTAGGAAAATACATGTCTAATGTAGTAATGCTGACTAACATATGATGTGCTTTCAATGGTGATCTCGTAGATATGTGTGTTGACCTATTTTCTAATGGTCCTAAGAATCTAGGGTTTGAAAACAAACCTTTGTTAAAGTTTGAAAGATCTAGGATGATGATTGAAAAGTCTAGGGTCTATAAATAAATCCTAGTAATGATCAAATTCTCTAGTATGTATGAATCTATATAATGTGCTGAGAATTTATAAATGAAAAAAAAAAATCTAGGGTTTACATCGAACCCTAGTGGAAGTTACTCATGATGTATTTATTAAATTCTAGGATTTACATTAAACCCTAGTAGAAGCTCTTTATGATATGTTTTGATAATTGATTTGAAATCTAGGGTATGCAAGTAACTCTAGTAAACGCTGATCATGACAATGTCTGAGCTGTGATTAATCTTGATTGACTCTTTTATGAAATCTAGGATTTGTATGAATCCCTAGTGGAAAGTCTAACATGTGAATTCTAAAGGTTGTTAGATATCTTGTAGGTATATATTGGTTCTAGGGTTAACTAAATGTTGTAGCAAGGTATATTATACCTTTGAAAGAAACATTGAAACCCTAGATAGAATGAAAGACATTGTGAAGTAGTCTAGGGTTTATGATAAAAGTCCCTAGAGAAATGTTGAAGAGTATATGTCTCTTGTCTGGGTATCTGATATGTATAAAGTTGAAAATGCTTTCGTAATTCTGATATGGCTAACTTTATGTTTCTATAGTTTTGGTTGTACTTGCTATCTAAAGTTGTGTAGGTACACCATAAAGAGGAGAAGTTGATAAGTATGATGAAAAGCATGGAAGACATGAAAGATATTCCAACACCTAAAGAAAAAGTTAATCTCCCTACATTAAGAGGGATCCTGGATAGAAGAATTCTCCCTAGCTAAGAGGGAGGGCATAACAAAGTTTCTGGTTAGAGAATATATTATGGAAAGATATGTTGCCACATGTAAAGTAGGAAGAGGAATCTTCTCCTAAAAGATTCTATTGATAGTCCTAATAGAATTAGTTGAAGGGCAACATCAAAACCTCGAGATTTGTTTTGATTATACATTTGAAATTATTGATGATTGGGGTTTGTGTTTGCACAGGTGAATCTCTTGAAGGATTTGATAGCATACTGATTGGGAAAGATTGGTTGTCCTTGATCTGTTGGATCAAGGTGCGATGAGGCTTTGTGAGTGAAGCAATGCTTGGAAAGACATTGGGTCGACACTGTGTTGATGTCTGGTTGGGAGAGTGGCATCGAGTGGATGTGCACCTAGTTCCTTGGGTTGATGGTTAGTAAATAAGCCTGATGGTACCTATAAAGGCTGAAAGCCTTAGTCCATCTTAGTCCCACTTGGATGGATTGCCTTATTCAGGAATCTATTACATGGAATTGTGGTGCCTAAATTGTTGAGTGACCAATGGATAGAGTTCCCTGGTCAGGAATCTAGTCCATGACGTTTAAGTGTCTAAAGATTCTTCATAGTTCATATAGTTGAGATCTACCTTGTACTATTGAGTTATGAATACCTCCCTAGTCAAGAGGGAGTGTTGAAGAATGTAACTAGGTCCGGTCTTCATAAATTGTACTTGAGTCAAAACTTATTGTACTTGTCAAAAGAATAAAGAAAATAATTTTATATTATTATTAAATGACTTATTAAAGCACAGGTTTCATGCTTGGGTTATATTTATTTTAGGTCAAAGTCCCAATTGTGGACTTCTAGGTTTTATTTTGAGTCTATAGGATTATTGCATATTTAAATTGAACCATATTGGGCTTTTGAATCATGCAAATAGGTCAAGTATTGAGTAAAATATGATTTATGAAGCCTCCACACCAAGTCGGCCTTAAGGTGATCAAGTCGGCCTCAAGCCCAAGAATTCAAGCTCATCTCAAGCATATATATACAGTGGAATCAAACTCACTTGGGACCAATTCGCTGCAACACAAAAATTCAATTTTAAAGTTGCATCAAGGAAAAATTGTGAATTGGAGAAGGACTTTTTGGATTCGTTTTTGGGCAAGCTTATAGAGTTGAAGAAAATCGAAATTTTGGCATCACTCTCTCTACATTTCGAGCTATAGTTTGGGAGATCGAAGTTCTCAAAGTTTTACTGCAATAGTTGCTGCATCAAGTGCTTCTACCAAGAGAGGAAGAAGTCAAAGTTTGTTTTGCTGAATACTGCTGCTTGGAGAAGTTTTATTGGGCCTAAATCGAAGTCTTTGAAGCTAGATCAAAGTCTCAAGAAGCAAGGTTGAAGTTCCAAGTCGAAGAAACTACATCATAGCGCTGCTACTACTACTACTGCTGCTAGTTTCAGGAAGGATCACAAGGAAGGATGACTTGGTGTGAAGGAAGTCCGAGTCAAGGTCTAGAGTCTCAAAAATCACTATTGAAAGAAGAACTACTGACTGGGTTTTCCCGAAGAGTGGAGTTTTGCCTTGGCTGCTGGCCTACATCTAGTGTCCTTGATCTATGTGTATTTGCTTTGATATTAGCTTGATGAACTAATAAGAAGAAAGATAAGAAGAACATAATAAGAGCAAAGAAGATCACAGGTAAATAATCAAGAACAAGAGGATCTTTCTGCCTTTTTGATTCTCTAACATCCAACAGCCCTAACTTCAACTTGTTCCAAACTACAGAAACAAGTACAAACCCACGTCCTTATCTCCTCTCCAACTCTTCTTATTTAGGCTTGCGGTACCTCAGATGATAGCACTTGGATGATGCCCAAGTTTTAATTGCAAATGGTGGAGGATAGATGCCAATTTATTGTTAATTCTCCATGCAAAGGGTCACAGCTATTGGGTCAGGCCAACTTGAAATATCATGAGGCTGACTTGTGAATTTGGAGGTTAAACAAAAATTCAAATTGCTAATAAGTGCCTTGAAATTGAAGCTGACATAGTTACTTGCCAAAATAAATGTCACATGAAATAATAATGAGAGTGCCAAACACATTAATAATAATATTCCTTTTATTCATTGTGAATTCTCTTTTGGGGAAAGATGGTTTCTCCTTGGGGTAATTGGATTTCTCTTGGGGAAATTCATCCCAAAGCTGCCCCAAATTTCAACACATCTTCTGTTTATTCCAGCTTTTCTTCTCTGATTCAGTACATTGTGTTGCAACATCTATGATTTAGGTATGTTTTTGGGACAAATGCTTTGTTTCTCAGATTATATCATTCGTCGAGAGAAGCCTTATTTATTTATTTATTTTGGTTTTGTTGAAGATTTGAATAGCTATTTGACAGTGCTTGAACTCTATTATTTTCTTTGCATGAAATGAAACCTTGCAGCTCAAATGTCTAGCAATTGTACAAATATCAATCTGCTGTGATACTATGGTAATTTTGGCATTTTAAAAGAGGACTTGTTGTGTATAAGAAACTTTTAGGTTGCATATTATATATGCATCTCTTTGGTCTAACCTTGCTTCTTTAAACTGTGTGAAACCGGCATCCTTGTGTCGATTGTAGATTCCAGGAATATCCCGGAATCTGACGGTCAGATTCTGGGATATTCCCAGAATCTGCTATGGACATAAGTTCAAGATGTGAAACCAGAATGTCTGGAATAGGCTAAGACGGATGGTCGCATTGCCCTTTGTTTCAGAGCTTTCGGGAACTTTTATTGTTTGTTATGTTGACTTTGAGGGTGGCCCATCCCATTTTTCAAATCAATATAATTCCTGTTGTAAGATGTAACATGTTAATTCTTCCTGGACCTTGAACCTTCTTTTACATCAGTAAAGTGCATCTTGTTTCTTACACATTTTACTTTCCCATCAGAACCATTTATATATTGATGTAATCATTCATGATCTGCAAGTGGCAATAAATATCATACTTTCTGAATGTAAATAGATCACTGTTATAATAACTATTGTATATACTTTATTGTATGTTATCATATTTCTGCACGGTGCATTCACACGCACATGTAGTTAAAGGTAATGAACGAATTAATCATTTATTAGTGGTTTGCAGAAAGTAGAGAAAAGAGTGCAACCTTTGGCAGATTTGCGAGAACTTGCTTCTGCTGAGAGTGTGGAATTCTTTACTCTTGTCTACTCAAACATTCTCCAAAACCACCCTGATTGTCCGGTATGTATATTCAGTTATATTTTTTGTTGCAATCGTAGGGGATATAAATAATCTTTTGGGCCTTGGCCTTCAGTGTCTTTTATTTTATGTTAGCTGGATTGCCAAGCTAAATTATTCGTATTAAATAAGAGGACTATTGCACTTTTAAACAGGAGTGAAGATTGTATTTGTTCCATTTGGATATTTATAAACTTGAAAATAGTCGTGGTTCAAGGATCTATATAAATAAGTTTATGAATTAGAGAAAAACTTTGGTCCAATTCGCATCTTGAAATTTATCGGAGGGACGATTGATTACACCTGCCTCTTTGTTTTGTCCAAGTGCAGCCTGAAGTTGTAGAGAAGGTCATTGCATTACGAGAAGGAATACCAAGGAAGGATGCGCGTGAGGTATACTCCAACTTTCAAGTTATTTCTTATTTATGCTTCTTAGTCATACCTTATGTTCTCCAGGTTATTGCTTATTTATTCTTCCCGTTCATGTCGATTCCTTTCTGAGTATTTGTTTTAGTGCAAAGGACAGCTATTTGTTTCTCTTTCCTTGCAGATACTACAAGAATGCAAGGACATATATAACACTTCTCTTGATAATGGAGATTTACCCAAGCCTGGATTTCTCTTTGCCCGACTGACTTGTCTTCCAAAGGCAACTCTTCGGAAGCAGCTTTGATTCATTCAATAGTGACCGCAGATTCTATGACATCAGAGTAATTTACCAATCATTTCATCTTGGAGATGACTTTGTTGCACAATGTGTTGTCTGTAATTAATGTCCACAGAAGAAGTGAAAAAGAAGGAAAATGCCATTTGTTGTTGATTCATAATCTGAATGATAGATGATAATAGAAGAAATTCATTGGGATGGGAATGTTGTTCCTAGGGATTTGAAAGGCACTCTTTCTCTAGCCATTTTTCAGCCCTACTTGATACACGAACTATTCCAAATATATTTTTAATTTTATATTTAGCTCTTAAAATGCTCTAATTCAACTGTTTTTTTCTTGAACGGAAACTTTGTGACAGCGTCTACTTTTATGCCAGCCATAAAAGAGTGCACGAGGACTTGGAATTATGTGCAAGTACTCACTGTGTCACTTTTCTTATGATTTTACACATCTTTACCCTTTACATCACTTTTAACCTCGGTTCTCTTTATGGTGAGGTAATCAGGAAGGACACAAGCATGAACACTTTGCAATAACATACAATGTGGCAGGTAACGGTGAAATTTGAAGTCTTGATAGTCCTTCATAGGGCATCTTGCGTGTCATAGAATAGTAGCAGAAAAAAAGACAATTAAAATAAATTTAAATTTTCATAGAAACGCATTGCCATCAAAGTGTTACTCTTCTATTGGTTTGTGATAGGGAAGGGCAGGTTTTATTTTTCTTGTCTGATCAATTATATTGTAGAGCTTTTACGTATGCATCCAAGATTTCACATTTGCATTTGATACAAGTAACATGATTGACCAATTTGCAAATTTTTGAAATATCAAAATCAAACCAGTTTGGATGACACACTTAAAAACATGGTTTAGAGTTAGAAAAAAGGAATAATGAATGATATCTCTAACCTTTTAAACACTAGCTAAACCAGAGGGAGGGCTAATGAATGAATGGAAAGGGGATTTCAAGGTACACGAATTTACATTATTATACCTGCCGCTTAGCAAGAATTATGCATCAAGTTGGCTTGTGATTAGACAGCAGAAGTTTTTTACAGTTTGCAGAGCAGACCTTACACATTAGTCTTACAACCATCCGGCAATAAGAAGTGAAAACTAACCGCCAGTAGAATTAAAGAAAAACAAATTAAAATAATTAAAATAAATAAATAATAAAAAATATCAATACACAGCCAAGGAGGTTGTATGACTAATGTGTAAGGTCTGCTGGCTATGTTATCAATACCCAATCTTATTTTATAATGATGTGGTGTAGATCATACCAATACTAAGACATCATAGCAGTACTAAAATTTGTAAGAAACAAGTCACATTGGACAAATTCTGGTTGTATTGTTTGCTTTTTCTTTACGGCCTATGTGATGGCTGCCAAGAGCTCTGCCTCAGAGGTGGCAAAGATAGGGGCATGTTAGCATTCATGGTATTTTCAGGTGAAATCAAATTAAAGTTAAGTTTATTTATTTCCATCCTAGTTAGTCTTCATATTAGTGTTCATGGTATTTTCAGGTAAAATTAAATTAAAAATTAAGTTTATTTATTTTTATCCTAGTTAGTGTGTTCATAATATTTTAAGGTGAAATCAAACCTTTATCCATTTTATTTTTATTTTTATATCAAAATTGTTCTTGATATAAAAACTTCTCGAAAGAATTATTTCATAACTTTTTATTTAAATTTTAATGTTAAATTTCCAAATCGGCAAAATGGTTATAAAAGAAGAGTTAAACCTTTAATTGGAAGAAAAGGCAGAATAGAAAATTTTTGAATGCAATTGGAATTGAAGTTTAAACATTTCTTAAATCCCAACCCAATTTTCAGAATGCCAGCAAGTAGAATACAAAATTTTGAGTGTGATTAGAATTTGAAGCTTGCACATTTCCTTAAACCCAACAAAATTTTGAAATGCCCTGTATTCGTACTTTCCCCAAATCACTCTAGGTTTGAAATGATCAAGCACTTTTTTGAGTGTAAAAAAAGATTTAAAATCGGTTAATAAAGTTGAGTAGATAATTCCAAACGTGCTGCAACTAACATGGGTTGTAAATGGCCAACAAGTTATAATTAAGTTTCATTCATTCAAAGCTAACATGGGAACTTAAACCATTGAAATCCCAACAACCAGGAACAAACACATCATTGCAAGGCCTCATGGTGGGCATCAATATCTAATCCACATATATTTATTAAATATTAAATTCTTCTTGTAACTTTATTTTATTTTTACTTCTACGTAGGAGCAAATCATGGCAAGGCTTAATAGTGGGCATCATTAAACAAACTATTAGTGCAAATAATTTAAACAGAAGTGGCAGATTGAACCAAATAAATCTCTACTCTACATATATTTATTAAATATTAAATTATAATTAATGGTATGTTTTATTTTTATTATTATTTTTTAAACTATAATATATTTATAATTATTTAATCTATGATTGTGCATTTTAAAGTGATGGATTCCAATCCTAAATCGCTATCCATATGTTCTTACCAACTGAATTAACAAGGCACTCAAAGGAAATACTCATAGACATACTCAAACTTAAATTGCAACATTTCTATATTTACATTAAGCAGGAGGTAGTAGCACTTGTTATTACATGCAATAAATCATTACAAAACAATACTCTTTATATTGGCATCCCAACAAAATTAGTCTTTTGGGTTACATAAGCTCCCACTGTCATTATTTCTTTATTTGGGTGTAATCTTAATATTAATATATATATCCTTTTTGATATTGAAGATATATATATATATATATATATATATATATATATATATATATATATATATATATAACCAATTATAAAATACAATTGATATATGTTCAACTATTAATTTTCATTATAATAAAATAAATCAATATAATAGTAGGTAAAATTATAATATTATAATATTTGTAAATATTACTTTATAATTATAAAGAGTAATGCAATAAAAAGTGAAGTTATAATTGTATTGGTATTTGTAAATGTTATATATTTGTCATTGGTGTTGGTAAAAGTTGTCATTGATGTCAATATGGCATTCTGGAAGGCTAACCCCTAATTGATGCCCCAATTTGCAAGAAGCCTTAACTTTGGGAAAACCCTAATCCTATTATGTTAACTATGAATCTTTGAAACCCTAGCCCTAGTTAAAGTTTGCCCTAACATTCCTATTGAAGAAACCCTAACTTGCCTTACTCGAGGCTCTTGGATGGGGTGGTATGATTGAGATGAGAAAAAAAAAACGAACACGTCAACAAATGGTTGATTTGATTTGAAGGTCAACACACATGATTATGTGACATGATTACTATAGGATGTTACTATTGAAGAAATTGTAGCGGAATTTTCCAAATATGGGACCATCAAGAGGATCTTGATACCAAAAAACCATAAGTGAAGATTGATATTGACAATAATACTGGAAGACAAAAAGGAGATGCACTTGTGGCTTATTTGAAGGAGCCTTTAGTGGCTTTGGCATTTCAAATTTCCGATGGAACTCCTTTACATCCTGATTCTTGATCAAAATGGGGACACATTTATTATTTAAAAAAATAATTAAAAGAAAAAAAGATCAAGCGACTTGAATAATCTCCCCACGTTGGTTGCTAGAACATGACATCAACAATTTAAATTCAAAAGTTGGCTCCAACACCTTCAGCTCGGCTCCACAAAAAGCAACATCTCCATCACAAATTTGTATAAATTCAGGGTGAGATACGTTGTTTTGAGAACAATTCTTAGTGAACGAAAACAAAGAATTTGGTGTAGCATAAGGTAAGTTCACATCTCGTTAACTGACAGGAGGAAGGATACATCTGAATGTTTTGGACCAGAGTAGAGAATCTATGTGATTTTGTAGAAAATTATTTTTAGAAATTGTTAGAATGCTTGCTAGAGTTTTGGACATGTGGTTTATTCTTGAGGATTGTTGAGTGAAGTTCACAAACTTTTTTTGAACTCTAACCATAGGTTCAGACCTATTGGAACCCCCTACAGATCTATTCCTCTACATGTGGACCTAGTCTTCTAAGATCCTATGAATTTGTTGAAGTTTTGTGACGTGTTAAAGTAATTCAATTGCATACCTACATTGGTGACTTGGTTAAGTTCAAGAACAATAGAATATTTGTGGATGTTTGCAGACTTAGTTGGAGCATATATACATCATTCACATATTTGTGTGTGAGTTCAGTTGTGGAATTGTTCCTTTGTAAAGAACATTGATATGACTATCATTGCAAAACTACTTGAAACATAGAACAAAGAATTGTGGAGATTTTAATTATCCTTTTGGACTAAATTGAATACCTTATATTTTAGATATTTATTGAAGTAACAATCTTGGATTCTTTGTTATACATTTTAACAACTGGAAGCTTGGAGGATTAGTTAGGTCATTATTGAATGCTTGTAGGAGAACTTTAAAGATACCTTGTGAAGACATTGGTTGACCTCATGATACATTGATGAAACCCTAATGAAGTAATCTAGAAGAAATTGCTTGGTATAATGAAGAGTTCAGGTGACACCTTCTATAGTGGACAAAGTTGTCATTGATGAACTAGTATATTGTTGAAGACTTGTTGGAGATACCCTAGATTTGTGTTGAAGAAACTGTCAAGGCTTGTTGCATAAGTTTTTAGGAAGCCTTGAAGAACTACTTGTATTCATTTTGAAGATCTTGATAGGGTTGGTGCCCTAGAGGAAAGGAGTCCTCAAGAAAATCAGGTTGGAGCTTGTGCAAGTGGATAGGGTTGGAGCCTTGTGGAAGATAGGGTTGGAGCCTCATAAAGACCAAGTTGGAGCTTGGTATATTGAAGATTCTAGTTTTCATCTAGGGTTGGAGCCCTGAAGCGTTATTGTACTTGATTTTTTGTAAAAAGGATTGGAGTCTTCATCAGTTTGATTAATAAAATAATTTATTCTTCATTTTTGTGTTTTGTTTATAAGTGATCTTAATTGGTAAAGTAACAATTGTAAAAGAAATATTGATTCACGCCCCCTTTTAGTATTTCCAACAATTGGTTTCAGAGCCATTACCTTCACTCACAACCTAATAGTTGGAAAGTAGATCCTTAGAACACGAATGGCAAGATCAAGGAAGAAAGACTCCAAACCATGTGAAGTTGTCTCTTCCTCAGTCAAGAATGCAAATGAAAACCAGATTGACAAAGCTCTTATGTTGAATGGAACAATTTTTGAAGTATGGAAGTGTAGAATGAAATTCTTTTTGATGTCTCGAGATCTTGAAGTTTGGGAATCAGTGACTACTGGAAGCATGATGGAAGAAGAGTCTGAGGAACATAATACGATAGCAATAAAGGAAATATTTAGTGGCCTATTAGATCTTATAAATGTCAAAATGAAGAAATGATCATCAACAAAAGAATTTTGGGAGAATCTTCAGGATCTCCTTTCAAAATGAATTTTTCTCATAACCTCAAATGAGGGAAGCCAAGAGCACAAGAATGATTCAGAACTAGAGAAGGTGGTTGAAAGCAAATTTGAAGACACCAAGAGCAAGGAAGACCTAGAAGATAAAGAAAAACTCAGAGAAAATCCCATGTCAAAACTTGTAGTTACCCTAGAAGAGATAAGAATTTTGAAAAAGGAAAATTGGGATCTCAAGAAGCAAGCACAAGATGGTGACCTTGACCTTGATAAGATAAGGAATGAAGTTGACCTCTTCAAGCATCAAGTACAAGAAAAAAGATAAGGAACTCACCAAGCTTAAGGAGTAATTGCATCAAAACAATAAAATGCATCATGAAGGAGTCATATCCATGGAAAATCAGTTGGATAAAGAAAAGAAATGGAAGAAATTTTGTCAAGCCATCTTGAACAAAGACATGATGACTTGAACAAACTTGTAGCAAAAATTGGTCAATACAAGGAAAAGGTCTCCTCCCTTAAATCTCAGCTGGAAGAAGAAAGGAAACAAGCACAAGGAGTTGAAATAATGATGGAAGCTTTGGCCGTCCTAGAAGGACAAGTTGGTGAAGCAGAAAAGGAAAGGAATGCCATGACATACCAACTTGATGAAAAGGATGAATATATCTCCGAATTAAAATTAGGTGTCACCTCTTTCAAGGCCAAGGCATTTCACTACATCCGGCTACAGAAGGCAAGAGGCAGAGATTTGTAACTCAGAGGTGCAAGCAGATCACGGATATCCGCGCAGATGCAGAGCAGGAGATTTGTAACTCAGACTCTACTAAGACTCAAATTCTAAGAACTCTAAATTCTTCAATCCCGAATGCCTCTTCTGAATGAGTCTTACCTTCTTATATAACTGAAGGGGAACAAACATCCATAAGAGTGAATTATTACAGAGTCCTAGATTCTGGACAAAAGAAAAGTAAATATAAGGACGAAGATATGAGAGTACGCCTTGGATTCGGGTATGAGTGGACAACCCATATTATCTCATCCCTATTCCATACGGAAAGCCTTCTGGCATATGGGGACCGAATCCAAAGTTATCTCATGACTCAACATAATGCGTACCAGCAAATTTACATAGTGGAGATTCTTTAAACAAGGAGAACCCACGAAAGCCTAGTTGGAAGCATAATTGTACAAAATATCTTACACAGTGGAGATATTTGGGTCAGGGAATCCCACGGAAACCTGTCCAACACCAACGTCGGTTGGAAAGACAACACATAATCATAGCACATAATGCTCTATCTATGGATGAGAGTAGTGCTGGTACTGAAACCTTTCAATCAAGTGATTTGAGAAGTATTGTACACGCACTTCTTTTTCGGATTCCCACTGATGAAAAGGATTGTTGTCTGGAGGTGACAGGAAGTTTAGATTTTCGAAAGGATTTTGTTCTGGATTTACTCTTTCATGAAAATCTTCATAATCTGGCTGGCTATCATCATAATTTGTACTGATCAATCTTACTTTGTAGATATTTGTGACAAACCAGTGTACATGGCCACATCGTTTAACTCCATGATAGAAGTGGAGGTCCTCAATGTCGGCAATATGTTGTACTGATTTGTAGAAGATGCCTAACTGATGGGCACGAGGTTCACTAAAGCCATAGATTTTTAGCATGCTCAAAGAATACGGCTTAATGATCAAAGCTGATATCCCATAGATTTTCCACCAGTCTAAAAACTAATCAGGAGTGGGGTCTTCTCTTTCCATTTGTTCTACGGACCATCCATCAAAGATGAAAGAGAACTGCACAGAATAAAAAAGGTTAGAAGCATAATTTTGCATATTCATACCTGTGTAGAAGCATTCTCTTTGGCGGTCTGGATCATAGTTTTGTCTATGATTACAATTGTCAAATCTTCTGATAGTGATTTCACAGCTCTGTATTTCATCCTCATCATCATCAAGACTTTCCATAATGTATGAAATACTGCCTATATGGACTAAATAGTCCAATGCTTCCTCTGCTTCTCTATTCATTTCAGACTGCAATCTTTCATTCCATAAATATGGAATGCCATCCCTGTGTCGGATTTCTTTGATAGGAAACCAAGTTTCATCATGATCCATTAGATGTGTTTCTAATTCATATGTAATCCATCCACTTGGTGTTTCAATTTGAACACTTTCTTCATTTCTTCTGATAAAATTGCAGGAAAGAGAAAGTATGGAATTATTTGTTAAGAATTCTCTGCTCAACATGTCAGCAAAGCTATTCTTCTTTCCTTCAATAAATTCAATATCAAAATTATATTGGCTCAACTGCATGACCCAGCGAACCATTGCTCCATCTTCAAATTCACATTTCTAAATAGCATATTGTAATGCTTTACAATCTGTTTTGACTGTGAATTTGGTATAAATGATAAAATCTTTGAACTTAGCTATGCCTAAGCATACAGCCCTAAGTTCTTTCTTCTGACTTGCCCAATTTAATTGATTTTTTGACCACAAAACTGATGCATACTGAAAGATCTCAATATCTTTTTTATTCCCTGGATTGACTTGGCACAAAACCGCACCCCAACCAATCTTGCTAGTATCATTCATTATTACTTTCTCCTAATCTTCTTGTATTGGAGAGAGTGGTTGGATTTTCCTGACTCTTTCTTTGATTCTACGAACTGCTTCATTGCATTCCTTATTCCAAGGAATAGGGTCTTTCTGCAATATTTGATTCAACAATTTTCTATCATGAGCACAATGTTGCAGAAATTTAGAAATGTAATTAAGACTACCCAAAAATCTCTGAAGCTGAGTTTTGTCTAGAATCTCATCAGGAAAATGATCAACAAAATTGAGACTCCTTTGAATGACTCCATAAGATCCGTATTGGATATTATATCCCAAGAAATCAATCATGGATCTGAAAAGTTTCATTTTTGACTCAGACAACACTATGCCCATTTCTTTAACTCTCTTCAAAAATATCCTGAGATGTTTAATGTGTTCAGGAATATTGTCTGAGTGAATTAAAATATCATCTATGTATTTCTTCAAAAATTCATCCATCCCTTCAAAGGTTTCATCCATTATCCTCTGAAATGCAGAGGGTGCATTTATCAAGCCGAAGGGCGTGATATTCCATTCATAGTGACCCTGTGTGACAGAAAAAGCTGTTTTCCACTTATCTTCTTCTTTAATACCTACTTGCCAAAATCCCGACTTAAGATCAAATTTTGAAAAGATCTTGGACTTTGAAATTTGAGCAAGTATCATCGAGGGCTTAGGAAGAGGATAAGCATCATAATCAAGTATGTTATTCAGAGGTTTATAATTGACAACTAACCTTGGTTTACCTCTGGCAATCTCTGAATGTTTATTTACATAAAAAGCAAAGCAAGCAATAGGGCTCTTGCTTTTTCTAATCAATCCTTTTTGCAACAATTCCTTGATCTCTTCTCTGCATAGCTTCATTTGTTCTGCATTCATGGGAATTGCTGCTGATCTTCTTAATTTACCACTAAAATCTTTCTTTAGTGACAACTCGACTTCTTGTTTCTTGATATGCCAGAATGCATTTGGATCATCTGAGCAACATTCTTTGAACTTAGCAGTAATTTCTGCTATCTCTCTGGCATATTTTCCATTATCCAACAATTCTTCAATTTTTAGAATCTCCTTTTTTGTTTCCATTTTTGCAAGAAGATTTTCCATTCTTTCAATCCTTTTCAGTCTATTAGGTGAGTTGGAATTAATAAAAGGAAAGAATATTTCTCTGTTATGTAGGCTTATGAAATATCCATACCTTTGACTTGCCTGATCCAACTTTTCACCATGCTTCTCAAAGTTCTGAAAGAATGGTGTTCCAAGATACATTGCACAATCCATACCTGGAACAATAGGACAAACAAGATGTACTCCTATTTCCTCTGTTAGAAATACATCTACTTCAACTTCTGATATTGTTGTAATGTCACCACTTTCCGTAGTGACTCTTGGACATGTTGTTGGCCTTCTTAAATGAGTACTTACAATAGTATTATTGACAATATTCAACCGGGAACCAGTGTCCATCAAAACTTTCCAATATTCATATTGAGACCCAATTTTAACCTTCATCTTGACACAATACATAACATCTCTGTTAAATATATTGCTTCCCAAACCAGTTCTTTCTGTGTCATCATCAGAATCTTCTTTCTCAATATTTTTATCTGGTCTATTTATTTCCTCTATGATTGGATTTTGATGAAATGTCCAATTCTCAACCTTACCAGACATAATAGGATTCTGTGATGTGGAAGCTTGATTTATGCCCATAAATTTGACATTTAATTCTCTATGGTTTTCTAGGCATAACCTTTTATTTTCTTTCACAGTTTTTCTAAGCTCTTTGATTGCTTGATGAATGCTAGGCAATGTCTGTGGCAAATCTTCTCCAAAATCTTCATTTCTGAATTGCCTAGTTAGAGCTTCAACTGAAAATAAAGATGCTGGAGGAACATACCCTTTATTTGGCTGATCCTTTGGTTTTGAAGGAGACTGCTTCAAATGATTCATCAAGAGTGTTTTATACATTTCTTTAATCTGAGGATCAGTAGCAGCAATCATCTGAGTAAATTAGTTCCTGCTTGTTTCATCTTCATCTCCATCTGTCTTCATCATATTTACAGTATTGCAACTACAAATATCTGGATCACTGCAATCGCATTCTCTGCATTCAGTATAGTGAGGATCTCTGCAAATTTCTTCATCAAAAGACTCATCAGAATATAAAATGTTCAAATCATTATCTGAATCAGATTTAGATGTCAGAAGCTCATCACAACTGCTAGGAAGATCAAAGAAATTTACTTTGCCTTTTTTATTTCTATATGAAACTTTCTTCTTCCCTTTATCTTTCTTTTTCTTAGGACAATTATTGGAGGTATGTCCTTTTTCATTGCAATTGTAGCAGATAATTTCCTTTTCTTTTGAAAACATTTCTGTATGTTTATAGGGCTTTCGTTTGAAATGTTTTTTTTCTGGGAATGCTGGGAATTCTTTTTGGCATGCTTGTATTTGTGTTTGCGATGCCATCTACGCCCCTCTGAATTGCCAGCTTTTCCAAGATGCCACTGCTTACATAGTTGTTGATAACCATGAGGTTTTTTGGGATTGGTAGCGGCACGGGCAATTTTCATCTGAGAGCAAAGCTCTACAATGACAGCTTTAACAGCCTGTCGAATAACACCAAACTTATAATCTCCCATTTTACCAGGGATTTTATTCACTATAGCCAAAGAAACCTAATGTGGGAGAGAGGACACAAAAATTCTCCTTCCATTTTGGCTCAAGTATCAAATCGAGTCGAGAAATGGAGCCGATGTAGAAACTCATTAAAATATTCATCAAAATGTTGCATGTTATGCAACTTCATAGCCAAGAGAGTGATGGTAGTGATTTCATTAGTGATTTGTGGAAATCCAATGAAATTTACTTGAATCCCATATAGAAGACAACCTATCATATTATTGACAGGCAGATGAGTTACTCGAACCATATAAGTACTACCATCAGCATTCAAAATGACTGATTGTTCCCATTGTGTGACAAGAGTAGGATCTTTCAAAGTTTCTGCTTTTAACCAGGAATCAAGGGTGCCTTCAAACCCACCAATGATTCTTCTGGTTGCATTAATGGGACCAATATCATCAACAAGATATGTTCTATAACAAACTATCATGGAATGTAACACAGACATGACTTCGGCTTCTGTACAGTTGTCTATGTTCCAAGAATAAGTAGAATTTGCAGACCAATCTTTATGATATTCAGATTTCATAGCATCTCTATGGTCGGGAGCAGGATTCCATGAAGTTTCATATCTAGATCTAGAGGAAGTAGCATGGACTTGAGTTGCATCTAGATCTGCTGATGTTTCAATACCAAACTGTGCGTTATCTTCAACAGAAAAATTATTTACACATGTCTCCAGTTCTTCAAGTTCTGGAGAATCAATCTTATGAAGACTTGTTTCTGGTTCATCCTTTGGTGTCTCAGATGTTTTATCAAAATCTTGAAGGAATTCAGACAGACGGACTGCATGAGTATCTATATCCTTTTGTGCTTTACCAAAGAAACTGGGATTGGCAAAAGGAGAATAGTTGTAAGTAGCATCCGCTGGAGGAAAACTGATAGTACTAGGTGCCTTTATTAGACTTTCAACAGAAGATGTGATAGTGTAGGGCAACGACACCTTAGGATCTGAGAACAAATTGGAGGATTTATAAGCCTCTGAACCAGTGCTAGGGTGTTTCTTTAATGACTCAATTCCTGTGGAGACGTTATAAACTTGTTTCTTTATTATGTCAAGGCTAGAGTTTACCTTGACCAATTCCTTACCGTGAGCTATTGCAGCTTCATGAATCTTCTTGTATGTGTTTAGGGTAAGTCTATCAAGACTTTGGGCAATAGCCTGATCATTCTCTGTGATTACCTTGATACTCTCATTCAAACAAGTAGTATTATAGTCTTGTTTTTGCAAGACTCTGCCAATCATCAGTTTTATTTCTGAGTTAGCTTCATGAAGAGAAGAGAATTCTTTCTTCAAATATTTTTCCAAACAGGAGATTGCCAAATTCGTCCAGTTGGTTGCAGCAATTGATTCTCTTACAGATAATGATGATTCATCAACATGAGATGGAAGTATCTTGTACATCTTGCCTTCTTGTTGTCTAATTACAAAATTTCTCCAAGGAGGAAATTATGTATCTGTTTCAAGCATAGAACCATCTAGAAGTTCCCATTTATGCTTGCTAGGTGTTCCAGTTCTTATCATATTTACATTAAACCACAAGAAAACTTCTCTAATCAAATTTTCCCCTTTAGTTCTGACTGCTATCAAAGATTTAGGCAGATTGGGCTTAGATAACATAGACTGTATTTTAGGAGAAAACACTGGCAACTGTAAAGGAGATGGAATAATAACAGGATGTTGTTCTAATCGAGAATCAACATATTCATCAGACAGTTTGATCCTTTTTTTCTTGGCTTCATTTCGGAACTATTTGATCAAAGAGTCTTCAATTTGATTTATTGAAGGATAGTACCATTCATAGAATGATATCCACTGGTTATTAGCTTGCATCCAAGCTTTCCATTCAGAATCATTTTGACAATTAAATTCTTTCCTATCCTTCTTATCCAGAAGTTTCACTTCTTGTATATACAAATGTTCCTTTTCATGAGTATAGATGTCCCAGTTGAACATCTTCTTTTTCCAAGGATCTTCTGGATCATAAGGCCCTATGCCTTTGAATATTTTCAGAAATGCAATAATTTCTGAATCAGAAGGGATTTCAACAGACTTTGGAATTTTATCAATTGGATTTCGTCTGTAAGAAGGAATAGCTGAAGGATCAACAAAACCTAGACCACGAGAGGTAGTCGGTGAAACGGACTGTACAAGGAGATCTTCATGTACATTAAAAAATGTAACTTGTTTGTAAGTTTGTTCTGAAGAATCTGAAGAAGGAACAAAACTTAATCATATTTATTCTCCTGGACTGATCAGATGAATTTCCATGAGGCTGAGGAGGATCTGAGGAGAATTGGCAATGTGTTTTTGAGCAATGAGGGTGATCACAGACTGATGCTAAAACTGGAGGATTTACATATTGTACAGATGCATTCGGAGAAATCATAGGAGGCTCAGCAAACCATGCCTTTAATTTAGCATAAATGTCTGGATCGATTAAAACCATAGGTTCCTTTGAAGATGTGGACTGATTTTGTGAAAGAGTCGGAACCAAAGAAGAGGTAGAGGATTCACCATGCTCAATTTTTCTTCTTCTTGGAAATCTAGTAACAACTTGGTTATCAGACTCAGAGATAATAGACTGGGCAATTGAAATTGGCTTTCTGGTATTACGTTTCCAATTAGTTACCCATTCATCTGGAGGAGTAAGTGATCTCTTGGAGACTGATAATGGAGCAACAAGGTTGCAGGCAGAATCATACTAAATTAGTGTGACAGTACCGGACCCTTGTTCAGGAGCGTGCAACACAGCTGGAATAGTTGTGTTATAAAACTGAACACAAGTAATATAAAAAATAGTCAAATTTTTGGACTTGGTGTCAAAATCTTCATATCCTTGGGTTTGAACACCCAAAGTGAGACATTTCAGAATGTTTGGATCATCAAGGGCAACAGAAAAATCTGGGAAAACATCATATTGGACAGGGCCATCGGACAAAGTAGTCTCGATACCACCAATAAGGGCTTTGGTGAAAGATGTCCATCGATTATCAAGCAAGGCCGAGAAAACAAATGTCGTTTGACCTTTTATATGGAGAGCATTCAGGCCTACTCTCACCATCCCCAGATGGACATACTTATAACCAGACTTTAGAGCAGCTTGAATATGTTTCTGTTCTAACAAAGGAACAGTCATCATGGCATTTAAATTCAATTCGGTGCGAATAGAATTTTCTTTGATTTTGATCTGACTCAAAGCTTTAAATTGAAAAGGAGAAATGCCTTTATAAACCTCAGAAAGAGAAATAGAAGGGAGTTTCCATGCCTTAGAAGGATTGGTTTCTTCTATATTCAAACATGCGGAATTTGCAGGAGCTTCGGGAGTAACACAAAGAGACTCTAAACCAGAGTGTAACTGTTCTTCATTTTCTAAATCATCAAAGTGTTTAGAAACAAAACGACCCATAGTACGAGAAGATGAATCCATTGCACAGAGAGTATTTTAGACAATAAGAGAGAAAATTATCAGGAAGTATTTGGGAAATCACTTAGCTGAGATATTGCGGCTTCCACGCACAAGTTCTAGTCGAACGTCTTCAATGCCTTCAACGCCTTCCACGGCAACACAGGCTACAAACGCTATTCACGACATCAAGCAAACTATCTAGCGCTCCCCTCAAACAATATCTTTTCAACAACAAAGGATTTCTCAGCAAATCACCTCACTCAAACAACAACTTGGCTCTGATACCATTTGCAGGATCACCAACAAAGTGCACGAAATTTTATTCACATTTATTATGCAGCGGAAACTTACAAATGGGTTTACAGGATCACCAACAAAGTAGACGAAATTTTATTCATATTTATGCAGTGGAAACTTACAAATGGGTACAACCAATTATGTGAAGAAACATGGATGAAGGAAGAAATGGAGAACCATCCAGCAAAGAAGGATGAATAGTGCAAGCAGATGAAAGAAGAAATTGATATCCTAAGGAAAGAAGTTGATCAGATAGAAAAGAGTCTAAAGATCTCTCAAACCCTAGATAACATCCTAAGCCATCAAAGACCCCCCCTTGATAAATCAGGTCTTGGTTATGCAGGTGAACTCTCAAGCAAAAATGATGCAAACCCTAATGCATCAAACAACAATAATGTGGAGAAGCTTGGAAGGAATGTTGATGCCTCTAGTTCCAACAAAAGCAAGATGATTATTCAAGATAACCTTAAAAGAAACCCTATTCCAACAAGGTGTGCAGAAGGTTTCAAGAATGCAAGAGGCAGTGGATATCATAAAAGTATCTCAAGGCATAAATACTTCATAAGTTCATCAAGGCAAGCTCCATCTTCGAAGTACCAAAGTATGTTTTTGGGCTATTGTTATTCTTGTACAAATTTTGGGCACATGGAAAAAGATTGCATGGCTTCTAACAAAGAGGACTTTAATCAGTTCCTTAGAAGTAAATTCTTAGGGATATACTGCAATATGCACACCTACAAAAATTATGCTCCATCATTCATGTACAGAGTTGAATGCTTCAAATTCCATAATGTTGGACATCTAGCTAGATATTGCCAATTAAAATGGGTCCCAGACAATCTAAATAATTGTCAACGAAGCATGGGAAAAGAGTCACAAAGGTTTGGAGAAGGAAGTAGGTTGAACGAGAAAAATAACATATTGATTGTGTCTTAATGGTCCAAGGCATCAATACTTTTTGTTGATCAACTTAAGGGCATCATAAGAAGATCATGCATACTGTTCGGGGGAGCACAATCCAAACACCATGATAACATGAAGGATAACAGAAGCAACTCTATGAAAAGAATATTATCAGATTACTAAAAAAGGAGTAGCATGGCAAGCATGATAGGGGGAGCTCTTGTTGGCAAGACATTGCTAAGAAAAGCACCCCATTGGCCATTAATGTGAAAGGGGGAGAAAATGCTAAAAGGCCAAGAATATTTCCATCAATGACAAAGGGGGAGATTGTTGGTCAAAGTTCTCATTGATGCCAATATGGCATTGTTGAAGGCTAAACCCTAATTGATGCCCCAATTTGCAAGAAGCCCTAACTTTTGGAAATCCCTAATCCTATTATGTTACCTAATGAATCCTTAAAACCATAGCCCTAGTTAAAGCCTTCTCTAGCACTACTATTGAAGAAACCCTAGCTTGTCTTACTCGAGCCTTTGTCCAATGCTTGGCTAAAAAACCCTAGTATATAGTGTTGTCCTAATCAAACACTAAGAAAGCCATGAGACCCTAAGTAAACCCAAAGTATATTGCTAAAACCTAATTATAGCTCTATCAATCCCATATTTCCTAATTTCCATTCATATTACCATATTCCTATTAGAAGACCATTAAAAAATATCTTCCAATTAATCCTAATAAATCCCTAGCTACTACTCAAAAAATTCAACATAAAGAAGGCTCTTGGATGGGGTGGTATGACTGAGATGGGAAAAATAAAGACAACACACCAGTAGATGGTTGATTTGATTTGAAGGTCAACACACATGATTATGTGCTAGGATTACCAAAGGATGTTACTATTGAAGAAATTGTAGAGGCATTTTCCCAATATGGGATCATCAAGAAGACCTTGATACCAAAAAACCACAAGTGAAGATTCATATTGAAAAAACGTCTGGAAGACAAAGGAGATGGACATGTGACTTATTTCAAATTTTCGATGGAACTCCTTTACATCATGATGGAAAGAAGCTTATGTCAATTCTTGAGCAAAAGGGGACATATTTATTATTAAAAAATACAACAAAATAATCAAAAGAAAAAAAATCAAGCGTGTTGAATAATATCCCCACCATGCTAGCTGCTAGAACGTGACAACAATAATTTAAATTCAAAAGTTGGCTCCAACACCTTCAACTCAACTCCTCCAAAGAAAGCAATGTCTCCATTGCAAATTCTTATAAATTCAAGACGAGGTATGTTGTTTTGAGGACATTTCTCAATAAAGAAAAACAAGGAATTGAGTGTAACATAAGGTAAGTTCACATCTCGTGAACTGACAGGAGAAAAGGATACATCTAAAAGTTTCATACCAGAGCAGATAATCTATGCAATTTTGTGGAAATTTATTTTTAGAAATTGTTGGAACACTTGTAAGAGTTTTTGACCCGTGGTTTATTCTTGAGGATTGTTGGAGCCCGATAAAGAGCAATTTGGAGCTTGGTACCATACATGCTGGAGCCCGATAGATTGAAGGTTGTAGTTTTCATCTACGGTTGGAGCCCTAAAGTATTATTGTACTTGAATTTTGTAAAGAGGATTGAAATCCTCGTCAATTTGATTAATAAAATTATTTATTATTCATTTTGTGTTCTCGTTTTTATAAGTGATCTTAACCGGTAAAAAAGTGATCTTAACTGGTAAAGTAACAATTGTAAAAGAAATGTTGATTCACCCCCCTCTCAAGTATTTCCAACAATTGGTTGCATATATAGTGTTCACAAACCCTTGTGACTATCTGTATTTATGATCTTGGTGACCAATATATTCAATTGTTGTAGGATAAGCATTAACTAAAACACCTTGCTTCCAATGATTCTTTTCGCATATATTTTGTTTGGAAATTTGATATTGTGATGTCATCTTGACAAAGATACATGTTTATCATTTGAAAAATTTAGTAGGTGTTTTGGGGTCTCTGGATTGACCTAGATCATCAAAAATGAAATAACCCAACAATGGATCACACTAAAGTAAAAAATATATGATTTGTCAGATTCTAGAAGATAATTCTTAGAAATTCCATTTTAATCTCTTTTCTAATATTAACTTGTCATTTTCCATCACACACACAAAAACATAATTTCATAAAACATTTTATTTTCATTGATTTTGGCCCATACTAAATGATTTACATATTTGGGTATAATTGTGATGGTTTTATACAATTTTCAAAATATAGTATCGTAGTATCATCTAAGCTCTAATTTCGTAATTTAATCTCTTTTTGTTGCAAATTGTCACCTTAGTGCATTTATTTTTTGTATTCTTAGATTGTGTTATCTTTTCCATTTATTCATCTAAGCCTTTCATTATTCGTCATTTGTTTCCCATGACTTAATTGATTTGTTCCATGGGTTGTTACTAAGGAATTTCATGGGTATCCTAGTCTAGACCTAATCAATGGGAGGTTAGAGTGGTAAACGAGATGCATTACTAAGATTATTGATGGATATGTTTATTAGTTATCACTAACATTTATTATAGGATTTTGAGTATATTAGGGCATTATGATCTCTAATTTGTTGGCCATGAAGCTCAAGTGGTTAGACTCATCTAGTTTTTTTTTTTTGGGAGAGTGGGGGTGTAATTTATTATTATTATTATTATTATTATTTTTCCCCAAGGAAAAATCACAATTTTCATTAATATTGAGAAAATTACATATCGTAGATGCTTGGTAGCATATGCAACAAAATTGTGATTGTGGTCACCTGTCAAGAACTTGTCAAAAAGAGTTCCTTGCCGGGAAGGCTGAAAGTTATAGTCATGTACATTAACTGCTAATACAAGAATGCATATATGTGCTAGAGAAGTTAACCGATTACTGAAATCTGAAAATAGTCATAGATATAATAAAAAATCGGGGCTTATTAGCTCCTCCCAGCAAGTGATCATTGTATGGCCTGTGATAGTATCTGGAGGAGTCTTGTCATGTCTACTCTTCAGTCAGCCATTGCCCCTTACGCTGGTGCGCGGCCTCCTTGGATAGCAAATCAGAAATCTAATTTCGTTCCCTCTAAATGTGATGACAAGATATAGAGTGAAAATGTGTTTTGAAATGTCAAGTATCCTCCAAGATATTCCGAAGTGTGTGCACATGACAAACTGATGTCTGATTGAACCAATTGATGATAATTTTAGAATCACCAAAAATTTGAATGTGTTGCCAGCATTGCTCAATAGCAAAATGAAGGAGGTGTCTCAGGGTGATAAGCTCTACAAAGTTGTTTGTGCCTTGTCCCAGTCCCATTTTAATTTTAAAATAGTGTTAATCATTGAGGTATAAAATAACCCCCCCACCACAACCAAACTGTTGTGCAGATCCATCGTCAAAATATGCCCACATTAGGGGAATTTTGAGGTCTAAAATGGGCCTAATAAGGAAATTATAAAATAAGACAGGAAATAATAAAATAATATTTGATTACATCATCAAATTTTAGAAGGAAAAAAGGATAAACTATTTTTTCATCTCGTATTTTCAACTTATCTCCCTATTGGTTTACTCAAATTTTGAGTGAAAACACTCGTTGGATGAAAAATTTAATTACTCATCCAAGGAGTACCCATGTTGAATACTTTCGGTGAATCCTGCTACATGAAAATGAGAAATACATGAAAAACGTCATTGCAATCACGTTTTTTTCATGTATTTCTCATTTTTCATGTAGCAGGGTCCATCGAAAGTATGAAACATGGGTACTTCTTGAATGAGAAATTAAATTTTGCATCCAACGAGTACATTAAATTTCTAATTTTTTACTCCAAAAATGGTGAATCATCCCCCATGGTTGACATCATCATCTTGAATCCTATTGGTTCTTATAAAGTTTATTTTTATTGTACATTTTTCTTAGGAGGCCCATTTTAGACCTCAAAATTCCCCTAATGGGGGAGAATTCGATCAATAACTTCGGGAACAATGGTTCTATGAGGAGACTGTTATATATAGAAATGATATGAGACGAGGCAAGGTGCCAATTGGGGGCAGATTCATGGAAGATGGATTTGTTTCAGATTATCCAAATACCCCAAGAGATCAAAAGTGGAAGGTTGTGAGCCTTGTGGAAGATGTGATCAATGGATTCAGAGTCTGATTTGCAGAGAGAACACCAAGTGGGGCCATGAAAGGATGGCTTGAGAATATTATCACCGGTAGGAGCCTTGTTATGGAGTAGGCACCACATAAATAGCTTTTTTTGGAGAGGGGCTTTTAATTTCCGGAGGTAGCTCCACCACCGGAGGGATCCGAATGGCCTATGATCTGAGAAAATGAAAGTGTATCCTTCTTTGGGCAAGTATGACATGTTAAATTTAGATAACCATGGTGTTCTATTCCTGATGCACTTTTACTTCAATCTTTCTTAGGCCCGAGCAATCACATAAACATGAAAGTAAAATGTTGATAGAACAAAATAATAGATCAATAGAAGACAAGCCAAATATAGATCAGATTTACAATTCCTTTTGTCCAACAAAGATATGATATATTGTTGCGTTACGGCAGTCAGCGAGATGCTTCAACCAGCAAAGTCTTTCTCGGTCAACCACTCCTTCATGTGTCACATCCATAGCCCTCAAATACAGCTCATCACAAGTCAACACTAGTCAACCCAGAAACAACGCAGAAAAATCAATGCAGGCAGCAGCGGAAAAGTCAACGCAGCAAATTAGGGCTTCGGTCAAACAACCAAAAATTCCTTGATTTTAGTGCCCAATTGTACGGCCTCCTAAAATTGGATTTTTGGCAGAAGTTGGAGGTCAAACGACCAAGGGTTGACCACGGTCAACACTGGTCAATGCTGCAGCAAAAAGCCCTAGACAGATCTGCAGAAAACAGCAGCTTCGCTCCACACGTGTGAGGGGAAAAAGGCCTCCAAAGGTTATCGAACCAATCAGATCATAATGACAAAATGTGTGATGATTTGATGATCAAATGACCTCCAAGTATCTCCAATTTATATCCATCAATGAGAGTGTGTGACACGTTTATTAGGCATGTGAACCTACATTAAAATCTGGCCGAGCTTGCACATGTGGAAAATAAGTTCAAAATAAATGTTCTGCTCATCCGATTAAGATGATCTTTAGATCAATCTTACACCTCTCCAAAAGAGGAATCCAACAAAAATATGGCCATCGTCATATGAGCAGTGCAACATGGAGTTTGAACCTAGTTTCCCAAAATTAACACTCCCTTTCAACTAGGGAGAACTCCATTTGTCCACAAGTACCGTCCATCAGTACCATCATGTACTTTCACCTAACATCGTGTGTCATCCTGTCGTAACTTCCTTTGTTGGCTCTTTATTTCAGATAGAACAAAAGGTGAGTCACACACATCACACACAATTGACCCAAAGTCAGCTTAGAGGTAAAAACCTCTCTTGGACTCAAAAGAGTCTCTTACTAACCCGAAGTTAGTTTACTGGCCCGAAGCCAGTTTAGAGGTAAAACCTCATCATAATTGGATCCCAAATCAAGGTGTTGGACACATGCCATCCCAGACATAGAGCATGGCACCGATGCGTCCATTGGTCTTGCTATTGGTATCTATCCACATTTTCAATTGGCTGGGCTTTATTGAGAGGTACTTCCATGAATTCAAAACCTTAAGGGTAGGATGTGTGTACAAATCGCAGTAGGAAAACCAACTCAATATCATAATGGTGGGGTAGAAGCACAACAATGTTCGACAAGCCTAGCCTCGTATGTGCTTATAGCTCCAAGAAGCTATCCCCAAGCCCCCTGGAGCTCTCAGAGCTCAAAGTCCAACACAAACAGGACCCTCAGAATTGGGTCTTTCCATGATTCCAAGCTTCTCACGGAAGGTTAGGAACTTGACCTTCCCCAGCGGCTTCGTGAGAATATCCGCGACCTACTCATCAGTTCCTATAAGATCGAGCCTTACAGCGCCTCGTTGTACCATATCCCAGATAAAGTGGTACCAGCCATCAACATGCTTGGATCAATTGTGGAACCTAGGATTCTATGACAAATGAATCCCCCTCTGGTTATCATAAAGGATAAAGATGGTATCTAGCACATGCCCGAACAACTCACTGAAGATATTTCGCAACCAAACAGCTTCACAACACGCCATACTCGCTGCAATGTTTTTGGCCTTAGCTGTGCTCAAAGCCATCGAGTTTTTCTTCTTGCTCATTCAAGATATCGAACTAGAACCCAAGGTGAAGCAACATTCAGATGTTCTCTTGCGATCCACCACACTGCCAACCCAGTTGGCATCAGTATATCCATGGAGTCTCAAACTCTCGACAGTGTATCTCTGCCCATGGTTGATTGTGCCCCGAAGATATCTCAGTAGATTCTTGGCACCAATATAGTGAATGTGATGAGGATAAACCATATGTTGACTCAAAGTGTTCACTGCAAAACATACGTCCGGACGGGAGTTCACTAAGAATATCAAGGCCCCCACAAGTTGTCGATACTCGGTAGGATTTGCTAGCACGGGCCCAACAACGTTTCCACTCAACTTCTTAAAGTTGAGTTCCATTGGTGTCATCACAGACTTACAGTCCACCATACCAAATCTCTCTAGCAGCGTCACGACATATTTTCCTTGAGAAAGGAAAATCTCGCCTGGCCTCTGCCAGACCTCCAAGCCTAGGAAGTAGTGCATCAGTCCTAGGTCTTTCATCTCAAACTCGGAAGCTAGCTCCCTCTTACACTGATGAATGAGAGGGTCAGCACCTGTCAGGAAGAGATCATCCACATAGAGAACCAAAATGAGAGGCCTTTCTCTATCAACCTTAAAATAAAGGTTCGGATCAACATTACTTCGAGTGAAGCCTAACTTCATCAAGTAGCTATCTATCCTCTCGTACCAAGCCCTAGGGGCTTGCTTCAACCCATAGAGGGATTTCTTCAACCTGGATATATGGGTGTCTCTATCTCGGACTTCGAACCCCAGAGGTTGCTCCACATACACTTGTTCCTTTATAGATCCATGCAAAAAAGCGGTCTTCACATCCATCTAATGTAGACTCCTCCCTTGCGTAGCAACAAGGGCAATAATAGATCGGATGGTGGTATAGCGGGCCACAGGTGCAAATATATCATCATAATCTATGCCTTCTTTTTGAGAGAAGCCTTGAGCAGCGAATCTTGCCTTGTACTTTTCAACACTTCCATCATATCCATGCTTGATCTTAGAGAGCCATTTCGAGGTGACAACAGATTTGTCCCGTGTTGGGACCACTTCCTTATTATCATTTTTCATAATGGAATCATACTCCTTGTGCATAGCATCCTTCCAAATTTGATGCTTTGCGGCTTCTTCAAATGTTCTAGGCTCAGATTGTACTATCGTATGTTAGGATATTCCGACACATAGGAAATAATTAAGAATAACTTAGTCTAGTGTAGAGTTAGGTAAAGTGTGTTTCTTTACCATGTAAATTTTTAACTTATAATCTGACGGTCACGATTTGTAGTGATCCGACGATTATCTCTCACCTCGGTATTAACGACACTTGATCCGTGGCTTAACACCCGATTGGTCCATGATCTCTATTTAAAGAGCATGGAGGGTCATTTTTCCGGTAACCGTTTATGAGAGAAACATATGTAACTTTTCTTTTATATTAATAAATTCCCTGAAGTGGCCGCGTTGGCTCAGGGCGTGGATTGTTTCCCTCTTTGAGGGTTTTAACCACGTGATTATACTGGTGTACTGATTTGTGATCTGTTTGTGAGCGGTGACCTTTGGTTCTTGATCTATGGAACTTACCCTGTAAATTCCTACATGGTATCAGAGCTATTTTGAGGGCCGCGTCCATTGTTGATCAAAATCCGAAGCCGGTTTGACTGCATGCGAATGCCGTTTTGTAGATCTACTATTTTTGAACATTTTGGGCTTGGAGAACTGCTCGGTTGTGTCCGGAGCCTCTGTTACAGTGAGGAATGCTTTTTGTTTCATGCGAAAAGGTTTCCGACTGCCCAAGTTATGTCAGTTTAGATCTGGAGGTATAAAACATCTATTTTGCAGTTATATTTGTTAATAGTTCTGCTTATTTCGGTTTTTTTTTATTATTTTTTATTTATTTTTTTATTTTTTGTATTTTTATATTTTTATTTTCAAAATATTAGGGTTTTATTTTATTTATTTGTCGGATCTAAACACTATTTTCTGTGTATGCTCTTTGTTGTGCGCTCCATGCGATCTCAACAAATCAGAAACAGGAAAAAGAGATTTTTTTGCTACGTATGCTCTTTCCTCGCGTCTTTGTGCGATCTCGGGAAATCAAAAATAGTAAAAAAGTGATATTTGTCCGTAAGGCTAATAAAAAATCTAACATTCTGCCGTAAGGCTTTGCATTTCGTTTTTTTTTTTGCTTGGTTTTTGTGTTTTTTTGTGTAGGAAAAGGCACACAACCCTTGCTCCTTTCATACAATAACATGATCCTTTTACTATCTCACTTGGTGAGGGGTTGGTTTATGAGAATAGAGGTCTTGGGTTCAAGTTTCCTTCTCAAGCTTCTTTTGTAAAAAAAATTGTTCAAAGGGGCATAATTTTTTTTTTTAAAAAGCCACACTTCATCTCGTTCCCATAACTATTTGGCATCTTCAACTTAGATTTTTCAAAAGGCATAACTTCTTCATCCAGAAGCCATTTTTCGAGCCGTTTTTTTTTTTTTTTAAATGGCCCAATTTTTCAAGATCTTTCCATTGGAGTAGTTAGTTTCAGTTTTTCTCAACTTTAGTATTTTTTTTAAAATGGAAAGTGCATGCCCGATTATTCTTAACAGCACCAATTATTTCCAATGCTACCTCACATGGTAGATATACTTAGAAGTAAAGGGCTTTATAGAATAGCCACAGGTCAAGAAACTAAACCTTCCGATGATGATAAAGTTCCTAAATGGGAGAATAAATAAGGTCAAGCACGAGGGCTGATAGGAATGTCCATTGCTCAAAATCTTCGATTTCACATCCTTGACATTGACACCCCTGATAAAGCCCTGGAAAAGCTAAATACTGTTTTTGGCATTCAAAATCAAATTAGGGCCCACCAGCTTGAAAATGAGTTACTTACTTTGGACCCTAATAATTTCTCCTCTATTGAAGACTTTTTGTCCAAATTCAATACCCTTAGACTTGTTTTAGAAGGGTGTAAGTTCAAAAAGGAAGATGGTAGCCTCATCTATTGCATTCTTGCTAAGCTTGGACCTGCATACTCTGTATTTTTTTCCGCCTTCCATTCCACTAGAGAAGCCATCATCTCTTCTAGAACCACCTACAAGAATCCCTCTTTTGATTCCTTTTGTGATTCTTTGATAAGAGAACAAGAAAAACTCTTACACCTTGGTCTTATCACTCCTGGAAACGCTTCTAAAAAAGCCTTAGCAGCCCAACAACAACCATATCAAAAGAATCCCAAGAAGCAGTATCCTAAAAAGTATGGTCCTACACCAAACAAGGGTCCTAAGCAATTTCAACCGCAAATTGAAAAATCATCTCACCAAAATGATAAGGCAAATAAAAACAAAGGGAAGAAGACAGATAGACATTGCAAATTTTGCAATCGTGATGGCCATATAGAGTCCAAATGTTTTAAGAAGATGGAAGCCTTAGAAGCAGCAATGAAGAAGCACAACATCAATTTGGAGCACTCTTCACCTTCATCTTCAGGCATGGCACTTTCTGCTTGTGGTTGCCAAGCATCAAGATCTGGTTATGTATTAAATGTATCTTCTTCTTCTCCTTCTCATGAGTGGTTCATTGATTATGGAGTTTCTTACCACATGGCTAAAAACAAATCCATGTTTTCTTCTTTAAATGATTGTAACACCAAACATATTTATGTTGGTGATGATATATATCTTAATGTTGTAGGATTTGGAACCATTCATCTAGATAATGATCAGTTTAATGATGTACTATGTGTTCCTACCTTGTCATGCAACCTTCTATTTGTTTGTCGTATAACTCATTTAGGTGAAGGGGAAATAGTACTAAATTTCACCTCATGATGTTGTAATCAAGGACCTCAAAGATCCTAAACATATTTTAGCTTTTGGCATTGTTGATGATTCGACAAGGTTGTATAAGCTTGACAACTTTGGGTCATCATCTCTTCCCTCGGTTTTTGTTGCTCATAATAATGATGTGAGCAAAATTTGGCATGGGAGATTTGGTCACTTAAACTGTCGCTTTCTTTAAACTCTATGTAAGGAAAATATGGTGACGAGCCTTCCTATGGTATCTTGCCGAGATAGTGTTTGCTCTAGATGTGTACTCGGAAAACATCATCAGGACAGTTTTGACAAACGTGCCTCTTGGCACGCTTCAGCCCCTTTGCAGTTTGTGCACAGTGATTTATGTTTTCCACTTCCTATTGTTTATTTCTCTGGTTGCAAGTACTTCTTAACTTTCATTGATTATTTTTCCAAACACACTTGGGTATATTTCCTAAAACTCAAGAGTGAATTTTTTAACATGTTCTTTTCCTTTAAGGCCTTTGTTGAGAAACAATTTGGACATCAAATTCTTAAGTTAAGATCAGACAATGGCGGAGAATATGTTAACAAAAAATTTATCAACTTCTGCACTGAGCATGGCATTCAATTGCAACATACTATTCCATATACTCCACAAAAAAATGGTGCAGCTGAAAGGAAGAATCGCACCTTAAAAGAAATGGCTAATTGTATGCTTCAATCTAAAGGACTTGGTCTCAATTTTTGGGTAGAAGCCATTAATTGTGAAAATTACATAGTAAATCACACTCCTACTAAGGTTTAAAGAATTTAACTCCAGAAGAAGCATGGAGCTCAATCAAACCAGATGTAAGTCACTTTCGTGTTTTTGGAAGTGATGCTTGGGCCCATATTTCAGATGCGAAACATAAAGCCTTAGAACCTAAGAGTGAAAAATGCATTTTTATTGGTTATTCTGAAGATGTCAAAGGATATAGACTTCTTCAACCAAAATCCAAAAATATAATCATTAGAAGAGATGTAAAATTTGATGAAAATATATCGGCCTGCAAGCCTAGTTCGATGAGTGTGCCACCTTTGGCCTGCGAGCCTGATTCGGCATATGTGCCACCTCTCTCTCTCTCTATCTTCTATTTTTAATAGCATTCTTCTAGGTCGTGATGATGGGTCAGCGAGGATGAAAATCCTCCTCCACCTTGTGAAATTGTTCCTTATACTCCACCGGCCTCCAAGATGGGTATGCCTCTTATCGGATGCAGCATGTCTTTCTTGGCAGTGACCTTCGCCGATCGAGCCCACGTACATGTTCTCGCTGAAAGAGTTTCTTCTTTATTGGGTTTTAAGTTCCGCAAAAACTTGATCCAGAAACCTTTGAAGAAGCCTTCGGTCATCTAGATTGGGATGAAGCTATGAATGAAGATTATCGTTCCTTATTGGAAAATGATACTTGGGATCTTGTTCCTCTTCCAAAAGGAATGAAACTTGTGAGATGCAGATGGTTTTACAAAACCAAGTTTGGACCAGATGGTAAAGTGGATAGACATAAATCTCGTCTTGTTGCTAAAGGATTTTCACAAGTTAAAGGTGTTGACTATACTGAAACCTTCTCCCCTGTTTCCAAAATGAATTCTATCTGCCTTGTTCTTTCCCTTGATGCCTCCTTTAAATGGGAAGTCCATTAGATGGATGTTAAATATGCCTTCTTACATGGAGATTTACATGAATAAATCTACATGGAAGACCCCCCTGGATTTATCCAAATGACTCTAGCCTTGTTTGTCGCCTTAGGAATTCTTTCTATGGTCTCAAACAAGCTCCTCGGGCTTGGTATGCCAAAATGGATAGATTTCTCTTAGATAATGGCTTTTCTAGGTGTATTTCGACAACACTGCCTACACCAAGAAAGTGGGTAATTCCTTCCACCATCCTTGTTCTTTATGTTGATGATCTTATCATTACTTGTAGTGATCCAAAACCATATAAACCATGTGAAGTCTAGCCCTCAAAAATAAGTTTGAAATGATATACTTAGGACACTTGCATTATTTCCTTGGTCTTCAAGTCTTGCAATCCAAGGAAGGCATTACCCTCTTTCAGTCCAAGTATGCCTGTGATCTTCTACACCACTTTCACATGGAAGATTGTAAGCCTGCCCCTTCCCTTTCAATTTGGAGTCAAGATTTCAGTCAACTGTACTACCCCTGAAGTTGATGCTACCTTATACCATCAACTTGTTGGTAAAATTTTGTATCTAACCCATACTCGTCTTGACCTTTCCTTTGTCATTGGTCTCGGTTTATGCACCAACCTCATTAAAGTCATTGGAAATCAGCTAAAAGAATACTTCGATATATTCAAGGTACAGTTCAGTTTGGGATTCATTACAGTGCAGGAGCATCTCCCTTGTTGATTGGTTTCACTGATTCTGATTGGGCTAGTGACCCTGACGATCGGAAGTCCACTACATGATATGCATTCACTCTTGGTTCAGGACCTATTACTTGGTATTGTAAGAAACAAAGTGCCATCTCCCTTTCTTCAACAGAAGCAAAGTATCGTGGTGCAGTTGAAGCCAACAAGGAAGCCATGTGGCTTCGTCAGATCCTATCTGAATTTGGTCTTCATCAGCAGCATCCAACTACACTTTGGTGTGATAATCAAAGTGCCATTCAGTTATGTAAAGATCTAGTTCAACATCAGCGTATGAAACACATTGAACTCCACATACACTTCATCTGAAAACTCATTCATGATCATGTTCTTGAAGTGCAGTATTGTCTGACCAATGATAAAGTAGCTGATATCTTTACGAAGGCTCTCATAGAAGCGAATTTTACCAAACTTTGATCCATGCTTGGAGTTCAGGAAAGTTGTCATTAAGGGGGGATAGGCTCTAATGCCTCCTTCCTTCTCCTATTGTGTCACTTTTGTAAATCCTTCAATCCTATCCCAATTTGTTCTTAAGGTGGGATGTTAGGATATTTCGACACATAGGAAATAGGCTCCTTTTGTGTCACCTTTGTAAATCCTTCAATCCTATCCCAAGTTGTTCTTAAGGGGGGATGTTAGGATATTCCAACACATAGGAAATATTTAAGAATAACTTAGTTTAGTGTAGAGTTAGGTAAAGTGTGTTTCTTTACCATGTACATTTGTAACTTATAATCCGACGGTTATCTCTCACCTCGGTATTAAAGGCACTTGATCCGTGGCTTAACACCCAATTGGTCCATGATCTCTATTTAAAGAGCATGAAGGGTCATTTTTCTGGTAACCGTTTATGAGAGAAACATATGTAACTTTTCTTTTTATATTAATAAATTCCCTGAAGTGGTCGCGTTGGCTCAGGGCGTGGACTGTTTCCCTCTTTGAGGGTTTTAACCATGTGATTATACTGGTGTACTGATTTGTGATCTGTTTGTGAGCGGTGACATTTGGTTCTTGATCTACGGAACTTACCCTGTAAATTCCTACATCATACTCATGGCTGCTAGATACCCTTGGTATCTCTTCAACTTCTTGCTTTCACGGAATGTCCCCTTTGGGGAAATATGTCTCTCAAAATCTTCAAGAGTATCCCTAAGACATGAGGGTCTTCTCTTATTTGAAGGAGTTGGATTAACGGGATTCATGGGTCCTTCAACATCGAGCATTAGGTCATCCTTCGGCTCTTCCAGCTTCCTTGTTTCTTCATCTTCTTTGTCTTCCTTGGAGCTAATAGATTTCTCACTTTCTTGAGGGAAACACCTTCATCAAAGGTGACATCATGACATCTCTCCACTTCTCTTTGACTAGGCACATAGATTCTCTATGCCTTCGAAGTTTCACTGTAGCCCACAAACATTCCCTTCTTTCTAGAAGCATCTAGCTTGTTTCTCTTTTATTTCGGCACATGAAAGTAAATAGGACAACCAAAAACTCTAAAATGAGAAACATCAGGCTTCTTACCAGAGAATACTTATTCGGGAGTTTTGGAGTCCAAAGCAGAATGCGAGTATATATTTTTAACATACACAGCAGTGTCCGCAACTTCTCCCCATAGAAACTTCGGAAGACCTTGGTCACATAGCATGGAGTGGGCAGCTTCCACAATGGTCCTGTTCTTTCTTTCAAAAACATCATTTTTCTCAGGAGTGTACGCAGTTGTGGTCTCCCTATTAATGCCAGCTTCTCTACGAAAGTGATTAAACTCATTTAACTCATACTTAGTCCCATTGTCGGTCCTCAAAACTTTGATTTTCTTCTCGGTTTGATTTTACAACAAGGCCTTGAAGGTACATAACCATTTGAATGCTTCATCATTCTTCTTCAAAAAATATATCTAGGTCTAGCAGGAGAAGTCATCTGTAAAAGTCATGTAATAGGAACATCCTCCTAAGGATGTCACATGCAGCATACCAGATAAGTCAGAATGTATCAACTGCAAGATATTCATTGTCTTTATGACACTTGAGGGGAATGGTCCCCTTGTATGCTTCCCTTCAGCACAACCCTGACATATTCCTTCATGATCATCTATAAATTCGGGAATCCCTATCATCACATTCCTTTCTTCGGGAAGGGCTTTATAATGGAGGTGTGCAAACCTCTAGTGACATAACTCTGTTTGAAGAGTTGTATCACATGACATAGCCCCCAATGGACTTCCTCCAACCTGGTAGAGTGTATCAACTCTAAAACCAATAGAAAGATCTTTCTTGAAGTTTTTCTTCTAGATAAGTACCTTTCCATCAACAAATTCCACCTTTAACCCTTTGTCTTCAATTTCCAAAATGGATACAAGGTTCTTCTTCAAATTAGGTATGTACAACACCTCTTGTAATCAAAGTGAATTGAATTTGAGATAGATGGAGGGTCACAGTCCCTGTCCCTTTCACGGGATAGGTGGCATTATCTCCAAGGATGATTTCCATATTAGTATCCTTCTCAACCAAATCATAAAGGGCTTCTTTATAACCAGTGAGGTGCCTTGAAGCACCACTATCAATCAACCAGACATCCACGGTGTTGGGTGGAGAAGCAGAAGAGAGGGAAAATACAACAATAAATTCATTTCTCTTATTATCAACAACATTAGACTCATTGCACTTGGAATTTCTTGACCTCTTGAAAGGTTTCCCATTTCCACTACGATCAGAGGGAGCCTTCCTTTTTCCTTTGAACCTGTTGTTCCTGCCATTCCCTCTCGAGTTGTTGTTGTCATCATTATTGGGAGAGTCCCTTCTATTAGGGCACTTTCCTGCATAGTGACCAGACTTGTTACAACTGTAACATCTTCCCTTCCTTCCTTTGGGTCTCGCTCTACCATGGTTTTGATTTCTCAGGCCACCATGGTTATTCTTATTTGCATGATCGGAAAAGGAAGAAGGGTCACTTCCATTACTATCAGAGGCATACTCCATCATTCTTATTTCCTCTTGAGTGCATCTCGTCAATATTTCATCAAAATCAGGAATCACATTGTTATTGAGAATAGTGATATTGAATACATGCCAATCACGGGGGAGACCTCCAAGTGCAATAAGAACCATCTCTCGATTAGATATTGCTTCCCAAATATCTAGGAGGCTATTCCTGTTTTTAGTGAGCCTCATAAAATAGGATTGAATAGATTCATCCTTACGCTTCTTGATATTCTTCAATTGATTCTTGAAGAAGAGGATTTGATTAGCATTGCTAGCCCTAAATATGCTCACCAAATTATCATACATCTCCTTAGATGTCTTCAGCTTAGAAATGTAAGCAACCATGTGCTTATGAATAGAATCCCAGATAATCATCTTTGCTTTGATTTCCCCCTTTATATACTTAGTCTTTGTAGCAGTTGCTACATTTGATGGAGGCTCTTGGATCTTCCCCTGTACATAGTCCATGACATCTTGATCTTCTAGCACCAAATCCAAGGACATCTTCCATGCATGATAATCAGACTTATCGGTCAATTTATCGTCAGCCTTGAAACCCTTGTAGGTTGAGGAGGCCATTTATCCTTGATGGGATTTCTTCCTTCAGTGATTGCTTCTAACACCAATTTGGACATTGTCTTCACCTCAACTCTAATTCCATGTTAAATTTAGATAACCATGGTGTTATATGCTTGATGCAATTTTACTTCAATATTTCTTAGGCTAAGAAAAAAATAGAAATCACATAAACATGAAAGTAAAATGCTGATAGAACAAAATAATATATAAATAGAAGACAAGCCAAATCTAGATCAGATTTACAATTACTTTTGTCTAGCAAAGATATGAGATATTGTTGCGTTACGACGATCGACAGGTTGCTTCAACCAACAAAGTCTTTCTCGGTCAGCCACTCCTTCATGTGTCACACCCATAGCCCTCAAAGACAGCTCATCACAAGGCAATGCAATTCAACCCAAGAACAACGCAAAAAGGTCAATTCATTCAGCAACAGAAAAGTCAACACAACAAACTAGGGCTTCGGTCAAACAACCCAGAATTCCTTGATTTTAGTGCCCAGATGTACAAAATCCTAAAATCATATTTTGTACAAAGTTTTGAGGTCAAATGACCAAAGGTTGACCATGGTTAACACTGGTGAAAACTGCTGTGAAAATCCCTAGACAGATCCGCAGAAAAACAACAACTTTTCTCCACACGTGTGAGGGGAAAAATGCCTCCAAAGGCTATCGAACCAAGCAAATCACAATGAGAGAATGTGTGATGAGGTGATGATGAAATGAACTCCAAGTCTCTCCAATTTATATCCATAAATGAGTTTATGTGACACATCTATTAGGCATGTGAGCCTACATCACAAATCTGGCTGACCTTGCACATGTGGAAAATAAATTCAAAATAAATGTTCTGCTCATCCAATCAAAATGATTTTTAGATCAATATTGCACTTGTCTGAAAGAGGAACCCAAAAAAAATATGACCATCTTCATATGAGAAATGCAACATGGATTTTGGACTTAGTTTCCCAAAATTTACAAAATACCATGCCCAACATGCGACCAGATAAGTTAATCATCTCCAGTAGTGATGTAGACGTGGGATTAAGAGATGGAAGCAGTGTAGGATTTCCAATCAGGTCTCCACAGATCATGGATATCAAGTTGTTCAACATGTTTCCAACCTTGAAAGTATATAGAGGAGGAGTTCCAGTCAACAATCTGATAAATGTGCATAATACCAGAATTAGACAGATGTTGGATGAGCTCATGTGGGAGCTGGTAAGAATTACCACTGCCAAACCATGAATCCAGTCCCACATGAGCCATGTTCCCTGATATGATTTGCCAAGTCACTCCATCTTTGACGTGAGGGAGAGAGTTAAGGACCACTTTCCATATAGAGGCGATGTGACTTATGTTCCAAGAAGGAATTCTGATCCAATCCAAGAGCGACATATGCCTAATATATTTCTGAGTGAGCACCTGTGTCCAGAGGTTATGAGAAGTCAGAATATTCTAGCCCATCTTGGCATCCTAGGCTTTTGAAAATACATAATAAATATTATTCAAACCCTAGCCTCCCCACTTCTTAGGAAAGGCAATGCGATCCCATCGGATCCAAGAGAAGGTGTGCCCTTCACGTTTACCTTTACAAAGGAATCAAAAGCAAATCTGCTGAATCCTAGATAATATTCCCTTTGGTATCCAGGCGAGAGACATCCAGTACATTGGGGTGGCTTCTAGCACTAATTTAATCAAGATAATGGTATCTATGATACCAAGCTGATATTATTTTTTAAATTTTTACAATTAGCCATGTCTAGTCAACAATGTGATAGTCATTCAATTTTAATCAAAAACTAAGATATTTTATACCATCCTTTAACTCAAGAAGAGTGTAGGGGAAATGAAACAGAGCATGAGAAAATTCCTACTGAGAGCATCCAATGGTTGTTAAAGAAGATTTGTGATTATTAATTTCCATTCCAGTATCTAGTCAGAAAGATTTTAAGATAGCAAAGAAAATAGGGGAGTCCCCGATGGATTCATTGAGAAAAATTAGGACATCATCCACAAATAGGAGGTGTGAAACTAAACATCCATCTACAATTTTGATACCATGAAGTCTAACCTATCTACGATCTTCCGAAATGAGTCGACTTAATGCTTCCATGATTAAGATAAAAAGAAAGGGGGAAAATAGAAAACCATGTCTAAGTCCCCTTTCAGAATGGAAGAAGGAAGATGCAAATCCATTAATAAGAAAACTGAAGGATACATTAGTTATACAACACATAATACAGTTGAAAAATAGAATAGGGAGTCCCAGATGAGTTAAAAGCATATGAATGTATAACCAATTAGTGTGATCAAAAGCCTTTGCAGGATCAATCTTCAGGATGTTTCATTTAAGTTTTTTGATCTTAATGGAATGGAAAGCCTCTTGTGCAGTGTCGATGGCTTCATGAATCTGACGTTGATTGATAAAGGCAAATTGTTTAAGTGATATATGCTCAGATAAGATGGGCCTAATACGATTGGCAATAATTTTTTATATACAATTGGAGAGGGAGATAGGTCTAAATTTAGAGAAATTTCAAGGGGGGTTCGATTTGGGGATGATGGCAATGAAAGTGGCATTGAAGGCATCGTACATATGCCCAGATAAACAATAGTATTCCACAACAGACAGCCTTGTTTAGTCGCCCTCATTTATCGAGAAAGAAGAGTGGTTCAATCAGAAAAAAGGAAAAAAGTTCATAAAGGTGGCAATCTTTGTAAATTGAGTAGGGCTCGAAAAGAAAGTTCCTAAAGGACAAGCGCAATGGCTAGACTCTTTTTTGGATTGAAATACAACAAAGGATAACGTTTGGGACTTAGCGCCGTAACCATAAATCATAAAGGCATGGGCGAAGGAGCTTTCCGTCGGGTCAAAAGGATAGCGGAAAGATAGAAGTGCAAGCCCCCAGAGAAGGTGACGTTACATGATGGCGGGCCAATTACAAGCTTTCCGTTGAGTGGTAGAATAGCTCATAGCACCCTTATGAACCCCACTAGAATTCTAAGCAGGCCCATCAAGCAAGATAGCTTGCGACAGTAAGTAAAGGTAAGGTAAGTCCAGGGAGGGCAGTACGACGACTAGTACATGCCTTAACTCGGCATGTGGCTTTCACCTACTCACCTCAATTACAAGCTTTCCATCGGGTGGTAGAATGGCTCATAACGCCCTTATGAACCCCACTAGAATTTTAAGCAGACCCATTAAGCAGGACAACTGGTGCCAATAAGTAAAGTTAAGGTAAGTCTAGGGAGGGTAGTACAAAGACTGGTACATGTCTTAACTCGGCACGTGGCTTTCACCTACCCGGCTGCTATCAGCCAATAATCCATTGCCACATGTCTCAATGTCAGCATCCTTATGATGCCAGCCCTACAGCTATTACTCACCCATCTCGTATTCCACAAAACTCGGCCTATTATAATATTTTTTTTACTCCCAGACCATGTAAAATACTAGTTTTTATGGAATTGTCATGCAGAGAGGGTTAAAAATCCAATGCGAAGGTCATTTTCAACCCTACGTCGCTTTCCCTTAGGCTTCCTCACTGTTCTCAGGTATTTAGTCATTTCTCTGGCTCACCATTTTCCTTCTGTTTTGTTTTTCAAATGGTCATGGGGAAATTGAAAACCAAGACGTTTGAGCCTGAAACCCCACAAGCCTGTGAGGTCAAGGTTGTTCCTAGACTTGAACCTCTCATCGACACCCATGCACGAATTCATGACCCATTCTACCCTTTCAGTGTATCCCACATTAGACCTGAACTGTTTGAATTTCATTTAAAGGGTCAAGATAGGTTCAGAGTCATTGAGTCAGGTCTGTATTACCAAGCAACACCAACCACATACCTAGTTCCTGAATTCATTAGTTGGCTTGGGGAAGCTTATGACGAATGCAAAGAATTGTTCCTGTCTTCTCAAGGCAACAAGATCTTCCACATATCGCTCGAACTCATAAAGAGAGATATTCGTTTCCCTCCCATTGAAAAATATGTTGAGTTCTTTGAAGTTTCCCTTTCCTGTCAATTCTCAAATTTACCCTGGGAACAACAATGCGGTTTACTCAGCATCCTCTCAGATTCGCCCCTATCAGCTCTCCTGCCTTCGAACGTTGTTCCCTTGTTCACTTTTCGAGATAATGTGAAGTCGGTCCTAGCTCTCATTTCTGGGTTGTTAGGGCTCCAGGAGGTCAAGCAGGTGTCTAAAGAGGGTATAGCCCTTTTATGGCTCATGATGCAGAAAGGTACACTTTTAAATATTCCTGCTTTCCTAGCTTCAGCTGTCCAAACCTAGTTCCAAGAGTTCCCCTCTACTAGTTCATTGAGGTTTTGTTCCTTAGTGTTTTACCTATTCATATTTGAGCACACTAATAAGTTTGAGAGTCTAGGCCTAGAAAGGCTCTCGAGGACAAATTCCCAGCCAAGAACCGTCTTTGAGTGGAATGTCTCAGTGCGCCAGCAGCCAGGGGGGAAGGGGTATACAAGGTTTCTTAGTGAGTTTATGTCCATAGCTTATGCCATAATACATGACAGCCCTCCGCTTAGAATATTTCCTAAGCAGAAGGACTGGCTAGATTTCGACAAGGAAGATTGCACATGGGACTCATACCTGTATGATAATTATACTGAGATCAGGGTCTATGGTGCAGAAGTACCTCCCTACTGCCTGCCGGTGTTTCCATCTATGTGAGTCTTTGCCCTCGAATTCATTCGACAAAACTTGAAGGCTGACCAGATCCACTTCGTGCATGTGAAGAAAGAATACATTCTCAAGCTCCCAACTTCAGTTGGTCCCTTCACCATAAATTCGAGGCACACCCTCCCCACCGTGGAAAAATTGCTGCAAGAAATGGACCTTCGACAGGGAAAAGTCTGGCCCTATGACCCGAAAGGGGCCCTTTCCAATAGGAAGAGGAAAATAAAGTCAACAAATTATGTACATGAGACTAGGCCCTTCATTGAATGGAGAGCTAAACTTGATACATGGCCTTTGGATGCACAGATGGAGGCTGAGTCTTCAGCCACATAAGGGAAGGGCGACAATGCGTCTGTTGGAACAGAGAAAAAGGGACACACAAATGTCGCAGACATCTCTGGAAATCAAGAAGGTATGAAAATTGATGAGGGAGCACATCCTCATAAAAAACAGAGGACTGAAGGGTCGGAGGATATATGGGAAGAACCATCTTTGGACGATGTTCCCCAATTTGGGGCCCCTGACAGGAACAAGGCAGGTTTTCTGATTGCTTTCAATGACGGCTCCTCGTCGGGCCCCTCTGGGCTTTTGTAGGCAATTACAGTGGACAGAGAAGAAGTAAGGGAAGAGATAAGCACCAGGAACAAGACCACATGAGAAAAACTAAGGGCTGAACTAGTTGGGTTTGTAAACAAATATCATACTCGGCTCACCTCTGTGTTGGACATGGATAAGGAGTAGCTCATATTGGCTATTCAACAAGAAGTGTTACAACCCTCAGCTTATGGAGGTCACTACTGAGCCTTAGAGATCACCTTAAACCTAGCTAATATTCCCATGTTGGATAAGCTCGGCTTACACAAATGCATAGGAGATATGTTACGGGACGAGGTAGTGAAAATAGCACTTGCTTTGAGGAAACTTGAGCAGAGGCATAGCTCAGTATTAGAGAACCAAAAGAGGGAAAAAGCTAGTGCCAGAGAAAACAATAACAAGTTAGAAACCCTCAAGAAAGCAATAAGGGACAAGGGAGCTGACAGGGATGCAGTTCGGCAAAAGCTTATCACTGATCTAGAAGTAGAGAACTCAGAGCTAAAGCGGAAACTAAACATACCCAGCCGAGAGCATGTGAAAACAGATGAATTGGTCCAAGTGGAAAAGGAAAAATTGGCTCTCGCTGATTGGCTTGCTAAAGAGTAGGAAGAAAATTCCCAAAGGACCACGAAGATTGTGGATCTAAAACATAGATTTTTCATATTTGCAGGCAAGATGGGATCAGCACATATACGTAGCCCTGACGTCTGGAGAGCCCAGAACGACCCTAGAGCAACTTACTAAGGCCTTGTCCGACTTGAAGGTATCAAAAAGTGAAACTCGTACAGCCCGTCAGAAACTAAAAGAGATGGAAAACACACTGGCGACAAATCAGAAGGTGATAGTGTCCATGCAGAGGGAGGTCGAAAAATTACAAGGAGAAAAGCAGGCACATGATAAGTCTATCAAGGACTTAACTGCTCGAATCAAAGGCAACATGACACTCTTGGAAGCCATGCGTCTAATTTGGACAGATATAATAGTAGAGGTCCAACAGCATTGGAATTACTTCACCCTGATGGATGATAAGAAGATTGTTATTCTCTTGTTCGGAGTATAGATGTAAGAAGGGCGCGCAGATGGAGAAGCAAAGGCTTCAATGGCTAGGAGGTATATTCGGTACCTGAATGAGGTGGGCCTCAAGGAATTGTGTGCACAAGGAATCACTGGTCATTTTAGAAGGGTAATGGAGGTTAGAAGAGTAATTGAGAAGGAGACTGCTCACGCGAATGTGTTGGGTTGTTTAAAATTAGTTTCAAGAGGAGTTGAAAAGTTCGAGCAGGAGTGGAATAAGCTAGTGGAAGTAGGTCTCCCATCATGATGGAATCCAGAAACATCTGCATTCTCTGAGCTAACAGCTTATGAGCAGAAAATGACAAACATCATGAATAATACCGACATACCTCTGGAAAAGACTACCCAGCCGAAGGTAGATACAATAATAAACACTTTGAGTAAAGAGTTCTTCCTCCTCTACCAGGTTAAGCAATTCCTAGCCATCCACGTAGATTATATTGAGCTCACAAATATCCAAACCCTGGTTGAAACCTTTGCCACAAGGCCATCTCTAGGGGAAAACACGTGGAAAAAGTGTGCCGAATATGCTAATCCTCCGGTATCCTCCTCTTCTCATCAACTGTCGCCCCCTTTCTAGTTGCAAAGTGGGGTCATCCTCGTCATCAGCTCGTCCACATTCGTAGCCATCAAGCACGCCTTGTCAGAACACCAACAAATGAAACTCATGTTTTGGCCCATGCGACCTGTTTAACTTTTGTTTTCCATGAATTGTAAAATCGGACGAAATCTTGATTTCACCCTATGCACTCTTTATTTTATACTTATTGTTATGTTTTAGTTAGAGCCTGTGTTATGCCATTTTGTATGAGATGAGAGGTCATTTTGCCTCATCATCATTTTTGGTTTTTTATTAAGACTAGGAACATAAAATATCTCCAAGGAATATTTTGTCTCAAAAAATATCTTCTCTCAAAGCTCATGTGAAAAGCTATAAAAGATGAAATCAGAGACCGAGAACAGGTTCTGGATTTTCTAGAGAAGAAGTTGTAGTCTATGAATTGTCTCTTTTTGTTAATTTTGAGGTGCTCTTATAGTGTATATCTGAATATCCCTTTTCGGGAGAGAAATACAAGCCAATCTGTTGTTGAGGTCGATTCCTACTGAGATAATTGAACAGTATGTATTTTCTTGGCAGTGACTGAATTTAGTGTTCATTGTGTTTGCATCATTTCCTTGTTATCGTAGCTTTTGGAATGCAAATGTCTAATCTGTTAGATGTGAATTTATCTTAAATGGTACTCATCTCTTACCTTTCTGTAACATTTTAAATATTTCTCGAGGCTCGATTACTGTTTCAAGTTCTACTTACAGGTTGTTATTATTCTAATATTAGTGGAGGGTGGATTCTTGTGTTGATATAAGCCTACCTTTCTCTGATGTTTTCCTCACTTTCTTACATTGTGTCTCATATTCATTTATCTTTATAACTATTCATTGATTTCACATTCAGCCCAAATCTACACAGTTCCTCCTCATGACTACTTCGAGTCCACTCTGAGTAGCCCTTTTGTTATACAACTAGATATCATTCCTATTAATACTCTCTTTCTTTGATATCTTGGACCAATATTAAAAACTTTAACTACCATTCTATAAAAAGAGCTTCCTTCCTATCAGCATGCGTAATACCTTTTAAAGCCTCATGTCTTAAGATGTCCTAGGCACTAGTTTTTAACAACTCAAGGTTGTCTCTAGGAGTTACAACAGAAGGCATCATACATATGCCCAGTTAAACGATAGTCTTCTACTACTTGAAAAATATAATGCCCAAGGATATAAAAAATAACTAGATATAATTCAATGGGTGAACTATTTAGACCCATGCCCTTATCTTTCTTAAACCATTTCAGAGTCTCCTAAAGTTCACTCATATATACAAGTCTAGTGAGATCCTCTTCTTCATTTTGTTCAACAAACTGAGGAAATAATCCAGAAACCTTGATGATGTCTGCTAGGGAATCATTCTAAGGGGATTTGAATAACTAACAGAAGTGAGATATGCCCAGGTTAGAAAGTTGGTGAAAATTCTACACCTTATCTCTAAATTCATCCTGCAGTTACCAAAAAATGTTTATGGCTCTCCTACCATTGGAAAATTGATGATAGAATTTTGTGTTGTCATCTCCAGCCTTTAACCATGTGGCTCTACTTCTGAGTTGCCAAGTCTCTTCTCTATCCTTCTAGATCTAGGTCTTTTCAGATTCCAGATGAGTGAGGTGGGATTTTGATAATTCAGATATGAATCCCCCACCATCAACAACTTCTAAGGAGGCCAATTCCTGCTCATTTTCTTGAATAACTTGATCATCCCTAAATTTTTTCTCCTTAGCCCATACCTTTTTTAGTTTCTTCACTTCAAACATCTTAGATGCAAAGGATGCCGAGGGGGATTGTCCAGGGGCAGGAGGATAAGAGAACCAATAATTAGAGATCAGATTTTTATAGCCCCCATCCTTTGACCAAGTTGCATTGAATTTAAATGGGGTTTTTGGCTTTCAGGCTTCCTCTGCAAGTTATAGATATATAGGGGAGTGGTTAGATAGGCCACTCGATCCCACCCACTGATGAAAAGCAAGTTTACTGTCCAGAAGAAATTCATGTATCAGAAATCGATCTAATATTCTAGCTAGTGATGCCTCCCCAACCATATGATTGTGCCAAGTAGGTTGAAGACCAGTCACAGGGTTTTCTACAAAATGATGATAATCCAATAGCGTCCCTATAGCTTTAGATAATGGGTCTATCTGAGTGGTTGTCCCTAAGATTCAACATGACCAATAGAAAAAGTAATATCCCCTCCTAGAATGATGTTATTAGTGCACACGAAATATAGGTTGACAAGGTGTTCCCAGAAATGTTCCTGATGTGTGCAGGGTCCATAAAATTTCATAAGTTGAAATTCATGGCTAAGGTCAGATGAGAAATTTTTTTTCCCAATAAATCCCCCCCAAAAAAATATTAAGTAAATTGATAGAGCGTGAATTAAATCCCAAAGCAATACCCCCCGATCTTCCACGAATATCTAAGCCATGGAAAGTCCATATAGGTTTGAGGGATTGAAGGGAATGAAAAATCTGATCAGCAATTCCAAGTGTTTCTTGAAGGAATATTACATCCTCCAATAGTTGTCAAATAATATCTTGAGGGCTATATTTTGGGAGGAACTAGCCAAAAAACGACAGTTATAGGACAAAAAAATTCATCAGGTAACCTCTGGGAGGGTCGCCTATGCTCTAAGGACCCTACTAAGAGTGCGTTGGATGCCATCAATCACATCCAACCCCGCTTGGATGATAGCCTTGGAAATGGAGGAATGTCTGCCTCTGGTGGTTTTGGCGGGGGGGGGGATAATACCCATACCTCTAGTGGAAACAGATGATGCTTTGACTAGAGACCTAAGAAAATAGGGATGACTCCCCCTATATTTAGATGAATTATCAGAGGCGGAATGCAGAGATGCAGGATCCAGGATAGATGGGGGGATGTTAGAGATGGTGGGTGGTGGTAGGGAATGAGAGGGAATCCCATGGACACATCAGAGGAACAAGAGGAAACAATACCAGCACAAGATGAATATGATAAAAGAGTAGTTGAAAGAGGATGGGAGTGTGGATTACCTGAGGAGATATTAGCAGTCATCACGTGCGATCGAGTGATCCTGGGAGAAGGAGGGCACAATGGAGTTGTGCTGGTGCCTGCAGCCGAAGATCTTAATCTTGAATTATTATTATTATTATTATTATCTTAAATGTTATTCGTCCATGTTTCCTATGACACATGTACAAAGAATTCTAGCAATCAAAGTTTGTTTAGGATACTATGTATGCCATTCACCATATCCATTTTTACCTAGCTAAGAAACATTTCTTATGTTAATGTATTAGTGAAATGTGTTGTTTATGTGAATTGAGATTCAATTTGTTGGCTCCATTGTGGGTTTATGAACTCGGTTTTAGTCTATTGGTTTTAAGAGTGAATTGTTTACAATTTTTTTTTAATGTGCTTATGTGCATTATGTTTTTATAGTTTTCCCTCTTTTTTAATGTTATTCTAGCTATAGGTCTCTTAAGTGTTTCGACCTTCAAGACATGTTAAAAGTATTGTTTTTGGGGAAATTTAAAATATTGTGAATCTATTTTGTTTCAATTATCAATCATAATTTAATTATTCTCATATTTATTCGTTATTTTTTTGTTATAGATGTGACTAAGAGAAGTATACTAATCTTCCTCTCTCTTTAAAATCTTTAGTTATACTTTATTTATCTTGTCTTTGAGTCACTAGGGTTTCTTAATTTCTAGGAGAATATTGAACACTACAATTAGGATTTCATCCTTGGGAAACATGGAAATTAGGGTTTTGAGATGAAACCCTAGGTTGTTCTTATTGAAGAGAAGTATTTCATTAGAGAACATGTTTCTGTGATGCTAGCCTGTCGAAGCTCCTTATTTTGAGTTAGGGTTTCCATTTCTTTCTCTAGTTAGAGTTGTGGAGAGTTAGAGAATTGCATTAAATTTGGGATAAGGTTATGGTATGTATATGAACCTCATCCTTATGTGTATACATGTTTTTAGTAGTTAAAATTGTCTCTATTATAGATTTGATTTCCAATCGCTTATTTTTTCATAGTTTTATAATTTATGGTACTTATATGATTTGTTGATTTTCCATAAGTTAAAGTTGAAACTATTACGTGATTTAACATTTATATGGAATAAGATAGTCAAATTTTTTATTGTATTTGCAATTTTTTATCATGGTGATTTTTAGACCTATTTTATGCATGCTGTTGGACATCTAAAACTTAGGGATTTGGTGAGAAATTTGTAAGTATGTAAACTAGGGAAAAATGAAGAGTTTAAACAGGAAGAGACCTTAGATGAATCCTAAAGGTCACACTTCCTCTTGTTATACATGTTTTCATTAACGCAAAGTCAATTCGGGAGTTACCATCTTGGCCTGACATGGTATCAAAGCTTAGCTTTCTATCCCGTTATAAATCCTCTTCCATCCACTCATTGTTTAACATGTTTCTCTATTGTTTCCTTGTATTCCTAGAAACGACCCTACAATATTGTATAGTTCCTCATTATGCATTTGTGTGTTGGGGTTTCCATCATACTCAATAACTCCTATTTACCAATTCTCTACAATCCTTGCCTTTTTGTCAACAAAGAGTTTTGTGAAGAGCTTCCTGGATTATCCACAGTATCACGAAACATTTGTTGATGTTTTGAATCCCAAAGGGGATCCATATTCAGGACATTGGAATGAAGAAATTGAAGTAGGGTCATAATTCATTAATAGTGAAGAAGGGTAGGGTAAGACAAGAGCCGACCAGAGAAATTTATATTTAATTTTTTATTTCTTAATTTGATTTCTAATTTTAATAATTTACATATAAGAATTAATTTATTTTATCAATAATAATAAAAAATAAATTTAATAAGTTTATTATTATTGATAAAATAAATTAATTCTTATATGTAAATTATTAAAATTAGAAATCAAATTAAGAAACAAAAAATTATAATTAAAATTAAAATTAAAATATTAAGAAATAAAAAATTTAATATAAATTTTTCTGGTTGGCTCTTGTCTTACCCTAACCTTCTTTACTATTAATGAATTATGACCCTTCTTCAATTTCTTCATTCCATTGTCCTGAAGATGGATCCTCGTTGGGATTCGAAACATCGACAAATGTTTTGTGATACTGTGGATAATCCGGGAAGCTATTCAGAAAATGATAACCACAGGAACTTGAAAACCAAAAAAGAGTTTTGTGTCAACACAAATATTTGTTTTCTCATGTGTTCTCTTTATTTCCTTCTTTTCATCACCTCATACATGTTCTTTGTGTTTCCTTCTTTTTGTTACCTTGTATAGGTTACTACGGTATTTGTGCATTGTATGAGAGCCACTGTGAAGTATCTATCATTGAGAACTTGATGCCTCTATGGTGTAGTTTCAAATTATTTTTGAATGGTGCCTCCCTCTTCCTTTTCTCTATTTCATTCCCAAGCACTCTAACAAATGGTGAGTTGTAGTTGTGTTTCACTTTGATCTATTCTTCATTTCACCCAACTCCAAAATTTCACCTAGCTCTAAAACAAATATCATCACACTTGCTATTGGTATAGGTGACCAGAGTCGAGTCAATTCTCACCCTTGAAAATCCATTTTACTTGAGGAATAACACAATTCTCAATTGATAATGATTGGAGTGTTCTTGACCATGCCCATCTAAGTGGATATTTTGAACAATTCCTCTTGCATAAAGTTTTTCTCACCAACAAAGAGCCCCACAATCATGGTTGGTTTGAAATATCAATATGTTCATGGGATTTGAACTTGGTTACACCAGAATCCAAGAATTCTTGTAAGAGACCCATCTTACAAAGAATTGGTATGAAAGTGACTAAATCTTGTGACTGGTTAATTGTACTCATTTGAAAAATGGTGAGTCAAGCTACAAACTACATCGTGATCCTTTGGGTTGACTCCAGATTCACCAAGTCGATCACTATGACGACCTAGCTAGCTATAATTTGAGCCTGAAGGATGTTTACCACAAGGAGCATGAGTGTGTATTGGAGGCCTATTCTAAGGTGTGGTATTCCAAAAATTTTCTTGGCCCCTTGAGGAGCGAATATGAAAATATTGTTCAGCTAACAAGTCTTCTTTAGTTGAACAAATACTTGATTTTGGATCTTTTTGTTGAGAAATCAATACAGGAAGTGTTTGCATCTAAACATTTTCCTTACATGACATTTACTTGTGATATTAATATTTTTTTATTATTATGCATGTGTTCTCATCATCAAATTAATGCCAAAACATCAAGATCACAACCATAAAAAGAGAGACACTATAAATGTGCTCAAGCCAGGGTAAGACCCCTCCAAGGGGAAAACCCATGAGAACTTCTTATAGAATAGATTCAATGGAGACTTCCAAGACCATAAAAAAAATGGAGACCCTTATCTTCCTCCAAAAACACAAGATGACCAACTGAATAATTCAAGTTATCTTCAAGGGTGGCATCAAGGAAATTCACCACATATATTATCTCTTCCTTATGCCATACCTTAGGTAAACGTAGGTCTTTCAAACGATATATTAGACCTCCTTTGAAATACCCTTGACTATCCTTTTTTCAAACCTTCACACTTCCTCCAAACCGCAGACCTTAAGCCAAAAGTGTGAGCTACTTGTCTTTCCTTATGGAGAGCGAAGTCATCCCTTTATATAGCCTTTTGAGTGGCTCTTGAAGCCTACTTGAGGGTCAAATCTACTTTTTGGATAAATTGATTCCTTTTGGAGTATCTAGACTCTTCTAAATTACAAAAAAAATATTTGTCTTCTTTGATACATGTGCCCATAAGGGTCTTTTACAATGTAACAGTGACCTTTGACTCACAAAAATAATTATAAGTGTATAATGGATGCTTTGACCTATTGACCATGGACCCAAGAATGAAAACCATGCCTTATAAATAAATTTATTTTGCAATTTTCTTTCTTCTTTTGATCAATACATATAAATTACATCATTACATGAGTCAAGTAATTATGAATATCAAAACTAGCTACATTTTTCAACACTTTCAACAAACTTATCCCTTGATTATCCCTACCCATGATCTTCTTCTTCAACCATCCATACTTTATCTTGCTTGGCATTGAAAAATTGTGGTTTGAATGTCAAAGTTTTGTTGAATATGCATTCTATGATTTACATTATAGGTGGTATGTTAATTAGAAAAGAAAAATACCAATAATGGTAAAAAATTATCAGGCACATCCTCATCTTCAATGACTTATGGAAAGGAATTCGTGAATGAGAATGTGACAATACACCTTCCAAGGCCACATTGGATAAATAACTAGCCATGTGAGAATAAGGTCAACAAGCCTTATGCCCTGATTATTGATTAAGTAAAGAGGTGGGTTTTCATATTATTCCAATTACAGGTGCTTATTATGTGTTGAAGAAATTAAAATATTTATATGACTCGCTATCAGAATTGGAAATAGATCTGTTGATGATTAAGCTCTTCAACCCAGAGTTGAAGGAAAATGACACCTTGGCCCTAGCCTTAGAGATTAGAGCCATCATTCATGATGTAAAAGCCACTGGAGTTAAAATGGGAATCCATTTCATAGCCTTTGTCAAGGCCCTCTATCCTACATACTCTCACTATCTTGAATTCTTATAAACTAGTGCCCAACTAAAGGATATTGATTTTGACACACTTGTGGAGAATTTTGCAAGACAAGAGAAGTTTTTTGGGAAGAGGAAGACAACTTATTAGTCCCCTGAATTAGTATACCTTGCTCAAAAAGAGTAGAATCAATCACAAGATTCTCCTAAATAAAAATGAAATAGAAGAGGATGTGGAATAAAGAATCATAAAGGCTGGTGAGGTAAACACCATCAAGGGGAAAGTTATGATCTGCACTACATTTCCTGTGATAGAAATATACATGATGCATCCACATGAATAATCCCTTGGGAAAGAATCAACAAGAACACAAATAAGAAAAAATTAAAACACCAAATATATTGAAAGATAAAGCACTTGAATCTACTTATCACATTGTTTCCCATTGCAATATTGAATTAACTAAAGATTTTTTTTTTTATACTTATTTTGTTCTTGTAAGGATGCATGGCTACTTGATACAAGTGTAACATGCCATATGACCTATTGAAAAGACTCTTTTAAGACCTAAGTGAAAATGTAAATGGAGCAGTTTACTTTGCAGACAAGTCAAGCCTCAAGCCATCTGGACTGAAGCTTAAACTGCCTAAACTTTCTAACTTTCTTCTACATGATGTACTCCACCTTCTAGAACTGCAAAGAAACTTGTTGTCCCTTGTTCACATTCACCAACAAGGATGCTCCATTCATATGTTTGATGGAAAATATGGTATAAGAAAAGCCTCAAACAATAATTGTCATGGCTAGAATAGAGGAGGAAAGGCTTTTGATGTTGCAAGGAACATTTTCTCATGCACAAAAGTTTGCATACATTTCTCAATACAATGAACTTGGTACATTTCCATCCAATATTCTATGATATGAAAGATTTTTAGATGTTAATTATGACAATTTTCATTTGTTTAAAAAGAACAACGTTTCTTTTTTTCCAACTATTTTAAGGAAATTGAAGCAATGTGATGCTTTTATCCTAGGAAAAAATAGCAAACAACCATTTCATGATTCTTCTAATAGTGCATGTAGAAATATTTAATTGATTCATTCTAATTTGTGTGACCCTATTCATGTTCCTTCTGAAAATGTAAATAAATATATGATGACTTTTATTGATAATTGCAACAAAATATGATGACAACAGCTCTATTATGACACATGAAGAAAAGGAAGAAATGCAACAGGATATATCAAAATTACTGGATCAAGTGAAACAAAATTCACTCTGATAAAGAGAAACCAAAAATGAATTGGATGGGTTAAAAGCAACAATGAAAGGTGACATGGACGGTTTAAAATCAGAAATAAAAGGTGACATGAACAGTTTAAAATTAGAGATGGAAGTGTTGAAGGAAGGTTTGACAAATTTGTTGCAAGAAAGGCTTCCTAATGGTGACAAGGTAGTCCATGAAAATAATGATGATGGCCACATTCCAAATATCAATATGAGGAAGTTTGATGGCAAGGATTCGGTAACATGGATACTATAGATGGATCAATTCTTTGATCTACGTGGTGTGCAACATACAAAAGGTACGCATTGGATCTTTACATTTAGAACCCAATCAATTTGTGTGGTACCAATGTATTTTTTCTTGTAAAGCACTTGTCACTGGGACATATTTTATAGAGAAATTGATAGGACATTATGAAGATATAAAGAACAAAACCTTATTTAGCCAATAGATAAATCTCAAACAAAAAGTTTCAATGGCGGAGCACATTGAGAAATTCCAAATATTGAATATCAAGGTAGTTAATATTCCATAGGAGAATATGATTGATGTATTTATAGGAAATTTAAAGGATAAAATCCAAAATGACATGAGGTTCACCTTTGGGAACCTAATTCACTGGAGAAGGAATTCAGGGTAGCAAGAAAATTTGAAAGAAAAAATATGGAAACAAGGAGGTCTACTAGTCACAACTATAAAGATGGAAGTGTTTTCACTCTTAGCCTTCCACAACCTACAAGTTTGACACCACAAAAACTAGAGGAAAAAAAAGAAAAATGGATTTGTTACATTTGTGATAGAAAATGCACTAAAAGTCATAAGTGCATTGAGAAGAAATTACTTTACATATATTGTGAAGAGGAGGAAGAAAAGGAACAAGAAACATCAAAATAAGAATATATACACTAGGAACCAACCCCAAGGGATGAAAAAGAAGAAATGAATCTGACTATATCTTGTAATTCCTTGGCGGGAATTATCACTAATTTATAGAAGGATATATCAAGAAGAAAAAGGTAATAGTACTAATTGATTTGAGTGGTACCCATATTTTTATTCATTTTAATATAGCCAAGGGATTTGAATTTCTTTCTATACCCAACACCACAGTGACAAGTGATAGTTAGAGATGGACGAACTATAAATTTCTCAAGGAAGTTCCATAATATAAAATCTAACCATGGAGAATATGCATTGAATATTCCGATGATTTCAATTCCAATGGGTGGTGTTGATGTTGTATCAAGAGGCCAATGGTTACGATCTTTGGGGACGATATATTTTAATTTTTAAGAAATTTTCTTGAAATTTGTTTGCGAAGGAAAGGAAATTGAATTAAGGTGTATCACTAAGAGACATGGTTAGATAATCATTTCTAATGGAATTACAAAGCTTTTGAAGAAGAAACATTGAGGCGTAATTGCACAATTATTCTCACAATATATTCAAACATCTAAGTCACCCATTTCTCTAGCTCTCCAAAGAGTCCTTGACAATAATTCGAAGGTATTTGAGACTCCCAAGGGTCTCCCGCCTATTCATGACCATGATCATGCTATTCACTTGATTCTAGGAAGTATTTATCTAAACATCAAACCCTACATATATCCCTATGCTCAGATGAGTGAAATTGATGCTTGTATCCTAGCAAAATATAGCAAACAACCATTTCATGGTTCTTCTAACATCGCGTGTAGAAAGATTGCATTGATTCATTCTAATTTGTGTGTCCCTATTATTTTTACTTTTGCAAATGGAAACAAATATATTATGAATTTTATTGAGAATCATAATGAATCAATGCAATATTTCTACATGCAGTGCTAGAAGAATCATGAAATGGTTATTTGTTATTTTTTTTCTAGGATATAAGAATCACATTGGCCTTACCAATGCACCTTCCACATTTCAAGGTTTGGTGAATTCCATTTTCAAACCCCTCCTCCAAAAAATTGTGTTAGTATTTTTTGACGATATACCAATATACAACAAGTCTTGGAAGGAGTATGTTCAACATGTTGATAGGGTGCTCAAAATATTGGAGGAGAAACAATCGTATGCAAAATCCTCCAATTATTTCTTTGGGGTACATGAGGTGGAATATTTGGGTCATATTGTATCACATGAGGGTTTGAAGGTAGACCCTAAAAAAATTAAAGCGATCAAGGAATAGAAAATCCCCACAAAATTAAGGCATCTTCGAGGATTTATTGGGCTAGAAAACATATTATTGAAAGTTTGTTAAAAATTATGGGAAAATAGCAGCACCTCTAACGAAATTATTGAATAAGGATGAATTTTCTTGGATTCGAGAAGCAACTAAGGCCTTTTAACATCTTAAAAAGGCAACATGTCGAGCTCTAGTCTTAACTACACCAGAATTCACCAAAACATTTATTGTGGAATATGATGCCTCAGGATATGGAATTGGTGTTGTTTTATTGCAAGAATGAATACCCATTTACTTTGAAATTCGTCTAATCAAGGGAAAGAAATTACACAACCCCATTTATGAGAAGGTAGTGCTAGAAAATATACATGCCCTAAATCAATGGTGCCCTTACCTAATTGGAAGACCCTTAAAGGCAAAAATAATAATTATAGTATTAAATACTTCTTGGAACAAAGATTATCTTTAGAAGAGAAAAAAAAATGGGTCAAAAATATGTTGGGTTATGACTTTGAAATCATCTACAAAAAAGGAAAGAAAAATGTTGTTTCAAATGCACTCTCAAGAAAGGATGAGGATGTGGAGGAATTTTGTTGGAAATACTGAGAGGGGGGTGAATCAGTATTTCTTTCCAATTGTTAATTTTACCAATTAGATCACTTACATTTAGAACACATAATGAACAATGATGGAATAGATACTTTTATTAACTTCTTCTTTATAATAAGTTAAGTACAATAATGATATAGGGCTCCAACCCTAGATGAAGACTCCAATCTTCCAGGCTCCAACCTGTATTGTGCCAAGCACCAACTTGGTCTTTCCAAGGCTCCAACCTTGTCAATTTGAGGCACCAAACTCTAGGGCTCCACTCCTATCTCTGGTACAGGCTTCGACCTAGTTTCTTGAGGACTCCAATCCTCTAGGGCTCCAACCCTATCTTCCAAGGCACCGACCTTGTCTCTATGAGGCTCCAACCTCTTGCTTCATTTCGTCAAGATATATTTGGTTATAATTTACGGCTCCCAATGTCCTCTTCAATGAGCCCTGATAATCTTCAGCTTACTCTTCATTGTAGTCTACACATCACATCATCAATGCCACCTTTTCTTCATATGAAGGTGTCTCCACTGCTCTTCATGAAACCCAAAAACTTTCTTCAAGGTTACCTCCTGATGGCTTCAATGCATCATGGTCTTCAAGGCAGGTCTACAAAATTCCCTCCAATCTGCCTTTCCAAAACTTCAAGTCTTCTTCAGCAAGACTTCTATGGCTGCTCCAATAATGTATGTCTTCAAGGTTGCTTCTACAAGCTTACTAGATGCTTCTCTTCAAAAATAGCTTCCTAAAAACTGCTTTGACAAGGATTTCAACTTGCTCCAAAAACGTGTGCACAAATTGCTCTAGGGCTAAGGTAAAAATTTATAAAAAATGCACCTTCAACATTGTTGTAAACACCTTCTACAAGAAGCTCCACAAGATGGCCTCCAAGTTTTCTTCAACCATGCACTAGGGACTGCCTCAACAAGGTGTCAACTCTTCAATGTCTGTTGCAAAGGGGCTTCTACAATTCTTCTCTAAAGATGAAAGTAAACTCCACAAATCCAAGCTTATCTCTGCAATTTGAGTTCACAAGTAATGACTGTCCATTGTACAAGATGAAATATCACAGATCCGGGCCTTACTGTTGACAATATGAGCCTTCACTTACTAATCTGAGGTAATTGTGGTAAAGTATGAGTTAAGGAGGTGACAGTCCACAACAAGGTATGCTATAGGACTTGTTCATACATTGACTGTAGGTGTGTCTCTGAGATATCCTTAGCCCAACACAAAAGGTTAACCATAGTTTTTAGTATGACTTGGACTGAGATTCTTGGCCTACTGTAGTTTTGACCTGCTGCTGTTATCACAGTCATTTGTGTTAACTTACCTTCCATTCACTCTAATTACCTCAGTGATACCTGGGAAAAATTTGTCCTTAATTCTTTCTTGTATTCCAGTAACTGCTTCTCAAAAAGGTGCCAAAAATCTCAGCTCCAAGAGACTGAAATTTTATGGTGTAAGAGCTGCAATAGGAAATTGTTCAGCTTTCCGAGTTTCTACGGGATGACACAGTTCTAAGGTAAAAAAAGCACACAAAAAGTATGTGGTATGTAGGGTCTAATTTACCCCCATACTTCACTTGTCCAAGCCTTCTGCAACTGTTTAGAGCCTTCCACACAAGATTGTCTCGGAGGTAACTAAAATGTAGTCCCTCCACAAAAGTATCCTGAGTTGTCACACAAATACTAAGTTTCCCAAACAAATAATCCTTCTAGGCCTCCTTGAAAAAATTTCCCAAACGTTGTAATTATGATCTCTTTTTTTTAACTCCTCGGCCTCTTGTAGGTTCTGTTTGAAATTCTGCCTTTTCACAGAATTTTTTCTACCAAGAATGAGGATTTACACTTATATTTATAATAGTTTCAACCTCTATGAAAGGACTTGACAGTTGGGTGAAGGAGCCGACATGAGGAATTGAGTTTAGGTCGGCTAGAAATAAAAATATAATATTAAAACTTGAAAATTCATTTTCTCTTCAACTACTAAATTTTCAGGCAAGTGATAGCTCATTAGAAATATAAAACTATACTCTATAAGATGGTATAGGAGTCAATTTTGAAGGATGCCTCTAAGGTGGTAAAAAACAATTTTTCTTTGACTGTCCTTAATTTTGTGTGTGCAGAAAGTGAATAGGACAGCATGGCTTCTTCATTGCTTGGCTTCTCCTTTGTTTGTCTTCTCCATTTTTTGGCTTATCAATCATAGGATCATAGTGTCATCATGTAGGACATCCATGTCATCATGTATTAAATAATAGTGCAGTAATATGTCATAGTGCAACATCATCATTAGGAAAGTTCTAAGATAATAAGATAGTCTTCCAACCACAAAATGAGATCAAGTGCATGCAACATTAGATCAAGTAGTTCTTTGGGCTTCCTTCATTAGTGGTTTGACTTCTTCATGCCTTGACATCTTCATTGATGGTAGTCAACCAAGAGTCATGGCATCATCATCTGGAACTAGACATCTCACGAATATTAACATCTCAATCAATGCCAAATTGACATCAATGACAACCTTGATTAACAATCTCCCCCTTTTTCATTTATGGAAATACTCTTGCCCTTCCAATATTCTCTCCCCCTTTGACATCAATGGAAAACGGGGTGCCCAAGTACTCCCCCTATTAGGCTGCTTCTTTTCGTCATAAATATTAGTTCTTCATGGGTATGTTACTCCCCTGTCATGGTGCTCTTCCTTCTGGGAATGAGGTCCATGATAGATGTGTCTAAATTTCTTCAATGGAGTTCCTCCCGAGGGATGATCAATCAAAGGATGATTGTCCATGTGTGACTCATCAAGGATTTCATAGGGCCCATTCACAGATAGCTTTTGCAATAATGCTTAAGAATCATAAGCTCAAGAATCACAAATCTCCCCTAACTGTATGGTCACTTTCTAGTAGAGTCTCACCATCAAATACTTGGAATATCAAGGATGCTTGCATCAAGTCAACAATATGTGTTGTTGGTTGGAGTTTTCAAGAGATTTTCGGACCCAATTTTCTTCCTCCTCCATACTTGTGAAACTTTCTTCTCTGGCTTGGTTGTAATGGCTTTAGGGACCCAAGTCAAGTTACAGTCACGTGCCATATGTCCAATGTTATGGTAATTGAAGCACTCCATCTTGTTCATGAATGAGTAAACATGACTTCTTCTTGCAAAATTGCTTCTAGAAGATTAACGGGGACCATTATATTTTTATTTTTGATGTGCCCTACAATATTTTTCCATGTGCCCAAAGTTTGTACAAGAATAGCAATAATCAAGAAATATACTTTGGTACCTGGGAGATGGAGTTTTCCTTGATGTACTTCTGAAGTCTTTTTTCCTTGGGATTATTTGATGATATTCATTGCCTTTTTTATTCTTGACATCATCTGAAAGTCTCCTTGAAGTAGAATTTCTTCTGTTTTTGTCTTGATTCTTCTCCTTGCCTTTGCTAGAACTGTGAGCATCAACATTTTTTTCTAGTTTCCTCACATCTTTGTTGTTTGAAGCATTATCATTCTTGCTTGAGGATTCACCTACATAGCCAAGACCTGATTTATCAAGCGGAGTCCTTTGATGACTTAGGATGTCATCTAGGGTTTGAGAGCTTTTTAAGTTCTTATTCAGCAAGTCAACTTCCTTTTTAAGAAAGACAAATTCTCCTTTAAACTTTTAACAATCTTCATCTTTCATAACTAGTTTCTTCTTCATTTCTTCCATCATCCTTGTTGCTTCATGTGCTTCGATTTTAAGGGAGACAATATTTTATTTCATTATGAAGACTTCTTCATTCTCCTTTGCTATACTTCTCTCCATTTCTTCTTTTATTCTTGTAGCTTCACACGTTTCGGCCTTGAGAAGATTGATGTCTGATTTTAGTTTCAAGATTTCTTCATCCTTTTCTTCTAGTTGGCATATCATAGTGTTTCTCTCATTTTTTGCTTCATCAACTTGTACTTCTATGAATGCCAAAACTTCCATCACCTTCTTGGCTCCTTGTTCTTGTTTCCTTGTTTTTTCTAGTTGAGATCTAAGAGAGGAGACCTCTTCCTTGTATTGACTAATCTCTGCTTCAAGATTGTTCAAGCTCTTAAGTCTTTGTTCAAGGTGGCTTGATAATGTTTCTTCCCTTTTATTTGCCTTATCCAATTGATTTTTCATAGAGATGACTTCTTCATGATGCTTTCTTTTGTTTTGATGAAATTCCTCTTTAAGTTTGGCGAGATCCTCATCCCTTTCTTTTACTTGAAGCTTAACAAAGTCAACATCCTTCCTTGTCTTGTCTTGGTTACCATATTTCACTTTCTTCTTAAGTTCATCGTTTTCCTTTTTCAAACTGTTAATCTCTTCCATGGAAGCCATAAGTTTATTTAGGAGATCTTATTCAAAATCTTCTTTGTTCTCTTCATCTTCTAGGTCTTCTTTAGCCTTGTTTTCATCTCTCTTATCTTCAGCTTCCTTGATGGATTCTGCACTTCTTTATTGTTTTCCATCATCTTCTTGACTAGAGATAATTGTCAACTCTCCTTTTGAGTGAAGATCATGAAGTTTTTCCCATATGACTTTTGCTAACGAACCTTTTTCAAAATTGGCTTTCACAGAATTTGGTAACCCATTCAAAATTTCCTTCATTGCTCTTGTATTGTGCTCCTTGGATTCTTCGTCCATCATGTCATTAGTAATCACTGATTTCCAAACTTCAATTCCTTGAGTCTTCAAGAAATTCTTCATCCTTGCCTCCCATATATCGAAATTTCCATTGAACAATGGAGCCTTCGCAAATTGATTGACTTCAATTTCGATGGTTGCGGAAGACACATCTTTAGGAGGATTGGAGACTTTCTTCCTTGGATTTGCCATTTGTGTCCTAATGATCAACCTTCAAGCTGTTAGGCTTTGAGTGAAGGTCCTGGCTCTGATACCAATTGTTGGAAATACTGAGAGGGGGGTGAATCAATATTTCTTTTCAATGGTTAATTTTACTAGTTAGATCACTTACATTTAGAACACAAAATGAACAATGATGGAATAGATACTTTTATTAATTTATTATTTACAATAATTTATGTACAATAATGATATAGGACTCCAACCCTAGATGAAGACTCCAATATTCTAGGCTCCAACCTGTATTGTGCCAAGCATTGACTTGGTCTTTCCAAGGCTCCAACCTTGTCAATTTGAGGCACCAACCACTAGGGCTCCAACCCTATCTCTGGTACACGCTCTGACCTAGTTTCTTGAGGACTCCAATCCTCTAGGGCTCCAACCCTATCTTCCAAGGCATCGACCTTGTCTCTATGAGGCTCCAACCTCCTGCTTCATTTTGTCAAGATATATTTGGTTATACTTCACGACTCCCAATGTCTTCTTCAATGAGCCCTGACAATATTCAACTTAATCTTCACTCTAGTCTACATATCACATCATTAATGCCACCTTTTCTTCGTATTAAGGTGTCTCCACTAATCTTCATGACACCCAAACACTTTCTTCAAGGTTACCTCCTGATGGCTTCAATGCATCATGGTCTTCAAGGAAGGTCTACAAAATTCTCTCCAATCTGCCTTTCCAAAACTTGAAGTCTTCTTCAACAAGACTTCTATGGTTTATCCAATAATGTATGTCTTCAAGATTGCTTCTACAAGCTTACTAGATGCTGCTCTTCAACAACAACTTCCTAAAAACTGCTTTGACAAGGATTTCAACTTGCTCCAAAATATTGTGCACAAACTGCTCTAGGGCTAAAGTAAAACTGCTATTGTGCACAAATTGATTGGCTTCTCATTTTTTTGTCTTCTCCATTTTTTGGCTTATCAATCATAGGATCATAGTGTCATCATTTATGACTTCCATGTCATCATGATAGGTTTAGCATTATGTATTCAATAATAGTGCAGTAATATGTCATTGTGCAACATCATCATTAGGAAAGTTCTAAGATAATAAGATAGTCTTCCAACCACCAAATGAGATCAAGTGCATGCAACATTACATCAAGTACTTCTTAGGGCTTCCTTTATTAGTGGTTTGAATTCTTCATGCCTTGAAATCTTCATTGATGGTAGTCAACCAAGAGTCATGGCATCATCATATGGAACCAGACATCTCACGAATATTGACTTCTCAATCAATGCCATATTGACATCAATCACAACCTTGATTAACAATCTCCCCCTTTGTCATTTATGGAAATAATCTTTCCCTTCCAATATTATCTCCCCCTTTGACATCAATGGCAAATGGGGTGCCCAAGTACTCCCCCTATCAGGCTGCTTCTTTTTGTCATCAATAATAGTTCTTCATGGGTATGTTACTCCCTTGTCATGGTGCTCTTCCTTCTGGGAATGAGGTCCATGATAGATGTGTCTAAATTTCTTCAATGGAGTTCCTCTCAAGAGATGATCTATCAAAGGATGATTGTCCATGTGTGACTCATCAAGGATTTCATAGGGCCCATTCATATATAGGTTCTGCAAGAATTCTTAAGAATCATAAGCTCAAGAATCACAAATCTCCCCTAACTGTAGGGTCACTTGTTGGTCGAGTCTCACCATCAAATACTTGGAATATCAAGGATGTCTGCATCAAGCCAACAATATGTGTTGTTGGTTGGAGTTTTCAAGAGATTTTCGGACCCAATTTTTTTCCTTCTCCATACTTGTGCAACTTTCTTCTCTGGCTTGGTTGTCATGGTTTTAGGGACCCAAGTCAATTTACACTCATGTGCCATATGTCCAATGTTATGGCAATTTAAGCATTCCATCTTGTTCATGAATGAGTAAACATGAATTCTTCTTGCAAAATTGATTCTAGAAGATTGACGGGGACCATTATATTTTTATTTTTGATGTGCCCTACAATCTTTTGACATGTGCCCAAAGTTTGTACAAGAATAGCAATAGCAAGAAATATACTTTGGTACATGAGAGATGAAGTTTTCCTTGATGTACATATGAAGTATTTTTTCCTTGGGATTCCTTGATGATATTAATTTCCTTTTGTATTCTTGACACCATCTGTAAGTCTCCTTGGAATAGAATTTCTTCCGTTGTTGTCTTGATTCTTCTCCTTGCCTTTGCTAGAATTGGGAGCATCAACATTTCTTTCTAGTTTCCTCACATCTTTTTTGTTTGAAGCATTATCATTCTTGCTTGAGGATTCACTTGCATAGCCAAGACCTGATTTATCAAGGGGAGACCTTTGATGACTTAGGATGTCATCTAGGGTTTGAGAGCTTTCAAGTTCTTATTTAGCAAGTTGACTTCCTTTTTAAGAAAGACAATTTCTCCTTTAAACTTTTCAGAATCTTCATCTTTCACAACTAGTTTCTTCTTCATTTCTTCCATTATCCTTGATGCTTCATGTGCTTCGATTTTAAGGGAGACAATATTTTATTTTATTATGAAGACTTATTCATTTTCCTTTGCTATAATTCTCTCCATTTCTTCTTTTATTCTTGTAGCTTCACATGTTTCGGCCTTGAGAAGATTGATGTCTGATTTTAGTTTCAAGATTTCTTCATCCTTTTCTTCTAGTTGGCATATCATGGTGTTTCTCTCCTTTTCTGCTTCATTGACTTGTCCTTCTATGAATGCCAAAGTTTCCATCACCTTCTCAGCTCCTTGCGCTTGTTTCCTTGCTTCTTCTAGTTGAGATCTAAGAGAGGAGACCTCTTCCTTGTATTGACCAATCTCTACTTCAAGATTGTTCAAGCTCTTAAGTCTTTGTTCAAGGTGGCTTGACAATGTTTCTTCCCTTTTCTTTGCCTTGTCCAATTGATTTGTCATAGATATGACTTCTTCATGATGCTTTCTTTTGTTTTGATGAAATTCCTCTTTAAGTTTGGCGAGCTCCTCATCTCTTTCTTTTACTTGAAGCTTAACAAAGTCAACATCCTTCCTTGTCTTATCTTGGTTACCATCTTGCACTTTCTTCTTAAGTAACTCATTTTCCTTTTTCAAACTGTTAATCTCTTCCATGGAAGCCATAATTTTATTTAGGAGATCTTCTTCAAAGTCTTCTTTGTTCTCTTCATCTTCTAGGTCTTCTTTAGCCTTGTTGTCATCTCTCTTATCTTCAGCTTCCTTGATGGATTCTGGACTTCTTTCTTGTTTTCCATCATCTTCTTGACTAGAGATCATTGTCAATGCTCCTTTTGAGTGAAGATCATGAAGTTTGTCCCATATGACTTTTGCTGATGAACATTTTTCAAAATTGGCCTTCACAGAATTTGGTAACCCATTCAAAATTGCCTTCATTGCTCTTGTATTGTACTCCTTGGATTCTTCGTCCATTGTGTCATTAGTAATCACTGATTTCCAAACTTCAATTCCTTGAGTCTTCAAGAAATTCTTCATTCTTGCCTCCCATATATCGAAATTTCCATTGAACAATGGAGCCTTCGCAAATTGATTGACTTCAATTTCGATGGTTGAGGAAGACACATATTTAGGAGGAATGGAGACTTTCTTCCTTGGATTTGCCATTTGTGTCCTAATTATCAACCTTCAAGCTGTTAGGCTTTGAGTGAAGGTCCTGGCTTTGATACCAATTGTTGGAAATATTGAGAGGGGGGCGAATCAGTATTTCTTTTCAATTTTTAATTTTACCTGTTAGATCACTTACATTTAGAACACAAAATGAACAATGATGGAATATATACTTTTATTAATTTCTTCTTTACAATAAGTTAAGTACAATAATGATATAGAGCTCCAACCCTAGATGAAGACTCCAACCTGTATTGTGCCAAGCACTGAATTGGTCTTACCAAGGCTCCAACCTTGTCAATTTGAGGCACCAACCTCTAGGGCTCCAACCCTATCTCTGGTACAAACTCCAACCTAGTTTCTTGAGGAATCCAATCCTCTAGGGCTCCAACCCTACCTTCCAAGGCACCAACCTTGTCTCTATGAGGCTCCAACCTCCTGCTTCATTTCTTCAAGATATATTTGGTTATACTTCATGGCTCCCAATGTCTTCTTCAATGAGCCCTGACGATATTCAACTCACTCTTCACTGTAGTCTACACATCACATCATCAATGCCACCTTTTCTTCGTATGAAGGTGTCTCCACTACTTTTCATGACACCCAAACACTTTCTTCAAGGTTACCTCCTAATGGCTTCAATGCATCAATGTCTTCAAGGCAGGTCTACAAAATTCTCTCCAATCTGCCTTTCCAAAACTTCAAGTCTTCTTCAACAAGACTTTTATGGCTGCTCTAATAATGTATGTCTTCAAGATTGCTTCTAAAAGCTTAATAGATGTTGATCTTCAACAAAAAATTCCTAAAAAATGCTTTGACAAGGATTTCAACTTGCTCCAAAATAGTGTGCACAAACTATTCTAGGGTTAAGGTAAAACTTTATAAACAATGCACCTTCAAGACTGTTGTAAACAACTTCTACAAGAAGCTCCAAAATGTCAAGTTGGCCTCCAAGTTTTCTTCAACCATGCACTAGGGACTGCCTCAACAAGGTATCAACTCTTCAATGTCTGCTGCAAAGGGGCTTTTACAATTTTTCTCCAAAGATGATAGTCAACTCCACAAATCTAAGCTTATCTCTGCAATCTAAGTTCACAAGTAATGACTGTCCATTGTACAAGATGAAAAATCACAGATCCGAGCCTTACTATTGACAGTATGAGCCTTCACTTATTGATCTAAGGTAACTGTAGTAAAGTCTGAGTTAAGGAGGTGATAGTCCCTAGCAAGGTATGCTATAGGACTTGTTCATACATTGACTGTAGGTGTGTCTTTGAGATTGTTTTTCAAGCACTGTACTGTAGGTGTGTCTCTGAGATATCCTTGGCCCACCACAAAAGGTTAACCACAATTTTTAGTATTACTTGGACTGAGATTCTTGGCCTACTGTATTTTGGACATGTTGCTGTTATCACAGTCACAAAATAGATTCCTTAATTTTGTGTTAACTTACCTTCCATTCATTGTAATTACCTCAGTGATATTTTTTGGAAAAAATTGTCCTTAATTATGTCTTGTATTCTAGTAACTGCTTCTCAAAAAGGTGCCAAAAATCTGAGCTCCAAGAGACTGAAATTTTGTGGTGTAAGAGCTGCAATAGGACACTGTTCGGCTTTCTGAGCTTCTACAGGATGACACATTTCTGTGGTAAAACGAGCACACAACAAGTCTGTGGTATGGAGGGTCTAATTTACCCCCATATTTCACTTGTCTAAGCCTTCTGCAACTATTTAGAGCCTTCCACACAAGACTGTCCCGGAGCTAAATGAAATGTAGTCCCTCCACAGAAGTATCCTGAGCTGTCACACAAATACTAAGTTTCCCAAACAAATAATCCTTCTCGGCCTCCTTGAAAAAATTTCTTAAATGCTGTAATTATGACCTCTTTTTTCTAACTCCTCGGCCTCCTGTAGGTTCTGTCTGAAATTTTGTCTTTTCACAGCAAGTTTTCTGCCAAGAATGAGGATTACACTTATATTTATAATATTTTCGACCTCTATGAAAGGACGTGACAGTTGGGTGAAGGAGCCGACATAAGGAATTGAGTTTAGGTCGGCTAGAAATAAAAATATAATATTAAAACTTGAAAATTCATTTTCTCTTCGACTACTGGGAATTTTCGAGCAAGTGATAGCTCATTAGAAATATAACAATATAATCTATAAGATGGTATAGGATTCAATTTGGAAGGATGCATCTAAGGTGATAAAAAACCAATTTTATTTAACTGTCCTTAATTTTTTATGTGTAGAAAGTGAATAGGACAACATGGCTTCTTCATTGCTTGGCTTCTCCTTTGTTTGTCTTCTCCATTGTTTGGCTTATCAATCATAGGATCATAGTGTCATCATGTAGGACATCCATGTCATCATTATAGGTTTAGCATCATGTATTCAATAATAGTGCAATAATATGTCATAGTGCAACACCATCATTAGGAAAGTTTTAAGATATTAAGATAGTCTTCCAACCACCAAATGAGATCAAGTGCATGCAACATTAGATCAAGTACTTCTTAGGGCTTCTTTCATTAGTGGTTTGACTTCTTCATGCCTTGACATCTTCATTGATGGTAGTCAACCAAGAGTCATGGCATCATCATCTGGAACCAGACATCTCACGAATATTGAAATCTCAATCAATGCCATATTGACATCAATGACAACCTTGATTAACACATTTATCTATGTCATTTCTATTATCCAAATTAATTGGATAAATGAAGAAAGGGATGAACAGAGGAATGAAGAAGAGGTTTAGACATTCATTCAAAAGTAGCAACAAGATCATAGTCCATTTGATACTTTTATCTAGAAAAATGATTCATTAAGGTACAAAAATCACTTATATATATGTAAGAATTCATAACTCAAACCAACATTTATTTTGGAATTACACACCTGTCCTACAAGAAGGTTCTAAATATTTTTCAAAACTTACCACAAGGTTAAGAAGTATTTTTTTTTTGGATGGCCTTAAATCTGATATTCATAAGTTTGTTTCTGAATGTTTGGTTTTCCAACAAAATAAAGTTGAGACAGTTAAAACCCTAGGTATTTTACAACCATTATCCATTCCAAGTCAGTTTTGATAGATCTCAATGGATTTTATCAAATGATTACCCAAGTCTGAAGTAAAGAGTGTTATCATGGTGGTAGTTGATAGAATTACCAAGTATGCACACTTTTGTATGCTATCTCATCCTTTCAAAGCCAGTAAAGTGACTACTAGATTTGTGGAAATAGTTCAAAAGTTACATGGAAACCCAAATATTATTGTAAGTGACATATATCCCATTTTCGCTAGAAATTTTTAGACAGAATTTTTACTTGTCTTGGTACTCAATTGGATCATAGCTCAAATTATCATCCTCAATAAGTTGGGAAAACTGAGATAGTGAACAAATGTTTGGAAGGATATCTCCATTTCTTTATATTCGATAAGAAAACACAATGGGTCAAGTGGTTACCTTTGACATAATGGTGGTATAACACTTCCTTCCATACTACAGTAAAAATGACCCCATTTATAACACTTTATAGATATCATCCACCATCCATCACATCATCTCTAAGAGAAAATTCTAAGGTTAAAGCAATGGAATATCACATCAAGCATAAAAAACAAGTTCTCCAAGTCTTAAAGGATAATCTGACTATAGCAAAAAATCGAATGAAGAAACAAGCATATCAACATCGCAATGAAAGAAGTTTTGACGTGTGTGATTGGGTATTTTTATGATTACAAATAGCATAAAAAAAATGTCACTCAAGTAATCTAAGAAGGATAATAAATTATCCCCCAAGTACTACGACCCTTATAAGGTATTGTAAGAGATTGGTATTATGGCATAAAAATTGGAGCTACTTGCTTCTTCACGAATACACCCAGTTTTCCATGTTTTATGTTGAAGAAGGTCATAGGTGACAAGCTTCCAATTTAAACTATATTTCAAAAACATTATGAGGAAGTAAAATTCATATTGGATCCTTACGAAATCACAAAAACAAGAATACAACAATTACATAATCAATCAATTTCAAAGTATCTCATTAAGTGGGAGAACTTACCCCCTAAAAATTCCACATGGGAGGATAAGTATTTTATACAAAAGCATATAGAACTACTAAGCATTGAGGAAAACACCTTTTTGAAGTATAGGGGCATCTTAGGTCCCTATAATACTAGTGTAGCCCCCATGTTGTTATTGTTGTGCCCCATAGAATTCCACTATTGTTATTATTGTGCCCCATAGAAGCCCATTATTGTTATTGTTGTTCCCTTACATTGTTATTTTTATGTAGGCTCTAATTATATTGTGACCCCTTGACTCCTATATATACCAAGGAGGTCTTATCATTTGAATCATCCAAGAATTTTTTATTTATGTAGGTTTTAATCTATAAAAAAATTACTTGCAAACGAATTCTTAAAACATAAAATATACAATTGCATGAATATAAAATAATATAAACATCTTCCCCCCTGGATCCCAAAAATGGCACTACCATATTGATTTTTCATTATATTATTTTCAATGTTACAATACATATATATACTTTCAGAAATTTCATGCATGGCTTGAAAATCATGTACAATCACATATTGGCTATGTTTATACTGATAATGGAAAAGAATATACTTCTAATGAATTTGAAAACTATCTTCACCAACGTGGGATTCAACATAAAATTATTGATCCTTACAATAGTCAACGAAATGGTGTAGATGAAAGAATGAATAGGAATATCTTAACTATGGTTAGCCCAATGATGTTTTTCATTTAAAATGTAAAGTTGATGTTTTTGGCTGATGTGGTTCTATGTAATGTATATATTAAAAATAGATGACCATCTCATGTTCTAAAAAACAAGATTCCTTATGAAATGTGGTATGACCACATTCCTTTGGTAATAGATTTCAAGATTTTTGGTTCCACCTATTGGGTCGGAATTAAGGTAAGTTTTCACCCTACCTTTACTTCGAATTATCATACACTTTTAGGAATTTTTCCTCATCTTAACCGTAAAGGAAAGGAGGATTAATGTAAAATCAGGAAAAATGGACTAATGGTAAAAAGCATGTTTAAACAACAAGTATTTGACTTATTTCATCTTTATTCACAGCAAAACAAAATAGCTGAATCGACAATGACCAAAAGACAAAAGATAGAAAGAAAACACGAATGACCCCCAGGGACCAGCAGAAGGTGGAAAGGTAGATCCACATCCGAAGAACTCAAACGACAACCACAAGCAGTGGGCTGTTGTTTGGAGAAGACCATTACACAAAGTGAAATCGCCTTTCAAAAGGCCAAAGGTGGATGAGAAAGGGGGAGCTGAATAGGAATTCTCTTTTGTAATAGACGTATCAGGAAAAACCTGTCCAGTTGTATTCATGTCTTAACTTTTTATTTATAAATAATTTTGGTATTTTGAATAGTCATTTCCTAATTTTTCCGTCGCGTTAGACTTTTGGTGGTTTGGGCCCAGTCCTAGAAGTTTCTGCGCTCATCTCTGTGTTGTACGTTAATTATGGAATTTATGTTCAGTTTTCTGATGCATTCTGTGAGATATATTTTCACTTGTTAACTTCTATGCCTATGATGCTGCAGTTTCCTATGCTACTAAGATAGTTTATCGCTCATGTTTTCTGGTTTGCAGTAATTGGTTATAACTGTTAGATGCTTTCATTGTTTTCTTAATTCCTTTATATCTATTTATGAGATTTAGCACAATTTTTTTTCAACACTTTATATCGCTAAGAATTGGATCTTTCCATCAATACTATAGAACTTATTGTTGTTGCTTAATGCAAAGGAATGTTAGCTAGTTAGTTTACAAAGAGAATTCCATTGCAAAATTAGATAAGCAATTGCTGTTCAATTTGTTGAGTTTGTTGTTCCAATTAGTAGGAATGTTGTTCAATTCATCAAGTGTGTTGTTCAATCATAGGCTATTCTCGCTAAGCTTATTTAGACAAAATAGCTAATGACATTTTACAATTCCATTTCTTGTTGAGTTGATTGAACTTCGAGAATTAGTTAATCTTCTTCATGGTAATATAGAGTAGCTATTCCCGATGTCACTCGCATATACTGTGATTGCACTCTTGAAATAAGAAGACTTACCCTGGGTTGACAATTGAATGAGAATCATAGAGGTTTCCTATAATAGTCACCTTGGTGAACCAACATTTTTGGCGCCATTTTCGGGGAGAGTGTTTAAGAGAAACATCCCTCATTCCTTTTCTCTGTTGCTGCGAAGATTTGGGTATTAAAAACGAGAGGTAAGAACTTGCGTATTGGTAAGAAAAATTCTTGCTCTCTAACCCACTTCTTAGCAATTGTTCAAAGGCTAGTAGAATAGGTGCTCTTGTTTTATGATTAGGAAAAAAAGGATAGAAACAAATCGAAATAATCTGCAAAGGTCTACGAAACCCAAGGGACTGGTGATCCTTGGTAAAACAACATATATAGACAAAATCATTAAGAAAGCTGAATCCCAGGCATCCATAGGACCCAGAACCATTCATATTCAAAGTCCTACTACACTCCCTCAGGCAGAAACCTCACCATCTACAGCCCACGCCGGGATTCACAGTGAAACTGAAGGGTTTGAACAAAGCCTTCAGATTGCTGAAGACATAAGTACTGACCCTTCAAGAGAGGGAGGTTCTTGCAATTTGCAAGAAGGGGAAGGAGAAACTAGTGGGGCAATACAAGTAGAAGCTTTAGAACCTGAATCCCCTGAAAAAGTGGTCGAGACTGAGACACTTGGTATTCTAGATTGAGGAACTGCTATAAAGCCTCCTTCGTACTCACCGTGCAATCCCACTAAGAGTAATCCTCCAGAACAAGAGATCCTCGAAGATTACTGTCATATATTTAATAAAATGGAAAATAATCAAAATTAGAATCAAAGGCAGACATCGACATTGGAGTATCCCATTGTTGATCATGCTGCTAATGCCCCTATGAAAGCCATTCCCATACAAAAAATCCCCACCTTCCATGGGTTGACCTCAGAAGATCCTGATGCATTTCTATTTGAGTTTGATGTCTTATGTAGGGGGTATGGCTATACCACTGACCCAAAGAAACTGAAATTGTTCCCCTCTACTTTGAAGGGGGTTGCATTACATTGGTTCATGGGAATCGGTGGGGGAACCATCAATAACTGGGAATAAATGAAGAACATTATTCTCACTAAATATCAAGATTATTGTCGGACTCAGGGAATTGAAAGATGAAATCTTCAATATGTTTGCAAAAGACAATGAGACATTGGAAGAATATGTCGAAATATTTCAGTATAATCTACAGAGGTCCCCATATACTGCATTATCCAAAGACATCTTAAAAGAAACAATAATTAATGGGATGAAAGAAGAATGGATTGAAACACTTAATATGATGGGAAGAGGGGACATCTACCAAGAAGAATATGATGAAATTATTTTTCTACATATCAGGTGCTCTTAGGGTAGTATGTGAAATAAGCCAATTGGGCAAGACTCAAAAAGGAAAGATCTCAAGCAGTCCAGTGGCAACGTAACTAGAGTAGAATTTGGTAATATTTTGGAAGACTTCAAAACTTACATTTTGGGTACTTTGACAACACAACTTGTTTTCCTACAAGCCAAACAGAAGCAAGCTATATCCGAACATAACTTGGCCGTCTTTTGCCCACGCTGTCAGAAGAAGCACAGCAAAAGGGAATGCCCCTTAGACACGATTCAGACCTGTGCTATCTGCACTAAGGATCATGCCAAGGGCCACTGCCCTTCACTCCCAAGACTCAAAGAAGTTTACAAAGAAGCAGAAGAAGAAACATAACCAGTCTACTTGATGAACCAACATTGGCAATGGCAAGCACGACCAGGTATGCCTCAAGACCTGCCTCCATTCTTTCCTTTTCCGCAATTTAACCAAAAAGCCCCTGCAATAGCTTGGCAGAATCAACTGCCTTCCTCCACTTGGATATCTCAATCGTTTCCTATACCACCTTGGCCAACGCAACCCTCCTCAGGGAATAATTGGCCAAGATTTCCTTGTTCCCTTCCTTATTGGAAAAAAACCCATATCAAACCAAGTGGCCAACATCCCCTTCTAAAACCACAAATTGGCCTCAAAATTGGCAACAAACTCTGGGAATGGCCCACCCACCAATGGGGACATGGATTCAAAATAAACCTACAGTTTCAGCTCCGTAACCTGTCCAACACAACCCTCAACCTATCATCCTTCCTCACTTACCAACCCAACCCAATCCTAACCCCAACAATAGGCCGGTTCAGCTAATCTAGATTATAGAAAATACAAACCCCGAAACTGAACAAAACAATGTAATGAAATAAGGCTGAGATCAGGACGTATTATCTCACCAGCACAAGGTACGACCCCACCAAAATTGGAATCTAGAACTCCAACAAATCCCAGACAAACAAATATAACTGAGACAAAGGTGGAGCAAAAAAAAGGAACGGTTGACCAAGAGAAGAATGAAAATCTTAGGATTTCTCCAACTCCTTTCCCTGAAAGGTTAACGCTGCCTAGACCAATGGTCTCTCCAAATTTTTATATTCTGGGGGAATTGAGAAACATTTTCATCAAAATCCCTCTTCTGCAGGCCATACAATACATTCCCATATATGCCAAGACAATTAAGGAACTATGTGGAAAGAAGCAAGAAAAAAAGAATAAAAGTTGTACCCATCATTCATGTGGTGGGAGCACTATCTGAGTTATTGTTGGGTAAGGAGGCCCCCTTGAAATATGACAACCCAGGGAATCCCATAGTAACTATACAAATATCTAGCCACTCCTTTCCAAACACATTGGTCGACTTAGGGGTGGCCATTAACATCTTAACAATAGGGACCTGTGAAAAGCTAGGCATATCAACTTTAGAATCCACAACTACATTGTTGGAACTTGCTGACATGTCTGTTATCAGGCTAGAAGGAATATTATAGGACATCCTGGTTTCTGTGGACTCATGGGAGTATCTGGCTGATTTCTTAGTTCTTAACCCAAAGAATCATATGGATAGACACCCCTTGATTCTTGGGCGGCCTTGGTTGGCAACAGCCGATGCTTACATAGGCTGCCGGACATGCAACATGACCATTGCTAGGGGAGATTCCATAAAGAACATTATCATTTACCTACCTGCAAAAAAATTTTTACCCATGGTAAACTTTCACAACCATCTACATACATATTGGGAGCAAAACATCCATCCACCATTGACATTAGTCGAAGCTCTTGAATTTAAGGATCAAACTGAAGACGATGTAATCAATAAATTTATGAATAAGCCATCTACATATGGAAACTTAAAATGCCAAATGTTAAAAATAGCTCTTTAAGATGAAACACAAGAATATCTCTTGGCAAACCTTGATGATCAACATATACCAACAACTTTTGTACGCAACAGCATACCCATTGAGATTGAGCCAAGGAAAATTTTGAATATCAATGGAAATTTGGATAGTAACCAAAGGCATAAGCTCATAAAGGTGTTACATAAGTATCAAGGAGCATTTTCTTGGGACTATCTAGACATGAAGGGCATAGACCCTCAACTATGCACCCATAACATCTATACTGACTAGGAGGCTCAGCCTATTCGGCAACCACAATGTAGGTTAAACCACATCTAAAAGATATTGTAAAAGAGGAGCTGCAAAAAATGTTGGATGTGAATTTCATTTATCCTATTTCAGACAGAAAATGGGTCTCCCATCTGGTAGTTGTCCCTAAAAATAATGGGAAATGGAGAATCTGTGTGGATTACCGAGAACTGAATAAGGCAACACAGAAGGACCACTTCCCCCTCCCTTTTATTGATTAGGTCCTGGATACATTGGCGGGGGAACATTTATTTTCTTTTCTTGACGGGTTCAGCGGTTACAATCAAATCCAAATATCCCCCAAAGACTAGGATAAAACAACCTTTACCTACCCATGGGGTACATTTGCCTACAGGGTGCTACCATTCGGACTATGCAATGCCCCATCAACCTTTCAAAGAGCCATACTCAACATTTTTGCTGATTTAATAAATGAGGGGTTTGAAATTTACATGGACAACTTCACCCCATATGGCGATGACTTTGATCAAGCAGTAGAAACGCTAGAAAAGGTATTGGAACAATGTATTGCTACCAGGTTATGCTTAAGCAATGAAAAGTTCCACATGATGATGACCGAGGGAGTAATCCTGGAACACTATATCTCTGCAGCAGGAATACAGGTAGACCCGGAAAAAATAAAGGTAATCCTTTTATTAGCCACACCTTGTACACAGACTGAGGTGCGTAGTTTTCTGGGGTATGCAGGGTATTATCATAGGTTTATAAAGAATTTCTCACAAATTTCTGCAACTTTGTATGCACTGACTAGAAATGGCGAATTCCATTCATCTGAAAAATGTGACACTGATTTTACAGATTTAAAGAGACTGGTCTCAACAACACCAATCTTAAGTGGTCCTAAATGGGAGTTTCCTTTTCACATTTCTTCAAATGCATCTGATATAGCGATAGGAGCAGTTCGTGGTCAAGAGGAAGACAAAAAGCCCTATGCTATTTATTATATTAGCAAAAATATCACTCTTGCTGAATTAAACTACACAGTGGCAGAAAAAGAGTTCCTGGATGTCATTCATGCGATTAATAAATTTAGACATTATATAACTAGCTATCAAGTACTCTTGTATACCGATCACTTTGCCATTAAATATTTAGCTAATAAACCAATAAAAAATGGGAGAATAACTCGTTGTTTGCTGCTTTTGCAAGAATTTGACATAACCATCAAGGACCGCCTAGGAAAAGAAAACGTGATCATAGACTTCCTATCCAGGGTTCCAAAGACAGATGACACACTAGCAGTCAATGATTAGTTTCCTGATGAACATCTGTTTTCTGTAGCAGTGAAAACGCCATGGTATGCAGATGTAGCAAACTACTTGTTAGTAGGGAAACTGACCAGACATTTAACATCAAGGGAACGGAAGTTGATTGTACAACGCAGTGCCAAGTTCTCCTAGATCAGTGGATACCTCTTCCACATAGGGGCCGACATGCATATACGCAGATGCATCTGGGAAGATGATATTTATGATATCCTATGGGCCTGTCACGATGAACCATGTGGCGGCCATTTCGTAGATCGCAGAAAGGGGCACAAAGTATTAAAATTGGGTTATTATTGGCCTACAATCTTCAAAGATGTGAACAAATATGTCCAAGCTTGTGATAGTTGCCAAAGAATGGGCCGCCCAGGCCAAGCGAACGAAATTCCACTACAACCACAATTGGTAATAGAACTGTTCGAACGATGGACACTAGAATTTGTTGGGCCATTCAACTTGCCATCAAATCAGAAAACCTACATACTGGTTTCCACGGACTACATAACGAAATAGGTGGATACAGTAGCCTTACCAAGATCCACGAAAGAATCTCTGATTAACTTTCTGTTTGAGCTATTTGTGCGATATGGTCTACCACGAGAAGTGATAATCAATGGAGGGACACAGTTTGTAGGTAGTAAAATCACAGCCACTCTAAATAATCACCATATCATCCACATAGTCACGTCTCCTTACCACCTGCAGGTGAATGGATAGGTCGAAAGCACCAACAAATTCCTTGAGGCAATTATTACTAAAATAGTATCATCAGATCGTCAAGACTAGGCCACTAGATTACCAAAGGCCCTATGGGCTTATCGCACAACATGGTGAAACACCACTGGATATTCTCTGTATCATCTTGTATTTGGAAGGGAGCCTATTTTACCCATTGAATTCAAAGTCAAGACTCTAAGGACAACCTAGGAAGTAGGGTTGGACTTGACAAAGGCCCAGATTAAAAGACTCCAACAATTAAATGAATTGGATGAAATACAACTACTGGCTTTGCAGCACACAACGATCATACAAAAAAAATGAGCTAAGGGGCATGACAACCTCATCAAAAATAAGATATTCCAGAGATGGAGATCGGGAACATCTCTATGACTCCATATTCCAAGATTTTTCAGGAAAATTGCAAACAAGGTGGCTCGATCCATACGAAATCCAAGAAGTACACAACAACGGTACCCTCACCTTAACCACCATAGATGGGTCTGGTTCTACATTTCAAGTTAATGGGCATAGAGTACGCCTCTATCACAAACCTCTCACAAAGGAGTCTTTCTGCCAGTAGGTACGAAACGATCCCACCATCCAAGTTGTGGCAGAAGGGGGTGATAACCCCACAACCTCAAGTACATGAGTGTTTTCTACCTTCATTTGTAAATAATGTATATAATCTCCTTGCAATTCCTAGTTTCTTATTTTGTTGTACATTCTTCATGCTCACAATTATACCCTTTTTCTCATCCTCTTGTGTTTTTATTTTTCCTTGCTGTTCAATCTAATTGAAAAACTGTTGTTCAATCAAATTGAAAAACCGTGTTCTGGTGTTTTTTTCTTGCTGTTTAAATTCTTTGAACGGCTACTGTTCAATCCAATTGAACAACTACTCTTCAATCGGATTAAACAACCGTGTTTTTGCATTTTTATTTTTCCTTGCTGTTCAATCCAATTAAACAGCTGATGTTCAATCGGATTGAAAAACCGTGTTTTTGCATTTTTATTTTTCCTTGTTGTTCAATCCAATTGAACAACTGTTGTTCAATCGGATTGAACAATCGTGTTTTTGCATTTTTTTTTCTTCCTTGCTCTTCAATCTAATTGAAAATCTATTTTTCAATCGAATTGAACATCCGTGTTTTGGTGTTTTTTTCTTGCTGTTCAAATTCTTTGAACGACTATTGTTCAATCCAATTGAAAAAATGTTGTTCAATCAGATTGAACAATCGTGTTTTTGCATTTTTATTTTTCCTTTCTGTTCAAACCAATTGAGAAACTGCTGTTCAATAATATTGAACAAACGTGTTTTTCTGTTCTTATCTCCTTGCTATTCAAGTTTTTGAACGGCTGCTGTTCAATCCAATTGAACAACTGCTGTTCAATCAAATTGAATAGCCATGTTTCGTGTTTTTGTTTTACTGTTCAAAAATTTGAACGACTGCCTAATTGAACAACTGCTGTTCAAATGGATTGAACAACTGATTTTTTCCCCCCTCTCTTATCCTTCTTTCTTTTGTCGATATCCTCTCCTCATTCCACACCCTAGCTATAAAAGACATCTCTAAGTAGGAATTGGCAGCTGAAGAAGAGGGAAGCAATAAAATTACTAATATGATGATCCTTTGACACTATAATCTCTAACCCAGAAGCTGACATTGTACATCTATGTAATGAAGGGATAACTCATTCCCCGCTCAAATATGTTATCACACAATACATAGTCTTATAATGGTATATCTTTCTACACTCTCGAGTAGTATTTTCCTTCGACATTAAGAAATAGGAATAAGGGGTATTAATTTTATTGGCATTATTTTTACTTCTCACACCATCCCTAACTCTTAAGGAGTTAATGAGCCTCCCTTCATGTATAAAGAATAACTATTATGGTTTCATGCAAATTTTTAAGAGAGGATATGGGGTCTCATCATGAGCCAACCTACCATGTTCATAAGGGTTGAGCTGGTGACATGCCCACAATGTCCATCACACCAGGGTAATGACCTTCTCAACTTCTTGAAGGACAAGAGGTCTCATCATGAGCTGACCTGATCACTCTATTACAATCCTAGTGAATGGCATTGTGACTATCTGGCCATCATATTAGCACAGTGGCCTCCTCATAAATCAAAATGCTTACTTTTAAAAAAAAAGTACTATGTTCATATGCAAATTTTCAAAAGAGGATAGGGGGTCTCATCACGAGCCAACCTACCATGTTCATAAGAGTTTAGCAGGTGACATTCCCACAATGGCTGTCACACCAGGGTAATGACCTTCTCAATTGCTTGAAGGACAGGAGGTCTCATCACGAGGCGGTCTGATCACTCTTCTACAACTCTAGTGAGTGGCACTGTGGCTATCTGGCTATCATACCAACACGGTGATCTCTCCACAAAATTGGCAGAATAACTACTTTTACATAAAGGACCCTGGCTCATTTTTTGAGTTAAAATAACAACCCTGTCGAGGATATGAATGCCTACTGGCAGTAGTGGATTTGCTTATGTTATGAGAGTATGTTTCAATGATATCCAATTACTCTTACATATACCTTATCTCCTATTTTTCTTCCATTCTTAGCATAAACCCACTACTTGAATTAGTGATAATACTATTCTACCGCATAAGTAATTATAAATGAGCTATGCTTGCATGTTTGAACTTCGGGATGACGACACCAATCATCATCTATCTCAGTCATGCTTCCATCACACTTTACCATTAAAGAAGGACATCCTATCATAATAATAACTATGCTGCTTTCTTCCCCTCTCCGGTCACTTCCACATGAGATACACTTATGACACAGGGCCGAAAGAGGACACAATCAAAAGAAGAAATTAGCTAAAGAAAATGTATCAGCCATGGGAGGAAACTCTCTTCGGAATGAACCTATGACCTTCCCGATTTCAGATGCAACTCACACTATCCTCCAACAAGCTGGCTGGATGCCATATTTACACAAATTACAAGGATTTGATACAGAGATAGCAATTGAGTTCCTGCAGAACCTATAGGAGGGACAGACTAGGCTTAGGGGAAGGATTATACTGGTCACAGAAGATATTATTGTTGAAGCTTCCAGAATACCAACAGAGGGAGAGAGATGGACCGAAAAAAACCTTCTCTTACGAGACGCAGTCACACCATACCAAGATCCGGAAGAGCCATTGGAGAGAGAAGGAAAAGGGATTAACCCTACCTCTCTACATCAACCATGGCAGGAACTGACAACGTTCATCCAGAGATTCATCACATGTGATGGACGTCAAGATGTGGTAAAACCCCATCAACTCAAATTACTAGTTGTGCTTAAACAAAAGATTTTAGTTAATCTGCCTGCTTTCTTAAATTCTATATTACACAACATTGCTGTTCGAATAATAAAAGCTAAAAACCTTCAAGAAGTCTTCAGTCACTACGGGTTAATCAAATTAATCACCATGCATGAGTTGGGCAAGCAGTAGATATCTTGTGACAACTTTGTTAACCCTGCCGTGTAGGCACCTGAGGAAAATCCAGTCGGGGCTGAAATTGAGCTCCCTAGAATGAACATACCTAGAAGGAAAAGGACTCGTTCCTCAACCTCAGAATGAAGCAAGTAAAGGCGGTCCAAAAGACTACATTTACAACAAGAAACCTTAGAATTCCTAGAGGAGGCAGGGCCATCCCGCTCACTACCCTCAAGCCCTCAAAATATACCCTTACAAGATTATGAGGAAGAGATGGCTCGAGTCCTGGAGAAAATGAGGGCATCCCATGAAACTAGAAGCCTATCTGAGCAAGATGAAGAACAAGAAGAACCATTAGAACAATCTTCCACTACTAGCAGTTCCGGCCACACCAATATATTACCCCATCAAGAGGAATCATAGGCTTTTAGGTCCTTGTCTCCTCTCGAGATTGATGGAGTGAATTAGGAGGAGCATATAGAAGAGGTAGCCGAATCCAAAAATAAGTTAGGAGACACCATCCCCTTGGAACAAAATTCAAGCATGGAAATAGTTCCTCTGACATCTGAGGGGAATATTGTCTCACCCAGCCGAGACCCTCATGTAGAAGTAAAATCCGAAGTACAGTTAGAAAACACCATCACAGATAATATTGAAATTGACACCACCATCCCTGAAAAAGAGGTTGCTCCTCCTCCATCCCTTGCTAAAACCATACCAGAATAAAATTTAACTGAAAATAAATTCAAGAAATTAAGCAGAACCTGCAAAAGGTTAAGGAAAATGGCAAAAAATTTGAGGAATCAGTTGAAAGAGGCAAGCAAGGCCTAGAAGCCTAAGAAAGAATTGATCACCGTAGAAACCCAAATAGATTTGGTCACCAATTTGTTAGACACTGCTGAGGCTGAATTGCAAATTGACTTAGCAGACACTACTGAGGCTAAGATGCAGACTGACTTGGCAAGCACTACTGAGATTGAGGTGCAGACAGACCTGGTGGACACTACTGAAGCCTCTGTACAAACTAGGCAGGAATTCACTAAAGAAAAGGAAACCCAAATGGAGGAAACCCTGCCTATACTCCTCTAGTTGAAAGAGCTGTCAACCAAAAATGGTATAATGAATTAATTCGAACACAACATGAGTTAGAAAAATGAAAAAAGGAAGTAGTGCCCACACAAGAGTGTCAGGAATTGTTAAAGAAATTCATGAACCTTTCTACAATAGAAGATGAAACATTTTCTCTGCTCATAGTAGAGCAGGCAAAGGTAAAAAGGGCACAGGACTAGGTGGAACAAGCCAAGAAACAAATCACTATGATTTTCTCTTTGTAATCTGATGCGCTAACATGTAGGGCACCAGCCATCAACTATGCCCTATTCCTAGTAGAATGATATTTACTGCTGAAGATCAAGGCCGTCAGGGTAGGGAAGCCAACAACTTTAAAAACTATAGAGGAATTCATTCATTGCTGCAATGATCAAGATGAATAGGTCCAACGCCTTTTATGTGAACTTTACATGCACAACATCTTCCTAGAGGAGGACAGGGACAACAATCCTAGTCCCTTTATAGGAGATATTCAGTTCCAGGCCTTCCTCTCTTTTGCTAAGAACTAGATTAGGTGGGCCAAAGCCTATAATATTTTCTAGAAGAGAGAAGACAGCCTAGACCTGCGGGTTAGAGGGGAGCCTACTAAACCCCTGTAGCTGTTCATCCAACACAATAATTTCATGCGGAGAAAGAGGGTAAGGACTAAGCTAGGACCCATCCATAGAGACATTATACAACATGGGTGGGAGTATTTCGAAGACATTCAAGAAGCAGCCCTGGCAACATCCAAACAAAGGTGGATGGCCTCCACGAACAATGTGAAAAATAAGGATCCATTTGGCTATAGAAACTTCAAGGCGGCCGCCTCCAAATTCCTTTTATATATAAATTTGGTCTTAAACATGGGTCCTGCATGGATAGGGTGCAAGTATATATGCCCTCTCATCTAGTACCTCCCTGAGGGTTATGATCATGACTACGAACTTCCAGAAGGGCACACAAATGCTGCCTTTGCAAGAATTAGACAGAAACAGGGTTTCAAAGCATACAAGGAAGAAGTCTACCCTACCTATTCTCTGACCCAATTACACCTCAATCATTTGTTTGCATGAGGACATGCAAATAGGTAAGCAGGGAAGTATGTTGTGCCGAAATTAAGGTACGTTTTCACCCTACCTTTACTTCGAATTATCATACACTTTTAGGAATTTTTCCTCATCTTAACAGTAAAGGAAAGGAGGATTAATGTAAAATTAGGAAAAATGGACTAACGGTAAAAAACATGTTTAAACAACAAGGATTTGACTTATTTCATATTTATTCATAGGAAAACAAAATAGTTGAATCGACAATGACCAAAAGACAGCTAACAGACAGAAAACACAAATGACCCCCAGGGACTAGCAAAAGGTGGAAAGGAAGATCCACATCCAAAGAACCCAAATGACAGCCACGATCAACAGGCTATTGTTTGAAGAAGACCATTCCACCGAGTGAAATCACCTTTAAAAAGGCCAAGGATGGATGAGAAAGGGGGAGCTGAATAGGAATTCTCTTATGTAATAGACGTATCAGGACAAACCTGTCCAGTTGTATTCATGTCTTAACTTTTTATTTAATAAATAATTTTGGTATTTTGAATAGTCATTTTCCGAGTTTTCTGTCGCGTTAGACTTTTGGTGGTTTGGGCCCAGCCCTGGGAGTTTCCGCGCTCATCTCTGTGATGTACGTTAATTACGGAATTTATGTTTAGTTTTCTGATGCATTCTATGAGATATATTTTTCACTTGTTAACTTCTACGCCTATGATGCTGCAGTTTCCTATGCTACTAAGACAATTTATCGCTCGTGTTTTCTAGTTCGAAGTAATTGTTTTATAACTGTTAGATGCTTTCATCATTTTCTCAATTCCTTTATATCTGTTGATGAGCTTTAGCACGATTTATATTCAATGCTTTATATCGCTAAGAATTGGATCTTTCCATCAGTACTATAGAACTTATTGTTGTTGCTTAATGCAGAGGAATGTTAGCTAGTTAGTTTGCAAAGAGAATTCCATTGCAAAATTAGATAAGAAATTACTGTTCAATTCGTTGAGTTTTTTGTTCCATTCAGTAGGACTGTTGTTAAATTCATCAAGTGTGATTTTCAATCATAGGTTATTCTCGCTAAACTTATTTAGAAAGAATAGTTAACGACATTTTACAATTCCATTTCTTGTTGAGTTGATTGAACTTCAATAATTAGTTATTATTCTTCATGGTAATATAGAGTAGCTATTCCCGATGTCACTCGCATATACTGTGATTGCACTCTTGAAATAAGAACACTTACCTTGTGTTGAAAATTGAATGAGAAGCATAGAGGTTTCCTATAATAGTAACCTTAGTGAACCAACACCACCTTCTATTCCTTGATTCCAAAAGAACGAAGAAATTTGGTAATACATTTCAAGATTTTTGGTTCCACTTGCTATGCATTGATTCCTAAGGAACAAAGAAGTAAGCTTGATGCATTGAGTTGAAAGTGAATCTCCTTGAGGTAATCATATGCCTCCAAATCATATTGTCTCTGTGATGAGGTAAATATGAAGTTTATATTGTCTAGAGATGCGATTTTTTTTCAATATTCCATGGCTGAAAATATTATTGAGCAAAAAATTGATTGTTTGTATATATTTATTCATGAAAAAACTTATCATGAATTTGATAATGAGATTCCACATCTTAAAGAGGAGACCCTTATCTTGGATCAATCTATGGAATATCCTTTTGAAGAATTATCTCCCTCTCATGTAGTTTTGGCCACTCCTTAAAATCAGGAAGACCCTTTAAGTGATGTGACTTAGAGGATTGGAAGGATAAATCTTGATGAAACCCCATCTCAATCAACATATCAATCTAGACCACCTCGAAAAGGTCCCCCAAAATGGCTCACCAAAACACTTGAAAGTTTTCACCCTGATGAGGTTGGAAAGAAAGGAATTAGAAGTTCCACTAGACAAAATGGAGGTGATGCAGATAATTCTATTTCTATTGATGATATGAATGTTTCATATTATTGTGATTTGAATTTATCTGCTAATTTAGAACCAAATTCCTTTAAATAATTTTCTTCTCATGATAAATGGAAAGAAACAATGTGAAAGGAGTATGATGATCTCATAAAGAATGGAACATGGAAGACGGTGGACCCTCCATTTGGAACCAAACCAATTGGTTGCAAGTAAGTCTAGAAGAAAAAGTATAAATTATATAGCTCACTTGATAAGCACAAATAAAGGCTTGTGGAAAAAGGATTTGCATAGAAAGGTGTCGATACGAGGAGACATTTCCCCCCACAAAAAAATGGGCAACCATTTGGACTCTTTTTTAGAAACTTAAAATGGATGGAAAGTCCATCATATGGATGTAAAAATTGATTTGTTGAATGGAGAATTGAAACTAAATGTCTTCATGTCTCAACTAGAATATTTTTTTTTGTGAAGGGATAAGAACAAAAAATATGCAAACTTATAAAATCCTTATATGGCCTAAAACAAGCATTGGAAGCCCAGTATGAAAAAATAATTGAGCATATTGTAGAATTAAATTTCAAACACTTTAATCTTGATTATGTAACTTTATTTTATAAGAAAGTTGGAAAAATTGTTGCCTACCTTTTAGTATATCTAGATGATCTATTGATAAGAACAACAATATTGCATCCATAAAGAAAGAGTTGAAGAAATGATTTGAGATGACAATTTTGGGAAACCTTCACTACTATTTGGGTATTGAAGTGACCCAATATCTAAGTTATATATTCCTCTCTCATAAGTGCATTGGAGAATTGTTGAACAAGTTTGGCATGGTTGAATTCAATCCTTTTTCCAATACAATGGAACATAATTTAAATATCACATCTAAAGAAGGAAATAAATTTGAGGATGCAACTAAGTATAGACAAACTATGGGAAATCTTATCTAGCTCACCACTATCAAACTATAAATTTCGGTTTTTGTTCGAATCCTTTCCAAGTTTATGAAAAATACTTGAAAAAGATATTTTTCTACTACAAAAAGCATTGTAAAGTACTTAAAAGGACCTCAAGTCTTTGGACTCAAACATTCACAAGTGGATGACTTCAGGTTGATTGGATATTTTGATTCATACTTTCATGTAGATCAAGAGAATGGAGTGCATGTTTCAGGATTTGTTATGAGTCTTGGATTAAGAGTTTTCTCTTGGAGGTAGAATATGTGGTAGTTGCAGAAGCAACCAAGGAGATTGTGTAGCTTGGGAAAATTCTTGAAGACTTGTAGGAGAAACAGGTGAACTCTACTCCCCTTTTGATCGACAATACTTTTTCAATTAAGTTTGATAAGAATCCCAAATTACATGATCAAACTAAACAAATCAACACAAAATATAATTTTATTTAACATCATGTAGAGGCCAAGACTATTCATCTACAATATTGTTCCACAAATGAGAAAGTTACAGAAATATTTACCAAAGCACTTGGAAGAGAAAAGTTTGAAATATTTAGTATGATGCTTGGATGCACAAACACCCCTTAAAATTAAGGGGGTGAATGTTGGAAACCTAATCCTCATGGATTGGGTGAAAAATTTGTAAATAGGTAAATTAGGGGAAACTGGAGAGTTAGAATCAGAAGAGACATTGGAATATGAATCCCAAAGGTCACACCTCTTGTTATATAATCATGTTTACATTGATTAAAATTCAATTTGGGAGTTTCCATCCTATTCTTACGCATGACAAGGTTTCCATAGATGGTTTAAAATTTTTGACACACCTTGGTATCTTTTATTTTGAATTTCCTAGTGGATTGGGGTTGTTAAGAAAGTGAAATATTGTCCATTTTTATATTTCATATTATCCCTAGGGATGAAAATCCACAGGGTTAATATTTGAGAAACCTTTAAGAAAGAAGTGAAATTTTTGAGTTGAATTAAAAGCCAAAGAACAAAAAAAAAAGCGACATGGCATTAGATCCTTTGTGACTAGGATCACTCTAAATGTAAGAGAGAGAGAGAGAGAGAGACATTATTTCAACTATGGTATTCTTGGGAGAGGTATTAAAATTTTTGATTTTTTTATGGTTTCACACCAAGGTCAATTGGGATAAGCACTTAGTTCTTACAAAGGGATTTGCTTACTTTATATATTGTTGATTTATGCACCTAAGGACTTGTTTAGGATGTGTAAGATGATTTATGGTATTAAAGAACATTCACAATGGGTTTGATGGAGCTTCCCATTTTATTATGTGGAAACTGAGTCTTTAGTTACTCATGGAGGAAGCCGATTTTTGGTAGCATGTTGTGAAAGCGATTCTAAAACCTATTGATATAACGCAATTGACATCTTATTGAAAGAATGAAGACAAGGTTAATAGAATCATTATTTATTTTTTAAGGATAATTTTATCTCTCACATTATAGTGCAGAAGATATGTAAGCTCATGTTTGGAACTTTGGTTGAGTTATTGAAAAACCCTTGTCCTTCTTGATAGATGCTCATGGAAAACTAGAATTCAAAAATTTGTATAAGAGATATAGATATGGTGGTGAGCTACTTTACTATGATAACTGAGTTGAAAAATCAGCTAGCCACCATTCAGGCGTATATGGAGGATTATGAGTTGGTGTCCATTTATTTGAATGTATTTTTTCCTTCATGGATGCATTCATATCAAGGTGTTTGGGCTCAAGAGACCTTGCTAATGTTTCCGATTTGGATTGATATTATACAATAGGAAATTAGATTATAGTATTTCTTAGAGAAATTTGAAAGTATATGTGATTCATCTTGTTGGGAAGATGGATAAGGGTAGTAAGAAAGGATGCAATCATATATGAAAGGAATTGAGAAAGGTGTCATGCTTCAATGTCATGAGATGGGAAAATATGCTACATGGTGTCCCTTAAGGAAGGGAAAGGGACTGAAACATGTTGTAGCTAGGACCATAGTAGGGGTAGGGCAGGACCCCCCTTATTTTTTCATTTCCTTGTCCATGGCATCTTGTTTGGTCTCCAATGTTGTATCTACTATTGGATTTTTTGTAAACAAATGAGCTTTGAGATATGACATATGACATGTCATAATTTAATAGAGTTCAAGATCAAGAGGAAAGAATGTGCATGAAACTTGGTGATGATACTACTTATCTTGTGAGAGGAGTTTTCCCAAATTATTTACAAATTACTTCAATTGATGTTCATGAGTTTAATGATGTTATATTAGATTATGATTCGAAGAAGAATCTTCTTTCAAAATGCATAATCACATTTTATGGAGAAAAATGCATAATAAATGAATATAGTATAGATAGTTTGATAAATTTTCTTATAGGGATGAGAGAGTGTGGCCTAGATAGGTTAATTATTGATCATGTGACATGTATACATTTTGATGTGAGTTTGGATAAGCCTTCGAGTTTTCAGGAGGCTTGAGATATTGTGAGGGAACGTATACCTCCTCAAATATATGCTCATCATATTACATTTGATCATTCCATTCATGATCCTTCTGGTTGCCTTAAGGAGGAAAGGTGTCATACCTTGATGAAGTATTACACTAGGATTGATTCCAAGATTATGGTCTATAGGAGTATTCTAGAGTATAAAGACACGATTGTTGGATTCCCTCATGTAGAGGGAGTTGACCATGATTTTTTTGAAGAATGTAATTAGTGTCAGTCTTCATAATTATATTTGAGTCAACCTGTAAAAAAAACATTTATTGTAAAAGAAAAATTGTTTTGAAGTGTGGGTTTCATGATCTTTCATTTATTTTCTAGTTCATAGCCTCCATTGAAGGATTCTAGGTTTTTTCATGAGTCATAAAAATCATTGTAACATTTATTATACCTTTGTTGGGATTTTGTATGTAAAGAAAATTATTTTTGAGTAAAAAATGTCATTTGTCACCTCGTCACCTAGTCGGTCCAAATTAGGGATATTCGACCCAACAAAGTAGTATAAATAGAAGTGGAGCTCAACCTATCTAGCATCATCTCATCCACAAGTTTGGTCTACAATTCAAGGACAAGAAAAGGATATCAAATTCAAGGAGAAGTTGGAGTGAAATTGAGAAAGAAAAAATTTAATTTCTTTGGAATATATCTCACACACGTGGAATTTTATAAGGTTTATGGGAAAATTTCATGGGCTGAAAATTCTAAAGTAGATGAGGCCCGAAATTTTGAAGCTGGGGAGTCAAAATTATGGATTGAAGCTGCACTTGAGAATATGATACTTGGAGACTTTCGTAGAGTTCATATACTTGAAGTAAGGGATGACTTGGTGATTGGAGGAGGTCTTTGTCTAGGTCAAAAAGGAATTGTATTATCTCATTTGAATATATTATTGAAAGAGTTTGACTGGGTTCTCCCCTAGCTGAGTGCTTATATCTTGTGTTATTTTTTCCTGTGATCCTAATAAATTTTTATTGGTAATTTCTTGATGAAATATAACATAATTAATAATTAAAATAATCCAACATACATCACAAGTAACTATCAAGAAAAGAGGAATCAAACCCTAATATCTTCATGTCTTGATTTCTCAACATGGTATCAAAGCTAAGGTAAAGGAAGGACTATTTTAAGATAACTCTATTTGATATCATTTGAGGGAAGGAATTAAATATTGATAGAAAATATCACTCTCTCAATGGAAATACATTTGAATATGGGACTCAATATCTTGAAAATTGTAGGAAGCTTTGTTAGAAGGATCATCTACAGTCTATCTAGGAGAGTTAAGAGTGGAGGATTCTTAGTTGCACTTACAGGTACGATTGATGATGAAAATTCATGGATTATTGATAGTCATGCCTTAAGACACATGACAGGAGAAAGTGAAAAACTACATACATTATCAAGAGGATCATCATCTCATTCAGTGGATCTTGGAGACAACAATATTTATGAATTCAAAGGCCTTGGATCTACATCTATGAAGCTAAAACGTGGAGGAAAACTACATATCAACAAAATTCTCCATGTCCCAGGTTTGAAAAGGAATTTACTTTTAATTTCTTGTTTATAAGATAAAGGAGATAGGTTTTGTTTTGTAGATGATAAAGTTTTGGTTTGGGGACAAGATTCTAGTTTTGGTAAGGCAAGGGTTATTGGGATTTGTGAAGGAATATTATATATATTCATAACGCCATCTCCTCTAGCCCTTGTTTATATGGAAATTAGTCCCATCGAACTTTGACATAGAAGATATAAACACATTCAATACAAGATAATACCCTCTTTAAGTCAAATGGTGAAGGGAATTCCCAACATTAAAGACGTCCATGAAGGAGTTTGCAAGGGATGTTCTTTGGGAAAGAATACTAGGAAACCTTTTATAAGTTGTCATACAAGGTCTAAAGAAATTATAGACCTCATGAATTTTGATGTCTATGGACCTATGTTTGTTAAATATCTTGGAGGCCACCTATAATATGTGACCTTCATTGATGATCACTCTAGAAAGACATGGCTCTATCTTCTCAACACAAAGGATGAGGTATTTGAAAAGTTCAAGGAATTTAGATCTGAAGTAGAAAACCAAACCAAAAGAAAGATAAAGACCCTTAGATCCGAAAATTGGGGTGAATATACTTCTAAGGAACTTATATCTTATTTCAAAGAAGCAAGCATTAAGAGGGAGTTCATAGTTCCCTACAATCTTGAAAAGAAATGGAGTAGAAGAAAGGAAGAATAGAACCATTGAAGAATGCATAAGAATTATGAAATTTGTTCAAGACCTACCAAAATTTAAATGAGGAAAAGCATCCATGACATTAGTATACATATAGAATAGAATTCCTCATATAAAGATTGATAATATGACACCAAAAGTAGCATTCTCAGGAAGGAAACCATGCGTAGATAAACTCTGAATCTTTGGATGTCCTGCATACATTCATATTCCAAACAATAAGAGAAAGAAGTTAGAATATACAAGTATAAAAGGTATCTTTGTTCATTATAGCCTTTCATAAAAGGCTCATGGCAACTACGTCAAAAAAGAAAGGTGAATTGAAGTTTTCAGGGATGTCATATTTGATGGAAATCATGCCTACAAAAGATCCAAGGATGTGACTATTGAATCTGATGAGGAAGATGTACCACTATTTGAAGAAGAAGAGAAACATGACCAATCACCTATAAATGAAGAAAAATAAGGAATAAGTGAATGTATTTAACATATTACCAGTCCTTAAGCAAAGGAGAGACTACCTTGGTTGAGCACTATACTTAGAGAAAGCAACAAAGGAAAACTTTAGAAAAAGAAACAATCCTAAAAGCTACTCTGGATATGTAGTATACATGAAAAAGTTGGTTGAATCAGAACCAACTACTTTTGAAGAATTCACCGATAAATAATAATGGAAGAAAGCAATGCATGAAGAATATCAATCTATCTTGAAGAATAATATTTGGGAAATCATTTCTAGACTTAGTAACAAATCTGTTGTCACTTCCAAATTGATTTACAAGATCAAACATGTCATTGATGGAAGCATAGAAAAATACAAAGCTAGATTTGTTTCAAGGGTTTTCTCTCAAAAGGAAGGAATAAACTATGAATAAATGTTTTCTCCTACTTCCAGAATAAAGAAAACTCTATATGGATTGAAGTAAGCTCCTAGGGCTTGGTATGCAAGAATGGATGCCTATATTCTAAGGATTGGATTTTTCAAAAGTTCTACAGATGCAAACCTCTACATAAATATAGTGAAGATTGAACCAATCATCATACTTATATATTTGGATGATTGATTTTTTATATGTGTGGAGCACAAAGTTCTAGAATTTAAGAAAGTGTTGGAAACTGAAATTGAAATGAAGGATCTAGGACTTATACATTACTACTTGGGCTTGAAAGTTTGGCAAAAACCTGGTGAGATATATCTATTGGGAAATCCTAGGAGTCGACAGTTAAAACAATATCCCTTATTATGACATTAAATTTTGATGTTTTCATTATTAGAATTATATTTCTTAATTATTTTTTCTTATCATCAAGATTAATTCCAAACACCAAAATAAGAGAACACGAGATATAGGCACGCTTCCAAGGCAAAAACCCCCTCGAGGGGAAAACCTAGTAACATATTCTTCCTTCAATATCTTCAAGATGAGATGAATGAGACACTTACAATTGAGACCCAAGACATCCTCCATCGATTCATCCTTGTAACTGTGAGAGCATTGAGTTCTCATCATTGTGATATCAATGAAAACATTGAGACACCTTATCACTTTGGTAGCACCAAAACCCTCACTGCACCAAACTGTGGTTACTGTAGAAGCCCTAAGATTATTCCTGTGCCTAATCTGAGCTCTTTTAGTGACACCAAAAGCATCTTTTGAAATTATTGAAATTACTCTCTAAAATCCGAGCTCTGCAATCCGAACTTCTCACTGTAATGGCACCGAAACTTCGTCTGAGATCCAAACTTGTATGTACTAATGTGAAACCTTAACCTAGTATATATAGTAGTTTTCCCATCTTAAATGAGATGGCATGACCATTATGAACAATTGTGTCTCCAATTTATGGTATGGATGACTTGAGTTATATAATTGAAGTTAACTTGTAGGTAATCTATTTGAGGTCGACTTCAAGGCTTTGGAGAGGAGGATGAATTGATGGAGGAGTAAAAATAACAAATTGGCTAACTTAATCCTAAAGAATTTAATGGATGCTTGACATATAACCATTGAACCAAGCATGAAACCCATTCTTTGACAAGTCAATTCAATTATAATAAAATTGTTTTCTTTTGGAAAATATATTACATCTTTGACTTCAAGTACAATGAATATCGAACCTAGTTACATTTTTCAACAGTCCCTCTTAAATAGGTAGGTATTAATATCTACATATAACCAAAGAAGTACATGGAATATCTCAAACCACATCATCTATGAATAATTTTAGGCATCGCAATGCCATGGACTAGATTCCTGACTAGGGAAATCTATCCCTTGGTCTCTCAACAATTTAGGCATTGCAATTCCATAGACTAGATTCCTGACAAGGGAAATATGGGTGGTACTAAGATGGAATCAAGATTTTAGCCTCTCTAGGTACCATTAGTCTTACTTTCTATCCACAAACCCAAATATCTAGGTGTGTATCCAAAAACAGAGCTCTTCAATCAACACAACCTTTCCAACTTCGGGACCTAGACATCAACACAAAGTATTGGCCAAATGTCCTCCCAGGAAATGTTTCACTCACAAAGCCTCAACTCTCCTTGAACTAATAGATAAATGATAACCAATATATCCCAATCAAACTTATTGGTAACCAACATGCTATCAAATCCTTTGAGATATTTTCATGTACAAACAAAACCCTAATCAATACTCTCACATGTACATCAAAAAATACAAACCTTCGAGTTCGCTCTAGATGTTTCTCCTCAACTTAGTAGGACTATCAACCGAATATTTGAAAAAATATTTCCCAATTATATACTTTCCTTCTCCTAGTTCTCATGCAAAAAAATATCCTCCGAAATTCATTCTTCAATCAAAACCAAGTTATTCCCGCCCTCTCAACTAGGAAGCATCTCTTCATCTAGACTCTCTCTTAATCTTAGGGAGATATCTTCTATGCAAGATTTCTCAGGGAGATCAACTTAATATCTTCATAATCAGAGATATTTCAAGACTCCCAACCATTTCATTATAGTTATTATCATCCTCATCATGCTTGTCACTTCAAGCATATTCACCAATTTGAATATTTTTCACCTACACAACTTAGATAACAAGTTCAACCAAATCTATAGAAGCATGAAGTTAGCCATATCAGAATCACGGACACATTTCAACTTTATAAATATTAGATAACTAGACTTAATTACAAACAAGAGACATATACTCTTCAACATCATGCTAGGGGATTTGTCATAAACCCTAGACCACTTCATAATAACCTTTTATTCCATCTATGGTTTCAATGTTACTTCCAAAGGTATGACATACCTTACTAAAACATATAGCAAACCCTAGAAACAATTCAGAAAAATATAAAACATCCAACAAGATTTCAAAATTCATATGTTAAACTTCTCACTTGGGTTTAATACAGCTTAGTAATTAACATGACCAACCACTAATAATGTTAGTTATAAACCCTAGATTTATAATCAACTATCAAATCCAACTAAAACTCATATTTCAACAATATTATAAAAATATCATATTATCATATTGTCATTGAACATTAGAGATCTTTAATTCTACTAATGTTTAGTTCCTAAACCCTATAATTCCATTTCCACAATCTCAACATTATTTATATAAATAGATCTCATATTGTTATATCACACATACTGGAGAATTTACTTGCTACTAGGGTTTAGCTGCAAAACCATATATTTCCAAATATCATTATACTAGAATCTCAGACAAGGGTTTATCTTAAATCCTAAGACTTATGCCCATCAATAACTAGTTAAACCCACATTTCTACGAATTCATAATAATTCATAATCATAGCATATGTATGACAACATTAATACATCAGACCTAGACCAAACTGGGGTTTCAACCAAAACGACATATCTATATATGCCTAGATTTCATCATCATGAAAATACATTTCATATCATGTGTTAGTCAAACCAAGCTTCACAAAAATATTAAATAAGAGTTATACATACAAACTTTATTAGACTAGGGGTTTGATCAGACAAACACACTCATAGAAAGGAAATAATTTCTAAGGAATTGTAATGGTCTTGCTCAGACATTCCACCAAAACCTAAGGAGTTAGGGTTTCAATCATAGGAACATAGTGTTACACAACATTTTGTCACTGTCCCTGCAATCCCTCACCCCGCATATTGGAGGGTCTTTTTCCATGACCTGTGAGCAGTGTCAAACTCTGCAAATACCTTCATTGCATCCTTCTGCATAAGGGCATCATTTCTCCTACATAAGACTTTCTCAAAAAGCACTCAAAAACCTATGTTTTGGCATTGGCGCGGGTAACCAGTTCACCCCTCGCGCCAATGGGGAAGGATTGCACTAGAGCCGGTGCCAGCTGGCGCTCTGTCTCTTTGTTGTACCCACGCTAGCCTTTTTGGGAATATTTTTAAACAAACTGGAGGCGGAAGTTTCCTTTAACCACCTCAGGAATGACTCATTGCAAGTGGTTAACTCGATAAGCCATGAATCTCTTCCTTTAGGAAATGGTTGATGGAAAATTCGTAGAGGATAGGACCCCCCCATGATTATAGGAATCCTAACCTCTCCTTCTTCCTCTATATAAACCGGCCTTCTCCCTTTACAAAAGCTAGAGCTGAACATATAGCCAAGAAGATGAACTTGGAGAAGAGATATTATAGCTGAGTAATCGCTATAGAGAAGGTAGAACCAAGGAGGATCCTGTAGAGAGAGCCCCGTCTAAATTCCCGATGAGCTTTGTGAGATGTGCTCCGCTGGAACCCTGCTGGAGGAGATCGCAACGTCGAAGCCTAGTTGTACTCTTCCTTCTTTATTTAATATACTTGACTATGATATTGATTCCATCTCTGTGTTATGTTTATTTGATGCATTTGATTTAGTCTTCTTCGACTGACTGATAGTTAGGAATGAGAAATAGTATGTTGTGTATCGTCTTCATTTCCTGTCTATGTGCAGGTATCCGGGCGTGAGAACGAGTGGATCATGATCTGTCAGATCAGGAGCGAGAGGCAACCATTCTTCCAGATGACACAACAGCGTAGGACCTACGGTGAGTGATCTACCAAGTCTTTATCCATTCTTAACTAGGAATTGATGTCATAGCATGTCTCGTTTGTGGCTAGACCCACTCCAGGGCTAGTGGGATCGCCTCTATCCGCAGTCAGGATTTACCTCACCAACAAATTGGCAACCATATTGGGGACCAGTGCGAGTTTGTATTTCATCTATTAGATATTCTTCTTGGTATTTTCTTGCTTAGCTTTCCTTTTCTGGTTGTTTTGCTGAGTCTTAGGCCCCTGTTAAGCCCGAGAGGATCAAATTTGACCTCTGTTTTTCCAAATTTTCATCTTTCCAAGGTTGGCTTGATTGGCACGGTTTCTAGCTTGACAGTCGCATCCACTGGTGTGTGTTGCCAGTTCATCACCCGCACCATCCCCTGTTTGGCGGAGATTACAACCAGACAGTTGTGCCAATTCCTGTAGGTGCTAGGGTTTTCCCTGTTTTGGAGTTTTTGGTCCATCCTGGTGTCTCTGGGTGTTTTCTTGGCTTGATTTGAATGCTTTGGGTTTGTTTTTTACTGTGATCGGCCTTCTTCCTTCAGTTTTTTTTCCATTTCTTTCAGTGTCATGGATTTTGTTTTTCTAGTGCTTTGATATGCTAAACCTCTTGCAGGAGTTTGGGTTTCTTGTTTCGCTGTCACCTTCGTTATTTTCTTGATTGCATTCAGCTCCCTGGATCCATTTTGAGTGGTTGCTTTTGGTGAAATGAGTCTTAAGTGAGTCTTGTCTCTTTCATTCAGTTTTGTTTCCTATCGCTCCAAGCATACCTCACATTGCTTGTATGGGTCCGTTTCGACATATTTCTTTGATTTGAGAGATTGTGGAATTGGTTTGAGTTGTTTTGTTTGCTTGTGAGTTGATTGAATTGTTTCGTTTCGACTCTTGCATTGGCATTCTCAAACTAGTGTGAAGATTCATTTTTCATGTTATTTAGTGCACTGTTTGCTCTATTACATTTTAAAAATCAAAAATACATTTTGTTCTTGCATCTTTGTTTGCATTGTAGAATTGGAAAATATTTCACATAACTAGCATTCAACATTCTAGGAAAGATTTCTCGTTCTCATTAGTTTTCATTTGGTTCTGTAGTGGAAGCTTCTGTGTGTTCTCATTATTTGCTATCGCTTGAAAATTCCTAACCTTCTCATAGGTAGCTCTTCATTGAACGAAATGGTATTTTATGACATGTAGCTTGCATTCAGGAATTTGTGAGATCCAACATTCTCTAGGACCTTGGAATTGAAACATAAATACAAGATCAACTTAAAATTTATTCAATTAACCTAAGGCAGCATTCAAACTTAACGAAACATTTAGTGGTCTAAGTTAGAGACGTGTTTCGGCGTCTTAAAACCTAGCAGCTGTCGCTCGCCATTTGGCTTCAGATAGCGCTAGTATGGAATTGTGCTCTCCATACCGTCAAGTATATAAAGTGAGACCCCTATAGGTTGCAATCCTTTTATCCGTAGGAAGCCGAGTCTGCCGATTTGTAACCGTGATACACCAAACACAACATTCGGCCGGGAGACTACCTGCACGTATGTCAAGTCCTTGGTTGATTTTTCTTTCATTTATAACCAAGGTGTATATGGTAGTTCATGGGGTCCTGGTATACCCTTTTACCTAGAATACCTGAGCAGTCATTTTTGATCTTTATTGACTCCATAAAATTGAAAATATCTTTGAGCACTTGTCCTTTCACGCTCGCTTAAAACTGAAAGAGACTAGAGTCATCTTTGATTGTTTCTTTACTCTTAAAACATGAAACAAAATTTTTTTGGTTTCAATGTGGTAAAATAAAATACCTACGATTACACACCCATTAAAGATTGACTACTTGGCCTGTTTTTGTTTGCCTTGGTTTTGATCCATGAGTCTTCATTTTTGATTTTTCTCCCTTTTCTAGTGTGCTACAGTCATAGTGGTAGAACCATCAGTTTCGTCTACTGGCAGTCCTTTTTCGGACAATTCATCTGAAACTTCTCAGATCTCTGGCTCGGCCGAGCTTCAACAACCTATCATCCCGTCAAAGTATCCCTTTGGAGAACCAGTTGAGTTCCATTGGCCTCTTTCAAACGCTTGGTTTGGATTTTGGGTTGGGGAAAATTTTCCCCTTCTTACATCAGGATCACTGTTTTTGGCTGCTATCATACCTCCTAGCCCCCGTACTCTTTTGCAAGATCTTACGGTGGATTCAGACATGGATTCGTCTGGTCTTAATGGTAGTGAGGGTATTCCAGTTTTTGATGAACAATACCAACTTTTCCCGGAAGACATCCAACAAGAGCTTTCTCAATATTCACCATCGGTGTCAATTCCAACTGGATATAGGTCTTTGGGTCAGATTATAGCAGGTATTTCCTCCATGGAAACATCAACTCTGTCAAGGGGTCCGGTTCTCCCATCCTTAGGTATGTCACTGATGACACCTGTTTCCTCATGGACATATTTTGTTACGTCTATTCCCGCTCGACCTACTATCTATGTGGCTGCTTTGGCATTGATTGTCACTGCACAGTCATGAGGAGTTTCAACTTCGATAGAAATTTTGATTGCCATGGCAATCGCTGATGACCTTTCTTTTGAGGAGTATCGGCTGGCTGTTCAGCAGCAGAACTCCCAGACTTATCAGTCCCCTCAAGATCCATATCGGTCTTATTTTTCCCATTATGGAGCGGATGGTACCCCGATTTATTCACTTCTATTTCAGCATGATGAGCAAGGCAACCCTATCTACTTGCCTGCTCCCGAGGCTTATCAGTTCCTTTCCAGTTATATACCTACCTTGCCTGTGCAACCCTCTAACCAACAAGGACAACCCTTTCAGGGATAATATTCGGTTCAGCAGGGATATGCTTATGACCCACAAGGACAACCCTTTCAGGGACAACCTTCAGTGCAACAAGGGTAAGCGTACAACCCACAAGGGAAAACCTTACAGGGACAACCTTCGGTCCAACAAGGATTTTTTTATAGCCCGCAAGGGTAGCCTTACAATCCTCAAGGTCAACCTTTACAAGCTCAGTTTGTGATCCTACCAGGGCAACCTCAAGGACCAGCTGGGCAGCCGATATATCAACTCGGACCTTCATACGGTCCTGGGGGGCAGATTCATCCATCTCAACCTTTGGTGCAACCTCAACAACCATATCTTCCAATTGGTACAAATGTTGCATAGCCAGGACCATCTTATGGTCCTGCTCCAGGTCAACTTGTTTATCAGGCACAACCTGGCCCACCGCTTCCATTAGGCTAACCTACTCAGCTGGGGCAACTTGGTGGCCCGCAGCCATCAAGCCAACCCGGTCCGCCGGGACAACCCAGTGGCCTTCATCAGCCAGGACAAATTGGTTAGCTGGGCCAACCTTCATAGCCTATTTACCCTGCTTAGCCACTGCTTTATTCTATGCCACAGCCGAATCAACCTGTGCGCCCGACCTTTTCGGCTCAGCAGGGCCCCACTTATCAACAGCCCGTTCGATCCCAAGGGGGTTATTTTCCTCAAGGTCAATCCTGACCAGTCTACAACCCACCTCAAGGTTTTGCTTATTACCCTCAACTGCCAGGCTATACTTATACTCCACAACAGAATCCATACACTGCTCAATCGGGACCCTTGTATACTTAGAATCATTATCATGGTTATCAACCCCCGTATCTTGGTTCTCAGCCACCATATCAACCGAATTATCTAGCTTACACCCATTATGGTCATAATCTTCTAGGACAAAACCAATGGGGGCAGAGTTATGCTCAACCAGGATGGAGTATGGGTACGGGTCCTTATCGAGGCCATGCTATGCCTTTTAACCCTCAATTACCTTTTCTCACTACGTTGGAGCTATCAGATGTGTCCAAATTGACAAGTGATCCCATTCTTCATAATCCCTTTTGGCCTTCGGTTCCAATGAAGGTTCCTGGTGATTGTCCCAAGTTTGAGGGAAAGTTTGGAGAAGATCCCCAAGCACACGTGATGACATACCATTTATGGTGTTCTTCTAATTCTTGGGTGGACGACTCTGTTTGGCTCCATCTTTTCCAGTGCACTCTTACCAGTGTTTCTACTAAGTGGTATATCGAATTGCCTCATGGCATCTTTTAATATTTCAATACTCTTGCTATGGCGTTCCTTACTCATTTCCAGTTTTCGGTTTGTTATGAAGCTGGGACGCATCTCCTCACATCCTTGAAACAGGACCAAGCTACCCATTTATCGGACCACATTCATGAATGGAGATGGCGTCGTCATCTGATAAAGTTTGAGATTCTTGATCAGCTTCTTACTCATTGGTTCACTACCTCTTTTATCAATCAGATTATGAAAGACATTGCCATGGGGGCATGTGTAACCGTGGAACAAGCCATCGCTCATGCCCAGTACCTTGATTTAATGTACTCTCAATCAGGCATTTTGTACGAAATATTGACTGAAGATCCACGTCCTGGGACCTCTAAAGCACCAGCTACCCCATCAGTCAACGACGTTATTGGTTTCGTGTCTTAGACTTCACGCAAGTCTTCCAATGGGAAGCAGAAATCAAATTCTTCCAATACTTCTGCTCCTCAGGCTACCCCAGATTCTGGTAAAACCTCGGAGGTCAACACCATTCAGGCCAATCCTGCGGACAAGACTTCCTAAGGGAAAAAGAAGGGCAAAGGCAAGGCCAAAGCCAGTGCCTCGAAACCGGAATCGTCTAAACCTCGTGCTGATGATGGTTCACAGTAAAAGCCAAAGTATCCCTGTCACATTTGTGAAGATGATCACTACACTAAGGATTGTCCTCGATGATCCGAGGTAAGTCAAATACTCCAAGGCACTAAGGGAACTCTGGCGGTCCTTAAAGAACCTTTCCCATCTTAGTAGACCTAGATGGTCAATCAATTGGCACCATCTACGTCATTTGGCTCTCAAGTTTTCATGATGAATGGTTCTGCACCCGTTTCCATCGCTACTCGGTCGAAGGATTATGCCAGATCACACTAGGCAGCCAGGAAAGAGGTCGTTGATGGTACTCCTCCCCCACCTACCTATAGTCCCCTTGAAATTGAAATGCCCGGTGCTAAACCCGTTATATGGCCACCTTCTAAAGGTGTTCTCCAGAAATGTTCTTATACTCCTAACGCTCGTGCTGCTTAGCATTATAATATTGTTGAGGATTTAGCTCAGGCGCCTTCCGTGATTTATGCATTAGAAGTGCTCCAAATTTTTCTGTCTCAACAGAAAGCATTATTATCTGCGTTCAGTGGGATCGATCCTGCTGATTCTAGGCTTCTCTCTTTCGATCTAGAGAATTTCGTCCCCCGACTTCCACACCAGATTGCGCTTGTTATACAAGTCGGTATCAACAGTATTAACATCCATAGAGCCGTAGTGGATGAAGGTGCATCTACTTGTGTCACGTCATCTACCTGCTGGAAGGCTATTAGCTCTCTAGCACTCACTTCGTCACCAAATTCCCTTGAGGCATTCAATGGAAGGGAGTCAAAACCCATGGGTGTTCTCGCTATCTTTCCAATCACATTGCAGGGAAAGACAGTCAACGTTGAAGTAGAAGTCGTTGATGGAAAACTCAACTATAATCTTCTGCTCGGTCGCAGTTGGACTCATGCTATGATGTGTGTTCTTTCCACCCTCTTTCGACTTTTAAAGTTTCCACACGAGGGAAAAATTATCACTGTTGATCAGTTGTCATTCTTTACCTCGTCTTTCGAGAACAATGTGCCATACGTGGATCAAATTCCTTCTCCCCTTGACACTGTAGGGCTGGGTATTTTCAAAGATCCCGCTCTCATGGGTATCTTTCCCCTTCCGCCACCAGATACTATTCAAGTCACTATGGTCTCTCTGTCCGATGACCCATCGATCGTCCCTTTACCTGAACAGGTTAATTCATTTGTAGATTCAATGCCACTTAGTTGAATTGAAATAAATTATTATGAGCTTATAGCTACATATGATTCTCACCCTCCTGAAGTTGCTCCCTTGAGCATGTCTCTCGACATGTATTCTCAATCCCCCTAGCTCGGTGACGCAGATTTGCTTGATCCTTTGAAAGAAGTATTTCCATCCAACGAGGCTATCATGGAAACCATGTATCTCGAAGATCTACCGTGGAGCGATGGGCATCATCGTTCCCATAGATTTATGCCTGGAGCAATGTCCTAGCGCTCTGAGCGTTTTCGTCCCAATTTCCTTCTGCCACTTCAAACACCTATTTTGACTCATGATCTTTGCAAAAGAATGCTTTTTAGGAACATTATAAATGATGCTATCAAAAATTTTGACCAGCGGATTTTGAGAACATCCATGTGGGAGTCACTTTTTCTCTCGATGAGATCCAAGTATACACTAGCCTTTTCCGCGAATTCCGAGATGTTTTCGTGTGGTCTTATGAAGAGATGCTTGGAATCGATCCAAGTATTGTTGTGCATGAGATTCCACCTACCTAGATGCGAATTCTATTCTGACATCTTCATCCAGTGCATCCTCAGAAAGCCGCCGCGATAAAAGCTGAAGTTGAAAAACTTCTTAAAGCGGGTTTCATTTAACCGATTCCTCTGATAGAGTGGGTTTATAACATTGTTCCTGTGGATAAGAAGCAGGGAGAAATTCGTGTTTGTGTTGATTATCACGATATTAATGGTTTGTCCTAGGAATAACTGTACCTTGTTTTATTGATAAGATATTTGATGATTGTGTGGGGAGTTAAATCTTCTCCTTAAGGACGGTTTTTTACATTATAACCTGTGCTAAAATTTGACCGAGATCAACACAAGACCTCTTTTATCTGTCCTTGGGGAACGTTCGCGTATAATAAACTCCCTTTCGACTTGAAGAATACTGGGGCTACGTTCCAGCGTGCCATGCCTTATGCCTTTCACGATATTCTTCATATTTTTCAACCATACCTGGATGACCTTCCGGCTCATTCAGCTGTGTGAAAAGACCAATCGAACCATCTCCACCAAATCTTTCTTCTTTGTAGATGCTACAACATTAGGCTCAATCCGCATAAATGCTTCTTCTGTGTCAACTCTGGTAGACTCTTAGGGTTTATCGTATATAAAGATTGAATTCGCCTTGACCCTCTTAAGGTTGAGGCTATCTTTAATCTCCCCTCCTCGTCCTTGTTACGTCAGCTCCAGAGTCTCCAAGGGAAAGCCAATTTCCTTCGTCGTTTCATCCCGAACTATGCCGAAGTAGCTAAAGGATTTACATGAATTTTATGTAGAAATTATATTCAATAAGCATGCATATGTCCAAGATCCACCTGATATCACACTATTTAAATTTATGCAAGATACTGAATCTATTCCCCTTGTTAATCTTTTGCGGAAAATTTAATTGCATACACATGTGAAGAATAAACAAAAATTATCAATCGCACATAACACAATTTTTAACCGAGACTGGTAAAGCCAACTATATATTATGAAAAATAGGACTCATAAATCTCATGAAAAGAAATACAACATCTGACCTGCAGATACGGTACAATCGTGATAGACCTAATGGAGCCCAATTTTCAGCAAATCCATACATCGATCTTTTTTACCACTTTTGCTTTGCCTCTTCTTTTGATATTTCTTTGAAGAATAGCTCTGAATGAATTCAAATTACTCCATCCTTGACTGCGCAATCCTCATTGGCATCTCCATTGAGTGTGTGATGCAATCAATGAATCACTATAGTCACAACAGATAGTTTATCTTGCCCTTTCACCTATCTCTCCACTGGTCTCCACTGAAACTGCCATGCACTGTAGTTAACTGCTGTATTGTTCAGTTGATTAATGAGTTATTATTTGTGAATTAATTAACTAATTAATTCACTCCACTCTCACTAGTGTATCAATCAGTTAGACTAGATATAACTAGCTCAACTGAGTCTAACTGAGTTAAACTGAATACAACTCCATAACTACTTCTTCCAACTGTGTCATAACTCTGCCACTTGAGTTCTAACTGAGTCCTCCATGCATTAGCTCCAGTAAACCCTTAGGAATAGCGTAATTCCTTCTGTCAGCTGATGTGCCACATATGTGCACTGAACTGAAGTGCTCCAAGAGAATAAGTTGTTGTTTAGAGTCTGATTATTATTAAGAGCTAATAATAATCGACATGCATCTATTTTTAGATTGAAGATCTATAAATAGACTTCGCCCAATATTCTAAAAATATAATTTCATCTATTTTTCCAACTTGATCAACCATCCACAAATAGCATCCTGCAACTTCTGAAATATGATCGACATGTCTAAAAATAGACATAGTCTAAAAAATAGACTTGCGCCAAAAATAGCCTGCGGGCCCACTTAGTGAAGGTGAGTCTTTTCACTAATCTCATCATCTTGTTGAATCACAACATTTTAAAACGGGATGCTCTTTTTGTTGGGATGAGATTATGACGGTCTTTTGATAGGCTTAAGGCGTTGCTTGTCAATGCTCCTCTATATTACGTCCTTGAGATTACCATAAATGATTTTACCCTCTAGCAGTTATTTTACCTCCTATCACAGTATTATGATAGTAATTCCAAGATGATAGTGTAATATAACGAGCATGTCTTTACTACTTGTCTGGAACCTTCTTGGACAGAACATGCTATGCACATGTCGGTCCAGGCCGTCGAACGTTTTCATCACTACATTCTTTTATGCACGGTGACTGTGATTTCTGATTGTAACCCCATGACTTATATTCTTTCGCGGCAGTTAATAGGGGGAAAATACTCGAAGTGGATCATCATCCTCCAAGAGTTTTATTTGGAGTTCACTACTGCCAAATCGAAGAAATCACTTGTTTTCGCTGATTTGATTTGTTATCTCCCCATCGAATCTGCTCCTTCTTCCTCTAAAGATCATATTCCAGATGAAATTATCTTCCTAATTAGTACCCTCGATCCATGCTACGGCGATATCATTGTGTACCTCCAAACATCTACTTTCAGGTCTGAGCTAACGAAAGATGCCCGACGTCGCATTTGGCATCAATCGCAACCTTATCGTATTGTTGGAGATAACCTTTATCGCATCGGAGTTGATTCTGTACTCTGCCGATATTTGACCCTCGAGGAAGTGTAGAAGGTTTTAAATGACTGCCATAGTGGCACCTATGGTGGTCACATGTCTGGTTATGCCACTGCATAGAATATCCTTCGTGCTGGCTATTTCTGGCCCTCCATTTTTAAATATTTCATTGTTGCAGTACGTAAATGCCATGAGTGCCAGATTTATCAACGCAAGATGTGTGCGCCACCTGTTCCATTGCAACCTATCATTACCATTGGCCCTTTTTCCAAATGGGGCATAGATTTTATGACGTGTAACCCTCGTTCGGCCGGGGGGCATGCCTATATTATCATCATCGTCAATTATTTTATGAAATGGGCCGAAGCAATGCCTACACTGGCTGCAGACGGTAAGACAATGACACAGTTCATATTCAATCATGTTATTACTTGATTTGGTGTTCCTCAAGCCATCATCACTGATCATGGTTCTCATTTTCGGGATTATATGATGGCAAAGCTAACATCTAAGTTGGGCCTGTGTCACGACAGCTCAACACCTTATTACCCTCAATCTAATGGCCATGTTGAAGCTGTCAACAAATTTCTTGTTACAATGCTTCAACGAACAATTGGGATCCATAAATCAAATTGGCATCTCATGTTGTTCTCATCTCTTTGGGCTTATCGAACGTTAGTTAAGAGTGCGACCAGGTTTACCATGTTTCAGTTGGTGTACGGTCTAGAAGCCACTCTTCTAATTGAATGTGAAATCCCTTCACTGAGATTAGCTGTGGAATTGTTGCCTGATACTTCACCTGAAGAATAATGTCTCATCTATTTAGAGAGATTGGATGAAACTCGTAGCCTAGCTGCCTTGGTCATCGAAGCATAGAAGAAGTGAGTCAAAGCTCATTTTGACCAAACAGTTTCTCCTCGTTCTTTCATCGAAGGTGATCTCGTTCTTCTATATGACCAAGCTCATGATAAGCTGGGGGCAGGCAAATTACAACCCATGTGTCATGGGCCCTACATCGTCAAACGTGTGTTACAGAATGGGGCTTATGAGCTTATTGAATATGAAGGTTGTCCTTTATCGCAACCCATAAATGGGTTTTATCTGAAAAAATATTATGCTTGAATCATTCATGCGTGATATGTGTACATAGGTGATTTCTTTCATTTTGTGTGCATGCTTTGATTTGATGTGCTTTGTGAGCTTTTTTCTACTTATTGGGTCTTGTTTGCTATGCAGATGTCTATTTCCCCTTATGTCAGTTTTGCAGATGGTGCTTCCCGCAGTACTAGGAACTTGTCTTCGGCATCCTAGGTAATTTATGATCCTGTTAGTGAGTTGATTAACTTACAAGGTATTTGTCTAGGACCAGCTACAAACAATCTCGCTGAATATAGTGCAGTTTTGGAACTATTGACCAAGGCAGTCAACCTCGGCATACGTGCATTGCTTATCAAGTTGGATTCACAACTTGTTGTTCTTCAACTGAACGGTCATTATTCGGTTCGAAACCCATGCATTTTGAGATTTTATTTGCGTATTATTTTACTTGAAAGACATTTTGATTTCATTACATATCAAAATATACCAAGATGAATGAATGCATTAATAGATGCAATAGTTAACATTGTGCTAGATAGACATTTGTGCAATTTATAAAAAACATCATCATATGTACATAGACCCATCTAGAAAATATATATATATATATCATTTTTTTTCAACGTGTGCATCATAAAACCCAAAAAATAATATATGTTTGTTTCAGTTACATCATGAGACAACATGTCTCTCAAAATGTGCAAAAATAAAGCCTAAGTGCCTAATCGGCATGGTGCTCATGATAACACATCACCGCCTATACCAACCACCTCAGCAAGCGGTGGATACGACTTGACACCCCTATGGTATGCCTCTGATAGGCCCAAGGCACATCATCCAAGCGGGCATAGTTTGGGATCCCATGGGCGATCCCCTCCAGATTCTACACTATCTCCTCCTCGCCACCCTCACCATGAGGATTGAAATCGCGAGGAATCCACCTCGCTACTGGCGACATGCTTGCAGGACGCTCTGGGCCAAAATTTTCATACATATAAGAATAATTGTTAGAACATGTATATATACCAAAAAAATTATAAAATCATGAAAATAAAAATGAGTCTTACCAAGTTCTTCATCCCAATCCTCTCCCTTCGAGAGTGGGAGGTCTGGGTCTTCGGTGAAGTCTGTGCCAGCGTAGGGCCAATCCTCCACGACAATCAGTTGTCGTCGGAGCCAATCAAAAAACTCTGGCCTTTAAGACATCTGTTGGCCACCCCTTGCTCTAGGCATTAGTGCTGCCCATCGGGCCATCCGTGGCTCGGTAGGTGGTGGCTCCAAGACTATAACCTCCTGAAGCTAAAATATGGGTAATTGTTCCAAGAAGAACTATACTAGGATTGAACCATACCCAAACTACTTGAGTTTGGTCTTCTTGCACTTAGTGAGCTACCATTTGATGTTGATGGTAACAGCCTTGGCCCAGTTGAATATGGTTAGGTTCATACACTCTGAAGCAAGAAGAAGTTGTGTCTTCGTGGCATGGGCCCTACATCGTCAAACGTGTGTTACAAAATGGGGCTTATGAGATTATTGACTATGAAGGTTGTCATTTATCGCAACCCAGAAATGGGTTGTATCTGAAAAAATATTATGCCTGACTCATTCATGCGTGATATGTGTACATAGGTGATTGTTTTCATTTTGTGTGCATGCTTTGGTTTGATGTGCTTTGTGATATTTTTTCTACTTATTGGGTCTTGTTTGCTATGCAGATGTCTATTTCCCCTTATGTCGGTTTCACAGATGGTGCTTCCCGCAGTACTAGGAACTTGTATTTGGCAGCCTAGGTAATTTATGATCCTGTTGGTGAGTTGATTAACTTACAAGGTATTTGTCTGGGACCAGCTACAAACAATGTCGCTGAATATAGTGCATTTTTGGAACTATTGACCAAGGCAGTCAACCTCGGCATACGTGCATTGCTTATGAAGTTGGATTCACAACTTGTTGTTCTTCAACTGAATGGTCATTATTCGGTTCGAAACCCATGCATTTTGAGATTGTATTTGCATATTCGTTTACTTGAAAGAAATTTTGATTTCATTACATATCAAAATATACCAAGATGAATGAATGCATTAATAGATGCAATAGCTAACATTGTGCTAGATAGACATTTGTGCAATTTATAAAAAAAATCATCATATGTACATAGACCCATCTAGAAAATATATGTATATATATATATATATATATATAATTTGTTTGCAACGTGTGCATCATAAAACCCAAAAAATAATATATGTTTATTTCAGTTACATCATGAGACAACATGTCTCTCAAAATGTGCAGAAATAAAGCCTAAGTGCCTAATCGGTGTGGTGCTCATGATAGCACATCACCGCTTGTACCAGCTACCTTAGCAAGCGGTGGATACAACCCGAAACCCCTATGGTATGCCTCTAATAGGCCCGAGGCACATCATCCAAGCGAGCATAGTCTAGGATCCCACAGGCGATCCCCTCCAGATTCTACACTATCTCCTCCTCGCCACCCTCACCATGAGGATTGAAATCGCGAGGAATCCACCTCGCTACTGATGACATGCCTGCAGGATGCTCTGGGCCAACATCTGCATACATATAAGAATAACTGTCAGAACATGCATATATATCAAAAAAATTGTAAACTCATGAAAATAAAAATGAGTCTTACCAAGTTCTGCATCCCAATCCTCTCCCTCCGAGAGTGGGAGGTCTGGGTCTTCGGTGAAGTCTGTGCCGGCATAGGGCCAATCCTCCACGATAATCAGTTGTCGTCGGAGCCAATCGAAAAACTCTGGCCTCCAGGACATCTGTTGGCCACCCCTTGCTCTAGGCATTAGTGCTGCCCATCAGGCCATCCGTGGCTCGGTAGGTGGTGGCTCCGGGACTATAACCTCCTGATGCTAAAATATGGGTAATTGTTCCAAGAAGAATGATACTAGGATTGACCCATACCCAAACTACTTGAGTTTGGTCTTCTTGCACTTAGTGAGCTGCCATTTGATTTTGATGGTCACAGCCTTGGCCCAGTTGAAGATGGTCGGGTTCATACACTCTGAAGCAAGAAGAAGTTGTGTCTTCGTGGCATGGGCTCTACATTGTCAAACATGTGTTACAGAATGGGGCTTATGAGCTTATTGACTATGAAGGTTGTCCTTTATCGCAACCCAGAAAGGGGTTGTATCTGAAAAAATATTATGCTTGAATCATTCATGCGTGATATGTGTACATAGGTGATTGTTTTCATTTTGTGTGCATGCTTTGGTTTGATGTGCTTTGTGAGATTTTTTCTACTTATTGGGTCTTGTTTGCTATGCATATGTCTATTTCCCCTTATGTCGGTTTCACGGATGGTGCTTCCCGCAGTACTAGGAACTTGTCTTCGGCAGCCTGGGTAATTTATGATCCTGTTGGTGAGTTGATTAACTTACAAGGTATTTGTCTGGGACCAGCTAAAAACAATGTCACTGAATATAGTGCAGTTTTGGAACTATTGACCAAGGTAGTCAACCTCGGCATACGTGCATTGCTTATGAAGTTGGATTCACAACTTGTTGTTATTCAATTGAACGGTCATTATTTGGTTCGAAACCCATGCATTTTGAGATTGTATTTGCGTATTCGTTTACTTGAAATACATTTTGATTTCATTACATATCAAAATATACCAAGATGAATGAATGCATTAACAAATGCAAAAGCTAACATTGTGCTAGATAGACATTTATGCAATTTATAAAAAACATCATCATATGTACATAGACCCATCTAGAAAATATATATATATATATATATATATATATATCATTTGTTTTCAACGTGTGCATCATAAAACCCAAAAAATAATATATGTTTGTTTCAGTTACATCATGAGACAAAATGTCTCTCAAAATGTGCAAAAATAAAGCCTAAGTGCCTAATCGGCATGGTGCTCATGATAACACATCACCGCCTATACCAACCACCTCAGCAAGCGGTGGATACGACTTGACACCCCTATGGTATGCCTCTGATAGGCCCGAGGCACATCATCCAAGCGGGCATAGTTTGGGATCCCATGGGCGATCCCCTCCAGATTCTACACTATCTCCTCCTCGCCACCCTCACCATGAGGATTGAAATCGCGAGGAATCCACCTCGCCATCGAAAAAAATTTTCATACATATAAGAATAATTGTTAGAACATGTATATATACCAAAAAAATTATAAAAATCGATGAAAATAAAAAATGAGTCTTTACCAAGTTCTTCATCCCAATCCTCTCCCCTTCGAGAGTGGGAGGTCTCGGGTCTCTGAAGTCCGTGCCGCCGTAGGGTCAATCCTCCACGACAACCGCTGTCGCTTCTGAGCCAATCAAAAACTCGTCTCCAAGACATCCGTTGGCCACCCCTTGCTCTAGGCATCAGTGCCGCACATCGGGCCATCCGTGGCTCGGTAGGTGGTGGCTCCAAGACTATAACCTCCTGAAGCTAAAATATGGGTAATTGTTCCAAGAAGAACTATACTAGGATTGAACCATACCCAAACTACTTGAGTTTGGTCTTCTTGCACTTAGTGAGCTACCATTTGATGTTGGTGGTAACAGCCTTGGCCCAGTTGAATATGGTTAGGTTCATACACTCTGAAGCAAGAAGAAGTTGTGTCTTCGTGGCATGGGCCCTACATCGTCAAACGTGTGTTACAAAATGGGGCTTATGAGATTATTGACTATGAAGGTTGTCATTTATCGCAACCCAGAAATGGGTTTTATCTGAAAAAATATTATGCCTGAATCATTCATGCGTGATATGTGTACATAGGTGATTGTTTTCATTTTGTGTGCATGCTTTGGTTTGATGTGCTTTGTGAGATTTTTTCTACTTATTGGGTCTTGTTTGCTATGCAGATGTCTATTTCCCCTTATGTCGGTTTCACAGATGGTGCTTCCCGCAGTACTAGGAACTTGTCTTTGGCAGCCTAGGTAATTTATGATCCTGTTGGTGAGTTGATTAACTTACAAGGTATTTGTCTGGGACCAGCTACAAACAATGTCGCTGAATATAGTGCAGTTTTGGAACTATTGACCAAGGCAGTCAACCTCGGAATACGTGCATTGCTTATGAAGTTGGATTCACAACTTGTTGTTATTCAATTGAATGGTCATTATTCGGTTCGAAACCCATGCATTTTGAGATTGTATTTGCATATTCGTTTACTTGAAAGAAATTTTGATTTCATTACATATCAAAATATACCAAGATGAATGAATGCATTAATAGATGCAATAGCTAACATTGTGCTAGATAGACATTTGTGCAATTTATAAAAAAAATCATCATATGTACATAGACCCATCTAGAAAATATATGTATATATATATATATATATATATAATTTGTTTGCAACGTGTGCATCATAAAACCCAAAAAATAATATATGTTTATTTCAGTTACATCATGAGACAACATGTCTCTCAAAATGTGCAGAAATAAAGCCTAAGTGCCTAATCGGTGTGGTGCTCATGATAGCATATCACCGCTTGTACCAGCTACCTTAGCAAGCGGTGGATACAACCCGACACCCCTATGGTATGCCTCTAATAGGCCCGAGGCACATCATCCAAGCGAGCATAGTCTAGGATCCCACAAGCGATCCCCTCCAGATTCTACACTATCTCCTCCTCGCCACCCTCACCATGAGGATTGAAATCGCGAGGAATCCACCTCGCTACTGATGACATGCCTGCAGGATGCTCTGGGCCAACATCTGCATACATATAAGAATAACTGTCAGAACATGCATATATATCAAAAAAATTGTAAACTCATGAAAATAAAAATGAGTCTTACCAAGTTCTGCATCCCAATCCTCTCCCTCCGAGAGTGGGAGGTCTGGGTCTTCGGTGAAGTCTGTGCCGGCATAGGGCCAATCCTCCACGATAATCAGTTGTCGTCGGAGCCAATCGAAAAACTCTGGCCTCCAGGACATCTGTTGGCCACCCCTTGCTCTAGGCATTAGTGCTGCCCATCAGGCCATCCGTGGCTCGGTAGGTGGTGGCTCCGGGACTATAACCTCCTGATGCTAAAATATGGGTAATTGTTCCAAGAAGAATGATACTAGGATTGACCCATACCCAAACTACTTGAGTTTGGTCTTCTTGCACTTAGTGAGCTGCCATTTGATTTTGATGGTCACGGCCTTGGCCAATCTGACCACCGAACATGGTTCTGTTCATTCACTCGAAGCAAAGTTGTGTCTTCGTGGTATGGCTCTTACATTGTCAAACATGTTACGTAATGGCCAGGAGCTTATTGACTATGAAGGTTGTCCTTTATCGCAACCCGTAAAGGGGTTGTATCTCGAAAAAATATTATGCTTGGAATCATTCTATGCGTGATATGTGTACATAGGTGATTGTTTTCATTTTGTGTGCATGCTTTGGTTTGATGTGCTTGGTGGGAGATTTTTCTACTTATTGGGTCTTGTTTGCTATGCATATGTCTATTTTTATGTCGGTTTCCTCACTTGATGGTGCTTCCCGCAAGATTAGAACTTGTCTTCTTGCAGCTCCTGCACTTATGATCCTATTGGTGAGTTGATTAAATTACAAGGTATTTGTCTAGGACTAGCTACAAACAATGTCGCTAAATATAGTGCAGTTTTGGAACTATTAACCGAAGCAGTCAACCTCGACATACGTGCATTGCTTGTGAAGTTGGATTCACAACTTGTTGTTCTTCAACTGAGCAGTCATTATTCAGTGTGAAACCCATGCATTTTGAGATTGTATTTGCGTATTCGTTTACTTGAAAGACATTTTGATTTCATTACATATCAACATATACCAAGACGAATGAATACATTAACAGATGCAATAGCTAACATGGTGTTAGATAGACATTTGCGCAATTTATAAAAAACATCATCATATGTACATAGACCCATCTAGAAAATATATATATATATATATATATATATATCATTTGTTTTCAACGTGTGCATCATAAAACCCAAAAAATAATATATGTTTTTTTCAGTTACATCATGAGACAACATGTCTCTCAAAATGTGCAGAAATAAAGCCTAAGTGCCTAATCGGCGTGGTACTCATGATAGCACATCACCGCCTGTACTAGCCGCCTTAGCAAGTGGTGGATATGACTCAACACCCCTATGGTATGCCTCTGATAAGCCCGAGGCACATCATCCAAGCGAGCATAGTCTGGGATCCCACGGGCGATCCCCTCCAGATTCTACACTATCTCCTCCTCGCCACCCTCACCATGAGGATTGAAATCGCGAGGAATCCACCTCGCTACTGGCGACATGCCTGCAGTACGCTCTGGGCCAACATCTGCATACATATAAGAATAACTGTTAGAACATGCATATATATCAAAAAAATTATAAACTCATGAAAATAAAAATGAGTCTTACCAAGTTCTTCATCCCAATCCTCTCCCTCCGAGAGTGGGAGGTCTGGGTCTCCGATGAAGTCTATGCAGGCATAGGGCCAATCCTCCATGAAAATCAGTTGTCGTCGGAGCCAATCGAAAAAATCTGGCCTCCAGGACATCTGTTGGCCACCCCTTGGTCTAGGCATTAGTGCTGCCCATCGGGCCATCCATGGCTCGATAGATGGTGGCTCCGGGACTATAACCTCCTGACGCTAAAATATGGGTAATTGTTCCAAGAAGAACGATACCAGGATTGACCCATACCCAAACTACTTGAGTTTGGTCTCTTGCACTTAGTGAGCTGCCATTTGATGTTGATGGTCATGGCCTTGGCCCAGTTGAAGATGGTCGGGTTCATACAATTTGAAGCAAGAAGAAGTTGTGTCTTCGTGGCCTCATGCAGTGCCTGCGATCTCGTAGCCCACGTGATAGTGTGAAACACTACCCTCAGTGCCAAATCAAGAACAGTATGGATATCCACTTTGCCGCTCCCTGATCCTTTTTGTGCCCCATGGCATACCCTGTCCATGACCATTGCCATGATTTCTCTGGAATGTTGGGTACTGGTTAAGATAGGGACTGCACCGCTACATGACAACCCAGTGATGAAATAAATGTCGAAAAATTCGAGTTCAAGCTCTTGATCCCAAAGTATGAACTTTTCCTAATCTTTGTCCCATATGTTGATTAGATACTGAAGAAATTCAGGTTGAGCCCTGAGACATGGTGTCATAAAGAACTTCTTGAGCCCACAATTCCTGAGGGCATCCATGCATTGTTCATTTCCCATTGCTTGTTCATCCTCTTCACTGTTCTCTCTCTCCTTCCACTCGATAACCATATTTTTGTGCTTTATACCTGCATGAATTGATCATAGAACATTAGAAACCCCCTTAGACATTAAAATTTGCAGTCTATTGGTTGCATTTTCTTAAATATAAAGTGGATTTTGGGTTGCGTGGTTGTCGTGACTGTTTGGTTAACAGTCGCGCCAGCTGGTGCGACCCCTGTGTAAAAATGGGTCGGTTGGCGCGGGTCTGTGCCCGAAACCCACGCCAACCGCGATGCCCTAGAATTGCCAATTCCTCCCCTAAGGGATCCCAAATGAAAACTAAATGTAGTAAAATATAGCTTAAAAGATGGAAAATGAAGTCAGATCTTACCTGAAACAGGCGGAATCCGGATTGGTCCACTGGATTGTCCACAATCGTCGCCTGAAGATTGCAAGAGAAATGGGTCACTATTTCTCTGCAAAGAGGTAAAAGTGAAAAGTAAATACTTTTTACAATTTATGGTCTTTTATAACATTTCAAAGTCCTAAAATAGGTTTTAAAACATATTTGTTGATATATTTTCATATTATTTTCGAGGAATACATTTTACACGCGTCTCTTTGTGTAGTGATGGGTTTTTCACGCGGTTGAGATGATTTGTATTTTATACTTTTTTGGACTCGGTAAAAACATGAAAAAGTCACTATTGGAGTCACATTTCAGCGCTTTTCTGACTCTATAAAATTGAAAATATCGCAGAGTCACTTGTCATTTTGAACTTGTTAAATTGGTTGCGAAACGATATCTACCTAGTATACGTTTACCCCTTTTTCGGCCTGGGATAGATTATTTACGAAAAAGGAATACCTTAGCCGATCATGACTAATAGGTTATCTCGGACACAGTTTTCTACCTTTTCAGATCTGACGGACTATTTACGAAAAGGGCCTTGTTGAGGTTTTCTTTTGCGCCTTCTTTTCAAAATCCCTAAATATGAAAATATGTCGATTTCTTCCTTTGTCATACTCGTTAAAACTTGATGACATCGGACTTCGTTGTCATGACGTTACTCGAGTTCCTCCTTCCTAGGGCTTGTAAAATGTACTAGGTTGGATTTTATCGAAGGACAAACTTACATCGCAAGCACATGTTATGCCCTTCAAGCTTGTTTTCAAAAATAATTGGGGTACTCACCAGAAATGATGGGGGAAAATGAAATCAAGATTGTAGTCGTGTCGGCAGTATTTTGCTCTTGAACATGGCACTTTTCTGCATTCGCGTTGGGTTGGGGACATCTCATCTCATTATTTGTTATCCTCCATGGGTTTGGGTAATCTCTTTTGACCGCTAATCTGCTCTTTGCCACATCACCATGACCTCAGATCCCTTGATGTCAAATACTGCCAAATCCAGTGTCATGCTGCCAATATGTTCAAGAGAAGTTTGCCTCTACATTTTTCAAGCTCCCTCTGATTCTCTGTTGGTCTTGATTCACAAACATCATGTTCCTTTGTCTCGTGTCGATGATGTGGGAAAAATTATGGCCCACCTTAAATTAAGGTCACTTCCTGTCGACTCCAACTCATTATCTAGGAAGTTGATCTAGAGACTCCCTTCAGGTACCTTGGAGCCTGCATGCCTCAATGGTAGGTTCTTCACACTCGACGCAAGGTCCACATCATTGGCCTTCGATCGATTGACTTTGCGGGTGTTCAACGTTAGATCATTGTTCACATTCGATGGATTGTACCTTTTGTAACTTGAGAGTCATTGTCATTATTGGTGGTTTCTCTCGTGTCTGTTAACGGCTTTCATCATTGGCTGGTAATCAGACGATTTTCTTGCATGTTCGACTTCAGCTCATATATTCGCATGCTAGAATTTGTACTATGTTCAGGTCGAGATGGAGCGCAAGTCCCTGGGTTTTGTTTGATGAAATCTAGGCTGTGGGTTCTTTGTGGATTATTATGACTTATTATATGACTCTTTGATTGGATGAATACGACCATAACAGAGTCTATTGGTGGATCCTTACTGCTGGATGGCTATTTCCATACCTCAGATCTCATTGTTTATGTACTCTATTTATGGATGGTTGCGCCCATGCCACATGTCGTATATCAGATGTATCAGTTGTATTCGTACTTGCAGGTTTTCCGACAATAGTATTTTGGTATAACGCATTCTCATAAAGCATTTCACCCCTCCCTCTCTCTCAGACCTCATGCTTTAGGGGGCATCTGTTGCACAACATTTTGTCACCATCCCTACAATCCCTCACCCCGCGTATTGGAGGGTTCTTTTCTGTGACCTGTGAGTAGTGTCAAACTCTGTAAATACCTTCATTGCATCCTTATGCATAAGGGCATCATTTCTCCTACATAAGAATTTCTCAAAAATCACTCAAAAACCTATGTTTTGGCATTGGCGCGGGTAGCCAATTCACCCCTCGCACCAATGGGGAAGGTTTTCACTAGAGCCCGTGCCAGCTGGCACTTTGTCTCTTTGTTGTACTTGCACCAACATTTTTGGGAATGTTTTTTAACAAACTGGAGGCAGAAGTTTCCTTTAACCACCTCAGGAATGACTCATTGCAAGTGGTTAACTCAATAAGCCACGAATCTCTTCCTTTAGGAAATGGTTGATGGAACATTCTTGGAGGATAGGACTCCCACCATGATTATAGGAATCCTAACCTCTCCTTCTCCCTCTATATAAACTGGCCTTCTCCCTTTACAAATGCTACAGCTGAACATATAGCCAAGAAGCTGAACTTGGAGAAGAGAAATTATAGCTCAGTAATTGCTATAGAGAAGGTTGAACCAAGGAGGATCCTGTAGAGAGAGCCCCATATGAATTCCTGACGAGCTTTGTGAGACGTGCTCCACTGGAACCCTGCTGGAGGAGATCACAATGTCGAAGCCTGGTTGTACTCTTCCTTCTTTAAATTAATATACTCGACTATGATATTGATTCCATCTCTGTGTTATGTTTATTTGACGCATTTGATTTAGTCTTCTTCGACTGACTAATAGTTAGGAATGCGAAATAGTATGTTGTGTATCATCTTCGTTTCTTGTGTATGTGCAGGTATCTGGGCATGAGAACGAGTGGATCGTGATCTGTCGGATTAGGAGCGAGAGGTAAGCATTCTTTTGGACGACACAATAGCGTAGGACCTACGGTGAGTGATCTACTGAGTCTTTTTCTATTCTTAACTAGGAATTGATGACATAACGTGTCTCGTTTGTGGCTAGACCCACTCTAGGGCTAGTGGGATTGCCTCTGTCCACAGAGGGGATTTACCTCACCAACACATAGAAAACCCATCATTAAAAATATTTCCAAAGGTTTGAGATTTCAGACCTTATCATTCAACCCTAACAAGTCAGGTTTTCTTAATCATACCAAAATCCCAAACATGACATCATTAATAAAAATTCAAATAACATTTCACAATATCCCTAAGAAGTTTATGGTTTCAGACATTCACATTAGCATACCCTTCGGTTATGGTTTTCCAGAATCTATTTAGGGTTATACAAAATTAGGTAAGAGTAGGAGTGAGGTATATTTATCAATTGATGAATCACCCAAAATAAGATTAAATATGATTCAAGATAGCTAGACATAACAATGTTGGTAATGTTATGTAAACTTCAAAAATAAGAGAAATAAAATTTTATAAGATATAAAGACATATCTGAAGATGGATATGTTTCTTGAAAAACCTGGTAAGGATTCATTTAGGTGTTTTCTTTGTACTAGGCCAAGATCCTTGATACCTTTATACCTAAATCATCAATTAAAATCTTCAATGCTTGAGTTAATTTCTCCATAGGATAGAATTTGGGTTCTCTCCAAACTAGATACTTCTTAGATCATTGGTATATTTCCCTAGGAAGCTATTCCAAGATCCTATTCCTTAACGAGTTTTATACTAAATGTACCACCGAATTGAAAAGGCATATTTTCCATCTAATGGTGATGTCACCAAAATTGCGAGACTCTTCTCACTCAGATAACACCGAACTGTGATATATCCTTCACTATGGGAATGACATCCTTCGAACTGTGATAGATACATCACTTTGAACTGTAATGACATCCTTCTCATTGTGATTTCATTGAACCCTTAACACTGTAGGAGCATCGAAAGGCTGTAAGACTGTAATAACACCGATCCAAAACTTTGTAATCTGAAACATGTTTTCTGAGATAACACCGAGAGAATCATAACATCATGACTGTAGTATTCCCATGAATGAAGTAGGAGATTATCCAAGCTTCTTTCCGTAGTACTGAAATAAATATATTAATGACATCGTAATATATATATATATATATATATATATATATATATATATATATATATATATATATATATATATATATATATATATATATATCAAGACTATATGATAGCACCAAATTTTATTTCTAAAGTGAATTTGAAGATTTGGTTTTTGTTTAGTACAATATTTTCATGCTTCTTTAATGCATTTTAAGACTAAACTAGATCACTAAAATATTCAATTTACTAGTCCTGAATTGAACTTTTGACATGATCTTATAGAGCCTTTCACTAAGGATATTTCAGAGATGTCTAAGTGGTCTTTCAAACTTCCTTTTAATAATGACCTTAGCTTTGATTCTATGTTATGAAAGCCTACGAGTTGATAGTTAAAACAATTTCCATTATTATGACATTAACTTGTGATGTTTTCATTATTATAATTACATTTCTCAATTATCTTTCCTTATCATCAAGATTAATGCCAAACACCTAAAGAAGAGAACACATGATATAGGCATGTTTCCAGGGAAAATCCCCCTCGAGGGGAAAACTCAGTCATAAATTATTCCTTCAGTAGATTCAAGATGAGACGACCAAGACCCTTACAATTGAGACCCAATGTTATCATTCCGTAAATTTTGAGGTTGCAGAGAAAATCATAGAGGTAACCTTAGAACCGCTTTGGAAATTGGGAATCTAGCTCTTCCAGTTTCAGAGAGGGATTTCTCTTTATAATTTAGCTTTGTTTAAATGAAGGTATTAGGCTAGCTATTTATTTCAGGTTTGGGTTTTTTGTGTTACTAGGTTGAAATTATGAAGATATGCCATTGGGAAAAATGGAGTCACAGGTTTAGATCGATCATATACAAAGTTAGTGGGCTAATCTTACAGGTCGGGGTAGCCAAGTTCACTGGATCTATTAATATCTGAGATATGGAGGAGAGGAAAAGATTTATAAATCCAATTAAAAATAGAGTTGTTAAGGATTATGATTTTAATCTTCAGTCAAAAACATAAAAATTATTCATAAGCTAGAGACAAAGTGTACATTTAGAAAAATTCTATTATTTATCTTCTTAAAATAATTCATATTTTAGAAAAAAATATGATAACCAAGAGAAAAAAATTGACAAATAGAGATGCACTTCACCAATAAAATTAACACAATAATCCTGTAATCATTGCACTGTATTACTGAAAATATGATCAATGGTGGCTTTGGTTGCTGCTTTACAATACTAGTCCTTTTCTTCAAACAAGTCCCAACACAAACATTTCAAATTATGAAGTAATTATAGAAAATATTACAAAATATATTGATTCCAAAGATCAAGATAGAATCCTAAAATATCTAAAAACTGATTACATAAATAGTAGCTTCTAAAACTGCTAGCACTATTATTGAGGATGACTGTTAATGACTAGGCCCCAATAATGTGCTACACTGTTTTCCTTGTTCTCGAATAAGAGAAAGATGTTTTAGTCTATTAATTCACATAACTTGTCCCATATCTCTTCTATTAGGATATAAAATTTAATTAATTTTCTATAGGTATCATCCACATCTATGTACTTCTGCAAGGTAGGCTTGATGATGAATACATGTCTGATTTCATGACTAATGAATAAGTCTAAATCAATGGCCTCCATGAATGATTTCCTTGTTATATGCCCTTTTATACCTGCAAATCATGATTTGTCGCAGGAAATAATACATTTTTTTTCCTGGTACTCATTCAAGCTTATCAGCTTGTCTCCGTCATCAATTTGTCTTGGCAGTCCTTTCCTGTTCATTACCTGCATCTTCTTATGAAACCTCTGGATGTTGAATTCTAGATTTTGGCACTTATTTTCCAGCTGTAACATAATTTTCCTTTTGGTATGCATCCTCCTCACTTCCAAAATAGTTTATGTATTGTCTTGATTTCCCAGCCACTCTAATTCTTCTCTACTTTTGGAATTGAAGAGTTTGATGATAGTTTTTGCTTCCCTGAATTTCTGTCCCAGGTCTATTTTATTTGTTTTAATACCTCTTTAGATCTCTGTATTAACTCTTTCTCCTTGAAAATAATCTGAATTGAATCCCAGATCTCTATGATGGATTAATTGATCTCTATCCATATGTTTTCTTTTTCTCGTGCCAAAGTTTGAGCCATTGATGATTTGCTTTGTAATCATTCAAATTAGAGAGTGAGCTGGTGGGTTTTCTGCAACTCTGCAACATAAGAATTATCATTTTTTAATTTATGCTCTGATAGTGTTTTGAGCTGATATTTTAATTTATAAATTTATTGCCCTTGAATGGTCAGATTTTCCATGGATTTACCTAGCTCACTTCTAAAATCTGATGTTTGTACTAGCGTTGAAGTTGATGTAGATGCTCCTTGGGTTGTGGCCACTGAAATTGAGACTATTGTGAGTGGAACTATGGATAATTGTGATCCCTACTCTTTGTCTATGAGCAGTTTCTATAGCTCTAATTCCATGTATTAGATCTCGATGTTTTGTTCAATTATTATCTTGAACATGCCCTCTTTATACTTTTACATCTCTTTGAATTCCTTAGCCTATGGATCCTCTATGGTGGGAAGCTTAAGATACTTCCTCAATGCTGCTATATCAACATTTTTCCTTTTCACAATTTCATATGTTGCCTTCACATCATTGGGATTAAATCCCGGTTTGATCACCAAGTCTTCCAATGACTTGATCTTGGTATCCTTGGCTAAGGATGAAATCCTTTCCAATTTAAGTTGTGTCTCCGTGTTGTTGACTAATACCTGCAATATAGAAGATGGCATGGTAGCACTAGTTAGTGTAGAATACATCATCTCACTGGTTTTTTTATGCACGTCCATTTGGTCAATTGGATGGATTTTCTTTGCATCAAATGAAAATACATGTTCTTTGTAATTTGCTGATGTCCTTGGGGCTGCCACTTTTTCCTCATGGAATTGTATTTTCATTTTTCCTTGCTCTGTGTTAAAGGAGGATAGGAGCCTATGCTGTGATGTGGCTGTCTTATTCCAGATGGTGGATTTAAGCATCTCATTCCTCTATTTGATTTACCTATATTTGGAAAAAATATTAGGCTCAATAATGTCTTGATCCAAGTTAGTTGTTTGTGGTGTTTCTAGAGAATATTTAGATGTTTATGAAGAGGGATATCCTGTGAATAGTTCATCATCCCTTGTAGACATATGAGGACCTATCATAACAATTTTTCTTTCTCTTTGCTCCCCTGCTGAAAAATCAGTGGAGAGTTATTTTTATGTTTCTTCTTGTATATAAGGAACTCCATAATTCCAATTTCTGTCATTAGGGAAGATTCTTCTTCTCTTATCCTTTTATCCTACTTTTCTGGAGGTGTAGGAGTTTGAGAGGTGGTTGTTGATATAGCCTATTCTTCAACCTGCTATAATGTGTTCTCCTGCCACTGATTTTGGTTTATGTATTTCTGTATTTCTGGCTGAGGAGTGTGTGTGTAGGGTGTGGTTTTTTGCTCCACCCTCAGCTTTGAAATTAGGCGAAAAGGGTCATAAGACGAACTAAAGTTCAACTTAAAATTCATTTTCTTCAAAAGAAAATTTGCCACTTTACCAACTATTTGGTATTGCATACAAATGTTCAAGCCTGTTTTTTGATTTTAAACTATGCCTTCTTTTTATATGCCACAAAATGGAAGGCATCCATATGAATCATTTTTCTAATGTACTCCAATGAGAAGAGTCTCATGGGCAAAAATTTTGGTAGCTTGTAGGGTCATAATTCACACCCATAGATCCCGATCTCTGTGTAGTTCTGGTATAAATACCAGTCACCTATCATCACCTGGTCACTAAGATGCAATACCTTTTGAATATATGATCCTATCTTGGGCTCCAGATCACAATTTAACAAAAAAATAAATATGTACAAGAACTGATCAACATAGTCTGTGAAAGTAAACTTTATGGATTTTTTCGTCACCAAAGAGGTCCAATAGATAACTAATTGTGCATTACCGTGCTCATCCATCTTCTGAAAATTAAATCGAAACATTTTTACTTGATGAAAAATAAATAAGTAAAATAAAACAACAGAATATTTGAAAGTTCCCTCAGTAGGAAACTTTATAAATTTATCATGCATTACATCTGCAATGTACTCATTGTAATTAAAAATCCCAGGTTTCTCATTAGTGGTAAAAATTAACAAGAAGCCAATAATGGCCACATGAACCCAATGATCAGAGTGGTAACCAAGAATGTATGAGATGATGGTAATTATCTGTTTGGTTACCTCATGGAACATAAAAGATAAGTAAGGAGGGTTGGTCTTAGGCAATTGAGCATCTTCGGGGAGAAATATTTCAAAGACCTTAGCTCTCTGTGGTAAGGTAAAATTTTTGGAGAGCTCTGTGGGAGAGTATACTGATACTGGTTTTGTAGATTTTGGATTGTTTACTTGCAGCATTTTTGATTCCTCAGTTGTGATGGTGAGGATAAATTCACCATTACAGCTTACAATTTCCCTTTGGCTGGGTAAATAGCTTATCTGACACCAGGAGATTAGCTCAAGGAACTGATGTGTCTGTGGGAACATGAATTGGGGGAGGGAAGACTCCCATAGGCCCAAATCATCACTTTGATCTAAGAAATTTTGTTTCAACCAGCTGTGAAGATCAAACAAGTCGAATTCACAGTTTCTCTCAACAATTTTATATTGTAAGTCAACTAAAGGCAGGTGATCCAGGTCAATTGGAGGGGGAAACATGGAATTCTCTTCTGGTTTCTTGCCTTATTCTTAGGGGATTTTCCTTTTGGGGCCATTATTAAATATCAGAGAAAACATAAGAATGAAGAATATGGGTTACCTGGTAAGGGAAGTCAACTATTTGATGCTGAGGTGGGGTCTTTGATGGAAATCAAATCACTATTGTTGGGAAATTTACTGGTCACTCCCGACAGAGTAAAAGACGATAAAATTTGGCTAGTCATGCAAAACGGTGAGAAAAATAATTTTTATAGCTTCACTATGTTAAATTGAGTAATTTCTAATTACCGTTACATTTTCATCATTATTTGGTAGTGGGTTCGTTGCAGCGAGAGTAGGAAGAATTAATTTTGTAACGATTTTCTGACGTGGGGGAGGGAGTTCCAAATGGAAAGTTTCTATTGGGAGCGGGACAATATATCGAGAAATAATCTAGTGGAAGGGAAGTTTTGGGAGTGGGGTCTGTGATGCTGAGTTGGTGGATGGTGAGTGGAGGAAAGTCAGCTGAGGGAGAAGGAGTGATGGTGGGGTCGCGAAGGGTTTCATGGCGGATGAGTATTGGCACCGGTGCCAGTGGTCAATGATGGAATAATTTTCAGAGGGGGGGGGGGGTGATGAGTGAAAAGGAAGGGGGGGAGGTGCGAAACGCTATGGGGGTGATACGTAGTGCAGTGGGTCTAACCCTTTCGGACCTCCCCCCCTGTGGGCAAAGCATGATGAGGCTCAAGGGGGCCCGAAAACACTCCCTTGTCGTTGATCTATGTGGGGGGAAGATCTCGACCATTTATTTTATCATAAGGTTTAAACTTTGTATAAAATCTCTAACACCAAATTTATTGCATATGCTAAAGCACATTTATTCCCTTTGATTAAAATAACGTAATAAATATTAATAACCTTAAAAAAAACACATATATACTCTCTAATGCTTCATTTGAATTTTCAAAGCATTTTTTGATTTTTTATTTGTTAGTTAACGATGATTAAAAGGTGTGATTAACTTAACTAATCTAGCTCAATAATGATTAAACTACATGATTGATTTATTCACTAACCTAATCTATTTTTTTACAACCTAATCATGGTTAAATAGCGCGATTAGACTATATATTTCTACTTGTCTTATTTACAATATGGCATTTTGGGTAGCAACACATTTATTCAAAATATCTAAGTATTAACTGATGTATTTTGTTTTTTGAGTGGAATTTAGGCTTGCGCACTCCTATACATTTTTTGGGGTTTCTTCATTTTTTTCCTTTTTTATTCTATTTTTCTTTTTCACATATACATTTTTTCAAACCCTCTTTTCATCTCTTTATATATATTATATTTTTTTGTTTTTTAAATCATTTGCAGAATACAATATTATTTAAAATTTCATCAACTAAAATAAAATATGCAATCATCAATTGATCCTATGAATCATAGGACCCTAACAGTGGCTCCAAATAGGGATGAAAACCTCCCTGTGAGGTTTCAAGAATGGTGTAGATCAGTAGCATTGGTCCATTGTCTTCAATATATTCTGTATCAGAATTGATCTTTTATTGTTGTAGATATGGCAGTCTCTCATCAGGAGCTTATTTCCTTCTCCTTGGGATTTAAGTTTTTTATTGAAGCCACACACACTGACAGTAAAAAAAAATAGATTGGTATTTACAATATTTTGAGTGAAAATGTGATTTATCCTTGAGGAAAGTAATGTTTGAGCATTTTTCCATTGACATGTCCACCAAGCAGTTCTTCTTCAATTATATCTTTTAGAAAAATGCATTTTTTCCTCTGTAAGCATCAACTTTATGTGGTCCCTTCCACAAATTATCAAACGTACCATGCTTACCTTTGTACTTATTCCTTGAATCCCATCTTAATACAATGTATTCTATCTAAAAATACATCCTCTCTTTATTGCTGTAGTTGTATGGTTTGGTCTATTCACCTTTGTAGATCATTAGGCTCAATTTGTAATTCTTGTAGTAATTTCAAAATAGGGATACCTAGGGAGGTGGGGAACACAACATTTATCCCATAAACTAATTGGAATGGAGACATACCTATAGAATTTTTGGTAGTGAGTCTATCATCCCAAAAAGCATTGATTAATTTGTTATGCCAAGATTTTTTGTTATCCTACAAAAAATTCTTGATGATGTTGATCAAAATTTTATTGGAATACTCAGCTAACCTATTTCCCTATGGGAAATAGGAAGTAGAGTGACCCAATTTTATGTTGTGTTAGAGTCTTATAATAATAGGGTTCATAATTTTTGAATTTACTTTGATAGTCTTGTAAATATGTACATACCTTCTGCAAGTTGTTTTTCCATATTTGAAAAATAAAATAAAATGAAAAGAGGGTAAAAGTCCTAAAAGAAATATCAAAGGACTTACAAAAGAAAAGATCAAAAAAGAACAAAAATGGACCCTAAAAGAAAATAGAGACAAAATAAGACATGAAAGTAAGCAAGTGAAAATGCCACTACTATTTACTTTTACTACAAAAATAATGATTATGTACAGATTGTTAATAATGCCATAATCCATGATTAGTTAAATAATTTAATCTTAACTTTTCATGATTTGAATTTCATGTTTTAGATAGAGAATAAATGAGGAGCTCAACATTTTAATCTGAGCCCTCGGATGAAATAAGGTTAGACTTAGATAGATTTATGTTTTGAAAGAAAAATGGATTTAGGGTTGCAAGCTTAAATGCACCCAAGAAAATGAAGTAAAAAATGTTAGAATAATGATGGGTAGGTAGAAAGAAGTTGTGCAAGACATATAATAAAGCATCATCGGGAAAATTACTAATTTCCCTTACCCCACAATGACGCAATATTCTAAACCTTTAGTTAAAGAGGCTCAGAGCATTTCTCTGACTTCTATTGGGACCAGACCCAAGGCTTAGTAACTGATTGGTTAAAAATATTGGATTCCCTACATGAAAACCCATTTCATCAGCATATTCACCCTTTTCCAAGAAATACAAATCCTTTTCCTAAGTAAAATACTTCTATGATTAGAAAAGTAAAATCCCCCTTAATTAATTTCATTTTCATCCAAAAAACACTCTAAAACCCACAAAATACATTTTTTTCCTAAGTTTATGTCTAAAAACCAAAATGGGATACATTTATGCTAAAATGCCTATTTACACTTTACTTGGTTTAAATTTTATGTATTTTAATTCATTTCATTTTCATTTCATATTAATTTATAACTTAAATTATTAAATCCCTTTAAAAATATCCCTTCCCATATATTATTAATTTCTTTATATAAATATCCCCAAAACCCACTTATTTAAACTTTAAACCTATGGTTATATATCCCATGTGCCGAAAATAAATCCCCGCCCTTTTTCCCCATAGGTTTAAACATATCTTATATATTAATCCTGCTCTCAATAGACATAGAACATTTGTTAAATGTTTTATATGCCATGTATTATAATCCTGCGCCATTGGTTATTTAAATTTTTTTTAATGTTTTATGTGCCACATTATAACATTACCCCGCTAACCACAATAAAACATTTGTTTTTATATTAAAAAACATACAATTTTTAATACAAAAATATATCCTGCCGCATATAAAAACCCGGGCCCCACGTCACACTGCCGATCAGCTTTCCCATTAAATCTCCATCGTTCACATTAAAGCCCTCAGATCCGATGAACACCAATCCATATCACATTTTTAACTGCGCGAATACTACCCATTTCAAACTATGCGAAATGGGTGGTTTTCTACCTTTCTCCCTCCTCCACGCGGCCAAATCTTATTGGATCACATTATATCCAACCAAAACCAATTACCGCCCAAACCTACGCAATAACCACCTATGGTTTTCACCTTTGAAGACCAAAACCACCCTCTGTTTCGACGTGATCTCCATTTAATGCGGGATCTTTAAAACCTAAAACGTCAAATAAACCTCCATACTAAGCTAATCAAAGACTTTTTCGCACTATTTTCTTGTATTCATCCTCCCGACTGAATAAAGAAGCCTGTACACTATTCTATGCCCAGAGAACTTGCAAAAGCCCCGTATTTTCTGTCAAAGACTGCAGAAAGCCTCCAGATTGACTTCCAGAAACCTTCAAAAGCCACCAAGAACCTATTTTACGCCTCAGAACCTATTTGAAAGACCTGATACCTGCACAAACAAGTATTTTCCAAACCTGTTATCATTTGAAAGGAATTTCTAAAAGAATTAAGCCTAGTAAAGCCAATTTACCCAAAGAAAGACATTCTAGTTTCCCGAAAAGAATGAATTCCCTGTCAAAAATTTGATAAAACCCTGTTTTCAATATTGCAAACTGGTTTTTAAGGAAAAATTGAATTTATTGTAGCCTTTGCAGACCTTATAAAACTCCAAATTTTCCCAAAAATTCCTTTGCGGGTAACCCCAACCCTTCTGCGCCTAATTTGAATCAAATTTAGCCCAATATTTACTGAAAGAAGCATAAGAAGCCCTCATTTCTTATTTCATAAACCAGTAAGAGTCTGAAGAACAGTTGAAAGCCAAAATTGAAGGTTGAAATCCAAAAGAAAACCAGGTTGTACTTATTTTTCATCCAAGAACCTCTGTTAAAGTAAAAAAAACTTCTGTAAACCATTTAATCTTACAGAAGAATCTAGAAAGCCCAAAAACAGAGTTTCAGTTACCCAGAAAGCTTAAAAAATGTCAAAATCCTATCCAACTATGTCCTCCAAGACTCTAATCATTGTAAATCCTCTACAACCTCCTGTTGTAGACATTGAACATACACCTTTAGCAGATGTGGATTATAAAATATCAGATCCAATAGTAGAATTCAATTGTTAGACCTCCACTGCTAGAGTTATGAAAAGTCATTAGATCAGGTTGAAGAAGTTCAAATTTGGGAGTCAAACCTATCCAAATATGTTGTTCCAATCACTCGTCAATGTCCAAAGGCTATTAGGTTGTGTCATAACTATTATTCACCTAAAAAAAGAGCAATGGTGAATGCAAACAAAGAATTACTATTTACAATTACTGCTGAATTAATACACCAGATGCTACAACTCAAACCTGATCCGAAAGCAGTGCCTTTGTAAATAGAAGCACTTACAAAGTTGTACATTGGTCTTGATTTTTCCAAAAGGTTTCAGATTTTTCAAGTGTTCATGCCTTCACATGTTGAAATTCCACAAATCAACCCTCCTTATTCTACTTCAAAATTTCCAGAAGGGTCTAGGCATGTCATTTCCATGTTGACATTTATCCTAGGATACTTTACATATGAGCATACGGATGAATCAATACTATTTTTCCTATCTACCTTTGCACCAGGATAGCCTCCCTCTGTCATTGTCAATTATGTTGAATACATAGCTGATAATATCCATGATCAACTTGTCCAATTGTTAACTAAAGGAGTATTTAGATATAAATTCTTTCTCTTCCATATGTTCTTGTATTTTCAGGCATACAAGTTCCCTATAACTCTCCAAAATCTTGATATAGAATAAAATCAACTTTCAGTCATTTTTTGGACATCTTTGATCAGAAAGGAGTCCACAGAGTTCACTTATGCAGAGTTTGTAGATAACTTTGTCCATCCATTGATAAACATTTTGACCAATACAGAACAACCAAGAATCAGTGATGAAATGAAGAAAGTTCTATAGCTGTCAGAGCACACTAGAATTGGAGATTGGTACTTCTATAAAAAAACATACAGAAATCAGAGTTTTTGGGTCCAATCCGTTACCCTATAAAATTCCTAAGTATGTGCCACTGATAATTTTTGCCTTGGAGTATATTAGGAAAATCTTAAATTTTGATTCTATCAACTTCCTAACAACCAAAAAGAAGATCCAATTTAAATTTAAGAATTAGGTGGGACCATTTATTTGTAATCGCAGAGATGCGGAACAAGAAGCAAAAAAACAATTTCTTGAGTATAGATTTGAAGAGAGCTTCTCATGGAACTATGATCCACAAGGAATATTAAGAAAAATGAGGGTTAAGTGTAAACTAACACCCTATATTCATGAGAAAAAAACCATAGATTGAACAGTATGTCAATCAAATAGAGTGGCTAGAAAATACCTTGGTAGATACAGTTAAACAGGGTGATACTAGTCATGTCTTGTGTTGGAGCCTCGAAAATCACTTCTACAACATTGGGGGATAACCACCCGGTCCGAACCTTAATGTAGCTCCTTTTCTGTTTATGATAGTGGCTCCGACTGGTTTAACTAGGTCCAATTACCTTTTCCCTATCGCTATTGGTTTATGATATATCATTAACTACCAATAGATAGAGATATCAGATCGATTATTCTTGTTGATCAGGCAAGAGAATGACCCTTAAACTGATTTGGGTTCAGCCAAATCACAACTTAGATTTTTCCTCTTTGAGAAGAGGACTTAAAAAATTGTAGAACTTAATCTAAATGCAAACTTATTCTATAATGTAAGCAAAAGAAACTAATGTAAAACCTATCTCAATTAGGTAGATGAAAATCTAACCCAAATAAGAGAAAGATAATTGAATAATGAGGATTAAAATATGTCTGGTTTTTAATTAATGTCAAGCCAACGAAGAAATTCATTTATTTCACATTTGTGAATACCAAAACACATTCTATTGAGACCATTTAACTGAAATAATAAATCAACAACACTCCAGAAGAAATTCACGAAAATGATATTGATTGAAAAATCAATCAAGCCAATAATTAAACAATAATATGTGGAAGAAATTCACAACACATTACTATTTAATAAATCAGTTTTATAAGACAGATTACTAAGTAATGGTTACTTAGAAATCAGAGTGTATTTCATAAGAGCAGAGATACATAAAAATTTGAGACAAATTATCCATATCAATAGAAATGCCAAAACATGAATAACATGAAACAATAATTTTATTAACATAAAAATGAAACTAGTATTTGATACAGAAATGCCAAAAATACCAGTTAATTGAATCTGCTTCTCTCATCCTGGTCTCTAACAGTACTTTACATTACTTGAATTTCTGCTTTTAAGATTAGAGCTACAGAAATGCAAACTCTGCCCATCATACATAATTCAAGACATAAAGAAAAACCCTCAATAATGTTCAGATCTGAAATTTTCTCTCCTTCCCATCTACAACTCTAAATTCCTATTACAGAAATGATTTTAGAAGTCTAGAATTGCAGAGGAGAGCATCCCCCTTTTTACATTTTGCAATTTGCAATTTATAATTCTTCCAAAAATATTTTTAGAAGAGAGTTTGTTGAAGAAAAATCTGCCCAAATCAATTTTAATTGCTCAAACATTCCAATATTTAATTGCTGGAGTCTTCTCATTGATTGAAATATTTTTCCTCAATATCCCTTCTATTGTTTTTTCCTGCAAAAAGAAATTAAAATGAATTAAGATGCAACAATAAAATCCAAATATTATTTATAGCATTAAAATAAATCCAATAAAATTCTATTTAAATAAATAAAAATGAAATTTGTGCTTCTCAATTATGCTCATAATGATTTTAATTAACCAAGGATATTATTGATGCATGAATCTGTAATTAGAAGAAGCTGAGAAAATGAAAATGAAGAAAACAAAACTCAGAAAATTGATTTTATTTTAGAAATTCTGAGCTGGATCTTCTGCCTGATTTTTGACCCAATAAATGACCAAATCTGTTAGTGAAACCTCCTCATAAATGTTCTCCTTGATTTTTTCTTTCCAATGAGCCGTCCTGGGCCTCATTTGGCCAAGTAAAACTCAATCTATGAGCCTTCAAAGTTGATAAGTCAAATCTGAAATAAATCTGGAAATTCAGTTACTGGTTTTAAAAAATCAGATTTTAATTAAAAAATCTAATATTAAATTAGATTCTGATTATCTAACAGTTAATTCTAATTTAATTGTTAATAATAAATTAAACTAATTATTTAAATTAATATTGATCTAACTAATTAATATAATTAACTATTCATAAACAAATTAATCTAATTAATAATAAATTAAATTAAATTAATTATATTCTACATATTAATTAATTTAATTAATTTAAAATTAATTATTTTAAATATTAAATCTAATGTGAAATTAAAACTAAACTAGCATTCCATTAATATTAAACTAATCACTATACTAACATTAAAATAATATTAAACTAACATATACTAACACTTAACTAATATATATTAACCTACCATAAGAATACTAACTTAACATTATACTAACCTACCTACACTAAAGCTCCACTACCACTTAACATTAAACTAACCTATCTATTACCAATACTAAATTAATCTAAACACTAACGTTATGTCTTTTGAACTAATGTTACATTAAACTTTAATACTATGACTCCTACCTCTTAACTCGACTCAATCGCATCGGGTGTTGAATGTGACTCAATCACATCGCATAAAGACATATGTGACTTAATTGCATCGGAAATGTTACAAATGTGATTCATAACTCATCGCATCGGAATGAGTTGAATGTGACTCATCGCATCGAGGTAATTCATTACATCGGGGTTTCTAAAACGATGTAGCAATTGAAATTTCCTGATGCGATGTTCCGATTTTATTTCTAGTTTATATATATATATATATATATATATTTTTTTTTTAAATATAATTTTTATATTAAATTTCAATTTAATTAATTAGTTATATAATAATTAATTTAATTAATTCAAAATTTAACATTAAAAATTAGTCTTTTGTTTTATTTTTATTTTTTATTTTTTTATTTTAATGATATTTAGATTAGATTATGAATTTTTCTAAAATGATGATTTGCTTAGATAAGCTTTAGCCACTTTAACATTTTGGATTTTTCGGATTTTCCGAGTTTAGATTTATTTGAAAATTGGAGTAAATTATCGAAATCTCGATGCTTCGTTATTTGGTTGTATAAGTAAAAAAATGAAAAATATTAGTCATAACTAAGTATGGGTTAATATTTTAAACTAGATGCATATATAAAAAAAAATGAAATATTGTACATTTTATGCATTTTCTAACCCAGACGACATAATTGATTAGACTTCAAAGAAGTGCTATTTACAAACCGGTTGACCAAATGAGATGAAACAAGTGTCAACAAGAAGCTTATAAAAGAACGATTTCATCCAAGCAATTAAAACAAGAATCTAAAGAAAATGAAAAATTAACAAAATCGTAAGATAATTGACTCAATAAAAATCCTAAAAGGTGTTTAGCCAAATTTTTTATAGAAATCATCCCCGTTATTTGATGTGAACAAGTGAAAAATGGGGGGTTGTTGTACCATACAACAATTGGCGATTCAATGGAAGAAACAATTATCTCTGTTTGATGAAATTTTCTCAAAATTGAAGTAAAAATAATTAAAGAAGAGAAAATTATTTTTTGGAATGCTTGACTCGGTTCATTAATCTAAATAAAAAAAAATAATCATCTAACTGTAATTTTCTTGAAATTCCTCATAAATTAAAATATTTCATTACTCTATATCAGTATTTAATTAGTTGTAAAGATAAAGCAGGGGTCACTTTACAACTTAGCTTTTAAAATGTACTAATTTGTCACAGGTAGAGCCACTGCTGCCAGAAAACATCTATAGTCTCGACATGGTTACCTTTTAATCATCAATGATTCAGAATCCTATCTATTTAAGAATTATTGACCTAGAGATAAATCTATTTATATATGTTTATTTATTTATTATTTTTTAATTCTTAAAAGCCATTATCCTGGTTTGGTAGCCAGATAGTTGACAATGCCATTCACTAGTTATAATTGGACTAAACAAGCTGGCTCGTGATGAGACTCCTTGTCTTATAATTGTTAGCAATTATAAGCCATTACCCCGGTTTGTTTAGTAGTGTTGGTAATGTCAGCCTATTTTCCCCCCATGATCATGGTAAGCAGGCTCTTGATGAGACTTCTTATATTTTAAGTTTAAATATATTTGTGGATTACACTCTAGAAAAATAAAACTCTTTTAAATAGGGAGAATCATTAACTCCTTAAGAGTTTAGAATGACAACTTCAGAGTTAAAAGTGCTTTGCTGTAAAGTGTCTTTACTTGGTTAAAAATAACTTTTCTTGACTGATAATAGAATTTTGAAAGATCTTAATAAAATATTGAAATCTCAAAATAATTACAATTTTGATGAAAAAGAAATTTCTCAGATTTCATGATACTTCGTCAACTTCTCTTGTTTTGTAATCTCTTCCTTAAGTATGTCTACCTTTATAATAAGAAAAACAAATTCTACTAAGAGATTTTAAGAAAAATCTAATAGGAGACTATTAACAATTTTTCCTATGTATGCCAACCATTGTTAGGTAACAAGAAGGCTTTCCATATAAATCATGGCAAAGTCACCAAAGTCAAAACTGAAAACCAAATGAAAAGAATTCTTAAGCTAAAGTGAGAAAATAAATCAGCGAACGAAATAAAAATGAAGAAATTTAAAAGTGGAAAGGAAAATCTAATTTTTGAAATACAAACTCTAACAAGAATGTTTATACTAATGTCTCAACAATATGAAGTAAAAGAAAATAATCATGTAATCATTACTTCTTATGTTGAGATCCAGAAAACTTATACCTTGCAGGGTTGTAAGTGTTTTAGGCTTTAGATAACAGTGATCATAAAATTCAGCCACAATGAAAAATTTCTGTCTGATGTCAGTCTTCTTGTTTCAAGCATTATCTTAATCATTTTGTAATAAAAGGAATGCTTTAAAGAAATAGATTAAAGGTTCAGAAACTTCCTAGTGTAGCTGTTTCAACAAAGACTATCGTTGCTTCTTGAAAAATAAAACCAGGAGAAGAGCATAGGGCTTCCAAAATATGATCTTGAAGATGATTGAAAGCTTTTCTGAAGAGCTGCAAAACAGATTTTTATATCAACATAATTTAAAAACAAAAATGAAACTAAAGTAGTGAAATGAAAATTAATGAAAGTGGGTACATAAATCTTACCATTGGATAATTGCATTTGATTTTACCTGAAGGTATCGATTTCTCCAATAATAGTTGACTTCTTCTTTTAGTTGAAAATAAAAAAATATGAAGAAGAAAAACTAACCAAAATCTTATAACCCAAAATCATTATTTATTTTATTTAAACTAAAGCAAGCAATAAAATGTAAAAATGGAATGCTTTTTGTTCAAGGGAATTAATACAAATGCATCAGAAATGAGATTGAGAATTTGTAGCGATGAATGTTCTCAAAATATTATAAGTTTTATACAAATTCCATGATTTTATAAATTGTTCAGATTTAAGACCAAAATTAAGATAATGAAATTTAAAATAGAGAGGTCTTTGAATTTCAAATTTAATTATGTAATTTATTTAAAACTTATAATATTTTGAGAACATTCATCGCTGCAAATTTTCAATCTCATTTCTGATGCATTTGTATTAATTCCCTTGAACACAAAGTATTCCATTTTTACATTTTACTGCTTTCTTTAGTTTAAATAAAATAAATAATGATTTTGGGTTATAAGATTTTGGTTAGTTTGCCTTCTTCATATTTTTTATTGTCAACTAAAAGAAGAAGTCTGCTATTATTGGAGAAATTGATACCTTCAGGTAAAATCAAATGCAATTATCCAATGGTAAGATTTATGTACCCACTTTCATTAATTTCCATTTCATTACTTTAGTTTCATTTTCGTTTTTAAATTATGTTGATATAAAAATCTGTTTTGCAGCTCTTTAGAAAAGCTTTTAATCATCTTCCAGATCATATTTTGGAAGCCCTATGCTCTTCTTCTGGTTTTATTTTTCAAGAAGCAGCGATAGTCTTTGTTGAAACAGCTACACTAGGAAGTTTCTGAACCTTTAATCTATTTCTTTAAAGCATTCCTTTTATTACAAAATGATTAAGATAATGCTTAAAACAAGAAGATTGACATCAGACAGAAATTTTTCATTGTGGCTGAATTTTATGATCACTGCTATCTAAAGCCTAAAACACTTACAACCCTGCAAGGTATAATTTTTCTGGATCTCGACATAAGAAGGAATGATTACATGATTATTTTCTTTTACGTCATATTGTTGAGACATTAGCATAAACATTCTTGTTAGAGTTTGTATTTCAAAACTTGGATTTTCCTTTCCACTTTTAAATTTCTTCTTTTTTATTTTCGTTTGCTGATTTATTTTCTCACTTTAGCTTAAGAATTATTTTCCTTCGGTTTTCAGTTTTGATTTTGGTTACTTTGCCATGATTTATATGGAAAGTCTTCTTGTTACCTAACAATGGTTGGCATACATAGGAAAAATTGTTAATAGTCTCCTATTAGTTTTTTCTTAAAATCTCTTAGCAAAATTTCTTTTTCTTATTATAAAGGTAGACATACTTAAGGAAGAGATTACAAAACAAGAGAAGTTGACGAAGTATCATGAAATCTGAGAAATTTCTTTTTTATCAAAATTGTAATTATTTTGAGATTTCAATATTTTATTGAGATCTTTCAAAATTCTATTATCAGTCAAAAAAATTTATTTTTAACCAAGTAAAGACACTTTACAACAAAGCACTTTTAACTCTGAAGTTTTCATTCTGAACTCTTAAAGAGTTAATGATTCTCCCTATTTAAAAGAGTTTTTTTTTCTAGAGTGTAATCGAAAAATATATTTAAACTTAAAAAATAAGAGGTCTCATCAAGAGCCTGCTTACCATGATCATGGGGGAAAAATAGGTTGACATTACCAACACTACTAAACAAACTAGGGTAATGGCTTATAATTGATAACAATTATAAGACAAGGGGTCTCATCACGAGCTAGCTTTTTCAGTCGAATTATAACCAGTGGATGTCATTGTCAACTCTCTGGCTACCAAACCAGGACAATGACTTTTAAGAATTAAATAATAATAATAATAATAATAATAAAACTAGAAATAAAATCGGAACATCGCATCGGGAAATTTCAATCGCTACATCGTTTTAGAAACCCCGATGTAATGAATTACCTCGATGTGATGAGTCGCATTCAACTCATTCCGATGCGATGAGTTATGAATCACATTTGTAACATTTCCGATGCAATTAAGTCACATATGTTTTTATGCGATGTGATTGAGTCACATTCAACACCCGATGCGATTGAGTCGAGTTAAGAGGTAGGAGTCATAGTATTAAAGTTTAATGTAACGTTAGTTCAAAAGACATTACGTTAGTGTTTAGATTAATTTAGTATTGGTAATAGATAGGTTAGTTTAATGTTAAGTGGTAGTGGAGCTTTAGTATAGATAGGTTAGTTTAATGTTAAGTAGTAATGGAGCTTTAGTGTAGGTAGGTTAGTATAATGTTAAGTTAGTATTCTTATGGTAGGTTAATATATATTAGTTTAGTGTTAGTATATGTTAGTTTAATATTATTTTAATGTTAGTATAGTGATTAGTTTAATATTAATGGAATGCTAGTTTAGTTTTAATTTAATATTAGATTTAATATTTAATATTTGAAATAATTAATTTTAAAATAATTAAAATAATTAATATGTAGAATATAATTAATTTAATTAGATTTATTATTAATTAGATTAATTTGTTTATGAATAGTTAATTATATTAATTAGTTAGATTAATATTAATTTAAATAATTAGTTTAACTTATGATTAAAAATTAAATTAGGATTAACTATTAGATAATCAGAATCTAATTTAGGATTAGATTTTTTAATTAAAATCTAATTTTTTTAAACCAGCAACTGAATTTTCAGATTTATTTCAGATTTGACTTATCAACTTTGAAGGCTCATAGATTAAGTTTTACTTGGCCAAATGAGGCTCGGGATGGCTCATTGGAAAGAAAAAATCAAGGAGAACATTTTTGAGGAGGTTTCACTAACAGTTTTGGTCATTTATTAGGTCAAAAATTAGGCAGAAGATCAAGCTCCGAATTTCTAAAATAAAATCAATTTTCTGAGTTTTGTTTTCTTCATTTTCATTTGCCCAGCTTCTTCTAATTACATATTCATGTTTCAATAATATCCTTGGTTAATTAAAATCATTATGAGCATCATTGAGAAGCACAAATTTCCTTTTTATTTATTTAAATAGAATTTTATTAGATTTATTTTAATGCTAGAAATAATATTTGAATTTTATTGTTGCATCTTAATTCATTTTAATTTATTTTTGTAGGAAAAAACAACAGAAGGGATATTGAGGAAAAATATTTCAATCAATGAGAAGACTCCAGCAATTAAATATTAGAATGTTTGAGCAATTAAAATTGATTTGGGCAGATTTTTCTTCAACAAACTCTCTTCAGAAAATACTTTTGGAAGAATTATAAATTTCAAATTGCAAAATGTAAAAAGGAGGCTGCTCTCCTCTGCAATTCTAGACTTCTAAAAGCATTTTTGTAATAGGAATTTAGAGTTGTAGATGGGGAGGAGAGAAAATTTCAGATCTGAACATTATTGAGGGTTTTTTATTTATGTTTTGAATTATGCATGATGGGTAGAGTTTGCATTTCTGCAGCTCTAGTCTTAAAAGCAGAAATTCAAGTAATGTAAAGTATTGTTAGAGACCAGGATGAGAGAAGCAGATTCAATTAACTGGTATTTTTGGCATTTCTGTATCAAATACTAGTTTCATTTTTATGTTAATAAAATTGTTGTTTCATTTTATTCATGTTTTGGCACTCTGTTGATATGGATAATTTGTCTCAAATTTTTATGTATCTCTGCTCTTATGAATTACACTTTTATTTCTGAGTAACCATTACTTAGCAATCTGCCTTATAAAACTGATTTATTAAATAATAATGTGTTGTGAATTTCTTCACATATTATTGTTTAATTATTGGCTTGACTGATTTGTCAATCAATATCATTTTCGTGAATTTCTTCTGGAGTGTTGTTGATTTATTATTTCAGTTAAATGGTCTCAATATAATGTGTTTTGGTATTCACAAATGTGAGCTAATTGAATTTATTCGTTGGCTTGACATTAATTAAAAGCCAGACATATTTTAATCCTCATTATTCAATTATCTTGCTCTTATTTGGGTTAGATTTTCATCTACCTAATTGAGATAGGATTTACATTAGTTTCTTTTTCTTACATTATAGAATAAGTTTGCATTTAGATTAAGTTCTACATTTTTTTAAGTCCTCTTCTCAAAGAGGAAAAATCTTAGTTGTGATTTGGCTGAACCCAAATCAGTTTAAGGGTCATTCTCTTGCCTGATTAGCAAGAATAATCGATCTGATATCTCTGTCTATTGGCAGTTAATGATATATCATAAACCAATAGCAATATGGAAAAGGTAACTGGACCTAGTTAAACTAGTCATAGCCACTATCATAAACGAAAAATGAGCTGTATTAAGATCCGGACCAGGTGGTTATCCCCCAATGTTGTAGAAGTGATTTTCGAGGCTTCAACACCTTGAAAACTACAAATCAAGGAGAGAAAGCTACTAAAAGAGTCAGAGAAGAAGGTACTTACACTGCTGAGACAACAACTGAAAATAGGTTTAAACTTAGATACAATAAAAATCCTAAAGTAAATTCAGTTGATAAAGGAAAAGTGACCATAGAAGTAGAAGACACAGATGTTCGAGTAACAAATACAGATGCTACTACAGTCATTACAAATGAACTAGTCACAGAGACTTTAAATGAAGAAAATCCTGATAATTCAAACACTCAGGTCATAGAGAAACAACAAAGTATGGAGGCATACTCCTCATAGACAGTATAAGAAAAAGATCTTGACATCAGAGAAAAATATAAGCAGATTGAGACAAAGAATGAAGAAATAAAAAATGAGATATATTCTTAGTATTTGAAACAAACACCAGGTATCCAGAATATACTTTTATCAGCTTTTGAGTATTCAAAAAAAAAGTTGATTATGTTAGTGCTTCAACCAACAGTTAAGACTCCCAAGACAGTTGCAGACTATAAAAAAGTTGATCTTGAAGTGCCAACAGAAAGTATCCATGCACTAGATCAAATTGAATTTCACAGGCAAACTTCTGAGATATTATGTTATACAATAACTACCAAGGGTATGAGTGTCCACAAAATTCATAATACAATCATAAACATGATAAATCAAATGAAGGTCAACAAAGCTTCCTCATATGCTAAAGATCTTAGGATTAAGTCTTTAGAAGAGTTGGTTATCCAAGTAGGATATGATCCTGAAAATATAAAAGCTGCAGAAGAGTTAGTGAAGAAAAAGAATGCTAATATTGCAACATTAGGGAAACAACTCAAGCTTCCACCAACTGAACATCCACAGGCCAGAGAAATAGTACAATTGAAAAATCAGAAAGATGACATGATGAACTTGATTTTTCAATTAACAGGACAGATAAAAGAGATGGAAATCCAAATGGACAAGCTTTTCCATGAAAGAGAAATTACAAAAACATAGGAAACTCCTACAAAAATTCCCATGGTTACTACAACTGTTCCTTCAACTTTGGCAAAAGAGTTGGCACCAAAAGTACCACTGGCTATTGCAGTGCCAGTGACATCATCCACTACTTTAGCCACAAAATCCTCTACTACAACAACTCAACATTCTGATGAGGCTAGTAAACTAGTAAAAGCCACAAAACAAATGTCACTTCAAACTAATGAGATTAACAGATTGAAGAAGTGATAGAAAATCTTGAAGATACAAAGAAACTGGCCCAAATCAATGCCAAAACTCATGAACAAAGGGCTAACAGGTTAAATGTGGAATTGAAGAATCTACAAAAATATTTGACCTTGAAAGAACCAATTTCTTATGTGAAGAATCAATTATGGAGTAAAATCATTGAAGCCATCAATGATTTTTGGCCATCAATCCAGGTAATATATGAGTAGAGGGATTTAATGAAGGCAACACAAGAAGAGATTAAGAAAAAAAAAGATGAACTAGGTGCCAAACCTGAACATGCCATAGAATTGATCAAGTTTCTTAACAGTAAGAACAAACAAGAGTTGGAAGAAATTGAAATCATTAATAGGACAGAGACAATCCTTGAAATAAGGAAAGTCATTTCAAAGAATAATCTGATGAAACAACTTGAAGAGAAATGTGAAAATATGAACATAACCATAACCAAGTTTATGGTTAAATTTGAAAATTTAAGGCAAAGAGGTTTTCCTAATATTTTGGTCATTAATGATAAACTCATGCCACAGGAGGACTACAACAAGAAAATCAAAGATTATGCAAAAGAGTAGGTGGACAAGACAGAAGGACAAGGTATTCCTACAGGGAAGGTCTTACATAGAAGTTTTGAAGACTTATTTTATCTGCAGCATGAGATAAAACACTTATTTGTCATAAAACCAACATTTGTTAGATGCACTGAGGTAGATGACAATTTTAGGAAGCCGAAAAAGATAAAAATTCCTGATGAGGAATCTTGGGAATCACTCACTGACTTACTATGAAAGTCAAAATTGCAGAGAGAGACAAAAACAATTTGTTGATTTTTACAGTCAAAACAGAAAATTACAACAATAAAGAAAGTTTGACAGAGTTTAAAGAGTATCTGAGGTAAAGAGTATCAGATGAAATATTATAAGATCAGAAGATAATATTTCAAAACAAATTTGAAATATCTTTTCCAGCAAAGAAGATATCAAGGCAACTAGTTGCACCTAATCCACAAACTGTTTTCTATTTTATTTGGATAAATAGGACAACTTGCTGATTTATTAAGCATCTGTCACTATTTTGTTGTAAAGATATTTTATTTTTCCTTAGATAATTCCTAGAAGCATTCTAGGATATTTTGTAAACATTTTTGTATAAATACTTCACTCTTTGAAGTATTATTGTGGAATAAATTGCGGAAAATTTCTATAGTCATTTTTGTTGTACTTGAACGCTTTTTGTTGCAAGTTCGAGTAGCAGACCGGATCAAATCATATAGCATCATATTTCAGGATTCATGTGATGAGCTATTGAACTGAAGTAATTTCTATTTGTCATTGTTTATTTTCTCATGTTTACATACATCCATATATGTGTTCCAAATTTGAATGATAAATTAGGAGTATTATTACAGGATTTGTTAAAAGCACCCTGCCTTTAACTATTTATCATTTCTATGTTTTCTGCTGATTTCTAGAGTAGAGAACCCTTAATCGCTCCCTTTTTCAAATGACCTCTGTCTACTCCTTCCTTATCTGGATCAAAGAATCCTTTATTTCTGTTTATCCCGATCAAACCACTTCACCAATCAGCCTTCCAAGATCTTCAATGACTTGTCTATCTTTCCCTGAAAATATTTGACTTTTTGACCTTGATCCTAGTTCTTCCTACTTGACTTTTGATTCCTTAGCCCAATGGACAAAAATATCTATCACTATCCACCTCACTAAGTGATTTGATCTCACCAAACCAAACCAAACCAAATCGAACCAAATCAAAACCAATTTGCACAATCATAACTAGCCTAATATCTTATAATCAAAACAAAGTTAAATCTTAAAGAGAGAGCCCTCTCTGAACCCTAGGAAGGCTAGATCCTAGAGTTTAAATGTAGGTTTGTGGTTACCTCTAATGTTCTTAGACTATAAAGTAAAATCTCACAACTTGATAATTATTAGAGTGATAACATGTTGTATTTGTTGAAAAAGCCCACCATCTTCTTTTATTTGAATGCAACCACATTATCAGTAATAATATTTTTATGGCATCCAAATATAGAAAGAATGTTACCTTCCAAAAACTTAATGATCACTGCATCTATGGCTTGTCTTCTAGGTATAGATTCAATCCATTTTGTGAAATAATCAGTGGCTGTGAGGATCTACTTATGCTAAGCTGAGGAACTAGGATGAATTTCTCTATTGAAATCCAAACCCCATTGTTGGAAAGGAGTTTCAACTGATATAGCTTTCAAGGGTAGGGGTAATAAATTTCTCTTTCCTTCAAATATTTGGCACTGATGACAAGTGGTGACTTTCCTATGGACATTTGCAAATAAGGTTGGCTAGTAAAAACCAACCCTTAAGATCTTGTTGGAAGTAGTTTTCCAGTACAAGTGTCATCCACAATCTCCTACGTGAAACTCTTGCATAACTTTATATTTTTCATCTTTTAGTAATAGATATGTAGGACTCCTCCTGCATCTCTCCAATACGTATTCTTATCCAAAATACGAAATCTCATAACTTTCAATTTTAGAAATTTAGCTTTAGTTTTAGTCAAACCTGGAGGAGCTTATAAATTTTGCAGTACAAAGACAATGTATTCATACCATGGAGAGGTAGCAAAGGCCCCTGATACATATGGAGTCACCTTCTCTTCCTATTCATCAAGTTCAGCTATGAAATTTGTATTATGTGCATGGAAATTAGATTCTGTCATCAGTTTTTCGAATCCATGACCTTTGATCAATTTAGTGGGCCTGATTTCAAGATTATATTTCCCTCTCTTACCATCAATATCAATTTGTGTGAAAATATATTCTACAATAGAATTAGGGACAAATGAAATAATATGGGAGTGTAAGATGTAAACCCTAAAGTCCTTTAGTGCTTTTACCTAGGAAAAATCCAGTTTCTTCATTATATTATATTTCAATGGAGCATCCCTCAACACTCTGTTGAAAAAAGAAATTGGTTGTTCATGACCTTCAACATTCTTCAGCAATAAAAAAAACTGTTATTGTATGATCAGATGCAAAAGATAATATCATGAAATATTTTGTAAAATCAGGATTTATTAGAATTGGTGCATCTGTTAATGCATTATTGACTTTAGTGAAAGAATCCTTTTCCTCATTATTCCATTTGATTTCAGCATCCTTTTTAACATTTAAGTGATTGGTTTTGAGATTTAACATAAATTTTGTATAGATCTATGAAGGAAGTTTATTTTTCCAATAAAGGATTGGACTTATTTTTTGTTCCTAGGGGGATCTATTTTTAATATTGCTTCTACTCTACTAGGGTCAATTCTTATGCCATCCTTGGAGATTATGTGTCCTTGCACTTTACCTTCTTCTAAATGAAACAATGTTTTCTTAGGGTTGAGAGAGATATCGTCTTTCTTACATTTTTCAAAATCTCTCCTCAAGTGAAGAAAATGTTCCTCATCTATCTTTGAAAAGATTGTGATATCATCTAAATAAATGAGTATAAACCTACCTATTTCATCTACAAAGGCAATATCCATTTCTCTTTACAATGTAACACAAGCATTCATTAGAAGAAAAGGCATTTTCACATACATGAAAGTGCCCTCGGGTGAAGTGAAAGTTGTTTTCTCTTGGTCCTCTGGATGTACTTGAACTTGATTGTAACAAAAAATCCATATAACAAGGAAACTCTCCTAGATCCAACTAGTTTCTGCAGGATATGGTCCTTTTTGGGAAAATGATAGTTGTATTTTAGGGAAGCCTTATTGAGATTTCGAAAATCAACCCACAATCTAATTTCCCTAATATTTTTCCTTGTAGGGACTAATTTTGATACCCATTTGGAATACCTCAATGGTACAATAATTTTGGCATCATTTATTTTTTTAACTTCTTTTTCAACTAGGGGCAAAAGAATTGGGTTGATTATTTTAAGTTTCTTTTTAAACGTTTTCTAGTCCTCTTTTATAGGAATTCTATGTTGTATAATGCTAGTGTCATAGGAATTTAAATCCTTATAACTCCAGGAAAATACATCTATGAATTCTTTGAGAATCTCTATGTACTTCTATTTTTCAGCAAAAGGCAAATATTTGGACAATTTAACTATTTTGGGCTCTTCTTTAGTTCCTGTATTACAACCTTCCACTTTGGTTCCAGTAGGTTCAATTTTAGGTTTCTTAGCCACATTATTAAAATCAAGTAATTCTTCTACGTGAACTAACCCTCTAGGAAAAACATTATCCTTTAATTGCAAAATTTCGAACTCTGCTTGATCTTTATCCAATTCACTCAGTTCTACTTTATTTAAAATATTATCTACATTATTATCTACATCATAATCTATGTCTATATTTGCACACTCAAATTCATCCTTTTACTACAAAAAAGTTTCAATATGTTCATCATCACCCGAAAAATTTCCAGTACCTGATATTATCTAAGACAACTAGTCTATTTTTACTTCAACTATGTACTTGTGACTTGGACGATATGGAATTTTACAAGTACTAGCTGAAGTATCCAAACCATCAGCTAAGATATTTTGACCCTTGGAATTACATATAATTCATATTCAACAAAATTCTCAAGGAAATCTAGAACAACATTACTATAAGCTCTTAACCTTAGATGTTTAGCTGAATATTCCCCTTTGATTTCTTTGATTATGAGTTCAAAATCTTCATGAACTAAAATCCTTTTGGCACCTAACTTTTTCAAAAGCTACAATCCTAGGATTAAGGCTTCATACTCAACTATGTTATTGGTACACCAAAAATTTAGTTTATATGAATTCCCTTTTGATTTATTAGTTTTATGAATTTGAAACCCACACACCTGCTCCTGATCCTTCCTTGCTTACAGCCCCATCAAAATCCATGGTCCATTAAGGCTCATTTTCTTCATTCAATTTCAAAATGTCTATTTTTATTTCATCAATCTCACAAAAATTAGTTTCTAAGTTTGGTATTTGTTATTTTACACGTCCATTATTATATAATCTAAAATAGTTTAGGTCTGAATGGACTAAATACAAGGGAAATTTGTTTGGTTTGTCATGACTACTAACCATGTATTTCATCAAATTTTCTCTATAAATTCTTCTTAACTGACCAAATGTAGGAATGGTAGCATAACTCATATGCAGCTGTAAGGTACCTTACATTCACACACCCCCACACCCCCGCCCACCCCCCCCCCCCACCACGATCTAGAGAGTAGCATGCCATACTTGGGAGGTATGTCAGCTACCACAATGTTCGTAACTAAGTGTTTTCGTAGGATTTGGGCTAAAGTGATACAAAAATATTTGATTAGAATTAAGAATCTCACTTTACTTGAATCAAATGAATATATATCTTTGTAAGGCCTAGTGATATCTAGTCCCAATTTTTCCATAATGGCCCTGAGTATCAAATTGTGAGAGGCACCAGAATAAAACATAGAATTGTGCAAGATTTTATCATGAATATTAAGACTAATATAGAATGGAGGAACAACTCCACCTAGGATTTACCTTCCACTTTGGGTCCAAATAACAATTCAGGCTGATAATCATTAAGGTTTACAATGTCTGTTCCTTATTCTAATTTCAAAGCCTTTATTACTTCAATTCTGTATGAATTATTGTTTATCAACTCAGTAAGGTGAATGTAAATTTCAACTTTGGCCAATTCGTTTTCAATGTTGAATGCATTTTGAGGCTTCTCAACTTCCTTGATGTTCAAATATTGTTTTTTGGGATTTTGCTTCTAGGAGTCTTCTTTAGATTGACTAGTGGAAGAAATATCAGCTTGAGTTTTCTTAGAAACAATATCATATGCCTTTTTGGAAGGTGTATCTACAATATTTTTTGGAGGAGTATCGGGGTTTTTCTTTGATGGATTATCAATAGTTTTCTTACTCAAACTATATTGTTTATATTCGTCCATAATGGAATTTTGATATCCCTGTTTATAATCTTCAGATTCTGATGGAATGAATTCAGGTTGCGAAAGTATGAAGATCTCTTATTCTTCTTGAGTTAAGAAAATAGGGTCACTATCTTTTATTCCCATCAAATTTATTTGATTCTCTTCAGGGTATTCATGTAATTCCCCTTCTTCTTCTGCATAATTTTCTTGAAAGGGAGGATGAATTGTTTTTTGTTGATCATTTGGGCCTCTTTGCTCCCTTTGCTTTATTTGAGGTATATTCCTCCTAAGGTTTAGATCTATGTTCTAAGGAACCCCTTGATTTTATCTTGGGGGAGTTCTATCAGCTAAATTGATTCTTTCTACCATTATTTCCATGCTTCTTATTATGCTATCCAATTTAGCATTAGATGAAGAAGAAGAAGGTTCTTCTTTGATAGTAAATCTCTTTTCAGTTTTTAGTCTAACTCTTTTGCTAACATATTAGCTTCTACACTAACTACATTTCTCTGCATCTCCTCAAGGGTAGCATAATTTCTTTCTCTTAATTGCTAGGACATGTCAGGATAAAATCGATCAGGGAAATTGATTAAATCCAGACCTTGGGGTGGTTTTATATCAACAGGAATGGAGTTGTACAATTTATTAAATCTGATACAATAGTCTTGGACTATTTCACTTAGGTGCTCTTTTGATACTTTCATATTCAAAAAGGATTTGTAGAGGCTTATTATTTACTTCCCATATTGCAAGAAAGATTTGGTGAAATTGGGTAAGGTATGTTAAGGAAGAAACTTGTAAACATCTAAACCAATTTTACACATCTCCTATCCGGATTTGTGCAAACAACCTTGTTTTAAAATCATCTTCATCAATTTATTGTAAATTGAAATAATTATTCATCCTGTAAACATTTTTTTGAGCTGTAATTGGAACAGAGCCATCAAATTGAGTTGTCCTACTTTGGTAGTCTTGGGGCATAGCATGGAGCTGCCCAGGTCAAAACAGTGTAGCATACCTAGCTACAATGACAAGATTATAGGGGTGAACAACAAATGAACTTGTAAGATGTGCAGATGTGGAAGGTATTAAAAAAGTTGGATTACGGTTTGTGATGTTGATGGCGAGGTAGTGAAAATTGTTGAAGTGATGGAAGTAGTGGAAACATGATGTAAAGATTGTGGGTTGGGAGAGGAAACAAAGATTGATAGGGATGAAAGTTCAACTGACTACTGGATGTAAGCTTTATGGACAACTTGGCTTAGGTCTGTCACTAGATCTTCTAATTTTTCAAATTGTTGGAGGGATTTTTTATCAAAATCCTGATCTACTGATTGATGTTCAGATATGTATGTTCCTAACACAGACTCGTCAAATATTTTTTCAGCTACAAAAGTTTCAGATTTAGTTCTAAACAAACTTTGTTCAAAAGGTAGATCAAATTGAATATCTTCTATGGTAACAAAGATCTCTGGAAGAGATTTTTCTCTTAGTAGAGGGCTACTAATCCCTTTAATCTCAGTCAAGATTTTCTTCCTTATCAATTTCTCATGGTTATGCAAGATCTTGGAAGGTTTCAGATCCATATGGGTTGGGTGTGGAGCATGAGTATCTTCCTTATTTAGATGTATCGTCGCGTTGGACCCCTGTTCTTAACGGGGCAACAACGCCAACTATCGTTTGATCGCCGTCATGGGGGTCCGAGGGGGGGGTGGGAGGGGGGGGCAGGCGATAACACCATTTTGGAGCGCCCCCCCTCCCCTTAGTAGGGGGTTTGGGGGGTAGTTCCCCCGAAGCTAAAAACAGATGTATATTTTCCTTGTAAAATATTGTAATTTCGTAGTCAATCTGAGCCGTTCATTAGGCGGATGATCTGACGGTAGAAGTTATGTTTAATTTATGGTTTCTTCCATAGAAGGAAACCCCTTTGTTGTACAAGGAAATTGTATTGCGGCTTTGTATTGTGTGCATATTCTGAGTGAGAAATAGAAAGGGGTACTTTGTGAGAGAGAAGAGGATATTACAAAGGATTTTCTGTAGGGTATGTCTCTTCATTTTGCTAGATAATGCAAAGGAAGGACTGGTTTTTTCCATGAACTTAGCCCAAGTTGGGTGAACCAGATATATCTGTGTCTCCATTTTTTTATATGTTTTCTGTGTTTATGTTTTTGCATATTTTATGTGTTCCATTTCTATGTAATATTTATTTTTCTAACAAGATGGGATCTTTTATAAATTCTTTTAGGAGCCAAATCTAAATAATATTTAACATAAAATTTCACTATGTACAAATATTACAACCTCAAACATTTATTTTCTAAAATATAGATCTTAAATGCACTGAAATAAAATTTTGAACTAGGGATACAAATTTTGAAACCAAGATATGTTTGTTCCCCAGTGGAGTCTCCAGAATTTTATCACTCTGTAATTTTTGAGGTAGCAAAGAAAATCACAGAGGCAACCTTAGAACCACTTTGGAAACTGGGAATCTAGCCGTTCCAGTTTCTGAGAGGGATATATCTTTATAATTTAGCTTTTTTTTACTGAAGTTGTTAGGCTAGCTATTAAGTTCGGGTTTGGGTTTTTTGTGTTGTTGGGTTGAAACAATGAAGATAGGCTATTGGAAAAATGGAGTCATAGGTTTAAATCGATCATATATAGAGTTAGCAGGTTAAATTTAAAGGGAAGGGTAGGAAAATTCACAGGATATTTTAAGATATGAGATGTGGTGGAGAGGAAAAGATTTAGAAATCCAATTAAAAAAAAACAGTTAAGAATTTTGATTTTAATCTTTAGTGGAAAACATAAAAATGATTCAAAGTTGGAGACAAAGTGTACGTTTAATAAATTTTATTCTTCATCTTCTTAGAATGATTCATATTTAGAAAAACATATGATAACTAAGAGAAAACAAATTGACAAAGAGAGATGCACTTCACCAATAAAATTGACACAAGAATCCTGTAATCATTGCATTGTATTACTGAAAATCTGATCAATGGTGGCTCTTTGAGCTGCTTTGAAATACTAGTCCTTTTATTCAAACAAGTCCCAACACTAATATTTCGAATTATGAAGTACTTATAGAAAATATTACAAACTATATTGATTCCAAAGATCAAGATATAATCCTAAAATATCTAAAAACTGATTACATAAATAGTACAAAAATTTAGGATTTTTTGAACTGCTGGCACTATTGTTGAGGATGATTGATAATGACTGGCCCCCAATAAAGTGCTATGTTATTTTTCTTGCTGTCGAATAAGAGAAAGATGCTTTACTCTAGTAATTCACACAACTTTACCCATATGTCTTCTATTGGGATAGAAAATTTAATTAATTTTCTATAGGTCTCATCCACATCTGTGTACTTCTCAAAGGTAGGATTGATGATGAAAAAATGTTTGATTTCATGACTGATGAATAAGTCAAAATCAATGGTCTCCATGAATGCTTTCCCTGTGATATGCCCTTTTATACCTGCAAATCTTTATTTGTCTTTGGAAATAGTACATAGTTTTTCCTTGTACTCATTCAATCTTATCAACTTGTCTCTCTCATCAATCAATATTGGTAGTCCTTTCCTATTCAATCTTCTTACAAAATCTCAGGATGATGGATTCTATATTTTGGTACTTATTTTCCAGTTGTAGCATAAGGTTCCTTTTGGTATGCATCCTCTTCACTTCAAAAATTGTTTTTTCCCTGTCTTGAATTCCTAATTGCTCTAATTCTTTTCTTTTTTTTGGAATTCAAGAATATGATGATGGATATTGCTTCCCTGGGTTTTTGTCCCGAGTCTATTTTGATATGCTTTAATACCTCTTTGGATCTCTATATTAACTCTTACTGCTTGAAAATAATATGAATTGAAGGCCAAATTTCTATGATGGTTTCATTGATCTTTGTACACATGTTTTCTTTTTATTGCCCAAAGTTTGAGCCATTACTGGTTCACTTTGTAATCATTCAAATTTAAGAGTGAGCTAGTGGGTTTTTTTCAGCTCTACAACATAAGAATTATCAATTTTTAATCTATGCTCTGATATTGTTTTGAGATAATTTTTAATTTAGCAATTTCTTGCCCTTGAATGGTTAGATTATCCATGGCTTTAACTAGCTCACTTGCAGGATCTGATGTTTGTGTTGGTGCTGAAGTTGATGTAGATGCTTCTAGGGTTGTGGCCACTGAAATTGGGACTGTTGTGAGTAGAACTATGGCTAATTGTGATGCATGCTCTTTCTCTTTGAGTAGTTTCTCCAACTCTACTTCCATGTCTCGAATATGGCTATTTTGTTCAATTTTTATCTTGAACATGTCCTCTTTCTCCTTTTCCATCTCTCCAAATTCCTTAGCCCGTGGATCCTCTGTGGTTAGAAACTTAAGTTGCTTCCTTAATGTTGCTATATCAACATTTTTCCTTTTCAAATTTTATTTTGCTGCCTTCACATCATGGGAATATATCCTAGTTTGATCACCAAGTATTCCAATTAATTGATCTTGGTATCCTTGGCTATGGATGAAATCCTTTCCAATTTGAGCCCTATATGTGTTTTGTTGACTGATACCTACAATCTAGAAGCTGACATGGAAACACTAGTTAGTGTAGACTACATCATCTCACTAGTTTTTTTATGCATGTCCATTTGGCACATTGGATGGATTTTCTTTGCATCAAATGAAAATACATGTTCTTTGTAATCTGTTGATCTCCTTGGGTCGCCACTTTTGCCTCAAGGAATGGAATTTTCATTTTTCCTTGCTTTTTGTTAAATGTCGATATGAGTCTGTGCTTTGATGTGGCTATCTACTTCAAGAACTGTGTGTATGTGGTGGCTTTAAGCATCTCATTCCTCTATTTGATTGCCTTGAATTTGGAAAAAATATTAGGCTCAATAGTGTCCTGAGCCAAGTTAGTTTTTTGTGGTTTTTTTGGAGGATATTTAGATGTTGATGAAGAGGGATATCTTTTGAAGAGGTCATCATCCATTGTAGACATATGAGGACCTATCATAACAATTTTTTCTTGTTGTTTGATCCCCTGCTGAAAAACCAATGAAAAGTTAGTTTTTCGTTTCTTCATGTATTTCAAGAACTCATTAATTCCAATTTCTGTCACTAGGGAAGATTCTTCTTGTCTTATCCTTTTATCTTGATTTTCTTGAGTTGTAGGAGTTTGAGAGATGGTTGTTTATATAACCCGTTCTTCAACCTCTTGTTACGTGTTCTCCTCCCACTGATTTTGGTTCATGTATTTCTCTATTTCTGGCTGAGGAGTGTGTGTGTGTGTATGGTGTGGTTTTTTTCTCCACCCTTATCTTTGAAATCAGGTTAAAAGGGTCATAAGACCAAGTAAATCTCAACTTGAAATTGAGTTTCAAAAGAAAATCTGCGTCTTTACCAATTGTTCCGTTATTGCACACAAATGGTCAAACCCATGCTTTGATTTTAAATTGTGCCTTCTTTTTAGCTGCCACAAAATGCAAGTCATCCATATGAATCATTTTTCTAATGTAATCCAACGTGAAGAGTATCACGGGCACAAATTTTGGCAGCTTGTAGGGTGGAAATTCACACCCATAGATCCTGATCTCTGTGTAGTTATGGTATAAATACTAGTCACTTGTCTTCACCTGGTCACTAAGATCCAATACCTTTTGAATATTTTCTCCTATCCTAGGTTCCAGATCACTATTTAACAAAGAAATAATTGTGTAAAAGAATTTATCAACATAGTCTATGAAAGTAAACTTTGTGGAATTTTTCCTCACCAAGGAGGTCCAATAAATAACTAACTGTATGTTACTTTGCTCATCCATCTTCTGCAAAGTAAAGGGAAACCCATCTGCTTGATGATAACTAAATAAGTAAACTAAAACAACAGAATATTTGAAAGCTCCCTCAGCAGGAAAATTTGTGAATTGATAATGCATTGCATACACAATGTACTCACTATAATTAAAAATCGCAAGTTTATCATTAGTGGTAAAAATTAACAAGAAGCCATGTTTGGTTACCTCAGGGAACATATAAGATGAGTGAGGAGGGATGGTCTTGGGAAATTGAGCATCTTCGGGGAGAAATATTTCAAAGATATTAGCTCTCTATGTGAAGGTCAAATTCTTGTAAATCTCTGTGAGAGAGTCTACTAATAGTGGCTTTACAAATTTTGGATTGTTTACTTGCAACATTTGTAAAATTTCCTCAACTGTGATGGTGAGAAGAACTTCACCATTGCGGCTTACAATTTTCCTTTCACTGGGTACATAGCTTAATTAACACCTGAATAGTAGCGCAGGGAACTAATGTGTATGTGGGGACATGAACTGGGGGAGGGAAGACTCCCATAGGCCCAATTCATCACTCTAATCTAAGAATTTTTGTTTCAACCAACTTTGAAGCTCGAACAAGTCAAATTCACAATTGGTATTAGCAATTTTGTATTGTAATTCAACTAAAGGCAGGTGATCCAGGTCAATTGGAGGGGTCAACATGAGATTTTCTTCTGGTCTCTTGTCTTTATTATTGTGGGATTTGCCTTTTGGGTCCATTATTAAATATCATAGAAAATAGAAGAATGAAGACTCTAGGTTACCTGGTAAGGGAAGCTAATTGTTTGATGTTTAGGTGGGGTCTCTAATGGTGATCAGATCACTCTCGCTGGGAAATTTAATGGTCGCTTGTGATAGAGTGGAAGACAATAAAATTTGGTTGGTCATGCAAAACCATGAGGAAAATAATCTTTATGGCTTCATTATGTTAAATAAAGTAATTTCGAATTACTGTTACATTTTTACCATTAGTTGTGAGGGGGTTCATTGCAGCGGGAGGGGGAAGAATTAATTGTTGTAACAGTTTGCTGGCGTGGGGGAGGGAGTGCCAGATGGAAGGTTTCTATTGGGAGTGGAGCTACATATCGGGAAATAATCCAACGAAAGAGAAGTTTTGGGAGTGGGGTCCGCGATGTTGAGTTGGTGGATGGTGAGTGGAGGAAATTCGACTAAGGGGGGAGGAGTGATGGTGGGGTAGATAAGGGTGTCATGGCGGATGAATATTGGTGTGGGGGCGAGCGATCAACAATGGAAGATTTTTCGTGGGGGGGAGGGGTGAGATGAGTGAAAAAGAAGGGGGGGGTGAGAAACGTTGTCGGGGTGACATGTAATATAGTGAGTCCAACCCTTTTGGACCCACCCCCCCTAAGAAAAGTGTGATGGAGCTTGCGATGGCCCGAAAATACTCCCCTGCCATTGATCTGGGAAGGGGGGAGATCTCGATCGTTAATATTATCATAAGGTTTAAAATTTTTATAAAACCTCTAACACCAAATTTATTACATGCACTAAAGCGCATTTAATCCCTTTGATTAAACTAACCTAATCAAAGCTTAAAAACCTTAAAAAAACACATATTTACTCACTATTTCTGCATTTGAATTTGCAAAGCATTTTTTGATTTTTTATTTGTTAGTTAATCATGATTAAATGGTGTGATTAACTTCACTAATCTATCTCAATCATGATTAAACATTGTAATTTATTTATTCACTAACCTAACCTATTTTACAACCTAATCATGATTAAACAATGTGATTAGACTATCTATTTCTACGTGTCTTATTTACAATGTGGCATTTTGGCTAGCAACACATTTATTTCTTGAGTGGCATTTAGGCTTGCTAGCTCCTATACTTTTTTTGGAGTTTCTTCATTTTTTCCTTTTTTATTCTATTTTTACTTTTTCACATATACATTTTTTTATACCCTCTCTTTATCTCTTTATATATATTATACTTTTTTTGTTTTGTAAATCATTTGAAAAATACAATATTATTTACAATTTCATCAACTGAAAGAAAATAACCAATCATCAATTGATCCTATGAATCAGAGGACCCTAACACCCAAGACATCCTGCATCAAGTCATCTTTGTAATTGTGAGAGTGCCGAGTTCTCATCATTGTGATATAAATGAAAACATTGAGAGACCTTGTCACTTTGGCAACATCGAAACCTTCACTATACCGAACTGTGGTTAATGTAGAAGAACTGAGATTATCTATGTTCCTAATCTAAGATCCTATAGTGACAACAAAAACATATCTGAAGTCTACCGAAATTACTCTCTGCATTAGAGAAATTTTGAGGTCTAAATGGGCCTCCTAAGAAAATTGTACAACCAAAATAAACTTTATAGGAACCAATATGATTCAATATGATGATATCAACCATGGGGGATGAGTCACCACTTTTTGGGTTAAAAAGTAAAACTATTAAAAATTAATAAAATAATAAAACTACCTTTTCAACTTGTATTTTCAACTTATCTTTCTAAGGGTTTACTCAAATTTCAAGGAGTACTCGTTGGATGCAAAATTTAATTCCTCATCCAAGGAGTGCCCATGTTGCATACTTTCAATGGATCCTGCTACATGAAAAATGAGAAATACTTGAACAATCATGATTTCAATTACATTTTTAACGTATTTTCATTTTTCGTGTAGCAGGGTCCATCAAAATTATGCAACATGGGCACTCCTTGGATGAGGAATCAAATTCTACATCCAATGAGTGTTCCCACTCAAAATTTGAGTAAACCCACAGGGAAATAAGTTGAAAAAATAGTTTTTTCTTTTTTTCCATCTAACATTTGATGATGTAAACAAATATTATTTTATTATTTCCACTATTATTATGTAATTTCCTTAGGAGGCCCATTTTAGACCTCAAAATTCCCCTAATGGAAATCCAAGCTCTGCAATCTGAACTTCTCACTATAATGGCACTAAAACTTCCTCTGAGATATGAACTTCTATTTAGTAATGTGAAACCTCACCCTGGTATATATAGTAGTTTTTCCATCTTAAATGAGTCGACATGACCATTATTAACCGTTGTGTCTACAACTTATGGTAAGGCCAACTTGAGTTATATTAATTGAAGATCACTTGAAGATAATTTATGTGAGGCCGACTTAAAGATTTTGGAGAGGAGGAGGACTTCATGGAGGAGTACAAATTATAAATTGACTTTGAATTAATCCTAAAGCCTTCAATGGAGGCTTGAACTATAACCATTGACCCAAGCATGAAACCCATCCTTTAACAAATCGATTCAATAATAATAATTTTTTTTTCTTTTGACAAATATATTACATCTTTGACTTCAAGTACAATGAAGAACGAACCTAGTTACATTTTCCAACAATATCTTGGTCAAGGAGAATACACAATAAACATGTTACAAAATTTCTATATGATAGATTACAGGCTTATGACAATTCCCATGATCACAAAACTCAAAAAGTTAAGAATTTTCGATTCTAGTCCTGTTGATCCTATAAGTTACGAAAATTTGGTTGGCTCCTTGATATACTTGGTGAACACTAGACCTGATATATGATTTGCTAGAGATGTTTTAGATGGAACCTCTTCATGATCATTGGATAGCTACAAAGAAAAAATTTAGATACCTACGTGGAACTATTCATCACTACCTAAGATATGATGGGAAGGAAATTTGATTGATAGGTTTTACTGATTCTGATTAGGGTGGAAGTATGACAGATGAAATAATAATTATTGGTGGTTGTTTCAATCTGGAATCAACAATGATTTCTTTGATGAGTAGAAAACTAAATACATTTTCTTTGAGTAGTGCTGAAGCTGAATATATTGTTGCATGTGAAGCGGGAAAAGAAGTGTTTTTGTTAAGAAATATTCTATCAAATTTGTTTGGAGGACCATTAGATCCTACATTTATCAAATTTGATAACCAAAGCAGCATCAATATGTCTGAAGGCCCTGTGTTCCATGCCAAGACAAAGCATATCAATAAAAAGTACCATTATATAAGACATTTAGTGCAGGACGGGGTGTTGAAGCTACAATACATTTTTATTGATGAATAAGTAGTTGATGTGTTGATGAAATCTCTTCCAAATAAGAAGTTTAAATATTTGAGAAGCGTACTTATATTAGTAAAGATATCAAATTTAGTAGATAGGGAGGGATGAAGAACCTTGGGGTGACAATATGCTTGGGATGTAGAAATAACTCGAAATTTGGAGCTGCTAATGAAATCATACTGAGATCAATAGAAACACATTTCTTTTACTCAATTTGCAAAACACAATATTTTTACTAGGGAACCCAATATGGAAAAACCCCTCCTATTTTTTTATTATATCAAATGTGAATATTGATATATTACAATGACAACTTCAATCCTTGAAGTTCAACCTACACTACAATATTGATCTCTTCCTCCTGAGTCTATTATGGAAAATACTATTGAAGATTGCAATAAGAAACATTGAAGGAGGTATCCTGAAACATCATCCTTGATCCTAGTTGGAAAATAATCACCTAAACTAGGTGGGGCCCACACAGGCTATTTTTAGGTGTATGTCTATTTTTAGATATGGTGAGCATATTCTATAAGTTGCAGGATGCTATTTGTAGATGGTTGGTCAAATGTGAAAAATAGATGAAATTCTATTATTAGAATATTGGGCGAAGTCTATTTATAGATCATCAATCTAAAAATAGATGCATGTCGATTATTATTAGCTCTTAATAATAATCAGACACTAAACATCAACTTATTCTCTTGGAGCACTTTATTTCAGTGAACAGATTTTTCAAATCAGTGGGCTGAAGGAATTACGCAATTCCTAAGGGTTTACTGGAGTTCATGCATGGAGGACTCAGTTAGAACTGAAGTGGAAAAGTTATGACAAAGTTGGAAGAGTAGTTCATGGAGTTGTATTCAGTTTAACTCAGTTAGACTCAGTTGAGCTAGTTGTATCTAGTCTAACTGAATGATACACTAGTGAGAGTGGAGTGAATTAATTAGTTAATTAATTCACTAATAATAACTCATTAATCAACTGAACAATACAACAGTTAACTACAGTGCATGTCAGTTCCAGTGGAGACCCAATGGGGAGATAGGTGAAAGGGAAAGATGGACTATCCGTTGTGACCATAGTGATGCATGAATTGCAACTATATATGCATTGGAGTTTCCAATGATAATCACGCAGTCAAGGAGAGTGGGATTGCATCGAATTGGTCTTTGTAATCAGCTTGGATTGTGTAGTTGAGGCAGGCTAGCATGAGGGCAGAGATTGGTGCATGGATTTGCAGATTTCTTCTATGTTAGTGTGTGACAATTGTATTGTACTGAGAGCTTGATGTACTAAGCTTTGTAAGAGATTGTTACATGATCTCCATGATATACATAATATGATAGTTGGGGTTTTTAGCTTCAGGATTTCCCGTTAAACAACTGTGCTATGTGTGTTTTTATTGCTTCATGTGTTTTGCAATTGTTGATTAAATTTCCGCAAGAATTATAGTGGAAGGATTCTGTATTTAGAAAGAAGATAAATATTGTTAGATCAGGAGAGTCCGGATATATACATGCATATTGCATATAATTTCTACAAATACTTAGCCAAATCTAGGTCTCATGCTCCTCTTATTTCCTTGCATAATTCCTGATCCTAAGGAATAGGAAGAGCTCTTATTTCCTTTAGAAAATTCCAAGAGAAATGGATCACCTACTACATGCAAAATCTGTACACTCACAAGTATACAATAATAAATACAATTATGCCTTTTCTCTCCACTAAACTAGGAAATTCGAATTGCATGCATGTCTAGGGATATTTTTAGTAAACTCGATAGTTAACTGAGAGATCAATGAGTTAAAAAAAGTTACAACTACTCAAATGAACTCATAATAATTCTATTTATTACTAGATCTTAGATAACTGAGTTTCACTAACTATAAGTCCACTAGATTGTTATATATTAGGAATCAAATCATGCACAACTGTACTTATTTCCCATAAACTCAAATTGACTGAGTTGACTAAGTAAATTGATCATGTCACTCCTGTTAACTGCAACCCAAGTCATCATGTTGATGTGGAAATTTGAATTTCTCCATTTGACTAAGACACAAGTCAAATGAAGCCTTTTCTCACTACAATTTAACATGGGAGGACATTTGGTCGTCCGATGATGATGTCTAGATCCCAAAGTAGGGAGGGTATCATTGGTATTGTGGAGCTCTAACCTTGGATATGATACATAGATCCTTGGGTTGGTGTTAGAGTTGAATCCTGATGGTACCTATAGTGGCTAAATCTTGCAACACATCTTAGTCCCAATTCATTAGACACCTTGGTCAAGTATCTAATCTATAACATCGCGTGTGTGTGACTCTTTATGTCATTTTGAGATATTCCATGTAACTTTGTATATATATTAGTATGAATCAATGTTGAAAATATCAATATCGACAAAATATCAGTGAGGGTCCAGAAAGAATCTTATTGGAAATATCGGCAAAAATATCGGCAAATATCAACTAGCATTAGAAATGCATAATATATTCCTTTTTTTCCATATTTTTAAACATATAAATCAATAAAAACATGAAATAAACAAATTTGCACATAAATATGAAGAAAACACTGATATACATGATGTAGTGTGTTAGCATTGGTTTTGATTCCTTTCAAAACTGCCATCTCCATCATTTTTTCTTGGCCTCTAGCTCCTTATGATTCAATTCTTTCATATCCTTTTCACCATTTTCTCCATTTCTCTTTGATCCTTTCCTCATTTTCCCAAAAAACCAAAGTCCAACATTTCATTTCTTCCAAGACCCCTTTTTAACTAATAAAATCCAATTTTTATAGTTAAAAAGTAGCTTCGCACACCCTCTAACAACCATATCATATTTCCTTTTAAACTTACCATATATTTATTTTATTGCAAATTTTACTCGCATCACAACAAACCTTGGTAATATCATATATCATATGATATAACTTACCATGCTTGATAAACATTGTGGACCCCTTACCTTTTATCACAATTGGCTCTTTGCAGTTTTAACTTCTGTTCACGTACAATTGTCATCTCCTACAAAACCCCTGAAATGTGATTTGCGGTATGGTCTGGGACCCATATTTCCCTTTGATATGCCTTGAATTCGTTATAAAATATTTTATTATCATTCCAACGTCTTTTTATCATATTACCATAACTTAACAAAGTTTTCACTTTCCACTTTGAAAAGTCGTTTAAAGGGCCCCACCTACCTTTTCACATCGCATTTTCACAAATTTCACTCATTGCATTCACTTTCACTCCCTCAAAACTTCCAATGTGCGATTTGTGGATGACCCCACTGTTTTTTATGCCACGTCACCCTTCGCTCTCATCACACATCGCACTTCGCCAGTTTCAACATTTAACTTTTGTGTCTCATATAAAAACTTGCCATGTGCGATTTGCAGTATTGTCTGGGCCCCACCTTCTGTGTCATCGCACATCACACTTTGCCAGTTCAAGAATTTAACTCTTGGGTTTCAAAATAAAACTTTCAAAATGTGATCTACAATCGGCCCTACTTCCTTGCCACATCATCACCCCATCGCAAATCATATTTCTTTATTCTTGTGTCTTAAGTTTAAAATGTTCCGACCACGGACTTCAATTGTGATATGTGCCTAAAGGGTTTTCTCCTCCCGCTTATCATTCATCTAATAATCCCTCCCACTAATTCCACTCCATGTTTCCCCTATCAATTAAACCTTTTTCAAAGGGTTTCTTTGTAATTTCTCATAAAATGAACCTTCGCCATTATATCCAAAAATTTTCGGGTTTTGCGCCATTAGAAATGGTTTTCCACCAAATAAGGAAAGGAACAATGAAACATCAACAGATTTTTTCTAAAAAAGTTTTCTACCATTGCTCTCAACACCAGTGCATTTCTACAAGGCACCAGGAAATATTCAAGGAACAACCACACACCATTTTCACTGTTGTTTACAGTTTTTATGGAGTTGGTTGCACCGGAACAAAAGAGGATTCTTCCCATAAACCACCACATCATACAAACCACATCAAATTGTTAGCCTTGATGCCGTTATTTTCATTATGTCATAGCACTTTGTATTAAATTTTTAGTGATGCAGGGGCATTAGGCTCAAAAGTTACTATGTACATAAGTAGACATAGGGGGTCCCATGTTCTTCTATTATTTCTTGAAAATATTAATATTTTGAATAAATTTGGTAGGGAATTGTAATTGTTCTCAATTCATTCTGAGAACATGAGAAATTGGTTAAGATAGGAATACGAAGAGTCAGTTAGGATCAGTTCAGTTATTGACTCTAATTTTAGGAATTGGGAATGCTAAGAGTTGCTGAACTGTTTGGAGACCTGAATCGATTCAGGTCATCCTTGTGGTATAAATGTAATCCTGAAAATTTTAGATAGGAGGGAGGTAGAGAACTTCTTCAGCAACAGAGTAGGAGGATAATGGCCACTGAACTGAATATCTAGCCTGCCATGAGATTGTAAGTGATTGCTTTGAGATTGATCACTTGTATATATATATATATATATATATATATATATATATATATATATATTTATGGAAGAACTGTCTCTGAATTAAGTGTGTCTGGATGGGGTTAAATCCTGTTTGAATGTCTTCGAATTTCAATGAGTACCTTTGGATATGTATAAAAGAATTTGTGTCTGAATTATGTGGGAAGGGAATTGTTGCGTTAATTGCTGTGTGAATAACTTCTGTATCTCAAAACCAATTGTATAAGAATGTGTAAATATGTACTTTGCAATTTGGGATTAATTGTGCTCTGTATATAGTTAGAGCAACCGACGTTAATGCTGTCGACAATGTATCTCGAACTGGTCCACAGTGGAGTTATATAGTCGTGAGTATATGCCATGAACAGAGATATGGATTTAAGCCATGCATGGAGGTTTTATGCTGCTCATAAAGAGCTGAGTGACGTTAGAAAACCAAGTATGGAGAAGGGAATATGCGTTGGTTGTTCCCCGCGCAAAGCGATATAAGTGGAACTCTGGAAGCGGTGTTCATTGGATGAGTACTGTGTAACGAGAAGCGAGGTTCACTGAAGGTGAAGAGTGGAATTTATAGATAATAAAGGCGGATGAAACCTTGAGGGAGAAAGCAGTGGAACCACGACGTATAAACAGTGAACGTGGGTTGGAGTGAATCGGCGGTTTGATCACACTGCTTTCGTGGGGCAAGTGGTAATTAGAAAATCAGCGCGATTCCATACGCTGGGCGACACATGTCCCTGAGCAGTGTTGCAAAACCACTCTCATCGTGAGTTAATGACCTTGCAGTTAACCCGCGCGATATCTGTTCGATCAGATGTTGCGGCGCGATGGAACATGAGCCCTTCGATCAGGTCGACGGTTAGTTGAGGAATATGTTGTATGTTGGTGCGAGCTCAGACTTTAATACATAGTGGTGATTGATATTTAACCAAGGTCCGAGTGGTATATTGTATACGGTTGGAAATATTTGCGCGGAAGCTGGGATGGTTGATTAATATGGTTTTAATAACCCGAAGTATTATGTCGTGTATTATGGGTGTAATCCTAAGGTCTGGGAACAGGCATCAACTCTACGCTAATTCTGAAGTTAAGCCTTGGTTGTGATGTTTTACAATTGGTGGTGACTATAATATACGTTGAGATACTGCAATGCATGTTGATATATTGTAGTTGTTAACGGAGGGTGCGAGTATAAGAGCTACATTCGTATTGAAGTTATGAGGGCCGGTTGTATTGTGGTTTCACAACCATAGGTGTAATAAGAGATGAACTTCCACTGATTGTTAGTTTGTGATCATATTTAAATCTATTTGGGGAAAAGTTTGAGAACACATTGTAGTCATATGCTGAGAGTGTAAATGTAGGTAAAAAGGAGGAGCCCGGGCATTAAGTGGTATCAGAGCTTCAGGAATAGCTCTTTTTGAAAATTCCAAGTTTGGTGAATTCAAGGAAACCGGACTTGTGGAAACTGATAAGATTGCATCCTACAGATATACAGTGCGCGTGATGAGAGAATGAAGAAAATTTGAAGTTCTAAGTCTGTTGAAGGGTAATTACAGATTTGAAAGGGGAGATCAAATTCCAAGATCTGATAAGCAAAGTACATAGAATCACAGTGAACAGGATTTGCAGAGTGAGTGGAGGATAGGATCATGATCTTGCAGGTAATTAACTTTAATCTAATTTGAAATTGTAATTGCAGAATTATGGTTGCTGAAAATTGAAGATAGAGCTTGATATTGAAGGCAGTGATATTGGTATTCAGCTGAAGGCTGGATAAAGAGGACAATTGCAAGTGTTCTCAAGAGAAAAGAGTAGTGTTTAACTTTGGTTGAAGGATTGTTTGTAGAAGTCAGAGTGCAGAAAATTGAAGACATCTCAGCAGAAGCAGACCACAGCTTTGAGAGCAATGATAGAAGAGTCCAACAAGGGACTCTGAGTGAAGAAGAAAAGTGTGGCAGAACCTGGAAGATTCCCAACATGTTGAAAATGCAACAAGATGATGGAGCTTAGTGAAATGAAGTCACCTTCACTAAGTGGGCCCGCAGGCTATTTTTGGCGCAAAGTCTATTTTTAGACTATGTCTATTTTTAGACATATGGAGCATGGTCTAGGAGTTGCAGTATGCTATTCTTGGATGAAAAGTGTATTTAGTTTAACTGGATAATACACCAGTGATGAGTGGTGTGAATTAAATATTATTTAATTCACTAATTATTAACTCATTATTCAACTCAAGAACACATCAGTTGACTACAGTGCATGGACAGTTCAGTGAAGACCAGTGGAAGAGGTAGATGAAAGGGTGAGTTTGCTATTAGTTGCGACATCAGTTGTGCATGAGATTTGCACAAGCATTGGAGGAGATTGCCAATGATGATTGCGCAGTTGGAGTCAAGGAGATTCGAACTTGGATCTCTCATTAGACCAACTTGGATTGCGCAATAGAGGCAGGCAAATAGTGGATGAGTTTTGAACCTGTGACTTGTTCAAAACTGAGCTAGTTTGTGTGTAACTTTTGGAGACAGTACTGAGTACTTGTGAGGAGTATTGTACTGAGATTGTTACATGTTATCTTCCATTATAATATACAAAATAGCTGGGGGTTTTCAGCTATAAGCTTTCCCTATTACATATTGTGTTTATGTGCGCATGCGACTGTTTCTATTTCCGCAAATTGATGATCAATTGTAGAAGAGGTTATGTGTTATGAATGAATTCGAATTAGTGTATGACCAGGATAATCTCAGTGGATAAATCTTCATTATTCAGCAAATTTATACATGGTATCGGAGCGAATTGATCATCGAGATCTATTACAGTGATTACAATTTTATTTCGGAAGACAGAGTCTGTAACGGGCCAGGTAGCTTCTGGATCCATCCTTTCTTTGAAAGGTGATATATCCAGTAAATGCCCTTACATTCGATCTCTGTGCTAGAAATAATTTTTTCTCACAGATCCAGAAGCAGTTGAGTTTTTGAGCTTGGAATTCGAATTTTTGCAGCAGTTTGTTTTCTTGGTGCCGGAGTTGAAATGTCTTTCAATGGTTTGCGACTCGAGTATGCCCTTGAAGGCAGTTCGAATTATGTTGCATGGAAAGACCGGATGGAGGCGGTATTAGATGATAACAGGCTGAAGGAGTTCGTAGATGCTGAGGTCCCAAAGCCTACTGATGCTGCCCAAGTTTAGGCTTGGCAAAATAAAATGGCGAAATGTCGAAGGATTCTGTTGGAGGGCGTGAAGGATCACATTGTATCCAGCCTGCATGGAAAAGCTTCTCCATATCTGATGTGGAAAGTGTTGACAGATCTATTCCAGAGCAAGAGAGACCAAAGGAAGCTGGCGCTCAAGGATAAACTCATAAACATTAAGATGGAGAAAGGCGAAAGTATCGCCAAGTACCTCACGAAGTTCACTCAATGCAGAGATGAGCTGGGAAGTGTGGGGGTGACTGTCGATGATGAGGACTTGGTGGACCTGGCTCTCCTTGGTCTTCGAAGAGTTGGCATTCCTATCAGGACTCTGTCAATGGTCGGCAGAAATTTCCAGGATGGGAGCGACTTTGGTCGGATCTCATGCAAGAAGAGATAAGGCGGAGTACCAGGGACAGATCTTCATCAAAGGCATCTGATGAAGAAAATTGCGCTTTGGCTGCCAAAGCAAAGAAGGGGAAGAGCAAGAAAGCTTCTCGTTCTGGTGCAAAAGGCAAGAAGCAGGACATGTCCAAGGTGAAGTGCTTTCACTGTCACCAACACGGACATTATGCCACAAATTGTCCGCAGAAGAAGAAAAATAAGAAAGCTGTTGGATCTGCAGCGAGAGAGGCCTTAGCCCCCCATTTTGAGCTAGATTTTTCACTGATCGCATGCTTGGTCTCAAGTTTGATGGGATCAGTATGGTTCTTGGATAGTGGTGCGTCTTTTCACATGACAGGAGATGGGGATCTGTTGCCACCGGATGCGGAGGAAAAATACGTCTTGGAGTGCATCGAGATGGGCGATGATGGTAGATACGTAGTGCGACCATTATCGGCACCATTTCCTGCAGGAAAGTCTGACCATGGCTTCCTTTGTATTGAAGGAAGTATTGCATGTTCCAGGATTGATGAAGAATTTTATCTCTATGGTGATGTTGGAAGACAAGGGGTATGATGTGGTCTTCAGCGAGGGAAAGGCTTTCCTGCGTAGTAAGACAACTGGAGAGACCCGAAAGATAGGGGTTCGAGTAAAGAACCTTTATCGGTTGCAAGTAGATGGCTGCGCAGCAATGGCATGCAAGGCGGAAGCAGTGGTGAGCCGGGATGATGGCGAACTGTGGCACAGGAGATTGGGCCACCTTCACCATGGAGCCTTGAAGATACTGCAGCAGATTTCTACTGGGCTTCCTAAGGGCACTCTTGCGCAGTCAGATTAGTGCAAGGGGTGTACCTTGGGAAAATATGTGAAAGCCACCTTTCACGAGAAGGATAGTCGCGCCACGACGATCCTTGAGAGAGTTCACACAGACGTGTGTGGTCCTTTCTCAGTAGCTTCGACAACAAAGCACAAGTACTATGTGATCTTTGTTGATGATTTCTCTCGGAAGTGTTGGATCTTCTTCATGCAGAAGAAGAGCGAGACATATTCAAAGTTCTGTGAATTCAAGGCGTTGGTTGAGAAGGAATCGGGGAAGCATGTGAAGGCTCTTAGGAGCGACAATGGTGGTGAATTCATCTCTGTTGAATTCAAGGACTTTTGCAGCGCAGAAGGGATTCGGAGAGAGCTCATCGCACCCCATAACCCACAGCAGAACGGGGTGGCTGAGCGGAAGAACAGAACGATCGTGGGTGCTGCACGGGCGATGTTGCATGATCGGGGCCTACCCCTTCACTTGTGGGCTGAGGCATGCAATACAACAGTGTATGTGCAGAACCGTTGTCCTCACAAGGTTCTTGGCATGAGTACACCGGAGGAGGCTTATTCTGGCAAGAGGCCTGATATTTCCCATTTGCGGATTTTTGGTTCTATTGTCTACATGCATGTGACGAAGGATGCGAGAAGGAAGCTGGATCCAACTGCTGAGGTTGGAATATTTGTGGGGTACACTGATACACCTCACAACTACCGGGTGTATTTGTCAGACAGTCGCAAGACTGTTGTGCGACGGGATATAAAATTTCAAGAGGAGAAAGCCATGCAGTGTTCGCTTGAGAGGGAGCTACACTTGCATGCAGATGAGGAGCTGTTAGTTCCTAAGGAGGAGCTTCCGGATGTGGATCGGCCACAAGAGGAGGTTCAGGAGGTGGAAGAAACCACCCAGGCAGCGCCAACCATCAGAGGGCGCATGCGCACTACAGAAGCTGAGCGACTGGCTCGGGATGCAGAGAGGGTTGTAGGACCACCTACAGCACAACGCAGACAGAGACAGTCACCGGATCGGTACACTGGATACATGGCTCTTATGAGTCAATGTGTTGTGACGGAGCCATCCTCTTTTGAGGAAGCTGTGGAGGAACCCGCATGGTTTGATGCCATGATCGAAGAATATGATTCGATCGTCAGGAACAGTGCATGGGAGATTGTCCCAAGACCGGTGGGAAAATTAGTGGTGGGTTCGCGATGGATCTACAAGGTGAAGCAGGCGGCTGACGGGAGTGTGGAGAAGTACAAGGCGAGATTTGTCGCCCGTGGCTTTTCACAGATCGAGGGGATTGACTATGAGGAGACCTTTGCACATGTCGCAAGGTACTCTTCCATACGGACGATCCTTGCTCTCTCAGCGCAGATGGGGTGGCACATTCATCAGATGGATGTGAAGACTGTGTTCCTCAATGGATTCATTAAGGAGGAGGTGTACATAGAGCAGCACGAAGGTTTCGAGATCTTCAGCAGCGAGTCGCATGTGTGCAGGCTCAAGAGAGCGTTGTATGGGTTGAAACAAGCACCTCGTGCTTGGTACACATGAATAGATAGTTATTTCATTGGACTTGGATTCTCCAAGTGTGAGGCGGATCCTAACCTATACCAGATTGTGGTGGAGGGTAAGTTGCTGATCATTGTACTTTATGTAGATGATTTGATTTTGACAGGTGATGAACTGTTGATACACTCATGCAAGGCCAATCTTGCAAAGGAGTTTGAGATGAAGGACTTGGGCCTCCTTCATTATTTCCTGGGATTGGAAATTTGGCAGTGCAGTGATGGACTATTTGTTTCTCAGGGTAAGTATGCCTGGAAAATATTGGAGAAGTTCAACATGCATGGATGCAAGCCTGTTGATACTCCTCTTCTTTGAGGTTGGAGGAAGGAGGATGCTACTTCGGCGGAGGTAGTGGATGCCACTGTTTATCAACAGTTGGTGGGGTCGCTTATGTATCTGGTCAATACACGACCCGATATATGCTATGCTGTCTATGCTATTAACCATCTTTCGCAAGCTATGGTTAAGCCTACCAAGCTCTTTTGGAAGGCAGGCAAGCATGTATTGCGTTATCTTAGTGGCACATCGGGATATGGTCCATGGTACAGACAGGAGGTTGGAGTAAAGCTTAGCGGCTTCACTGATGCAGATTGGGCAGGAAGCCCAACGGACAGAAAGAGCACATCTGGAGGAGTCTTCAGTATCGGGTCGACAACAGTTTCCTAGTACGGCGAGAACGGTACGCGTGGCACTCGATTCGGCGGAGGCGGTACATGGCAGCTAGCTTGGGCGCATGCGAGGCTATTTGGATGAGGAAGATCCTCGTTGGATTGTTCGGGTACTTGGAGCCTACTGTGATTTATTGTGATAAACAGAGTTGCATTAAACTCTCGACTAATCCAGTATTTCATGATAGATCCAAACACATCGACATCAGGTACCATCATATCAGAGATTGTGTGCGGCGGAGAATCATGTTACTTTCATACATTCCCACGGAGGATCAGGATGCTGATATCTTGACGAAGGCGCTCACCAGGAGAAAATTCGAATACCACAGAGGCAGGATAGGGGTTGCAGATAATCCATATCTTGTTGAGAGGGAGTGTTGAAAATGCAACAATATGATGGAGCTTAGTGAAATGAAGTCGCCTTCACTAAGTGGGCCCGCAGGCTATTTTTGGCGCAAAGTCTATTTTTAGACTATGTCTATTTTTAGACATATGGAGCATGGTCTAGGAGTTGCAGTATGCTATTCTTGGATGATTAGTCGAGTTGGTAAAAATAGATGGACCTCTATTTTTAGACATACAGGTTGAAGTCTATTTTTAGACTGCCTGTCTAAAAATAGGTCAGTCAAATATTATTAGCCCTTAATAATATTTGGACTATAAACTTCAGTTTATTCTCTTGCAGCACTTCAGTTGGAGCTACAGATGTGGCCCATGCACCTGATAGAAGGAATTATGCTATTCCTAAGGGTTTGGTGAGCTCATGCATGGTTGACTTCAGTTAGAACTCAAGTGGCGGAGTTTGGTGGAGTTGATGAGACAGTTGGTCGAGTTGTGTTCGGTTTAACTTAGTTGAACTAGTTGTATTTAGTTTAACTAGCTAATACACTAGTGATGAGTGGTGTGAATTAAATATTATTTAATTCACTAATTATTAACTCATTATTCAACTCAAGAACACATCAGTTGACTACAGTGCTTGGACAGTTCAGTGAAGACCAGTGGAAGAGGTAGATGAAAGGGTGAGTTTGCTATTAGTTGTGACATCAGTTGTGCATGAGATTTGCACAAGAATTGGAGGATATTTCCCATGATGATTGCGCAGTTGGAGTCAAGGAGATTCGAACTTGGATCTCTCATTAGACCAACTTGGATTGCGCAATAGAGGCAGGCAATTAGTGGATGAGTTTTGAACCTGTGACTTGTTCAAAACTGAGCTAGTTTGTGTGTAACTTTTGGAGACAGTACTGAGTACTTGTGAGGAGTATTGTACTGAGATTGTTACATGTTATCTTATATTATAATATACAAAATAGCTGGGGGTTTTCAGCTATAAGCTTTCCCCATTACATATTGTGTTTATGTGCGCATGCGACTGTTTCTATTTCCGCAAATTGATGATCAATTGTAGAAGAGGTTATGTGTTATGCATGAATTTGAATTAGTGTATGACCAGGATAATCTCAGTGGATAAATCTTCATTATTCAGCAAATTTCTACACAACATAGGTTGGATGACAGAAGAAAATAGGTGTTCTTGAGAAATTTGCAGAGTGAAGCCTAGTGAGCAAAAGAGAGTGCTCCGAAGGTTCCTGCAGTGAAGGAACCAATACTTGCCAAAAGTCGGGTCCGAAGGAAGGGATTGGTGAGGTGAGTTGTAGCAAGAGAGCTTGCTGTTGCAGAGGCTTAGTGCAGCTTATGAGTGAAGAACTCCTAGAGGAGAAAATGGCTACTGAGAGCCATAGCAGAGACTGCAGAGATTGCAGAGGTTATGAGAGAAGCCACAGCAGAAGAGTGATGGAATATGCCAAAGCAGTTGGCATGAGGAAGAGACTCACAGATGAAGAGTATTGGAAGGAATTTGTTGAGATCAAGGAAGAGTTCAACAGATTGAAACTGAGGATAGAATAAAGCCAGAGAGTTGGTTGGCTCATGAAAAAGAGAATAAATTGGAAACCATTACAGTTGAGGTTGAGGCGAAAGAAGATTTCCTTATTGAGGAAAGAACTCAGAACAGCTGAGTTGAAAGAATAAATTTCTGTTTTTGAAACAGAACAATGCACAAATGAAGAGTGGATATCTGCAAGAGATCTTGTAGGACATGATGAAGACTTGAGGCAGCAAGAATCTTGTCTTGCTGAGGAGGAGATCATTGAAGATTTCCTGAGTTGTTGGAAAAGTCCAGATGATGTAAGGGCTTGTGTTGTTTAGTCTGACCAATGTGAAGTGATGAAAAAATCCACACAGGAAGAAGAACCCCAAGTTCTTAATGCAAGGATGGAAATTGAAGATTCTATGTGCAGACCTGTTCAAGAAGAAGTGCTTGAGGAAGCAACCAAGGCTGAAAGGTCTTGTGAATTGAAAACTAAAAAGCTGTGTGTGTTTGCAGATATACCACTGGAAGATGAACAAGCTTCAGAGTTTGTTGATGAGAAGAATACATTGACTCTGAAATCTGTTCAGATCAATGCTGAGATAATGAGATCTCAGGTAGAGATGAAGACTGAAGAGTCCAACGAAGGTATTTAGCAGAATTTTGAAACTGAAAGAGAAGGACCCGCAGAGGATTGGTCAAGAACAAGCAGAGGCATAAAGGGTTATGTAAAGTTCCTGAAATCTACTCCTATTGAAGTTGTTGATTTGTATAGGAGGTTGGACTTTGAGAGAAGAGAATTGGAGGAGCAGAGGACCTATGCACTAGATAAGTTGTTGGGGAAGCAAAGAAGGAAGACCTTCATGGATGGAATTCATGGAGCAGATGATGGAAGAAAAGTGAGACTAGCTGCCAGTCTCATGAAAGATGCAGATCAACATTCTGAGGTGCTGACAGAAGATTTAAGAGGAAGTTCAGAACAACACACTGATGTATTGTCAAGGGAGGAGAATTTGTTAAGACCTTGGAATCTTACTGTTGATGATTCATGTGTTAATAATGCAGAGAAAGAGAAATAACGTTAGTTGGAAGTTGTGAGAGAGTTGAATAAGAAGGAACCTGTGTTGGCTGAAAACATGGTGAGGGATCATCATTTGGACATGGTGATTGGAGCAGTGGAGATGACTCTAACAGCTGAATAGAAAGATGATGAAGAATATCTGAGTCTTGAACCAGACTTAGAATTTCCGGGAGAAGAATTGGTGACTAGGTCATCAATTGAGATCATTGGGTCTCATGGTTTTAACACTGACAATTTGTTTATGTGTATAGGTGATGCAAAAGACAATTCATCCTTTGAAATTTTCTTGAGAGAAGAAAAGCTATTGCTAAAGGAGGATGAGACAACCATGTCTCATATGCAGGGATTTGCCACTGTCAGAGAAGAATTGGCTAGACTGATGGGTCAAGAGCAGACTGGAGGGCAGATTTTAAAAGCTATTGAAGTGAGGAAGAATCAAAATTCCATGTTGATAGAATATGAAGATACAGTGGCTAGAGAACTTGATTTTCTTGCTGGAGTCAATCAAGGAGATGAGAGGAAATTGCTGAAGATTGCCCATGAAGAAGAAGAAAATGCTGAGTCTAACTTACAACATGTTGAAGATGTAAAAAAAACACAGGAGAAATGGCTGAACTGTTTGATAGGATAATTTAAAGAAGAGAAAGGGATTGTAGACCCTGGAGTAAGGATACCTGAAGCTGTGAAGAAGAGAGGAGCAGATACTAGCTTGCAGAATCAAATTTTGTTTACTAGTATACTGGATGAGTATGTCACTGCTGGTAGGAAATTAAATGGTGAATTGTTTTATGAAAATGAATTGCAGATGGTGAACAAAGGAAGAGTGTTGCAAAGGGAGATATCCTAAATGATATTCAGGATGTTTGGGCGAAGGCAACATTGGCGTCAGCAACACCCATGGTGGCAGTAGACGCAACATGGAGGATGACACCTGCAGGAGTAGTAAACATGTTAATAGCATGTGAGACAGCAAGAGCAACAATATTGGCAGTGACAGAGATTGAAAGCAACAACAGAGGGCTAGATATTTTCCAGCTAGAGGATGAGCTGGACATGGAGATTGAATACATCAGAAGACTGATGGTAAGAGTGACTCAGGAGCAGCAGACAGCAGCAGGAAAGCAGGAGAGTTTCAGTAAGGGGCGAACAAAGGCAGATTATGAAAGTACCATTGGACGCAAGTTGCAGAATAAAGTATGGGATCCGGGAGGCGGAGGTCGGAGACACATGATCAGGAGATCATGAATAGTTTGAAGCGTGGGAGTCTGATGCAGGGGCATTAGGATCAAAAGTTACTATGTACATAAGTAGACATAGGGGGTCCCATGTTCTTCTATTATTTCTTGTAAATATTAATATTTTGAATAAATTTGGTAGGGAATTGTAATTGTTCTCAAGTCATTTTGAGAACATGAGAAATTGGTTAATATAGGAATACGAAGAGTCAGTTTAGGATCAGTTCAGTTATTGAGTCTAATTTTAGGAATTGGGAATGCTAAGAGTTGCTGATCTGTTTGGAGACCTGAATTGATTCAAGTCATCCTTGTGGTATAAATGTAATCCTGGAAAGTTTAGATAGGAGGGAGGTAGAGAACTTCTTCAGCAACAGAGTAGGAGGATAATGGCCACTGAACTAAATATCTGGCCTGCCATGAAATTGTAAGTGATTGCTTTGAGATTGATCACCTGTATATATATATACATATATATATATATATATATATATATATATATGTTTATGGAAGAACTGTCTCTGAATTAAGTGTGTTTGGATGGGGTTAAATCCTGTTTGAATGTCTTCGAATTTCAATGAGTACCTTTGGATATGTATAAAAGAAATTATGTCTGAATTCTGTGGGAAGGGCATTGTTGCCTTAATTGCCGTGTGAATAACTTCTGTATCTCAAAACCAATTGTATAAGAATGTGTAAATATGTACTCTGCAATTTTGGATTAATTGTGCTCTGTATATAGTTAAAGCAACCGACGTTAATGTTGTCGAAAGTGTATCTAGAACTGGTTGACAGTGGAGTTATATAGTCATCATGAGTATATGCCAAGAACAGAAATAAGAATTTAAGCCATGCATGGAGTTTTTATGCTGCTCATAAAGAGTTGACTGACGTTCGACAACCGAGTATGGAGAAGGGAGTATGCGTTGGTTGTTCCCTGCGCGAAGCGATATAAGTGGAACTCTGGAAGTGGTGTTCATTGGATGAGTACTGTGTAACGAGAAGCGAGGTTCACTGAAGGTGAAAAGTGGAATTCATAGATAATAAAGGCGGACGAAACCATGAGGGAGAAAGCAGTGGAACCATGACGTATAAACAGTGAACGTGGGTTGGAGTGAATCGGTGGTTTGATCGTACTACTTTCGTGGGGCAAGTGGTAATTAGAAAATCAATGCAATTCCATACACTGGGTGACACGTGTCCCTGAGCAGTGTTTCAAAACCACTCTCATAGCGAGTTAACGACCTTACAGTTAACCCGCGCGATATCCGTTTGATCAGATGTTGTGGCGCGATGGAACACGAGCCCTCTGATCGGGTCGACGGTTAGTCGAGGAATGTGTTGTATGTTGGTGCGAGCCCAGACTTTAATACATAGTGGTGATTGATATTTAACCAAGGTCTGAGTGGTATATTGTATACGGTTGGAAATATATGCGCGGAAGCTGGGATGGTCTATTAATATGGTTTTAATAACCCGAAGTATTATGTTGCGTATTATGGGTGTAATCCTAAGGTCTGGGAACAAGCATCAACTCTGCGCTAATTCTGAAGTTAAGCCTTGGTTGTGATGTTTTACAATTGGTGGTGACTATAATATACGTTGAGATACTGCAATGCATGCTGATATATTGTAGTTTTTAACGGAGGGTGCGAGTATAAGAGCTGCATTCGTATTGAAGTTATGAGGGCCGGTTGTATTGTGTGGTTTCACAACCATAGGTGTAATAAGAGATGAACTTCCATCGATTGTTAGTGTGTGATCAGATTTAAATCTATTTGGGGAAAAGTTTGAGAACACATTGTAGTCATATTCTTAAAGTGTAAATGTGGGTAAAAAGGAGGAGCCTAGGCATCATTTAGGATAAGCCTTATCTCTTGCATGATATCATAATAACTTTTGGGAACATGTTTACTCCTTTTGTGGAGATGATAGTTTATTATTTTTGTATATATGTGATAAAATGCTATGTAAAAAGGGTTGGTTGGTGGTTATAGAATTTTGACTTATATGAACTGTAAAATTTTTTGTGAATGAAATAGAATAATACCACTGAGGAATTATTACCAATTTTCTGTGTATATTGTCTACTTTACTTGTGTTTCCATATCTCCTTTATTCTAGTTCCAGTTTGCAAATCATCATACTGTTATGTGTTTTTATTAGTCTCTTAAGCTTGTTATGTGTTTTATCGGTTTTTTTTAGTCTCACACAGTGAGTATTCCTGATAAAATCTATATTATAACAGTGGAAGAGAATCACTCATGATAGTTAATCTTCATGATACAGTGAGAATCTTGTTAGACTAGAAATAGCTTTCTCTCAATGGAATATTTTCAAACTGTTACTTTTGTGAATTTATACTAAATCAATAGATTTCTGTTTTATAGACCTACTGATTCTTCTCTCATCTTACAGTTTCTTCTCCTCATAGACTACATACTTGCACCTTGCTACCACATCAAGTTACAATACCCTCATTAGTAGAACTGTGGATTTGATTGAAATCTATTTTTCAGTGAATCAAAGTTTGTACCACCTACCAATCTCACAAAAAAAATCATTAAATTGCTTTATAGTTTAATATGTGCCTGGTCAGGTGCTTGCTGTAGTCCAAGTGCTGATTCCAGTGCCAACATATTTTGGTACATGTGTTGGGAGACAAAGGCCTTGAAAGGAAGTATTATCCTGAGTCTCTTATTTTGAATTGCTAATAATCAATTCTTGATGGTGAAAAAGAATTGGTGACTTGAAGAAGACTTCAAATTAGTTCACTTGGCAACTCCACAAAGTGGAAGAGGGGTTTCAAGACCTCCTTATACAAGAAGGAATTAGAAATCACCTAGTGTGACTTTAGTTGCTGACCTAGAGAAGATAAGATTTAGCTTTTGATGGTGAACAAAGACTAGACACTAAAGAAGATTGTGATCTTTCACCTAGTGACTCCATGACAAAGAATCCAGAGGTGACTCCATTTTTTTTCAGAAACAGCACTTTGATGGAGTGATCCTCGCTAAAATATATTCCTTCTACAATTTTTCAAAGATAGATGGTTTTCCTAATCCTTTGCCAGATAGAAGTGAATGGGAATTTTCTCTTCCAGGGTTTAGTAGACATGATTGGGAAGTACCAGCTGAGTTTTTATGGTATTTTCATGATTGGATTCATAGGATGCATTTTTTTCATGAAGAAGTAAAGATTAAGCTATTTAGATATTCTTTGGAGGGTGCAACCCTTGATTGGTGCATAAATCTTCCTAAAAATAGCATCACTTGTTTGAAAGAGTTCCATGATGCTTTTAATTACTTTTATAAAGATAGCTATTCAGTCAAATGTTTCACTCCAGAATTTTGCTATCAATTTTATACGCAAGTTGAAAGTGATGGTGAACAACATAAATGTAAATAAAAAATGGTTAAACATAAATGTATTCAAAACCATTTTGTTCTCATCATTTTCTTAAATCTCATATCATTAAAGAAGAGGGTAAACAAAAGATTATTGAGCAGCATGAGGAGATATTAGGTGAACATAGTGAAAACTTCATAAATCAGCCTTTGTTTGATAATTATCCAAATGATGAAGAGTAGGTTATTATGTCACCTTGTTTTAAAGTTTACAGTGATGATCCGATCTATGATAGTTATGAATTTGAATCCAGGGAAGAAGATGATACTTATCTCATATAAATTGTTGAGAAATTATCACCTTTGCTGATAATTGATGATAAGAAAAACAATTATGAGCCTATGTTTGAAATGTATAAATCTAAGTTACAGGGATACAATGTCGAAGAATAATTTTTAAAAAAAATGAAGAACAATCTCTTCATCAAGGCATTGTTTTATCAGAGGAAAGTATGTGTCAGCCTATCCTTGAACTCAAAGTTTTTTTGAGTAAGTCTTCTTGTCGATTTAATGATCATATTGTTGATTATATGGAGTTTAGTTTTCTAAAAGTCACTCTTGTTATTAGTCTTGGAGTAATTCTTGTCCATAGCAGTAAGTATGAGTCACATTTAGAGATTATGCTTCATACTTTTCAGCATTTCAGCATTGGATGTGAAGACATGTTAGGAAATTAGTTGTTAAAAAATTCCTTTTGGAATTTGTATATACTTGATCAAGTGAATTTAAGCTGATTAGAATTAGGAAGATAAATAAGCTCGCCACTTGAGCATTTATTTTCAGTTTTAGATTGTATTTCAGTCATGTTGAAATAAGTTGCAGAAGATTGAAATCTAGCTTATGACTCCATTACCCAATGGCTAGGCATGCTGGTTTTTTGAGTTAATGAGAAAGATCTATGGTTGGAGAAATAAGAGATGGATAAGGTGCTAAAACTACGGTTCTTGATACCCCGCAGGGGGCATATCATCCCCAATTATAGCCACTATTAGCACTGGTTTTTTTTCCTTTCAAAGCTACCCTCTCCGTCATTTTTTCTTGGCCTCTAGCTCCTTATGATTCAATTCTTTCACATCATTTTTTCCATTTTAGCCATTTCTCTTCAATCCTTTCCTCATTTTCCCAAAAACCCAAAGTCCAACCTTTCATTTCTTCCCAAACCCCCTTTTAACTAATAAAATCCAATTTTTATAGTTAAAAAGCAGCTCCGCACACCCTCTAACAGCCATATCATATTTCCTTTTAAACTTACCATATATTTCTTTTATCGCAACTTTGACCCACACCACAACAAACCTTGGTAATATAATATGTCATATGATATAACTTACCGCACTTAATAAACATTGTGGACCCCTTACCTTTCATCGCAATCGGCTCTTCAGAGTTTTAACTTCTATTCACGTACAATTTCCATCTCCTACAAAACCCCCAAAATATGATTTGCGGTATGGTCTGGGACCCATATTTCCCTTTGATATGACTTGAATTCATTATAAAACCTTTTATTATCATTCCAACGTCTTTTTATCATATTAACATAACTTAACAAAGTTTTCAATTTCTGCTTTGAAAAGTTGTTTAAAGGGCCCCACCTACCTTTTCGCATCATATTTTCACAAATTTCACTCACCGCATTCACTTCTGCTCCCTCAAAACTTCTGATGTGCGATTTGTAGGTGACCCCAGTGTTTTTTATGCCACATCACCCTCCCCTCTCATCGCACATCACATTTCTCTAGTTTCAACGTTTAAATTTTGTGTCTCATATCAAAACCTGCTATGTGCAATTTGCGGTATTTTCATGGACCCAACTTCTGTCTCATTGCACATCGCACTTCGCCAGTTCAAAAATTTAACTCCTGTGTTTCATAATAAAACTTCCAAAATGCGATCTGCGATCGACCCTACTTCCTTTCCATGTCATCACCCCATCGCAAATCGCATTTCTTTCCACTCGTGTCTTAAATTTAAAATGTTCCGACCCTGATCTGTGATTGTGATATGTGTCTAAGGGGTTTTCTCCTCCCGCTTATCATTCATTTAATAATCCCTCGCACTAATTTCTCTCCATGTTTCCCCAATCAATTAAACCTTTTTCAAAGGGTTTCTTTGTAATTTCTCATAAAATGAACCTCCGCCATTCTATCAAATTTTTTTTGGGTTTTCTGCCATTACAAAGGGTTTTCCACCAAAGAAGGAAAGGAACATCGAAACATCGGCAGAGTTTCTTTGAAATAGTTTTCTACCACTACTCTCAGCACCAACACATTTCTACAAGGCACCAGGCAGCATTCAAGGAACAACCACACACCATTTTTCAATGTTGTTTACACTTTTTATGGATTTGGTTGCAATAGAACAAAAGAGGAGTCTTCCCATAAACTGCCACATCATACAAACCACTTCGAATTATTAGCCTTGATGCTATTATTTTCATTATGTCATATAACTTTGTATTAAATTTTTAGGATAAGCCTCATCTCTTGCACGAGATCATAATAACTTTTGGGAACAAGCTTACTCCTTTTGTGGAGATGACAGTTTATTATTTTTGTATATATGTGATAAACTGCTATGTAAAAAGGGTTGGTTGGTGGTTATAGAATTTTGACTTATATAAGCTGTAATTTTTTTTTGTGAATGAAATGGAATAATACTACTGAGGACTTATTACCAATTTGTTGTGTTTATTGTATGCTTTACTTTCTGTTTCCATATCTCCTTTATTCTAGTTTCAATTTGAAAATCATCATACTATTTTTTGTTTTTATTAGTATCTTAAGCTTGTTATGTGTTTTATTGATTTTTTTTAGTCTCACACAGTGAGCGTTCATGATAAAATATATATTATAACAGTGGAAAAGAATCACTCTTGATAGTTAATATTCATGATATTTCAGTGAGAATCTTGTTAGACTAGAAATAGCTTTCTCTCAATGGAATATTTTCAAACTACTACTTTTGTGAATTTCTACTAAATCAGTAGATTTTTGTTTTATAGACCTACTGATTCTTCTCTCATCTTATAGTTTCCTCTCCTCATAGACTACAAAATTGCACCTTGCTACCACATCAAGTTACAATACCCTCATTAGTAGAACTGTGGATTTGACTGAAATCTCTTTTCAGTGAATCAAAGTTTGTACCACCTACAAATTTCACAAAAAAAATAATTAAATTTCTTTATAGTTTAAGATGTTTCTGGTTAGGCACTTTCTGCAGTCCAAGTGCTGATTCCAACGCCAACATAGTGGATGTAAAATAAAAATGATACATGAAAGGAGATACAAAATCATTTTGATCCCTAATAATTTTCAAATTAAGGACTTAAATGTAGATAAAAAATACCAAATAACATCACATATATAAAGTACCTCATCATCATGAGCTATATGTAGCAAACCAAATAAATCTAGCAACTATCTATACGAAATTAGTGCACTCTACCCCTTTTATAGGAAAACATAATGGGTTGTTTTCCAAGCCTAACCCTAGTAGTAGAAGGCCTTGAACCTACACCTAATGTCAAATATTGAATATTGGGTAGGGAGTTGTGCTCTCCTATATCTATAAAAACTAGTTCTGACACTGATGCTCCTACAGTCTCCTCATCCTCCTCCTCGTGTTTGTCGTCCCTCGAGTCCTCCTCCTCTTGCTGCCCATGTTTTAATGGTTCCTCTGGCTCTAACCATGTAGGTGACTCCTCCAAGATGGGATCCCCATAATCCATCATAAACTGAGACAATACACCAATATTGTCTAAGGAAATGGCATTTGGATCCATTGGTGCTTCTATTTCTTCACTCAAAGTCGAATATTGCAATGCACATACATTAAACCATTGAGGCATGAGAAATCCAACCTCTAAGAGTGTAAAAAAAACTAATGAGTCTTGAATATTGACACTTGAGGGTCATAAATTAAAATTACAATAAATTTAATTTCTCAATTGAATATTGAAACTCAAATGTATACCTGTTGCACCTTTTTGAGTGTATTTTCTCAAATACACTCCAATTGCACTCACACTTTGAAGAGCTACATAGTTGAATCAATATTATTATGGATAATTTCTACAAATTTGGTGCCCTTACACCATATCTCATCGCCAAATATCTACAACAAGATAAAGAAATAAAAAATTCAAAAACTTAAAACATAATTAAAATTTCAAATAAAAGTTACATAATTGAATTTAAAAAAACTAGACTTTTAAATAAGTAAATTCTAAATTGAAAATTCTAATGAGTGATGGATTGTCACTTACGTGGCATGAACAAGGTCCTTTCCCTAATAGCATAATCAAATAAAAATATGCCAACACAATCCCGATAAAACTATATCTCACGATATCTTTTTCTATGAAGCTCAGGATCAGGTACCATCCTCTGAATACAAGAATGGAGCCCTTCCATCACCACACCATAAAAATAAAGGCACATTTGTATGAAAATGCAGGGTTGAGGAAGAGTGTTGCTGAATGAATGGCTTGATGAAGTATCCATGTCCACCAAATATCAATCAGATCCCATAACATCACATTTCTATCAATCCCAAAAGAAACCTTGTTTGAATAATAAGAACAAATGGCCTCCTTGGCCCTATGCATGACCTCATACAAATAAGCCAATGCATGCTTCTCCCCATCTACCAATCTTAGAACCTTTACTATAGGTTCAGTAACTAAGAACACTTCTTCTACTCCCTGCCAAAATGTGTCACTGTACACCATTTTTGTAATGGCTTTCCCATCCTGTCTCTTGTTGTATCTACAATCATGCCACTCATCAGAAACAAACATTTTCTTCAACTCAAACTAGCATCAAAGAAAAGACTAAAGAGTAATAAAGTTGGTGGAAAAATTTCTGATTGCAGGACGCTGCAACTCCTTGTTTCTAGTGTATCTACTCATGAGGCTAAGAAAAAAAAGCATGGTTATATATAAACTTGGGGATGCTCCTATCCATATCAATCACCTCCTTGCTGAAGGAGAGTTTCCCAATATACTAAAGCAAAAAATCAATACAATGTGTTGCACATGGAGTCCAGAATAATGTGTGGTGCCTCTCCATAAGCATATTTCCAGTAGAAACATAGTTAACTGCATTATCTGTTATGACTTGCACCACATTTTTCAAACCAATCTCTTGAATGAACCCATCTAATAGCTCACATATCATTACTGCATATTTTATATGTGTTGATGCATCCACTAATTTAATAAACATCATACCTTTAGGAAAATGTATCAATAAATTTAGAAGGGTCCTACCCTTCCTATCTGTCCAACCATCAGACATCACTATGCATCTAGACACTTCCCATGTATGTTTCAACTCCGTCAATCTAGAATTGATGTCCTACTTTTCTTCTTAAAGGATTGGCCCTTGCAACTCCTCATATGTAGAACTTTTTAACCTAATCCCACAACAACAATATCATCACATATGTGCTTCCAAATTGGATTGGTTTTGGTGATATTGAGAGGTAAGTCAGTCCAAAAAAGACACCTTCCCATAACTCTGTCTCCTTCTTGCTTATCCTTTTTTTTAACAACTGATTTTAGGAAAGGTTGTGCTCCATCTCTTGTTCGTGGAACAAAAAATTATGACCTCCCACTCCCAGCAACATTAGCACCAACAGTAGAAAGTGATGTTGTGGAGCCCCTCCCACTACCCTCAGACTCAAAATCAGAATAATATATCCTAAATATCTACCTGGACATTCAACCCTGTTTCTTTCTACCTCTTCCTTCTTTCTATATTTTTCATCAATTGCTTCAAGTTATTTTTGTATAATATTTGCACTAGAAGCCATACAAATCCCAACATCATGTCCAACAAGTCTAGCCAGATAGTATCTCAATCATGTAACCCCTCCTATCATCCTGGTCCCAAAAAATTTGCATGATAGATATGCCTAATTTGTCCCACCATCAGGCTCCCCATACTCCCAAAATGGGTCCAAGGCTTTTCGAATATTTGAATTTTTTAGTGAACTAATTCAAATTTAGGGCACCAAAAAAAAAAAAAATTGGCATTAAACACCCATGCATAAAAAAAGAAGAAGTAATAACCACCTCATTTAAAGAAATAATTTTTTTACTACAAGACTACAAGTACATCATTTGCAATGTGAATGAAAAATGGCAATAAGAGGGTGCATAATAATGTTAGAAACAAATGAATCTTGTTCAAATATGGAGAAAACCCTTGCATTGGCTCATGGACATGAAAATCATAGTAAATGAAAAAAAAAACAAAGAAGCACAATGTTGGTAGGAAAATAGGCAAGCAAGCATAGCCATAAATCTATGAAAAAGTTCATTAACATATGGGTTTTTAAGAACATACCTATTAATGGAAGTAATGAAGAGTGTCTCATTTTTATTCAATCTTTGATGATCAAAATATTTTTAGTTGGTGGTGATATTGGTTGGTTGATGTTGGAGAGGTAAATCCCCTCTGTAGACAGAGGCGATCCCACTAGCCCTAGAGTGGGTCTAGCAACAAACAAAACATGCTACGATATCGAATCTTAGTTACAAAAGATAAAACTATGATGGATAGCCTACCTCAAGTCCTATGCTGTTGTTTTTTAAGGAGAAGTGTTGCTTCCCGTTCCTAGCTTGACATAACACAATCCTTTTGCTCACCGCGTTCGGACACTTTTACATATGCAGAGAAATATGACAACATACAACATAATAATTCAAACATGTAACTATCAATCCGTCGGAAAAGGTCGAATCAAATTACATTACACAACTAAGAAATACAATGATAGAACCAATAACGTAGTCGAGCATATATTAAAATATGAAATAAATATTACAACTGAGTTCCGACGTCGCGTTATTCCTTCGGCAGGGCTTCCAGCAGAGCGTGTCTCACAAAGCTTGTCGGGAATTTAGACAAGGCTCTCTCTCTTATGGGGCTCTCCTTAGCTCTGCTCTCAATAGTCGCTCAGCTATAGTTTTCTTCCCAAATGTTCAACTAGCTTGCAAATATAGAGGGCGGGATTTTATAGAGGGAGAAGGAGAGGTTAGGATCCCTATAATCATGGGGGAGAGTCCTATCTCTTAGGAAGGTTCCATGAGAGGTGGAAAACCACTTCCTAAACAGGGAGATCCGGAGCCAAACAACCCAACCTCTTTTTGATGATTCATTCTGAAGTTGTTAGAATCAAATCTCTGCCTTTTATTTTTAAAAAACATTCCCAAATAGGCTTGGCATGGGCAATACACAGGGACAGAGCGCCAGGTGGCACGGGCTTAGTGTAAATTTCCCAGGTCGGCCCGAGTGATGAACTGGATGCTCGCACCAATGCCAAAACATATTTTTTTAGTAATTTTCTGAGGAAATGTTCTCTAGGAGAATTCTTTCCCTTATGAAGAAGGATGCCATCAAAGTGTTTTCAGGACATTTTACTGTTCACAGGTCACGGGAATAGTACTCCAATGTATGAGATGAGGGATTGCAGGGACAATGACAAAATGCTGTGTAACAGATGCCCCCTAAATCATGAGTTCCGAGAGAGAGGGAGGGGTGAAATGCTTTATGAGAACGCGTTCAACTGAAAACAATGTTGTCAGGAGACCTGCGAGTACAAATACAACTGATATCTCTGATACATGATATGCGATATGGGCGCAACCATCCATAATAAAGTGTACAAAAACTGATATCTAAGGTATGGACACAACCATCCAAAAAATAGGGATCAACAAGTAGACTCAGGTATGGTCACAACCATCCAATCAAAAGAGTCATGTAATAAGTCATAATAATCCACAAAGAACCCGCACCTTGGACTTCATCAGACAAAATCCAGGGTCTTGTGCTCCATATTGACCCGAACAAAGTATAATTTCGAGCATGCGAATATGTAAGCTGAAGTTGAACATGCAAGAACATCGTCTGATTACCAGCCAATGATGAAAACTGTTAATAGACGTGAGAGAAACCACCAATAATGACAATGGCTCTCAAGGTACAAAAGGTAAAATATATGGAATGTGAACAGTAATCTGGCATCGAACGCCCATAGAATCATCCGATCGAAGGCCAATAATGAAAACCTTACATCGAATGCGAAGAACTTGCCATTGAGGCATGCAGGCTCCAAGGTACTTTAAGAGAGTCTCTAGATCAACTTCCTGGATAATGAGTTGGATTCGATAGAAAGGGACCTTGATTGAAGGTGGGCCATAATGTTTCCCACATCATCGACGCGAGACAAAGGAACATGATGTTTGTGAATCAAGACCAACAGAGAATTAAAGGGAGGTTGAAAAATGCAGAGGCAAATTTCTCTTGAACATATCAGCGGCACGACACTGGATTTGGTAGTATTTGAAATCAAGGGATCTGAGGTCATGGTGATGTGGAAAAGAGAAGAAGAGAGGTCAAAATATATTACCCAAACCCATGGAAGCAAGAAGATAACGAGATGAGATGTCCCCAACCCGACATGAATGCAGACAAGTTCCATGTTTAAGAGCGGCATACTTCCAACACGACTATGATCTTGGTTCCATTTTCCCCCACCATTTCTGGTGAGTACCCCAATTATTTTTGAAAACAAGCTTGAAGGGGATAGCATATGCTTGCGATGTAAGTTTGTCCTTCGGACAAATCCAACCTAGTACATTATACAAGCCCTAGGAAGGAGGAACTCGAGTAACGTCATTGTGATGGAGTCCGATGTCATTAGTCTTTAACGAGTTTGAAAAGGGAAGAACTCGACATATTTTCATATTTAGAGAGTTTGAAAAGAAGGCATAAAAGAAAACTCCAACAGTCCCTTAATAAATAGTTCCTCAAATTCAAAAAGGTAGAAAACCATGTCTGAGAAAACCTCTTAGTCACGATAGGCTAGGGTATTCCTTTTTCGTAAATAATCTATCCCATCTTGAAAAAGGGGTAAATGTATACTGGTTAGATATCATTTCCCAGCCATTTAACGAGTTCAAAACAACAAGCGTCTCGACAATCTTTTCAATTTTAGAGAGTTAGAAAAGAGTTGAAAGATGACTCCTCCTAGAGGAACGAGTGGTATTAAGGGTAGCTACTGGTTCTGGTAATGGTGGAACTGCTCAGAATAGGTAAAATTCAAGAGGCTGGCTAATAAGACCACTCATTGTAGCGGTTCCTTAGGAATGGGTGAAACAACTAAGTGAAGGCATATGATCGGCCAAGCAGATAGGGATGATAGAATGAAAAAACCAAGGCTCATCTAGCAAAACAGGATGATAAAATGGCAATCACAAGAGCTAAAATGGTAATGGTTTCATTTTTACACAAGCATGAAATCAGAAAACTCTGCTTGAAGTTGGTTTCATTTTTACACAAGCTTGAAACAAAGATAAGCTATGCTTGAAACAGGTTTCATTTTTACACAAGCTTGAAACCGAAACAAAATATGCTTGAAAAAGTAAGCATGCCCCCAGCATGGTGACTTAATTCGAGGTACATTCCCCCCAAGATTCAGTCCATATGAACGGTAGATGGAGTGAAGGTTCAAATTATGAGATCAATAGAAATACTCGACTGGGATTTTACGAGATCTGGCAAAGAATTGAATTGAATGGGAACGTGTTTCATTGTTTTAATGAGGTTGACACATTAAAAGAACTATCCTCGTGACATCTTGTTTCATTTTTTAGGGATCTTGACATAAGGAAACGAACTGTGCTCCAACCAACTTGTTTCATTTTTTAGGGAGCTTGACACATGAAAACGAACTATGCTCCAACGACCTTGTTTCATTTTTTAAGGAGCTTGACACAAGAAAATAAACTCTACTCCGAAGAAAACTCATCATGATGAATAAGAAGTCATGGCTTCCAAGAGTTCCGCACTGGATGGGAGAAAAACATCTTGGAAATCAGGACCCAATGCCCCCAGTACACGATGCACAACGGCACTATCATTGAATGCGAGCAAGGGACAGGTAGCCACATAATTAACCTGCGGCGGGGAGTATAAAACTGGCGGATAAAGACCCGGAAGGGATGATGGTGGACCAGATGTCATGCTAGGACCAAAGAATGAAAGTTGATCAATGGTCACAATCTGACCTTTTTGTGGGAAATAAATCACATGAAAGAGGGAGGAGACAACTGCCCCCATGACATAAGTATAGTCGCGCCCTAAGAGAAAATTGAAATCTAAGGGGCCTGGAACAACCATCACATCTATATGGATGGTTTTACCTCCCAAAGTAATAAGCAACTTTGGAAGGATCCCTAACGGTTGACTAGTTCCTCTGTTAAAAGCCAACAGATTCTGCGTAATAGGCATAAGTGGTGGAAAACCAAAAGCTTGCAAAGTAGTTGAAGACAGAATACTAATAGACGTTCCTTCATCTATAATAGTGTTGGTTACGACCAGATCAAAGGTTTTTACTGTTATCTCAAAAGGCACATAATACGTAAGGCGGTATCCGAAAAATCGACTCCAATCAAAGGAATCGACCAAACTACTTGGGGGGGGGGTAGCATCAAAATGAGATGGTTTTCCCTCGGTGTTACCAAATAAAGAGGAGAATCCTCTGAGATGTCCATCAAGGGATTAGGAGGAGTAGTTTCTTGTACTACAGGGATGGAAGAATCTTTCTCCAAGTCCGAAGAATCTGATGAAACAAGAATAACATGAGGGGGATGAGATCTACTCTCAACGGAAAAGGCCTGATGAACCAAAGATTGGGTCAGATCGACCAATACCTTGACCAACGGTTGGGCGGGAACAGATTCCAGAATTTAAATTTTCAGGGGAGCGAGATCAAGCAAGGATGATGCTTGACCAATCGTGGAATCAACTAGTGAAGGACTCGAAGAAAGCTTCTGAAAACTAGCCAGAAGGAAGGGCGAAAAAACATTAGAGTTATCCAAGAATCTCTTGGCTTCATCCATATACGGACAAAGGTGAATGGGATGATTCCCTCCACACAACTTATAGGGATTGGTAATCTTTCCCTATTTTTTATGAGCCTTATCAGAGCTAGTCAAATATGTGCTAGCAATATGACTTCCAGAAGCCAAAAGAAATGACAAATGGTAGTCATACCATGCGTCAAGTACCTTGGGAATACCAGGGAATTCTTGAAGAAGATGGTTACCTTTGTAGAGCATACAAGGGAATTTGACTTTCCGTGGAAGTTCGAACGGTTATGCAATGGACGGTTTCTTAAGCGCAGTAGCGGCAGTATTAGCCTCTCGCTTATCTAACTTATTCTTCTTTGTCTTCTTCTTCTTCTTCTTCTTAGCCACCTAATTACTAGATTCCAGACTTTCACCAGGCGAAGTAGAAGAGGAGGACGAATAAATAGGCGAAGAAGGGGAGAGTTCCACCTTAGAAGCAGCATGATGTTGTTCTGGTGGAGGAGATGGTTGTACGGTAGAAAGAACACTTGGGATCACCAAGGTCGAAAATAACCATACAGGCAATCCAACAGTTAAACCAGGCAGGGACAACGTTGCCATATAAGGATCACCAACATTCCCAAAAGCAGGAAAAGGACCAAGATTCCCTTTGGAAGGGATTTCTGGGTTAGTGAACTCCGGAATTGTTGCCATCAGAAACAACTCAAAACAACACCCTAAGGAAACTAACCTTAACTAGGAATATTTCGTGGGAAGTTAATTTTTAAAACATTGAAACAAAAATCTGTCATTTCATATTTTAAGAGTCGAGAAATAGGCAAAAGGTGACTCTATCACTTTCAGGTTGAAACGAGCATGAAAGGACAAGTGCTCGATGATATTTTCAAATTTATGGAGTCAGTAAAGATAAAAAATGGCTGCTCAGGTAGTCTAGGTAAAAGGGTGTACCAGGTTCCCGTGAACTGCCATATACACCTTGGTTATAAAATGAAAGAGAAATCAACCAAGGACTTAACGTACGTGCAGGTAGTCTCCCTGAATGCTGTGTTTGGTGTATCACGGTTACAAGGCAACAGACTTGGCTTCCTACGGATAAAATGATTACAACCTAGAGGGGTATCCCTTTATATACTCGACGGTACGGGGATCACAAGTCCATACTAGCACTGTCTGAAGCCAGATGGCGAGTGACAGACACTAGGTTTAAAGATGCTAGAACACGTCTCTAACTTAGACCACTAAATATTCCATTAGGTTTCAATGTTGCCTTAGGTTAATTCAATAACTTTTAAAGTTGATCTTCAATTTATGTTTCAATTCCAAGGTCCTACCAAATGTTGAATCTCATGAATCCCTAAATGCAAGCTACATGCCATAAAATACCATTTCTTTCAATGAAAGGCTATCTACGAGAGAGTTAAGAGCTTACAAGTGATAGAAATAATATGAACATACGAAAACATCCAATACTGAATCTGATGCAAGGTAATGAAACTGAAAATCTCTTTCCTAGAATTATATAATGCTAGAAATGTGAAATATTTTTCAATTTCCACTATAATAATCAAGAATGCAAAAGATTTTTTTGTATTTTTCAATATATTAGAGCAAGTGCACTAAATGACATGAAAAATGATTCAAAACACCAATTCGAGAATGGTGAAGCGAGAGATAAAACAAAAAAATTTCACTCAACTCAAAGCAAGCAAATCAGGACTCAAACTAATGATGAAATCCCTCAAATCAAAGAAAGATCTCAAAAGAGACCCAAACAAGCTGTGTAATCTAGGCCTGGAGTGACAAGAGTAAAACTGAATGAATGAAAAGACAATCACTCAATTAACAAAATCACTCAAATGGATCCAAGAAGCTGAATACAAGGAAGAACAAATGAAGTTGACTGGGAAACCAAGAACCCGAAACTCCCACGGGAGGCTTAGCAAGCTGAAGTGCCTAGAAACCTAGGGCTAAAAAGAAAAACTGACAGAAAAGGGCAAACAACCGAAGGAAAAGGGCTAATATCAGTCAAATCAAACCCAAAGCATTCAAATCAAGCCAAGGAAATACCCAGAGACACCAAGATGGACCAAAAACTTCAAAAACAGGGAAAACCCTAGCACCTACAGGAATTGGCGCGACTGTTTGGCTGTAATCTGCGCCAGACAGGGGATGGCATGAGTAATAAACTAGCAACTAGTGCCAACCAGTGCGATTGTGAGGCTAGAACTCGCGCCAATCAAGCCAACCTTGGAAAGATGGAAATTTTGGAAGAACATAGGTCAAATTAATCCTCTGGGGCTGAACAGGGGTCTTAGACTTATCAAAGATAATCAGAAAAGCAAGCTAAGCAAGCAAAGACCAGGAAGATGACCTAAAGGATGAAAGAAAAACTCACACTAATCCCCAATGAAGTCGCCAATTTGTTGGAGAGGTAAATCCCCTCTGCGGACAGAGGTGATCCCACTAGCCCTAGAGTGGGTCTAGCAATAAACAAAACATGCTACGATATTGACTCTTAGTTACAAAAGATAAAAATATGATGGATAGCCTACCTCAAGTCCTACGCTACTGTTGTCGAAGGAGAAGTGATGCTTCCCATTCCTAGCTTGAAATATCACAATCCTTTCACTCACCACATCTGGACACCTGTACATATGCAGAGAAAGACGACAACATACAACGTAATAATTCAAACATGTAACTATCAATCAGTCGGAAAATATCGAATCAAATTTCATTACACAAATAAGAAATACAACGATGTAACCAATAACGTAGTCGAGCATATATTAAAATACAAAAGAAATATTACAACTGATTTCCGACGTCGTGTTCTTCCTTCGGTAGGGCTTCCAGCGGAGTGTGTCTCACAAAGCTTATCAGGAATTTAGACAAGGCTCTCTCTCTTATGGGGTTCTCCTTAGCTCTGCTCTCAATAGTTGATCAGCGATAGTTTTCTTCCAAAATTTTTAGCTAGGTTGCAAATAGAGAGGCAGGCTTTTATAGAGGGAGAAGGAGAGGTTAGGATCCCTATAATCATGGGGGAGAGTCCTATCTCTTAGGAAGGCTCCATGAGAGGTGGAAAACCACTTCCTAAATAGGGAGATCCGGAGCCAAACAACCCAACCTCTTTTTTATGATTCATTCTGAAGTTGTTAGAATGAAACTTCTGCCTTTTATTTTTAAAAAACATTCCCAAATAGGCTTGGCACGGGCAATACATAGGGAAAAAGCGCGAGGTGGCGTGGGATTAGTGTAAATTTCCCAGGTTGGTGCGAGTGATGAACTGGCTACTCGTGACAATGCCCAAATATATGTTTTTAGTAATTTTATGAGGAAATTTTCTCTAGGAGAATTCTTTCCCTTATGCAGAAGGATGCCATTAAGGTGTTTTCATGACATTTTACTGTTCACAGGTCACGGGAATAGTCCTCCAATGTACGGGACGAGGGATTGCAAGGATGGTGATAAAATGGTATGTAACAGTTGATCCTCAATCCTTCCTTGAAAAAAACCACAAAGCTTTCCCCTTCCTTCTCCAAGCCTCACAAAAAAAAAATGACAAAAAAAGACTGAATTCCCTTTTCTAGCTGCGGTCCAAAAGTGCCCGACAATATTTCCTATTATCGCACGATATTTTCCCAAAATATCGGAAACATTTCAGAAATATCACAATATTTTTGGGAGAGGAAATATCGCAATATTTTCACGGTCATATTTTGGCTCGTCGAAAATATCGTGATATTTCTGAATATCTCTGATATTTTCATCATAGTTATGAATACCTCCCTAGTTAAGAGGGAGAGTTGAAGAATGTAACTAGTGTCAGACTTCATAATTGTATTTGATTCATCATGTAAAAGTAAACTTTATTGTAAAATAAAAATGATTTTGAAGCATGGGTTTCTTGCTCTTTTATTTTTTTTCTAGGTCATATCCTCCATTGAAATATTCTGGGATTTTTCAAGAGTCATAAGAACCATTGTAACATTTACTATAACTTTCTTAGGATTTTGTATCATGTAAATACAATTATTTTTGAGTCAAAATTTCATTTGTCACCTCGTCACCAAGTCGAACCTATCCTGATGAAGTCAGCCCAAATTAGGGCTATTCGACCGAGCAAAAATAGTATAAATAGAAGTAGAGCTCAATCTATTCGGAATCATATCATTCACAAGTTAGATCTGCAATTCAATGATGAGAAAAGGAGGGAAAATTCAAGGAGAAGGCGGATTGAGAAAGGTTCAAGGACTAAAATTTTTGAAGTAGCTGCAAGCCCGCACTTCTGAAGTTGGGGAGCCAAAATTCTAGATTGAAGCTACATTTGAGAAGCTGACAATTGGAGACTTTGACAAAGTTCATATACTTGAAGGGAGGGTTTACTTGGTGATTGGAGGAGGCTTTTTCTAGGTCAAAATGGTCTTGGATTATCTCATTTGAATCTACTATTGGAAGAGTTTGATTGGGTTTTCCCCTAGATAGGGGATTTTCCCTGATTGAGTGACTATATCTCGTGTTATTTTTTTCTTGTGATATTCATACATTTTGATTTGGTAATTTCTTGATGAAATATAACATAATTAATAGGTAAAAGAATCCAACCCACATCACAATTAATTATCAAGAAAAGAAGAATCAAACCTCATGTCTTGATTTCTCAACAAATGTTACTCTTTCTTCAATACTTTTTTAAAAAGAGGGAATTGACCTAGTTCAAGTTTTTTAAATGGTGAGAAATTGTTAGGTGCATGAGACAAATTCTGATATTCATGGGTTTTTGGTAGCCTTTCATAATTTTTTACTTATACCTTAATCTAAATTTATATCTTTGTGATTTTTATAAATATGGTTCACTTGTTATTAGGGAATTTTGAGGTATAAAATGGGTATCCTATGAAAAATAATAATATTATTGTTAAAATAATAAAATAAAAGATGATTTTTTCATGAATTTCTAAGGGGGGTGAGTTGGGGGGACTACCACTTCTATCATATTTTCAACTTATCTCCTTATATCTTTACTCAAATTTTAAGTGTAGGAACTCGTTAATTTTGCATCCAACATATGCTTACACTTTACATTTGAGTAAACCTAAATGGAGATAAGCCAAAAACACAATTAAAAATAAAATGAAGTTTTATTTTTTCTTTCAAAAATATTCTCCCAGAGGGATGATATCATAATTTTGAATCTTGATAGTCTTTTTAAAGTTGACTTTTTTAGTACATTTTTTGTTTTGAGGCCCATTTTTTACCTCAAAGTTTTCCTAATGCTTGGTATTTTTTTGAAATGCTATTATCTTTGCAAATCATCTTGAATAGTGGATGATGTGGTGTCTAAATGTTTTAACCCATGATGAAAATTTGTGGGATGATGGAGTTAGGTAAGTAGCTTATGATCCAGTGTTATTTTCCCTTGGATTCACAAGAAATTTTCATTATTTGGAGGTTGATATATCATCTTGTGATGGATTCATGAAAGTTTCTTTCTAGGAGAAAATAGTCTATTTTGAGATTACAACATGTATAGATTTGCAAATGGAAATTTTGGTGGAGTTGTAGATGGATTTAATAGATGTTGGTGAAAAAACCTTCCTCATAGAGAGGATGTATTATGTTATTACTCTAAAGGTGTTTGCACCATGTTTTGGTTTCTTCATAATATTTTGGTCACATATTGTATGATTAGCCCTCGAATGGTCCATGGAAAATTTTCACATTTGAGATTACTTACTTAGTGATTAGAAGACCTTGGTTGGGTGTTTGCATGACCTTCATTAAGGTGTTGGTTGAGTGTTTTAATGAACTTCATTAAGGTGTTAGACATCTTTAGATAACTTGGTGACAATCTACATGTTGGCCGCATGGAGGATGTTTATTGCTTGGAGAAAACCTTGTATTGGAGGAGCATTTGGAATTCAAGAGGAGGGAATTAAACCCTAGAAAACATGGGGTAGTGTGGATGTTTTCATGGAGGTGTGGTGTTGACTTGAGGATGGATAGTTTACAATAATTTTTTTATACTAGTTGGAACTAATGGAGCACATGGCATAAGAGGATAATCAAAGTTATTGGAAGCTTAGAGGAAGAGTGTTGGATACAGTTTGTGGAGCACCCTTGTATTCAAGCCTTCTGGGTGAAATTAGCTTGGATCTTGACATGTGTAGTGTTACAATGTAGAACTCAAAATGTGATTTTGTAGGTTGTTTGTATGAGCCATAAATTTTCGTGGATATTCCATTGGATAGTTTGTCATAACAAATCTAATAAAATTATACTTAAAAATCACAAATATATATTATGATGGTTTATTTCACTTTAGATTTCTGGAGCTGTAAATTGTTGTTTATTGCATATGCATGAAAATTATAATTCTGCAAAAAATAGAGAACATTGAAATAAAAATAAATCACAAACCACAACTGACACGAGATATTTTATAGGAAACCCTTTCAAGAGAAAATCCAACAGGAAGGTGAGGTTTCTCCACTCTCTTTCTATGAATAGAATATGGATCCAAGTATAAAGTAAGGCATGTGGCTCATGGGATACTACAATGAAAAAATGTTGTCTTTTTCTCTCTCCATATTCCTCTCGGCTACTCTGCTCGTGTATGGAATAAAATGCACTCCAAAGGAATGGAACCCCTTTTCCTCCTAGTGGACCAATTATAACATAACTCGATAGCCTACTAGTGGTTAAGTTTGAATCCTTCAACTCTTAACTATATTTACAATATTGAATATTCTGTATTATTCTTGATCATGATCATGTGGTTGTCCCCTTTTCCATGAGTAATGGGGGATTGATTTCGAATCCTCTCTTATTATGGTGGTGAAAATAGTAAGGTCAAATTTTGAGTGGAATAACATTTGCGTACATACTCCGATTGAGGTGGTTCTTGCATTGTTGGAAAGGAATTTGTGTGTAGAATAGGAAATAAATGTCTGGAGCTAAAGCGGAAAGTTTTTACCCCCCAAAATAATTTTGATGCCTCAATATGCTCCCGGAAGGTTCCAGAACCCAATCTATTAAACTAGGTCCCACTAGTGAAAAGGGTCTTATGAGTTGATTCCTCCACTTTGTCCACTATGAAAGCATCACGATGCATGAAAACAATGTAATGATCCAATGCATATCACACCTCCCCATTTTTGGAGGCTTTTTATCACCAAAATCTTCAAAAGAGTGAGTTGAGGAAACTTTTCCTCCACCTTCTCTCGGGTGTTCCATTTAACCTTTCCTGGAAGTTATCCTTTTAACCCAATCTTCCAAATATCATGCTGCTCTATCTTATAGTTCTAAACCTCTCTTGTAAAATTGTGTTCTCTGTCAACTTTGCCTATGTATCTCGTGGCAAATTCTCTATATAATTTAGGAGTTATTCCTATTCTTGATCTAAATGGAAGGCTAATAGAGTTTCAAATTCTCTACATTCATAATTGAGTAAATGTGCATGTATGGGGGAACACTAAGTCTATATGTATTATCTCCTGCATTTTTTAGTATGTCAAAGGGACCAAACCATAGAGACTTAATTTTCTTACCATGATCTTGTAGCCTCTCCTTGTTCAAACATAACCATAATTTGTCTCCCACCTTAAATGAATTTTCTCTTCAGTGTTGATCATGCTTAGTGTTATATTTTACCTATTCTATAAGTTCTAGAGTGTCTCATGTAGTTGTATATGGATCTGCTTCTTCTTCACAACATTTGTCTATGCCCTTAAGGCATCCTTTGTGATAAAATCGCTCACTCATCCTTGTTTCCCATATGCAATATATAAAAGTGAAGGTGAAAAATATTCAAAACAAGTCTAAAATTGGGAATTAATGGTACAAGTGTGGACTAATCTATTATAAGAGTGTTGTATATATACCAAATTTTCATCAGAGGTCTTCATATGTTTCTAATTTTAACTGCTCAAAAGCTGCACCAAAATTTTGTTGACTACTTTTGTATATGGATGGAATGTTTTAGACCTCTTCAAATTCATGTTCATCTTATCCCACAATGTAGTCCAAAATTCACTAAGAAATATTGTGTCCCTGTGTGAAATTATTCTCCTCAATATCCCAAAGTGCATCCAAACCTATCTAAAGAAAAAGTTAGTTTTTTATTCCTCGCTAATGGTATTTTTACAAGGAATTAGAACACACATATTTTTGATCCTATCAAATACTATGAATAGGTAGTCATGTCCCTTCATGGTTATTGGTAAAACTACCACAAATTGCATGGTAATGATTTCCCAAGGACTAGTGGGTACAGGTAATGGATGATATAAACCTTATTTCATGTTACTAATCTTGTTGGTACAACAAAAAATGCACCCTCTTATGAACCTAGCTACATGTTCTTACATCTTGGGCCAATACACATACCTTTGCAAGTTGGCCACTACCTTTCCTACACAAAAGTGCCTTGCAACCTTAGAGATGTGGGCCTCTTTAATTTGTTTCAATCACTCACCTTTTTAAACACATAACTTATCCAACCTATAGAGTAACTCATTTTAGAGATGTTATTGAACCGTGTTGTCACCTTCATGCACATGAATATGGATTTTCAATTGTTGAAACACATCATTCAAGTCAACGTCCTCTAAATATGCCTTGCATGCATCATGGGTTGATGGATCCATTTGCATTAGAGTTCCAAAATTTGTGATATTCAATGTTGGCGTCATTTAAAGGATGTCATACACTTGTTTGTGATACCCTTCTTATACTTGATCACTAAATGAAACTACTCTAAAAACCCCATATCCTTATAATGCATGGTTTACTATAGCTTAATCTGGGCCTATAGGTACTAAAGTGGTTGGTGATCAGTGTGGATTAATATCTTCTTTCTGATAAGATAATCTTTCCACTTCTTCACAGCTTCCACCAAGGCATAAATATCCTTGTCATATGTAGGGCATTTAAGAAATACCCCATGAAATAATTTAGAGTCATAACATACATGCCTTCCTCCCTCCATCAAGACCACTCCCATAGCATACCCATTAGCATCTGTCTCCACTTCAATGGGTTGTTGAAATTCTAGTAATGATATAGTTAGTGTTTGAATTATCTTATTTAGCTCCTCAAAGGCCCTCAGGTGACCCTTTCCCCACTGGAAACTCTTACCAATTTTTGTTGTTCAAAAATGTAACTAGTTTTGGTATTCATGATTTTATTTGAGTCACGATGCAATGTACTTGTCAAAAAAGAAAAAAAAATATTATAAAATAAAATTGTTTATGAGCACGGGTTTCATTCTATATTTATTTGGTCTCTAGGTCAAAAGAACCCATTGAGTGCTTTAGGTTTTTTGTCTTGAGTCAAAGTCTAAATCATGATTTAAAAGACCCTTATCGAGCTCATTGTGCCAAATAAAGAAATTTATTTTTATGTATTTAGGTTTTCTACACCTCCTCCACCAAGTCGGCTTTAAGAGAATACAAGTCACCTTATTAAAGGAACTCGACCACACTAGGAAGTCTATAAAAAAAAGTGCAATTCAAACTATTTTTTCATACACATATCAGTCAAATTTATATGAAATTAAGAGAGAGAAAGAAGTGCGAGGAATAATAATAAAGGACTAGAATTATAGGTGAAAACCATAAAGTAATTGTAGGTCTAAACTATGATGCAAGAAGGCCAAAATTCATGATTGAAGAAGAAGTAAAGAAGGGTAACTCTTGTGGACTTGGACATGATATTTGTCATATAGGAAGGTCAACTTTTAGAGGATGACTTGTTGGATTGGAGGAGATCATGGTCCTAGTTAAAAGGTCTTAGTTGTCTCATTTGATTTGATTCTAAAGAAGAGAAGAAGAATTTCTAGGTTTTCCCATAGGAAAGGGGTTTTTCCCTAATTGAGTACCTACATCTTGTGTTCTTGTGTTTGTGATATTAATAGTTTTGGAAATTGTATTGCCGATGAATACGTAATAATGAATAAGAATAATTAACTAGAATATCACAAGAAATTGTCAAGATAAGAGAAACAATATTAATAAAAACCCTAAATAAGCTATCCCATATTTCTAAACATGGTTTCAAAGCTAAGGAAAGTAGAACAAGAGGTAGCTAGAAGATCATTTTTGGTTGAAAAATAAAAGTTGCAAGTCTAACTCTCAAAACTAATCTACCTAGAAGAAGGATCAAATTAAAATAACTCAATTACGGGCTTGACTATAAGTAAAAAATTTAGTGATTAGGGTGCAAGCCTGAGTTATAAGAACAAACAAATAAAGGGAGTCGTGAATCATTATGGGATATAAAAATACAAACTATGAGCCTTAACCTAATCGAGGTCCCTAAATGATAAATCAAAGGTCTGTGTATAGAGTTAAGGTCTAAATTTACAACAGATATCTGAGTTATAATGTTATAAGAAAAAAATATATATGGGTAACTAAATCACAAGATTGGAGTTCCTTTTATAACCAAAAATTCACTTGTTGAAAGGATTAAGGACCAAAACTTATAGAGTCATTCTTAATTTCATTGGAAGACTTGATTACAAGGTATAATAACTTTAAGGGCTATAGTCATCACTAAAAAAAAATATATGGGATATGAGACGCATAAGAAGTAGAGAATTCGACCTAGGAATAATATAATAATCATAGTGATTTTGTAAAGTAGATTGGCCAATTTGAGAGATTTATTTAGATAGTTATGAAAGCCCTATCCAAAGGATTACAACCACAGGTCTATACTAATCATTTCAAGTCCAGAAGACTATAATCCTTTGGAGGATCAAGGCTCAAAAAGGTCATTTGATACCAGATCTATTAAAATGTAAAAGAAAGAAATTTAAAAAAGAATAAAAAATATTAAAGGACCATAGAAGATCATGACACACTGAAGAAACTTTTGTAGTAAACTTATTGTAATAGTGGAGGACCAATGTAAAATGTACTTGAGGTAACCATACTTTATATATCTTTATATATATATATATATATATATATATATATATATATATATATATATCCCTATATATATATATATCCCTATATATATATATATCCCGATCCTTATTAAAAATAGGGGTTTTAAATCTCTTTTGATTATAGGGTTTGTAATGTTTAAAGTTGTTGAAAACCATAGTTTTTGGTCTAGGATTGATTAGGTAGTCTAGGGTGACATAAAAAAAAAAAACCTTATTAAATATAGAATTGGAAGTAAAATCTTAGAATTGATATTTTAGGGTTTAGATCTGGAAAATTCCTAGTTTATGATCATACACTTGTACTTGTATGTTTTTTCTGGTAATTTTCAAGTAAATGTTGCAGGTACATAAATAAAATTTGATCTTATTACATGCTTCACGGTAACATAGAATTATTAAAGAAGAAGATTCCACATTCTCATAAAATATAAGTATTATTTTTTATTTCCTATGTATTTAGATTTATCTTTTCTACTTGTTCATTATCCTTTCCATGGAAGCACTAAGTTTGTAGGTATAAGAATTATGGATAGATTCAAAGGAAATATTTGTATGATGAAATAATTCTTGTTACAAAAGAAACCCCGCAAGGTTTGTATAAGGAACAAATCAAGGTATGGATTTAGAATTTTAGTAAGTATTCTTCATATAAGAAGGTATGATGATTTTTAATTTTATTTATATTACTAACTCTTTCATGTATAGGGTTGCGCTATAAACATTCTTACGTTGTTGAGGATGATTTATCTTTAAATCAAATCAATCCTTACCATACTATCAATATTTTGTTTACTTTGATGAAACCCTAACCTTTAAGGTTCATTGTGAAACCCTAGACTACTTAAGCTTTGTTGTTAAAGTCTAGAAAATAGGATGAAATCCTACTCTCTTGATATTTAGGGTTTGTTGATGTTATTAAACCCTATAATTTTAAGGTTTGTTGTTGATGTCTAGAATATATCATGAAACCATATATTTTTAGGGTTTTGAGAATTGAGGCTTATGAAAAAACCCTTGTAATAGTTAATGAAATATCCTAGGAATGAAATCCTAGGTGTATATGATTTTTATAATTGAAACCCTAGCCTGGTAAAACTTGTTGAATATCTAACATTAAAGGTTTGATGTTTGTATCTAGGGTTTATGACAAAAACCCTAGTAGAAATTGATATGAGATTATATGGTAAGATAATGAAACCATACATGTATATAAAATTCACTATGATTGAAGTCCTAACTTGGTTTAGTTGTTTAGTCTTGATGATGAGATATAGGCTTTGTAACAAAACCTTAGCAGGTTTGTTGTAAAAGTCTAGGGCATGAGAAATGCAACCCTTGTTGATTGTAACCTAACTAGGTTTAGGTTTTGATATTTAAAGTATGATTTATTATGATCCCATTGTTTTGACATGATGACGATAATCAATAAAGTTAACTTCATGCTCTATATTTATGCTTGGTTGAACTTATTGTTGAAGATTTATAGGAACATAGTCTTCAAGATGTTGAAGATGATTACCTACCTCATGCTTGATGATGATGTTGAGCATGATGAAAAGAAGGAGTTGTAAGAATTTTGAAGTATGCATTATTGATAGAAGGAATGATGTTACAGAAAATTGAATTTCTCCAATGATAGATCATGTGTGGCTACGTTATTAATGGACTTATCTCCTAGCGGAGAAGAAGTATGGATAAAGGTGTATATCTCCCCAATTTAGAGGGAGGACATGTTGTGACAAATATAATGAATAATATGGAGAAGGAATGAATATCAAAGAGATATAAAGCACTATAGATGGTTAGTTGTGATTAATAAAGTCGTGGTCATGATTGACAAAGTTGTGAACAAGAATTGGATGTTTTGGAAAGTGTTGAGACTGAGTTTGGTGTTGCTAGAGAAATTGAAGGACTATTTCGTTGATATGTGTTTGAATAATATGATGACCTAAGCATCATCAGAATAGTTGAAAATATTAGAGTTTCTTGCTAGCATATAAAAACATATACATTGGAATTTTGATACTAATTTGGGTCGTGAAGCTACAGTATGTGCCAATAGATGAACACATAGTTTATGTGTTGACAAAATCTCTTCCCAAGTTATTTTTAGGAGCATGTTCAGATTCATGGATATGTTGACGTCGTCCTAATTTTTTTTTGTATTGATAAATGTCTCTAATGTGCTTGAGAGGGAGATATGAAATACTATAAAAATTCCTATATGATGGTAATTTGGAGGACATCATGGCCTGATTAGTATTGAGATCTCAATTGATGTTTAGATGCCAGAGGGAGGGTATCGATTGGAGCTTCGGTTAATGTTGATACATGGATCCCTGTAAGGGTTTGCGTCAGGGCGTGGAGGCCTAGATGGCATCTATATCTTGTTGGAGGGATACCAAGGTTGTAGCCTTATGGTACCTATAGTGGAAAATGACCAGATGATGCCTTAATCCCTATTGGGAGGATACCTTGGACGTGAGGGTATCCCAAGCATTGTGTGTGTTGTTCTTATCTTCTTAGGAACATTTCAAATTAAGATCAACCTTCTACTAGTTGAAAAATTATGAACACCTCCCTAGTTAAGAGGGAGTGTTGAGAGATGTAACTAGTTTCAGTATTAATAATTTTATTTGAGTCATCATGTAATGTACTTTTCCAAAAATAAAACAAAATATTATTGTAAGAGAAAATTATTTATGAGCATGGGTTTCATGCTATATTTATTGTATCTAGGTCAAAAGCACCCACTGAGTGATCTAGGGTTTGTGTCTTGAGTCAAAGTTTAAGTAATGATGTAAAATATCCTTCTCGGGTTCATTGTGTCAAAGAAAAAAAAATATTTTTATGTATTTAGGTTTTCTATGCCTCCTCCACCAAGTAGGCACCAAGAGAAGACAAGTTGTCCTATTAAAGGAATCTGACCACACCAGGAAGACTATCAAAACAAGTGCAATTCAACCTATTTTCTCATACACATATCAATCAACTTGATCTATAATTAAGAGAGAGAAATAACTGCTAGGAAGATGAAGAAGAAATGACTATAATTACATGTTGAAACTTTGAAGTAATTGCAAGTATGAACTATGATGCAAGAAGCTCGAAATTCATGATTGACGTGGAATTAAAGAAGGGTAACTCTTGTGGACTTGGATTTGATCTATACCATATATGAAGGTAAACTTTGAGAGTTTTACTTGGTGGATTGGAGGAGGTCATAGTCCTGGTCAAAATATCTTGGTTGTCTCATTTAATTTGATTCTAAAGGGGTTTTCCCATGGCTCGGTGCCTACATCTTGTGTTCTTGTTTTTGTGATCTTTACACTTTTGGAAATTATCTTAATGATGAATATATAATAATAAAAATAAGAAGTAACTAGAATATCACAAGAAATTGTCAAGATAAGAGAAATTATATTAATAAAAACCCTAACTAGGTTGCCCTAGAGTTTTCAAAATTTGTTATGATGTTGAGTGGTGTTGCTACTGTTGAAAGTGAGACTATAAATTTCCTCAATTATTGTGTTTTCCCAATGAAACTCCTAGCCTTATAAACATTAGTAGGAATCAAAAATTTCATCATGGCCTCCATATTGGAAGAATTAAATAAATTTTGAGGTGTAAAATCGGCCTCCTGAGGAATATTGTAAAATAATAGTGGAAGTAATAAAATAAGAATGGATTACATCATCAAATTTTAGAGGGGAAAAAAACTACTTTTTTAGCTCACGTTTTCAATTTATATCCCTATGGTTTTATTCAAATTTTGAGCGAGAGAAATCATTGGATGAAAATTTTTGTTCCTCATCCAAGGAGTACCCAGGTTACATACTTTTGAGGGACCCTTCTACACGAAAAATGAGAAATGCATGAAAAACATGATTGTAATAACAATTTTCATGTATTTCTCATTTTTTTGTGGTAGGGTCAATAAAAAATATGAAACATGGATACTCCTTGAATGATGAATCAAATTATGCATCCAAAGAGTGCTACATATTGAAATTTGAGTAAAATCATAGGGAGATAAGTTGAAAATATGAGTTGAATTTTTTTTTATAATTTTATAATTTTTTAGTCTTTTTATCTTTTTACTCGAAAAACGGTGAATCAGCCCCCATGGTTGACATCATCATCTTGAATCCTATTAGTTATTTTAAGTTTTATTTTCGATGTAAATTTTTGTTTTGAGGCCAATTTTAGACCTCAAAATTTCTCTAATGGATCTATCCTTAGCTCTCCTCCACCTATCACATACCGCAAATACACCAAAGAGTACTACGAAAACTCACACTTCTTGATATTTTATATCACTTGGTGCTTCTTTAATGTATCCATCACCTGCACTAAAGGTGAGATGTGTTCCTCACAAGTATAATTGTATACCAATATATCATTAAAATACAAAATAACAAATAAATCTATAAAAAGGTGCAATATATCATTCCTTTACCTCATAAAATTAGTTGGTGCATTTCATAATCCAAATGACATGACTTGGAACACTCATACAAACCTTGATAATTTTGAAGGAGATCTTCCAAGTGTTTTCTTCTCTAACTTGAACCTGGTGATATCTATACTTTAAGGCTAGCTTAGTGAAGTATTTTACTTGTTTCAACTAATCTATAAAATCATCTATCCTAGGCAGGGGATACCTATTTTTAAGCCCAATATTGTTTATCATCCTATAATCTATAAAAATATATGAAGTCTCATCCTTCTTTCGCACAATTATGATGGGTGGCCCACATGGTGATGTACTCAGTCAAATGACACCATATCCTAGTAGTTACTACAATTTCTTCTTCACCTAACTTTCTTCTATAACAAACTATTTGTATAACCCAATGTTTGGAAATGGGGAGTTTGAAAATAGCTAGATCTCATGCTCCGCTTCCTTCTTAGGTGGTATCTCTTTAGGCTCCTAGAACACATCCATATACTCCTGTAAAAACCAACACTGAGATAAATTCTAAACTGTATTTTTTCATCCTTATTTACCCATCACAATGGACATGGGATTGGATGATCATGAACTTCCACTCCCAATTTATTGACCAAATCTATGGAAATAATAGTTGCATGTGATGTTAAGTTGAACATAGGATAAATACTTATCCTATTACCTAAATATTTATATGTAAGTGTTTATTATTTTAATTCTCTTCATGTTGTGTAGGCTACTCAACTGCACCTCTTTCTACACTAATATACAAACAATCTTCTCATCCACGTCCAAGCTATTTTCAACTTGGTTGCTAAAATCAATAGCGATATGATTATTCTTGTTATTATCTTTATTTTTTTCCTTCAAGTTAAGCTCTATATGTAACTTCAAACACTTCTCTTTTTTATGACCATAAATTTTATAGTGGTTACAGTGGTTTCTAGGATCTTTGCTTTGGTGTGGTATGGTTTTCATCTTTTTTATATTTCCCCCCTTTCCACTTCTTATTCCCCTCCTTTGAAGCGTCCTAGTTCTCCTTTCGCTTCTATCCACTTGATTTCTCTTTCTTCAAGCCTATGTTCTCCAAGTATTGTGCATATACACAATAAAAATCCACTGATCTAGGCCTCGACAACATCACTTTCTTCTACATATGGTTGTGTAGACCCCCCAAATACTTGAGGAGTATGTATGGTTCTTTGGGGAGATACTCGTCATTATGGCCATATTTCTAAACTCTATGGTGTATGCTTGTACACTTTGGCCTTGATTTTTCCTAAAGTAGTGCCATTGGATCCACTAGTCCTCTACATACCCAATAAGATAAATTTGTGAATTTATGAGGGTTTTAAATTCCTCCCAAGTCACTAAAGGATCTCCCTCCAACCTCAAGGTATTTGTGTGTCTTTCCCACCAGTCAGGCCATGACCCTCTAATTTCAATCGTGTAAATGAAATCATCTGCTATTCCTTTATATGATGGAAAATGAAATACACTTCTAATTTTTGCAACTAGTGATTTAGCCTCAAAGCGTTGATATCACCTTGATATGACTTGATATTAAGGAATACGAATGGTTTATTGCACTTGAACTAGGTTGATCATTTTCAAATTATTTCTTCAGCTCCTTATTTGTTTCTTCTTGATCTCCTGATATCTCTTTTGATTGAACCTTTATGTTATAAACCCCATATTCTCTGAATATCCCGATCTTATTGGTCAAGCCACCATGAGGAAGTTCACATTACAATTTATATTTGAAACTTATGATTCTAGCAGTGAAAATTTCTCCTCTGGAAAATTAGGAGAGCTATTCAAAAATTAATTGACCATGATTGGGGTTTTGTGACTTTTGTCTTAATTGATCTATATCCCCTACAACTCCCACAATAAACCTAAATAAACCTTGCTACCAATATGATTCATAAATTGTAGTGGATATTCCATTGAACAATTTTTTTTGACACATATGATAAAAATATACTTAAAAATATCAAATCTACATGATGGGGGTTTATTTCTCTTTAGATTTCTACATTTATTCATTATTTTTTGTTGTGTATGCATGCAAATTAAAATTATGCATAAAATAGAGAATAGTGGAATAAAATAAAAAAAAATCTCGCAATCACAATTGACATTAGATATATCCTAGGAAACATTTTTGGGAAAAAACCCAATAGGAAGGTGAGGTTAATCTACTCTCTTTCTATAAATAGAAGATGGATGTAAGTACAAAGGAGTAAGGTTTGTGGCCCATGGGCTACTACAATGGAAAAGTATTGTCTATTTTCTCTCTTCCTATCCCTCTTGGTTACTATACTTTTCGATGGAAAAAAATGAACTCCAAAGGAATGGAACCCCTTTTCCTCCTAGTAGCCCAATTATAACACAACCTAATAGCCTACTAGTGGTTAAGTTTGACTTCATCAAATCTTAAATAGAGTTACAATATTGACTCTTCTAAAGTATTCTTTATCATTATCACGTGGCTAGCCCCTTTTCCATGAGTAATGGGGTTTGACATGGCATCCTCTTGAAATATGGTGGTCAAAACATGAAGGTCAAATTTCAAGTGGCATAAATTATGCATATGGACTTCGATTGAGGTGATTCTTGTGTTTTTGGAAAGGTATTTGTGTGTAGAATAGGAAAAAATGGCATGAAATTAAAAAAACAAAGTTTCTCCCCCAAAAAACATCATTTTATGCCTCAACATTCTCCCAGAAGGTTCCAAACCCCAATGTACCAAACTAGGTCCTACCGGTAAAAATGGTCCTCCAAGCTCATTCCCCTACATTTTCCACTATGAAAAAATAGAGATTAATTATAAAAAATATAATGATACAATTCAAATCATTTTAGGGTTTTAGGTCTACATTTATTGTTGGTCTCCCTAATGTCTCATATATGTGGAAGGAGAGAATCCTCTCAATATTTCACCTTTGTTGATTCTTGTATTAGATATGTAACAAATAGGAGCACATTATTCTTCCTCTCTTTAAGGCATATTCATTTGTACTTTATCTCTCTTGTTTTGGAGTCACTAGGGTATTATTCTTTGGAGACTTGGAGATTAAGAATTTATGATGAAACCCTAAGTTGTACTTGTTGAAGAGAAAAGGAGATGGTTGTGTGATTTTGTTTTGTCGGAGTTGGTTGGTGTGACTTTGGGTTTTCGTTGTTTTCCATAACCAAGGTTTTAGAGAGTTTCAAGATTTTCCTAGCCTTGGGATAAGGCTATTGTACATACACGATCTTCATCCTTATGTGTATATATGAAGTTTTTAGTAGTTAAAAGTTGTCTCAATCGTAGATTTTATTTTCAGCCATCTATTTATTCATGTTTTTCTATTTTCTATAAATTATATCTCTTGTTTATTTTACATAAATTAAGGTTGAAATTGTTAAATTATTTAACATTTATATCGATGAAGATAGGCCACATTTTTTTGTTGTATTTAAAATTATTACATGTATGTGGGAGGAAATTTATCTAACTTCTATCATGACACGACCAAAATGAGATGAAATTATTTAGATTTTATAGTAACACGATAATTGTTTATAATGCTTTCATGTTTTGAAAACCATGATAGTTAAGATAAAGTCACGGTGCATGTACCTTTGGTTCGTATATAGGTATAAACAAAAGTGCTCTCAATCATAAAAATGCTAGAACACAAATGCAAAAATAGAAGTAGCCTTGTGTATTTTTCAAGATGAAATATACAATTTTTGTATAAAGCCTTCATTGTGTTGTTAAGATTGGGTAGCGATGCTCATGTTCTATCTATGAACCATGACCATATCCATAAAAAATTAATATTCATCATATTTCACATTGTGATTAGCTTTGATCATAAGTTTTGTACGAACATATTGTATGGAAGTTAGTTGTTATGTTTTTTTTTGCTATCTTGCACTACCAAGCACAATAGGGGGGGAATTATGGTATGGTGGAATCCAACAGAGTAGAAGAAAATTATATTGTTTACTCGCCTCTTTTTAGGAGAAAAAAACACAACATTATTCTTTGTTTTGAATTTTTTTTTTTGGTGTATAATAGGTCATACTTAAGTTTTTGGAAAAAATACAGATACTTTACAAAGTCCATAAAGTTACTTGAGTTTGACATTTTAATAAATCTTATTATCATTTACAACATCATTTTTCCCATTAATTATATGGGATTCATAATGAAAGAAATAGGTACGCATGAAAAGTTGGGTCTTTAGAACATGCCATGATCAAACATCATGAACATATTGATTTTAATCTTTTAATCACTAGGGATTTATTACCCTTTCACCCCTTTTCCTCTTTTTTTTAATATGTTTTTTATGTTGTGTTGGATTTAGGGGTCCTGACCCAAGTTTGGAGTGTCGGTTTGCAAAAAAACCCCTATAGTACTGGCCCTTTCGGCAATGACTTGCTTTCGCAGACCAAAGTCTCACCTGAAGTAGTATGGGTGGGTGCTGGAACCAGGTTTCCGCATCTTGGGAGAAAGTGGATAATGGAGGTAGTCCTTATCAAGATCTATCAAGTTCACACAACAGCAATTTCATTACCAAACCCTTAATACTATAGAAGCAAATCTTATATCATTCTAAACAACATGTAACATAAACCGAGCTATCATCATTAAACAGATCTAGCAACTCTTCGCATCCACGTGCGCATCAGTAATTACAACCACAAATAACACAATCGCAACTAGTCAAATAACACAGATGCATTCACATCTTAATTCAGACCATGCAGAGGTGATTTAATAGTAAACACAACTAACATAGATAACAAAGAGATAATTCAACAGATCCACATTCATTAATCGTCCAAAAACTAGTTATAAACCCAGGTTACTACCTGTGCACATAGTCAACGGGGTCTGCACATAGCAGGACTAAGGATCTCTGTGCACACAGCCAGCAGAGTCCTTACCAAAAACTACCCAAAACAGATCTCAAAAATTCGTATGTAGCATCAATCTTACTTCTTTCCTACCTTTAGACCCAAAATATCCATCTATTTATATCAACATAGCCTACGCTATCCTGTGGTCTGCAAACCATGGTTTTCGGACTCCCGGGCTACCCTATGACCCATTATAATACATTGGGGGCTTTGACCCACCCCAAAGCCCCTACGTTAGACTAATTAATACCAAAAATATACCAAAATGTAGCTAAATTATATATCAAATGCAGCTATGGAACCCCGTTCCAATAGGCCCCCAACATAATCTTGTGACTTGTCCCGAGTCACAACAGCCATGGGGTTTGCATCTTCACCTATAGCTGCTTAATGGCATCGACCAGAGGGGGAAACACTCCTTCACTCTGCATGACAACGTTTTGTGCAATTTCCACCAAATTCTATGAAGTTGGGCCTTCACTGGCAGCAGTTACACTCTGAAGAGTCTGATTCAGCTGTTTGACCGCAACATCCAGTTCCTCAGATATCTTGATGACTTCATCAACCCATGGATTGAGGTGGTAACTCAGAACCTTATTCTTGTGGCAAATATCTTCCAAGTCATTTTTGAGTGCATGGATATATCGCAGATGTTCCAGGAATTGAGCGGGGATTAGAGTGGGCATAGTAGATTCTAGTTGCTTGAATTCTTCTTCCTTCTAGCACAGTTCTTAAGTAAACTCATGCAGGAGAGGATTGCACTACACCTTAGACCACAACTGCATAGCTGTCTCAAGAAATTCTACGCCCTGAGCGATCTGAGATGTAATGGTATTCATGGCTTTTGTGACCATTGCAGTTCTTTGGGCTCGTACCTCAGGCAAATTTTCCAGGTGCAATTTGGCCTACAATGCAGCAATCTGCTACTCCATCTCGATCTTTAAATTCTGGATTTCAGTCCTAGAAGCCTTCACGGCGGTGACGAGTCCCTCAATATTGGCCTGGGGTGTGGCTGAGGTCGGGATGTCTTCAATCACATCTGCGCAAAGTCTGCTGATTAGACATTTTGACTCAGTCTGCTCCACGGTGGCAAGGATGCACACAGACTGCGCTTGAGATGCCTCAGCAATTTTTTCAACAATTGTCTGCTTGGCTGTACTGAGCTGCTGCTGCACCTGGCGATCTATGTGCTGTATTTCCTCAAAGAGGGATGTATGGAGGACCTGCAGCAGTTCCTGCAGGATCTGGGCCAAATCCAAATGCACTTTTGCACAAGTTTGGATTTGCGCACATAAGGCATGTGGACTTAGAGTGAGTGTTGTGCCTGGCAAGGGGAAGAGGCGACTCTCGCTCGTTGAAATCAACTCTGTGTTGGTTGCTAGAGGTGGCCTCACTTGAACAATTCTCATCTACAAAGTGTCAGTCTTGAGAAGTAGAGCTTGGAGCTCAGACTGTAATGCGACAACTATGACTTTCTGCTGTTGTTCCAAGGCGAGCCATCTGTCTTCTGAAGCGAGGGTAACCACATCGGCGATTTTCTCCAAATCTTCCTCAGTTAAGGTAGCTTTAACCTCCCTCTCGGGCCTCGTAGCCCACCCATTTAGATCGCTGGCCCTTCAGAGGTTTAGCTATCTATTTGGTTCCATGCGAAGAACCAGTACCATGCGTATCTAGACCCTCTCTCTCCATGTCCTGCTGCGACTCCTGTCCTCCACCCTATGCTAAATCTGGGGGAACCTCCATCCCAATGGAGACTTCTGGGCCACGAACTTCTGAATTCTTAGTGGTATCAAGTGGGGTAGTGGTCTTCGGAACTATGCTTGTACTAGCAGTGTCAGCCACACTTGATTTGAATCCCAATTTCCAATGTGGTGGCCAAGTGGAAATGAGTCAATTGATTTCCTCATCGGCGACCATGTAAGGCAGCGATACCAAAGCTAGATCCTTACGGCCCCAAATCTTCATATTATGCATCGTGACTTGGAAGGCTGCGATGCGCTTTTATTTATTGTAGACCGTCGGCGACAAGCGTGGCTGGGAGTGAATTGTTGTTGCGAGCTTGGTCTGAAATAAGACCTAAAAGGATTTGTTATCCTTAATACGCTGCTGATCCTTTGAATCCCATAAATTTGTGTATCCCACCCCCTCACACATATCTGGTCTGAGCTTAAGGAGGATCGAGTCTTCGGGGGCTTCCCATGTGACCAACACAATTAGGAGCAGCAACCAAGTGTAGAAGAATGTTTTTCCATGATCCTGGGCCTCACACACATTCTCCAAAAATTCATTACAAAGGAACTGCGACCAGTTATAGTAGACCCCCTTTTTGCAGTGGCCAGAAAGATGAATGACATAAGTGGGGACAGTCGTGGCCTGGCACTTATGCATCATTTTACAAGCCAAAAACACTGTACACATGTGCACCCCAAGGTCGGCAATGGTGTTGATCAGGAATCCCCTAGTATTTTGCTCGACATTGTAGTCTTCACACACCTTGTCAACAATCTGTTGCTCATATTTCTTGTTAACGCACTCCATGGGATTCGGCCCCTCCATGGGGAGACCAGTAATATGGTGAATTAGGGAGGCATCAATGGGAATGTGGTCTAGGATCCACAAGCTGTCATCGTGGATCAGGGCTAGAATCTGTCGCACAACTCGATTGGTTATGTTGTATCATCCAAAGTGAGGTATCCGCAACAAGTTTAGAAATCCAGAACCTACTAACCCGTGTTCCCACAACATTGGCACTACCCTTACCACATCATCCTCTAGTACTCATTCGAGATATAGCTCAGGTGCTAATTCTGGGAAGGCCTCCAAGTTGGCAAGGTCATGGTCATTGAACTTAATTGATTCGAGTTTGCCAAATGTTTCTCCAATTAGAGGGACTTCACCCAAATTTAGTGGAATTTTCAGATAGGCACGCATACCTTGGAGATTATTAGGCGTGCGCATTGAGGGCTTGCGAGGCCGAACATAGGGCGGTAGCAAAGTTATTGGTTCAACAAGCCAAGATTCTTCCTGAGCAGACAGAGGTTGCTTCGCTGGGTTAGGTGAGCATGCCTTAGGCACCGTTTGGGGACATTTCACATTCTGAGGGGAGGTGCGTGGCTTTCCTCCAGCCCATTTCATAGCCCTCCCCTTCCCTTGCTCTTGGCCTTTTCCCTTGCTCTTATTTTTCTCCACCTGCTTCCCCTTGGTTGGTGTGGACACAACCTCTTCAACTTTAGGGGTGACCTCTAGTACTTTGTCAGTAGAGGCCACGATCTGCGATGATTCAGCGAGATTGGTCATCATTATTCTCACTCAAAAGAAGAACTCGAGATTTCTACTATCAGAGGGGGTAGCATGCCTAGACATGAATAGAGCACGATAGTTGCAAAAATTTGCAAGGCACAAGATTTTCAAGATGCACGGAACCCACTTATGATCTATCCTCCTCCTTTTATAGCTAGGGATAGTGACCAATGGGTGGATGAGACTTATCTGAAACTTACCATGAAGGAAACGGTAAAAATCTTCGGAAATCGCCGCATTAATTGCTGACTTCCCGCTCCTTCCTTTTTACCCAGTTTTACTGGTCCAATGGCTAGTTTTTGCAGCTGTGGATTACCCCTGCGCATCCAGCGCACCTCCCCTGGCTTCTTGACCTGTGGTCGACCCCTACACGGATAACGGGTACCTGCGTTTGTCCTCTTGTCTACGCTTATTCCTCCCAATACAGCTACTCCGGCCATATAGTCATTTGATCCGGTACGGTTTGAGCCAGCTGCCATTAACATATCCTAGGAAAATTTCATGGCGCAATGTAGCTAACCGGACAACTCCTCCATCAGTGATTTCCTTTACCATATAGGGGCCTAGCTAGTGCTGACGGAACTTCCCTGGGTGTTTCGTAAACTGGCTATCGTAGAGGAGGACCAATTATCCTTTTGAAAAGATCTTCTGCCGAATATGTCTATCATGCCATGATTTTTACCGGGCCTTCTGAACTTGTTGATGAAAGTTAGAAATGAATCGATCTTCCTCCAAGGCAACTAGCTGCGTTAAGCGTTCCTCCATGATATCAGGCTCCACCATGTTCGTAAAGGTTGCAATGCGTAGGCTAGGAATAATATATTCCATGGGAATAATGGCCTCCTTTCCATAAACCATCAGAAATGGTGTCTTCCCAGTCAATTTCTTGCACGTGGTTCGATAGGCCCAAAGGAATGATGGGATATGCATGTCCCAATCGCTTCAATCAAAATTATAGATCTTGGTCAGTGCCTCTTCCAAGATTTTACTAAAAGCTTCTACCATTCCATTTTCCTGTGGGTGATATGGGGTACTTTTTGCATGGTATATGTGAAACTCCTCAATCAAATATTGTATTGTGTAATTAACAAAATGTGTACCTTCATCACTTATCAAGATCTTCGGACAGCCAAACCTGGTTAAAATATTATCAAAGATAAAGTGTGAAGTAGTATCTGCAGTAAAATCCCTCACAACTTGCGCTTCCACTCATTTGGTTACATAATCAGTCACAGTGATGATGTAGCGAGCACCTGTCTTCTTACTTGGTGGGTTGATGGGTCCAACGAAGTTTATTGCCCATTTATCAAACACCTACAAGGCCATCTTTGGTTTCAAAGGAATTTCATGCCTGTGTGACGGTCTTCTTGTCCTTTGGCATGTGTCGCAGGCTTTGCAATATTCATGGGAGTCACTATGTAGTGTGGGCCACCATAGCCCAGCCCTTAAGATCTTTTGTGTCGTTTCTTTTCCTGCATAGTGACCTCCTGCTATGCCTCCGTGGGCTTCTACTAAGATGGCTTGTCTTTCATCCTTTAGAATGTATCTTCATAGTACCTCATCAGGTCCTAGCTTATACAAGTGGCCCGCTATGATGGTAAAGTCCACTGCATGGGTTACCAGCTCCTTTTTCTATTGTACCAAATACTTTTCAAGTGTCATCCCCGTAGTTAAGAATTGAATGATATTGACGAGGTGCACATCAACCACCTTAATAGCAAATAACTATGCATCGGGAAATCCCTCCTCTAGGTTGTTCAATTCTTCACCACTCTCGATTCGGGAAAAGTGGTCCAGTCTAGCATTTAGTTTCCCCGGCTTCACGATGATCTCAAAATCATATTCTTGAAATAGTAGTAGCCATCGGTAAATATTCCCCCCAACACAGGCTTATTCACTAGGTACTTCAAAGTTGAGTGATCCGTGAACATCTTGAAGTGCCCTCCCAACAGATAATGCTAGTATTTCTACAGGGCATATACCATGGCCAACCCCTTGCACTCGGTAGTGGAGTAGCTACGCTATGCACTAGAGAGTTTTCTACTACCAATTGCAACCAGGTGGTCAATGTCCCCCTCCCCAGGCTACGTAAGGACAACTCCCAGGGCGATACCTAAAGCATCTACATGGACATGGAAAACCTTTTCCTAGTCAAGAAATATGAGGATAGGTGCAAAAATCATATTTTCCTTGAGTAGCTCAAAGCTCTTCTGACACTCTGAGTCTCAAAAAAAAAAAACATACTTCTTTAGCAACTTCTCCATGGGTACCATGATCAGTGCGTACCCCTAAATGAACTTCCTGTATTAGCCCGTGTGCTTGAGGATGGAGCGCAGCTATTTCTCAGTTGCAGGGACTGCTAAGTTGATGATAATTGCTACCTTGGTGGGGTCAACCATCATTCCCTACCGACAGACTATGTTTCCTAACAGGATCCCAAAAGGTACGTAGAATATGCACTTCTTAATATTTAGGGAAATCTGGTGCTTTCTACAAGCATCCAAAATCATGCACAGGTTCAAGACATGATTCTTTACCAACCAAAATATTATCCAATCATCAAAGTATACCTACAAGGACTTGTGGATGAATTCCTTGAATACTGCGACCACTACCCACGAAAATATGGCAGGGGAATTCTTGAGCCCAAACGACATGAAGATGTACTAGAAATATTGCCATTCAATGGCGAACGTATTTTTGCTACGATATTCAGGTGCGATCCTCATCTGATGGTAGCCCAAAAACCCATCAGTGAATGAGTATGCTTCCTGCCTTTCCACACTATCGAGAATTAGAGAATGACATAGGGAATGGATCATGTATGTAAGCACCATTCATTTTGTGCAAGTAAACACAGATTATTATTTCTCCTTTGGTATTTTTCTCTTGAACCACCATAGGGCTTACCCAATCTGACTGTTCTACTGGTTTGATGATACCTGCGGCTATCATTTTATCAATTTCTTCCTTGACTTTCTGTTTATACTTGGGGTTCAATTAGTAAGGTCGTTGCTTAACAGGGCACACATCTAGTTTTAACGTGATGCACATGACCCCCAGGTCCCTTGTAATACCCTTGAGTTTTGGTAATTTTGTAGGAAACAGGTCCTGGTACTCCATGAGAAGCTCTGTGACTTTCCCAATGGTATCATCATCCCAATAGTCCCAAATCTTAGCTAGCTTAGGTTTTTCTTCTATTCCAATGTTTACTTCCCTTAGCTTAAGAGGTTTGGTCACATTAATGGTCTACAGTGGGGATCCAACAACTGCGTGCTCACCCTCTGATTCAGGATAGTGATATTTCGCAGGTCTTCATCACATTCCTCCATTGATAGATTGCAGAAGTTAACAATATCCTGCATCTACATATCCCAAGCTGGTGCCCCGTACTTTACACGAGGGTGTGCTTCATAAAATACTAGGGCATCTATATCCTACAGGGCTTCGTCTAGTGCCTCAGTTTCGCCTATCAACTTGAACGTCCCTAAAAAATCATCCTTCATGGTCTCCTAGTGGCGGGTACGCTAATGTATCTCTACATCTAGATACAATGCAATGGGGATTGGCCCCAAGGCATGAATGAAAAGGTGGACCCATTCATCCTTGGTACTTTCACACCACATTTCCATCCATGCGGCCACGTGCTCACGCGGGTCTCCTTGGCCAAGGAAATTCTCCACATGTGGGTGAACCGGGGGTTCAAACCATAGGATCATCATCTCATGACATTCCTCCCAATCCTATAATGTCTCCTTATGAGTCTCCCACCACCGTATAGGGGTCGCGCGCATGGCTAGGTTAAGCGCCCACATTCTTCGCTCCCTTGGGACCTTTGCTTCAAATGCTCTAATAATACTACCAGAATCATGAAAATAAGGCAGCTTTGTTACCTCTAAGGAGATGCACCGAAAGCTCTTTGTGATCCTTAGACACCATAATGTAGATTCATCATGCAACCGGTTCTACCAATTTTAGATTTCCCCATCAGATTCAGAGAGGCATTCACTGTCTTTCTCCTAGCACAACACACCATCAGCTGTAGGATTAATCCAAACTTCATCCTAGGCAGTTAGTTTATAGATATGATCCACATTGTCTTCTTCATGCACAGGTTCTGTATACCATTCTCCTTCTACTGGGTCTAGAGGGACTATTACTCTCATACCCTCATTCTAAAAAACCATACTCCTTTTCTTCAAGTTGATAATGCCCCCCATATCTATAGCCCAGTCCAGTCCTAGGAGTGCAGGATAAGGATTCGCATCCTCTACGATTTGAATTACCTCAAAATCCATGCATACCTTAACCCTTGCGATATCTACCATAATCTTTGAAATTCTTCCCAATGGTATGATATTTTGTTGGTTAGCCATGCGTAGCTGTATAGTAGATCATTCCAGCTTAGGTTATCCCATCCTTTGCCATGTCTATTTGGGCAGGACATTCACATCGGATCCTAGATCCAGGATGATTTGATCTATTTCGTAATCACCAATCTGCACCATTAACCGCATTTCCCGACCAGTGTGTCTCTTATGCTTGTACAATTTGTGAACATATTTAGCTTCCTTGGGAGGGTCGGTTCGTTCTGCGCAGCTATCTATCAATTCTTGAAGATTTTTTATTGCCTTCTTGTTGCGTAGTAGCTTCATACATGCTTCTAGGAATGGTTTGACTTCTTCATCCACTTTTAGGTTTGTTGGAGCCTTGGAAGTAGATGCTTCATCCTTGGTAAAGTCTTTGCAAGCTTCTATGATGGTTTCTTTCTCCTTTTGTAGGTTCAAGCTTTCCTTCATGATAGCAACTTTTCAGATGAGGGGTTCAACCACAACTCTCTCCTCAGCTCCTTCAGTAGCCATGCCGCTGTGTGTTATGATATTAATACTGGGTCCCTCATCAGGCGGTTCTGCCTTAACCCTTTGAATGTTTTGCGTTGGTGTTTGCTATTTTTCCTGCATTTTTGCTATCAGTATCGGACAATCTTCTATCACATGATCCAATGGTCTACAATATCTGCAATATTTTCATGCAGGGTTTGGATAGTCCCTTGCGAAGTGCCCTACTTCTCCATAGTTGTAACAGATCACTTGCCCTCTTCCCTGACCTACGCTTCCACCTCTTTCCCCTTGGCCCCTAGCCGGGGAACCCCCTCATCCCAAGGGAGATAGTGGTGATGAAGGGTCAGCCTGTACCTTGTAAAACTTTCCTCGGTCTATCATTAACTCATATGTCTGGTAGTTGTGTTCGTCATGTCCCATAGATGAACAGAATTAGCACCATTACTTCTTCAATTCTGGAACATAGGCACCAAGACGGGGACAGTGGTTGGTATCATATAGTCCAGCTACATGATAGTCAGTGCACCATAACGTGGGGCCACTTGGTCCCACAACTTCTTTAGGGCGCAATGGGTTGCCCCCCCCCCTGCATGTAGTCTACCAGCAGAGGGCATTGATCCTTGGTGTGGCCTGACACCCTACATCTTATGCACCATATGCCTGGACTAGCTCCTTTTCCTTGATCTTTTCACAAATTCTAGATTTTGAGGTGCATTGCCTCTAGCTGTCCCTGGATCTGCTGGACCCCAAACTGGGCATTGTCTCTTGGCGCAACTTCTAGCTTCATAGCAATCTCCAAGGCTTTTTCTTGTGTCTTAATCTCTTGTTGGCCCATAGGTCCACGGAGGTGAGGTAACAGCATGGCGATGAACCATTCCTTGTGCTTTTTATCGTCATACTAAAATTCTCCATCTCCAATAACCTTCTTTAGCCACTGATCAACCTCCCATACTGACTCTGTCGGTCCTTGTTTAAAGTCTTTCATGTCAACTACTATTTGATAGTAGGACTTAGGCTTCCAGAATTGTTGTTTTAAAGCATCCTTAATTTATTTTATTTATGGATTTGCATGCCAGCCTACGTACCACATGAACCAATCCAAGGCCCTCCCTTCAAAGGCTAGGGATAGCTACACCCTTTTCACAGCGTCGCTAGCAACATTCTGTGCAGTCCATACCGATTCTGCTACAAACCAAAATCGATCCATGTCTTCATCTCCCACACCCTTGAAGGTGGGAAAATTCATGTGTGTGGCCATATCTTCTTCTGGTGGTGGCGGAGGGGTAGGCGAGTCATTGCCCTTATGTTGATTCAACGATGGTGTAGCTGGAGGACTAGTTCCTGCATGTGCAGATGGCTCTCTTAAGGAGCTATAGATAGATCTATCCCCTTCTCGGTTGACTCGGAAGTACTTACTACTTCGTGTTGTACTCTCACATTGATCAGAGGTCATTCATTTGGTGTGGCTGCACAAAATTCCTTTTTTGCACAGTAATATTTTAATTAGCAGTGGAAATGTTTGTAAGAAATTACCTCTGAATCATTTGAAGAACCTCTACTCCACCTAAGAGTAGGATACAAACTGATCGACTGTGAATTTTGTTAAAAATCCTCGTAGCACACTATCCACCCAGTGATCTACAGTCCCGGTGATTCTGTTGTTAGCCATCTCCAACCATTGAATCAATTCTAGAGTCCACTGCGTAATGTGATCGTCTTTCTAGCACATCCAAAATTATAGTAGCCTTGCTAGCCACTCCTGGAGCTCGTGCGCAAAATTTACAAAGAAAATTTCATATACTTCTGTGAAAATATATTTGTTCTTCCACTTCTCGGCTGTCAGCTTTGTGCTGCAATTCTCTTTTACAAAAAATCCCTGAATCTGTCTTTCGAACTAGTCTTTGAGCTCCAATTTCTCAGGTCTCCAACAGGGTCATGGCATTACCTGATCTTTCTCTCAAAATGCTCCCAGTCCTGGAAACAGAACCATTTGTTGGCTTTAGAGGTCCTGACCTAGGTTCAGAGTGTATGTTTGCAAAAAAACCCCTATACTACTGGCCCTTTCGGCAATGACCTGCTTTCGCTAACCAAAGTCTCACCCGAAGTAGTATGGGTGGGTGCTAGAACCAAGTTTCCGCACCCTAGGAGAAAGTGGATAATGGAGGCAGTCCTTGTTAGGATCTATCAAGTTCACACAACAAGAGTTTCGTTACCAAACCTTTAACAATATAGCAGTGGAGCTTATATCCTTCTAAACAACATGTAACATAAACATAGCTATCACCATTAAATAGATCTAGCAACTCTTCACATCTACGTGCGCATCAGTAATTACAGCCATAAATAACACAATCACAGCTAGTCAAATAACATAGATGCATTCGTAGCTTAATTCAGACCATGCAAAGGTGCTTTAATAGTAAACATAGCTAACACAGATAACACAGAGATACTTCAACATATATGCATTCATTAATTGTCCAAAAACCAGTTACAAACCCAAGTTACTACCCGCGCACATAGCCAGCAGGGTCCGCACATAGCAGGACTGAGGATCTCCGTGCACACAGCTAGCAGGAGTCCTTACCAAAAACTGCCCAAAACAAATCTCAACAGTTTGTACGTAGTATCAATCTTACTTCTTTCCTACCTTTAGACTCAAACTATCCATCTATTTATATCAACATAGCCTATGCTATCCTGTGGTCTACCTTTTGACCCATTAAAATACATTGGGGTCTTTGGCCCACCCCAAATCCCCTGCGTTAGACTAATTACTACAAAAAATATAACAACACTCAGCTAGGGAACCTCGTTCCAACATGTTGGGATTATATTTACGCATTTTTTAATTAGCTTTACACTTTTTTATGATTCTTTCTTGTGTGATTGGTGTTGAACATATGCTAATCTCATTCAAAAAGTTGTTGTATTCAATGTTGGCAGGCTTCTTGTTCTAATAGATTTATTTTTTTATAGCATAGAGCTTGGTGAATGTTAATGCCTCCTTATAAATGGGATTTCATATTTTGATACTTCCATATTTGATGCTATTTGGAGTATTTTTTAATCTTTGAAAGTGGATATCCATGAAATTTTGAGGAAAATAATATGACATCTTTGTAAATATATATTAAATTGTATTTTATGAACATTGCTAGATGTGTCTCTTTAACCCATTTTCTTTGTATATTTATTTAGAATAATAAAGAATAAATTGTGTTTGTTGTTTAGTAATACATGAAGTTTAAATGTTAGACATCTATCAAATTAGTTCCATAAGATATATATATATATATCTTGTGTTGTGGTATAAATATAAGAAACATATAATATAATTGAGGTCCTATATGTTAATAGATTATTTGTCCCAAAGTAAATAGGAATTGTTGCCACTCATTTCATCAAGATTTGGGGCTCGGGGCTTGTACAATGATGAGAAGTATTCGGTTTTCTTGATTTTAGTGGAGTGGTGTTTTCCATTAATGAAATACTTTATTCACATGTTATATTAGTTTCCTCTTCCTCAATTTTGCATGTCTCATTTCTTAGTTTGGTCCCATGTCAACTTTATTTCAGCGTCTTATTCTCTTTCATATTTTTTATTTTCTATGTAATTGATTAAATTGCATGGGAATGTGCTTTTAAACTAATTATGATAATATAATAACTAATTTTAATTTTATAAAATAAAATAAGTCTATGTTAATAGTAAAAGTAGATTTTAACTTAGACTTAAGTTAGATGGAAAAAGGAATTATGTAGTTTCATAAATTCAAATACACATAAATACTTTAGATGTATTTTAGGGAATTGAATTAGTTATGGCTCTGTCATAATAAATCTATTATCAATCATGCATCATTCTCTATTATTATTATTATTTTTTCATGGTGTTGGTGAAGAAGACCAAAAGTTAGTTGCAGATAATGAAAGTAACAAATATTGTTGGTTTGTGGAGATGAGAGATGTTGAGAGTGGACTCATACACACAAAATAAATTCAATGCATATATACAAAATTGAATTCATGATTGAATTCATGAGTGAATAGTTATAATTTTATATTTTAAAATATGATTAAATATATATACACAATATAGTTGATATTATGGAAAATAAATAAAAATAATAAATAAATAAATAAAAGTGATAAAAATGTATATTTTAAACTTTCTATATGGTTTTGATTGTACAAAGGACCATAAAAGGTTAAAAGAGAGCATATTGGAGGTTCGATTTTGGTTTCATAGTAATATGAAGATCAGGATTTCAAATTAATAATTTTAAGGTAATTAGTAACTCATTTTATAAAATATACAATGATGAATTTTTTTTTTCAAAATCTTAAAAGTTGAATTAAAAAAACAATGCTTCATGGAAAATTTTAATTAAGAACATTATTCCTTTTAAAAATATATGAGGGATAGTAAACGTGACATAATCATGACCATTATTAAATTTGAAAGTAAAAACAAGGATACCCTAATGATTTTAACATTATTAACCATAGAATTTATAATCAAACATTTTCAAAATGTAAGACATGCAAAAATTGCATTGCCTGAGTTAAAAAACAATTTTAGAAATAATTGATGTATCTTGTTATACATGTCGATAGGCAGGTTATATTGTTTTTTATTTCTAGTCAAAAGTCTTTGAATCTTTAATTTTATAAAATTTTTATATCTTGTATATAATATATTTTTAAAATGTTCTATATGCCACAAAACTCTATGGTACTAAATTAGAAAAAATAGTGACCAAAATTAGATTGATGTGATTATTTAGAGGTGGTTGTGTTGATATAAAATACAAGGATTTGGTAACTTTCACATTAAGAGCCTCACTGTATTCATATAAATCCTTCAAAACCTCATTGAAACTATCTAGGAAAATTTTAAAGTTTATAGTTGAAGAATTTTTTTGTGTTATTAAATGTAGAAAGTGTTGGACCTATGCAAAGAGGAAATCACATCTAAAAAATTCTTTATGGTCCAAGGGGATGGGAGTCGAACTTTGAAGTAGCAAAAAATAGATGGTAAACATTAAGCTAACTTTGGTTTAGATTTAAAAGCTTCTCTTGTTGATAAAAAAAATGCATATTTTAAAATGGACTAAGAGAATAACACTCAAAGTGCAAGCTATAAGGGTTAAAAGAATGATGATCCAAAGAAGAAACATTAAAACTCTAAATTTGTCAGTGAGAAAAAAAAAACTCGAGAAGAAGAATGATAATTATTTGTTGTTGCACAATTTAGAACATCTTAGGTCAATAATGTTTAGTAGTTCGACTTTGGAGAAAACAAACATATGAAATGGTGTAAAGAGTTGGTGACCATTAATGATGTTTTTCATTATGTAGATACATTGTGAGTCACTAATGAAGTTACTTATGAAGTAAAGGGAAAAGTTAACATTATGCTAAGATGTTGAGTGAAACCCAGACTATAAAAAAGCATATGGTATGTCCCTAGAGATAAAATATTTTGATTTTTGTTCAAGAAATTACTAAACAAAATTTTCCATTAACATTGATGATAAAAGGTGTGAATTTGAGTCTCGACTAACATTGAAATTTTGCTAAGAGTATTAATGGGTGGTTTGTATAAGTTGAATGCCATCTCCATCCTCAAAGAATCTTTGGTAGCAATGGATTAAATACATCTAATATGCTTTGACATGAAAGGTATGGAAACCATAATTTTCTCAATCTTTAAGTATTCCATCAAAATAAATGGTTATAAGAATCACTAATTTAGTGAAATAATATGGTTTGTGAGCATTGTCCTGTGAACAAGAAACACCAATATTTGTTTCCAAAGGAGATGGAATGGATAGGAATGGGGTAGTTGGATCTCAATCACGTAAATTTTGTGTGAATTGATGCCAACTCCAACACTTGGTAAGGAAAGTGAAAAGTAGGAAAAATAAGGCATCGACAACAACACTGAAACTAAACTTCCACTTGCATATTTGGATACTGCAACCACGATGCCAATTATCACCTATAGGAGATGAGAAATAAGACTATATTTGCAGTAAGAAGAAAAAGGAAGGACCAAAACTTAGGCAAGAAAGTGAAGGAATATAACTACAAAAATAAAAACAACATGAAGAAGAGGAAGAATGAACTTAAAAATAGAAAGAAGATGATGAATAAGGACTAAAAGAGTAGTGGGAAGAAGAAGAAGGACACTTTATGATTAGAATATATATCGGATCAAGAAACTCTACATCGGCCTAAATTACAAGTTATATATATATATATATATGATATCTTTTGAAAACTCATCAAATACTTACTACTAAAAGATAAGTGAAGGAATATAACTACAAAAATAAAAACAACATGAAGAAGAGGAAGAATGAACTTAAAAATAGAAAGAAGATGATGAATAAGGACTAAAAGAGTAGTGGGAAGAAGAAGAAGGACACTTTATGATTAGAATATATATCGGATCAAGAAACTTCATATATATATATATATATGATATCTTTTGAAAACTCATCAAATACTTACTACTAAAAGATCTTTATACCTACTTGAAATATTACGTTGGTAATTTTTGATAGTTTATTTGTCAAAAAAATAAAATAAAATAATTTTTAAAAATTATTGACAACTCCATGTCTACCCAACAGAGATCAGGTTTTTTTCCCTATTATTTCCACTCATCTTGATTATAATTAAAATTCTACATCACCATCTTGAGTACCAGTCTAAACATCGCTCCACTTGGGGTCCATTTGATTAATTTCTTATGCCAATCGAGATCCCTGCCATTGGATCAGGATCAATAGTGTTGGCCTGTGACCGAACACAAGGTGGAGAAGTGGCCCCTATAAGAAAATCACATGGGTGAGGCGTGATCTGCTTTTAACGTTGGTGTGGGCCCCTTCCTCAATCACCGATCGCATATTGAAAAACTCCATACATGTTACCATTGTGCTCCTTGACAAAAACCCCAATGAGATAAAACTTTATCCCTTTTCACCTTTTCCGCATGAACATTTATCATTCATAATTCATTTCTCTCTTCCCTAAACCTTTACTCATACCCACTTACCTTTTCGCATCGCCAACTACATTATACTTACACTTTTTAACTCCACTTGCACCATTTCCCAGATTGTGATGTAAATGGGACCCACCATTCCACCACGTCACCTTTCCGCCATCGCACATCGCACTTCGTAACTCGTAATTTTTACCTCATGTTCCTCATAATATCAAACTCCTGATTCCCCTAATGTGATTTGTGGGTGGCCCCACCTCTTTCATGCCACGTCACCTTCCTCTCATCGCTCATTTCACATCGCAAGTCATAACCTTTACCCTTCGCTTCTCATAACAAAAAACGTCCGACTATGATTTGCGGGTGGCCCCACCTCTGTCATGCCATGTCACCTCTCCTCTCATCGCGCATCACACATCTCAAGTAATAACCTTTACCCTTCACTTCTCATAACAAAAAACTTCCGACTGCAATTTGCGTGCGGCCCCATTTCCATCATGCCACGTCACCTCTCCTCTCATCGCGCATCACACATCGCAAGTCATAACATTTACCCTTCGATTCTCATAAAAAAAAATTCTGATTGTGATTTTCAAGTGGCCCCATCTCCTTCATGCCATGTCACCTCTCCTCTCATTGCGCATCGCACATCGCATTGCTTCATTCTTGTTACCATCATTTCTCCTGCTGACTCCACATTTACTTTTGTCATCTTCCCCTCATCTTTGCTCCTTATCATATCTGACAGCTCACAATCTATTTTCCCCCCTCCCCCCCCTCACTTTCTGAATTTTAACGTCAGGGGGGGGGGGGGTCCAAAATGGCCGGTTTTGGAAACTGCCTCTAGTACTACGTGTCAACCTGCAGTGATTTCACACCCCCCCCCCATCCAATACCACAAATCGGACAGGCCCCCCTACGAAATCCGATCTCCAGTTTTACAAGTCAAACACAACATGGGTTTTTGGTGGGACAAATGTAGCTATGGTACATTCAGTTTGTCCAAGACCTCCTCACTAAAGAGCTAGGAACATGCAGCATGACTAGACGTTTCTTAAGGGTTAGTGGAAATCATGAGAATAAGGGAGTGCATTCTCTCAATAGTAGGTGGAACCATGCGATGGAAGCCAGACTGCCCACCTATTCATAGTTACTCCTCACTGACCCATTTTGAAGATTCCATGATTTGGCCTCCATGGCCAACTATGTTATTTCTTTTACTGTTTGATTATGATGTTTTACTGTTGAAATCTCAATTTCTCCCGATTCTGTTTTGATTTTCTGATTATGGGAGTGATTTCTCGATGCACACTTTACGGTTTGGTTATGATATTTTGATTCTCACATGTGTGGGTTGATCATGAATGTTTATTCAGTCGTAAACCCTCAAGGAGAACTGTATATGTAGAGGGTTCAGAGATGAAATAAGGGTTTTGAATTTTGGAGGATTTTTGCTGTAGTTCTGTATGGCTGTGCTCTTTGTGCTCTGAGATACATATTAGGGAGAGTTGTTTTGAACATAATATGATATAAAATACTATTTATTTGGATTCCAGATGAAGCAATGAGTATTATGTATATGTGTTCTCTTGTTTATTAGTAATATCCTGTTTATGTATAATCATCTTTCAATGTTTTCTCCTTTGATGATTCATGTAATGTAGCTGCCGGTGGTATGAATTTTTATTCATGAATTTGTGTATGAATAATGCTCACATGTTAAAATTGTTGTGCCCCCTTAATTTTTGCTCCACGAATCTCTCTTGTTGGTCACATTCCACTTACATCCGCTTCCTCTGAGTTCATGGGAGACCAATTCTTAAGACCTGTCTCTTGCGGGTTCCTCCTCCGTTCCTTCTCAACACCTCTGCATATTATGAAAGCCTCTACTCATTATTTCATACTTGGCCCCTTTGAAAAGACACCGAGCCATACAGCTTCCTGAGCCCTCTCGTAGTATAGGATTATTCACATGAATCAAAATCCAAGGTATTCATCATTTCGGAACCACCAAAATCATTGTCCTCTTAATCCATATTCTGTCAGAGGAACCCCTTAAAATTTTCTACATCTAACCTCTGATTTCAAGATTTCCTAGGCACTGGTCTTCTACAACTCAAGGTTGTCTCTAGAAGAAACAACATCGTTTTGTTGCCATTGTTGGGGATATGAATTAAGAAATATTTTCCCTGGGAGACGACGTTAATTCCACCCTTCAGAAAGGTGAGAAGGAAGGGTTGGGAGTTGCGTATTTCTCACCTTGGCGACTCCACTGTAAAATAGTCCTAATCAAAAGTAATCTCGGCTTTCACTAGACCTCACACCAAATTCAGATCCACCATCTACCCCCACCTCTAAATCAGATGGTTGTGTCGGGTTTTCTTTTGAACAAGTATGTCCCCTTGGTCGTCCCTCAGCCTCTAAATGATATGCTGCAAGACTATCTAGAGCTGTTGCCGTGGTTTATAGGGGAAGATAGTATGACCACTCATAGACATATTGAAAACTTCTGTGCTTTTGCTGAGAATGCGAATGTAGAACATTTAGATATGGTGTTAATTCTTTTCGTTCAATACTTGGATGGAGAAGCTTGGAAATGGTTCAAGTCTCTAGCCAATAACATAGTCCACACTTGGGAAGAAATGGAGAATTTCTTCACATTGAAACGGGGAGAAAAGAGAGACCATGGATACGTTCTCACCAAGTTCAATGCTCTAAAGAAGAGACAAAATGAGGATGTAAAAAAATTCATAAAGAGGTTCAATAAGCTCTATAATAATCTTCTTGCTGTAATAAAGCCTCCCCAAGCAGTTGCTAAGGTGGTCTTTGCAGGAGCTTTCGAACTAGAGTTTGGGTTCACCCTAAGAGAAAGAAAATACACATCTCTGGATCAAACCCAGACTGATGCATTGGAGGTAGAAGCATACTTTTCTTCTACTGGTAAATTTAATGGGAATACAAAACATGAAGCCAGAAGAAAGAACATGAAAGAGGCTTCTACTTCAAATTAGGAGAGGGAATCACAAGAGTATAGAATTGAAGTAATGAATAAGTTAATCAAGAACCTTTCCAATAAGCCGATTAAGCTTGAATTGGAGGCCAAAAATTCCCCTCATCATCCCAACTAAATGAGCCCTAACCGAGGGTTTAATCCTTAGTATCGGAAGCCCACTTTGCAGTTGTTACAGTGGGATAGGAAGGAACAACAAGACCACATTCAACCTCCTATATACTTGGAGGGAGAATTGGAGGGACAAGCTGAGGAAGTCAACAGTCAAGAGAATCAATTCCTCGCATACTCTAATGATGAGGAGGGTGAACTCATCCTACAAGGAGAGAAAGAAGAGAAGGAAGTCCCTCCAGAAGATCAAGATATTGAAAATTATTGTAGATAGTTCGTGGAGTTCATGCAGGCTCAACTCCACAAGAATTATGACCTCAGGTCCTCCAGGAAGAGAAAATGAGTGAAAGAAAAAAATGAAGAGTCAATATCAGGAGAAAAAACCCCTCCTAGTACTGCTAGTAAAGGAAAGAAGCCATTAGAATATTCAACCCCTCATAAGGACTCTTCATCCACTTCCACAAAGCAAGAAGCTGATCCCCTAAAAATTGAGAAGTCCCCATCTATAACTTTGAACTTGCCCGACTATCATAAACAATAGTCCAAAGAAGCTATTGCAAAAAAAAAGCCCTCAGCCTTTAACATCCAGAAATAATTAGAGAAATTTAAGATCCCAGTTCCTCGGATTGAGCTCCTGAAACAACCTTCATACAAAGCTCAGGTGTCCCGATTTATGCAGCCCATGGTGTGAGCCCTCGACTTGACTACCTCAATCTCTAAGAATAACGACCCATGGTGGTTTTTGGACCTCATGTAGAAAACCAATTCCTAGTCTATTATGAAGAAGAGGGATGTGAGCTTACCCTCCATGAAGAAGGGGAATATTGGGAGTGTTTCCCAGAGGATAGGACTAAAAACCAAAAAGAGTTTGGTGATCCAGAAACAGAGGTAGCAAAGCTTAATTTTCTAGATCCACAAGAACATATTCAGCAAGCAGTGTTTCCTTCAGAGATTAAAGACCAATAAGAGTTGCATGATGAATACCATTGAAGAAAATCATAAGAGTTCTCAATCATTACTTTCTTTCTTGGATGTTAATGAAGTAGTACAACAAATTGTTACAAATCATGTTCCTTCACCTGAAATTAACGAGAGTTTGAAACTCCATTGCAAGATTTTGTGTGACAAAGAGAATGATAAAGAACACTCAGATCACTTGAATACCGTGGATAATGAGGAAAAAGAATTGGTTCCCTTGCTGTTTGAAGAGAATCAGTTTCAACACCCAAGAAAAGCAGTAGTTTGGAATGAGGTTTGCTTTCTTGTTACAAATCTTCTAGAAGATATTATGTTGCATGTTTACCATGATCCTTTAGTCATTGTATTTTAGTCATTAGTAAAGTAAGAAGATGATGTATGTATCAGGATGTTTGTCCTATCATGGAAGGGAAAAGTTAAAAATTGGTTCGAGAATACTCTAGCTACTAGCATGAGAAATTTAATCAATTCATGCAAGTTTTCCTCGGTCAATGGGTAATCATGGGAATTTTTTTTCTTATCGTATAATACTATGAACATTTTAAAATACAGCCAGGGGAGATAGTACATTATTTTTCAGCTAGATTCAATAAGGTGTATCATTCAATGCCCGCTGATATAAGGCCACCCCCATGATTAGCTCTCTTGTACTACCCAGGTGACTTTAATCCAAAGATGGCATTCCAAGTAAGAGAAAGTGACATTGAAACTCTTGAAGAAACACAAAATATTGCAGTTGATGTGGGAGTGAACCTGTGGAACATAGAGGCAAAGTTTAAAACAGAGGAAGAATTGATCCAGTTTGATTCTCTACCTTTATGCTTTAATTCATATTAGATAGTGAAAGGGAATCTTGGTCACATTTTGGTTGATAATCACAGGATAAATCATGAGTTGTTAGTGGAACCAATGCTACAACACTTCGTGACCCAATAGTTGATACATTGGATGGTTGGAGTTTTCAAAGACATTTTTCATGTACACGTAATAATTTTAGAAGTTGCTATGATATGGATATGATCAGACAGTTTTCCCTATTGTCTGGTCCAGTAGAAATATTGACACAAAATTCATCAGATAAAATACAAATATGTTTCGAGTTGTTTGAAGACATGGAGAACACATGTGCAGTACCAAGTTATGAGGTTGGATCGATTGGGCTAGAATATTCAGAAATAGGTCATGTGTATCTTGATCCAATGGCTATCTATATTCAGAAATTTTTCATCACAAAGTCACCATACCTTTTTAGCATTTTTGTTATTTGTTAGGTTAACCAAACTCCTTGCAATGAAGACCAGGCTGGGAATTTCTATCAATTACCATTAACATGTTTGTTCTTGATTTTGGTGAAAAACAGTGAAAGAACAAATTTATTAGAGCAGTTGCTTTCCTGGTTACATTAGAATTATTGTATCATTTAGAATAGTAGTAATTCCAGAAGATTAGGGTAGGTAGGTATGCAAATAAGCTCAGTGATATGAGCATATTTCCAGTTTTAGTTTCATATTGCTTTGCAGTTTTCAGTTCAAGTGTGTTTCAAATTTCAGTTTCAGCATGGGTCAGATTTCGGCATTCAAGATGTTTAGGGTGTGACAGTGATTTCTGTTTTGATAGTTTGCATTGCACAACTCAGTTGTAGTTTAAGTTCAGATTTATAGTATAAATTTGTGACTCCATGCACCCAATAAAGCACAGGAATTCATGTCTGTAGGTTCTCAACACACTTAGAACAACACTTTGTCCCCAGATGGAGCCAATGTTGGCCTGTGACTGCACACAAGGTGGAGAAGTGGCCCCTATAAGCAAATCATAGGGATGAGGCATGATCCTCTTTTAATGTTGGTGTGGGCCCCTTCCTCAATCACTGATCGCATATTGCAAAACTCCATACATGATACCATTGCGCTCCTTCACAAAACCCTTGATGCGATAAAACCTTAGCCCTTTTCACCTTTTATGCATGAACCTTTATCATTCATAATTCATTTCTCTCTGCTTTAAACCTGTCTTCATACCCACTTACCTATTCGCATCACCAACTGCATTGTAATTATACTTTTTAACTCCGCCTACACCATTTCCCCAATTGCGATGTAAATGGGACCCACCCTTCTGCCACGTCACCTTTCTGCCATCGCACATCGCACTTCGCAACTCATAACGTTTACCCCCTGTTCCTCATAATATCAAACTCTTGATTCCCCGATTGCGATTTGCGGTAGTCACACCTCCATCATGCCACGTCACCTTCCTCTCATCGCACATCATACATCGCAAGTCATAACCTTTACCCTTCGCTTCTCATAACAAAAAAATTCCGACTGCGATTTTCTAGCGGCCCCCCCTCCATCATGCCACGTCACCTCTCCTCTCATCGCGCATCGCACATTGCAAGTCATAACCTTTACCCTTCACTTCTCATAACAAAAAAATTTCGACTGCGATTTGTAGGCGGCCCCACCTTCTTCATGCCATGTCACGTCTCCTCTCATCACGCATCGCACATCACACGTCATAACCTTTACCCTTTGATTTTCATAACAAAAAACTTCCTACTGTAATTTGTAGGTGGCCCCACCTCTGACATGCCATGTCATCTCTCCCCTCATCGCACATAACACATCGCAAGTCATAACCTTTACCCTTCACTTCTCATAAAAAAAAAACTTTCGACTACGATTTGCAGGTGGCCCCACCTCCATCATGCCATGTCACCTCTCCTCTCACCGCACATTTCACATCACAAGTCATAACCTTTACCCTTCGCTTCTCATAAAAAAACTTCTGACTGTGATTTGCGAGCGGCCCCACCTCCGTCATGCCATGTCACCTCTCCCCTCATCGTGCATCACAAATCATAACCTTTACACTTCACTTCTCATAACAAAAAAATTCCAACTGCGATTTGCTGGTGGCCCCACCTCCATCATGCCACATCACCTCTCCTCTCATCGCACGTTTCACATCGCAAGTCATAACCTTTACCCTTCTCTTCCCATAAAACAAAAAATTTCGAGTGCAATTTGCAGTTGGCCCCACCTCCGTCATGCCATGTCACCTCCCCTCTCATCTTACATTGCACATCGCATTGCTTCATTCTTGTTATCGCCATTTTTCCCGCTAACTCCACCTTTACTTCTGCCATCTTCCCCTCTTCTTCGCTCCCTATCATATATCTGACGGTTCACGATTAATTTTGGCCCCCCTTCACCTTCCGAAGGTTAACACCTAGGGGGGGTTGAAAATGGCTGGTTTTTGAAACCACCTCCAGTACTACGTGTTAGCCTGCAGTGAATTTTCACACCCCCCCCCCCCCTCATCCAATACCACAAACCGGACAGGCCCCCCTCCAAAATCCGGTCTCTAGTTTTGTAAGTCAAACACAACATGGGTTTTTAGTAGGAAAAATCCAACTATGGTACATTCTTTTGTTCCACGACCTCCTCGCTAAAGAGATAGGCACGTGCAGCACGACTGACCGTTTCTTAATGGTAAGTGGAAATCATGAGAATAAGGGAGTGGAGGATTTTGAAAGCATGTGGAATTATGTGATGGAAGATAGACTGCCCACCTATTCATGGTTACTCCTCGCTGACCCATTTTGAATATTCCAGGATTTGGCCTCCGTGGCCAACTATGTTGTTTCTTTTACTGTTTGATTATGATGTTTTACTGTTGAAATCTTGATTTCACCTGATTTTGTTTTGATTGTATGATTATGGGAGTGATTTCTCGATGCACACTATACGATTTGGTTATGATATTTTGATTCTCACATGTGTGGGTCGATCATGAATGTTTATTCGATCGTAAGCCCTCAAGGAGAACTCTATATGTAGAGGGTTCAGAAATGAAAGAAGGGTTCTGAATTTTGGAGGATTTTTGCTGTAGTTCTGTATGACTGTACTCTTTATGTTCTGAGATACATATTCGGGAGAGCCTTTTTGAACATAATATGATATACATCATTGTTTATTTGGATTCCAGATGAAGTAGTGAGTATTATGTATCTGTGTTCTCTTGTTTATTAGTAATTTCATGTTTATGTATAATGATATTTCAATGTTCTGTTGCTTTGATGATTCGTGTAATGTAGTTTCCGGTGATATGCATTTTTATTCATGAATTCGTGTATGAATAACGCTCATGTGTTAAGCTTGTTGTGCCCCCTTAATTCACGCTCCACAAATCTCTCTTGTTGGTCACATTCCACTTACATCTACTTCCTCTAAGTTCATGGGAGACATATTCTTAAGTCTTTTAAGCCTATCTCTCGCGGGTTCCTCCTTCGTTCCTGCTCAACACCTCTACATATTATGAAAGCCTCTGCTCATTGTTTCATACTTGGCCCATTTGAAAAGCCACCAAGTCATACAACCTCCTGAGCCCTCTCGCAGTATAGGGTTATTCACATGAATCAAACTCCAAAGTCTTCATCATTTTGGAACCACCACAATCATTATCCTCTTAATCCATATTCTGTCAGAAGCACCCCTTAAAATTATCAATATCTAACCTTTGATTTCAAGATGTCCTAGGCACTAGTCTTTTGCAACTCAAGGCTATCTCTAGGAGCAACAAAAAGTAGTCTGAAATTAATGCGAGAAAAAATAAGTTTATTTTAACTCATTCTTGAAATTGATTAGAATTTTAAATCATCCTTTTCATATGAAAATTAGTCGTGAATGTTCACGATAACAAGCATGTCAGAAGAGTAAATATGAGACCGGGACTAACGACCCACCATTGGATATAGATGACGTGTTAATGGAATTAAGATGGATATTGTATAATTATCGTTGGTAAAAAAATTGTTAAATTTTTATTTGTGTTGTTTAAATTTGTTTTTTGATTGTATATATGAATTTAGTATCTTGAAAAATTTATTGAACACTAATAGTGTGGAGCTTTTACAATTCAAAATATCAAAGAAAATCTTCCAAAATGTTTAGCAAATAAAATATAGCTTAAACATGCATGAGGTTTGGCCCCTTCCATCATGAATCAATTTTTACTTCATTTTGTATTTTTAAATGTTTTATAGGAAATTATTTCAATTTATCATGATTCAAGTCACTAATTTTAAGTTGTTGTTTTTATATACCTTAATTTAAGGTCTCCCGATTATTATTTTCAGAATGTGGAGATGTATGTAGTAATTTACTATTTATTAATGTTAATAATTATGAAAAAATAAAATAAAAATTACCATTTTTTTATAATGAATACTGTGTATAGGTTTATTTTGAATATTCAATATTCATAGGAATTCAACTAAGATGGTTGTTATTAATAACAATAAATTAACTTATTTTCCCAAAAAAATATTTCGGAAAATAATTTTTTTATTTAGTTGTTTAAATATTTAAGATTTTATGATCACAATAAATTTATTATATTGGTCTATAACATGATATTTTGTAATTAGTTGGAAGTAAATGTATTTTGACTTTTATAATGAAATAAAAATTATTTTATTTTAAATTACATATAGCTAATATTTTCTAAAGTATAATTAGCTTTGTGGTTATTTATCTTATGTATATGGTGATTTTGTTGGTGGGCATGTACAAACAATACTTATGCATTTTGTTTGGATGATGTGAAGGGTACCTTAAGGTTTCACTAAGCCGAGATGAGTGAAGGCCCTTCTTGTTGCATGTAAGTATGTCAGTCAAAAGTTGGGTATATATATACTCATCTCGGCTTAGTGAAATCTTAAGGTACCCTTCACATCATCCAAACAAAATGCATAAGTATTGTTTGGACATGCCCACCAACAAAATCACCATATACATAAGATAAATAAACACAAAGCTAATTATACTTGCCTCTTAATAAAGTTAGAAAATATTAGCTATATGTAATTTAATATATATATATCCTTCCAATAACATATGTTGGATGCGATGGAAAGAGGGTGATTTCCCAATAATGGGTGGCAAAGTGAAAGCAAGAATGGGTTAAGTTGTGGTTGATATCTATTTATGTTTAAGTGTGTTTTCCTGGAGGATGGCTTAGGGTGGGACACCCACTCACCACTATCTCTTTCTTAATGGATTTCCTGGCCAATGATGCTTATCCATGTGGCACAATGTATGGATGTCGTTCATGTGTTCATTGTTCTTTAGGTGTCTCGATTATACCAAGTTCCCCCTATATGTGTTATATTGGATGGATGGAACCAACACATTCAATTGTAATGACTATACTTAAAATGAAGCATTGCTCTCTCTCTCTCTCTCTCTCTCTCTCTCTCTCTCTCTATATATATATATATATATATATATATATATATATATATATACCCTTTTTTTACATTATTGGTATGCAAAGACTAAGCAAAAAAGAAATTTATTTGAAGGGTTCTGTTATTGTTCTTTCTTTATTACAGTAACAAGACCATATTGATTAAGATAGAAATACCACAAAGAGACTTTAGGATGCTTCACTTAATAAAACCAAGTTTTTGATAGAAGAAGTGGTAAGAAGTGGTGTTTTTGAATTAAAGTGTGATTGGTGTATGTGCACACCTCAAACAAAAGAATTTAGTTTTTATATCTATTCATGCACTCCTATGCGTGAAACTATATTCTACACAACATTAGGGTAATTAAATAGGTGATATGTACATTATGGTTCTCAAAGGTAGTGGGTTTATGGTTTTGTGGGATTGTAATTTCTTAATTTACTAAATAAATTTGCTTATTTCACTTTGTTTAAATTTCCATTTCAATATCCTAGTTGATACTTATTTTGTTCAAAGTGTTGGTTGTTTTTGTGTATCTTTGTGATTTCAATATGGACTTTGGTGGGTGTTATTGATATCTCTTTAATTATTAAATAGATAGATCACAGTCCATATTTAATGCATTTGTAAAGTATATGAAAATTGTGTATCTTATATTTTCTAGGAGCGGGTGATCCTACCAAGGTTTTATTGTTGTTCCCACATTGTGACCTTCGAGATTGTCCTAGTGACATAAGATTTGGTTGGTGATTTTTATGATCATGTGTGACCCTAATATGTCACTATTGGAACAGGGTCTCCTAATAAGCTGCCAAACTGGTTCATTTTGATTACTTTTGATTATATTTAATATAGCGCAGGGGTTTTGGGGTGGGTTAAAGCCCTGAACACATTGTAATGAGTTAAAGGGTAAACTAGGGGTCCGAAAACCATGGGTTGGGGACCATAGGAATGTTGAGGATAGATTGTTATAAATAGAGATGCATTTTGGATTGTAAAGGATAGGATGGAATGAGCTATTGATGTGATCTGTTGTTTAAGCTATATGTTTGGGTTTTTGGGAACAGACTCTTGCTGGCTGTGTGTGCGGAGATCCTAGTCCAGCTGTGTTCGGACCCTGCTGCTGTGTGCGCAGGTTGGGAAGGGAATTGTAAGGAAGGGTTGATGAATGAATGAATGCGAAGGAGTATTATAGATCTGAATTCATGAGTACTGTTGTATGAACTGCTGATGATTACTGTCTTATATGTTTTCCGTCTTTCGGCTACGAAAGTCTGTGTACTAAATACTTGGATCTAGATCTATTTTGCTCTGTTATATTATGCTATGTTGATGTTATGAAAAGTGTATAATTGTAGATCTAGTGCACGTGGATGCAAATAGATACATACTTAAATTTTCAAAGAATCAAGGTAATCTGAACAGAACGCAGCTCTGCTTGCCTTACCCTTCCTTTCTCAGGGTGCAAAAACCTGGTTCTAGCACCCACCCATACTACTTTGGGTGAGACTGTGACCTGTGAAAGCAGGTCACTGTCGAAAGGGCCAGTAGTATAGGGGTTTGTTGGCAAACCTTACACACCGAACCTGGGTTAGGACCCCTCAAGCCAACAAATGGTTCCATTGCCGGGACCGGAAGAGGTCTGAGAGAGGAATTGGGTAATGACAAGAGAATACTGGAAGCCTAAAAGAAAAGAGATCGAGGACTAGTTCGAGAGACATATCCAAGAGTTCGCAGTGAAAGAAAATCGCAGTGAGAAGTTAACGACAGAGAGATGGAAAAATAGGTACGTCCTTACTGAAAGCTACGAAATATTCTTTATGACTTTCGCATTTTAACTCCAAGATTGGCTGGCCAGACTGGTGGAATTCCAGAAGTGTTGGAAGGATGAGCGGGTCACTTTGTGGACCCTGGAGTTGCTCGAACAACTTGAAAAAACTGATAATACCATCACACGCACAGTGGATCACTGGGTGGATAGCGTACTGGGAGGATTTGTAATGGAATTTTCCATTGATCAGTTTGTATCATACTCTGAAGCTGAACGACGATTTCTCAAAGGATTCCGAGGCAAGTTCCTGAGGACATTACCATTGCTGATCAAGAAAGTACTATGTGAAAAGAGAATTTTGTGTAGTCATACGGACCGAATGACCTCGAATCTAGACGGGAGTGCAACCTACAATGGTAAATACTATCGAACCAACCTTGATGAAGGGAGATCCTCCTACAATCCATTTCAGGAACCTGCTACGAATGACCCCTCGGCTGTATCGCCACCTCAGACGCGTAAAGGTAAGAATTCGTCTAAACCACCACCCTTTCTCGACAGTGATATGGCTGTGCATTTGAAACTACCTACCTTCAAGGGGGTGGGAGAAGAGGATATGGACCAATTTTGATTTGTGGCAGACTCTGTCTGGACTGCGCAGAACGTAGCAAGTGACACAATCAAGAGGGCACAGTTATCTTTAGCATTCGAAGACAGAGCTCTGGACTGGTATATGCGATACATTGCCCAGAATGGGACCACTTCCATTCAAGATATCAAAGATGCTCTGAAGCAACAATTTTGGAAGCTGAAATCTTATTCCCAACTGGTAGCAGAGGTAAAGGACTTCAAACAAGGTGCATCTGAGTCAGTATGGGAGGCTGATCAACAACTGAAGAAAGAAATTAGGGACAGAGGGTTTGAGTATGATGATAGAAAACATAAGGAGTGGTTCATCACCATGTTGTTACCTCACCTGCGTACGTCGATGGGATAGCAGACCTTTGAATCACAAGAGAAAGCTGTGGAAGTCGCTATGAAATTAGAGGTTGCACCCTAGGAGGATACATCCGCAGGGGTACAAAAAATCTAGGAACAACTTGGGGCTATGCATATGGAGATACAGAACCTGCGAAAAGAGTAAGGAAATGACATCTTTGCAGATCTTTGGTACATATGTTGCTGGGCGTCTGGCCATACGAAGGATCATTGCCCTCTGCTGGCCAACTATATGCAAGCAGGAGGGCCTAGTCTGATACAACCCAGAGTAAGTAGGGAACTTTTCCTATTGCAACCAAGATCAAGCGGATCTGCACTATGGTGTGATGATTTTCGAGTAGCAGGCCTACATGATACGAACCATTTCCCTTGGCTAGGTGCGTACATCCCAGAAATAAAACAACAATGGTGTCGCTTTTGCTGATCAGTGGGTCATGATGAGCAGAGTTGTCAAATGTATGACTTAATTATGGATCGTGGGAACTTATATCGGATTCAATTAGACCTTGCATCACCAAGACTGGTTGCGCACTTTGGAGGATCACCAGCCTGAGGTAGAGGAGGTCGGCGAGGTAGCGCAGGACGAGGACGAGGCTAGCTAATCTGTTATAACTGTGGGGAAATAGGCCACTTTTCCAGAGAATTACCTAATCCCACCAGGCCGATGTGTAAATATTGTAGACAGCTCGACCATGAGGTGGAAGACTACCCAACTCTAATAGCCAAGATGCAGGAAAGGCAGCCTACCCCTACGTAGAACGTACATAGGGTTAAAACTGAGCAACGGGAGGCGGATCCAAGTATAAAAGTCATGACACGTAGTGGGTTGGACACCTAGGGAAAAAAAGAAGGGCTTGCCTTTCAGAAAGGAGTGCCTTGCAAGGAACAAGCACCATTGGCAGCCCCCACGCAGCCTCAGATCAAAGAAGGAGTTGAGCCCTTTTTAAAGGCATGTATAAAGTTGCTAAGAAATCCGCAGGCCATAGGAAATCTTTTGGCATTACTGAATACCTGCGCAGCTCGGCCCACCTTGATCCCTGAGACCAAGGATGTACACAAATTGTACAACTATAAAAAACACACCGGGAGAGAAATGCAGTTAACTGCGTAGATCGAAGACTATGAAATGGATCAAGTTATCTTAGATCTTGGATCAGATGCCAACGACTTACCAAAACAAACATGGCAACGAATGGGAGAGCCTAAGTTGGAATGGTCAACTATCCAGCTACAAATGACGAATCAACAAAAGATCATCCCTCTGGGTAGGTTACCCAAAGTCATGGTAGACATCGCAGGGGTATGGGCCCGAGTTAATTTTGAAGTAATAGAAATAATAGAAGATACAGACCCTTACCCTGTGCTCCTTGGATTGGACTGGGCAATAGACATGGGAGGTGTCATCAATCTCAAGAAATGCAGCATGGTATTCAAAAACAAAGGTACGCGTGTCATAGTACCACTAGACCCAGCAGAAGGTGTGCGATACACAGAGCTAGCCTATGAAAAGGAGGAATTGGATCACATTTATAAGATAAATGTGCAAGACAAAGATCGGGTTAACCCTACAGATGAAGGAATGCTCTGTTGGGAAAAGGATAGTGAATGCTTTTCTGAATCTGATGAAGAGCTGGAGAATTGGCAAGGTCGGTTGCATGAGGTTTCAGCTCTACGAAGCCTTCAGACCATCAGGAATTTCCATCTCATTTCTACCACTGAAAGAACCTCGCCCTACCAAAAGGACGCAGGTGAAGATCAACAACCTAATGAACCAAAGATTCCTATAACATTACCGCTAACACTATGTGAAACACTTATGCATGGGCCAATATTCTTTACTCAGAGGAAATACTAGAGTAATGTGATCCTGTGCATAGGGACCCCTGTGGCCAGATGGGCTCTGAGGTCAGTTGACCTACGCAGATACCTACTGAGGAGCGACGCTCAAAAGTGTGAGCGAACCTGGCTCGAACGGAATTACCGAGGTACCATAGCTCACAGCACACATAGGATTACAGACCTGTCTAAACACCAGCAAACATCACAAGTAATAAATGACACCAAGGCGTATGACATTGCCAAGAATTTCCTGCCCATGAGTGAAATAAAGGCTTCAACAAGACTGCTATCCAACTTGCAGGTTCACCTCGCCTCAACCCTCACTCCAGATATGCACACAACATACAAGCATCATCTATGCTCTGACAACTCATGGACACGACCTAGGGCACAAAGGATAACTGTCGGCATGTTCTGATTTCATATGAAAAGACCCCCGCAAGTACGAAAAACAGGCGGCAGGGTGTCAATGTAGCAATTAATGGATAGAACAGTCTGCAGAAGTGAGGGTACTTGCCACGAACGAACTCCCTCACCAATTAATAACTCCAGAGGGGGCGTGGATGGTTCGAAAGCTTCGCGCCGAGCTACTTATTCATCGTTTGGCAGGCTCTGGCTATCTGCGTTCTGGGTTTTTATGTTCATCCATATTCTCTATAATGTTTGTCGTTCTGTTAACACTATGGACCCAGACCCACCGAAAGAACTAGTGCAAGGACCTGGGACTGCTGCGTGCAGTTATAGGAAGAAGCTCGGGCTTTCGACAACGAGGATTATCTATAGGCCATGATGAACGCTGAGATACAGAGACATGCTACGATGTCTCCGTAACTCCCTAGCGCCACCTACCCGGAGTAATGTATGTGTCCTCCCTCGCGCAGCCATAATTCACACTCCTGACCTCACTACTGAGGACGTCCAACTAGATTTAGCACAACTATCTGGTTCAGAGTTACAAAGACTATCCTCCAGGGTGGTGGGGGAGGTTCACCACTATGACCAAGACAAGCAGCAGTATGCCATACCTCCAGAAGTCTGGGCCTAGTGGATTTCCGTGGTCACAGATGCAATGCATATCATTAAGGAGCAGCTAACACAGGGAGCACAATTGGTCACAACAACTACAGAGCTATGGATGACAGTGCAACACCATTCCATGATTCAGCATATCCAGCAGGAATTATAGCAGGTAGAAGATGTTCTGGATCAAGTCCGAGCTTCCGCACCTTCCCCCAATTCTGCGTAGCGCCTAGCTGCCAGAGACAGGATTGAGGACCTCCAGCACTCCAAGAAAGTTGTTCGAAAATGACTAAAGCCATGGTCTGATACTGCACTCCAGCTCGCACATGATTCTCAGTCCACCATCACACGTCTCCGTAGGTTGTTAGAACGGATCACTACGAATACATATGGGTCTACCTCCCTTCCATTGGTCAATTTTACGCAGCAAGCTACGGCCTAAAGTCTGTATGTACTCTCTCCACTTGTTCGTGCTCTAGATACCTTGTGTACGTAGATCGATGATGCACCGATGCAGTGACTCGGGACGAGTCACAAGATTGTGTTGGGGGACTGTTGGAACGAGGTCTCCTAACAAGCTGCGAAACTGGTCCATTTTGATTACTTTTGATTATATTTAATATAGTGCAGGGGTTTTGGGGTGGGTAAAAGCCCCGACCAAATTGTAATGGGTCAAAGGGTAAACTAGGGGTCCGAAAACCATGGGTTGCGGACCATAGGAACGCTGAGGCTAGATTGTTATAAATAGAGATGCATTTTGGATTGTAAAGGATAGGATGGAATGAGCTATTGATGCGATTTGTTTAAGCTATTTGTTTGGGTTTTGGGGACGGACACCTGCTGGCTGTGTGCGCGGAGATCCTAGTCCAGCTGTGTGTAGACCTTGCTACTGTGTGTGCAGGTTGGGAAGGGAATTGTAAGGAAGGGTTGATGAATGAATGAATGTAAAGGAGTATTAGAGATATAAATTTGTGAGTATTGTTGTATGAACTGCTGATGATTACTGTGTTATATGTTTTCTATCTTTCTACTGCGAAAGTCTATGTACTGAATACTTGGATCTAGATCTATTCTGCTCTGTTTATATTATGCTATGTTGATGTTATGAAAAGTGTATAATTGTAGATCTAGTGCATGTGGATGCAAGTAGATACATAACCTTTCAAAGGATCGAGGTAATCTGAACATAACACAGCTCTTCTTGCCTTACCCTTCCTTTCTCAGGGTGTGGAAACCTGGTTCCAGTACCCACCCATACTACTTAGGGTGAGACTGTGACCTGCGAAAGCAGGTCACTACTGAAAGGGCCAGTAGTATAGGGGTTTGTTGGCAAACCTTGCACACCAAACCTGGGTCAGGACCCCTCAATCCAACAATCGCTGCAATGGTTTTGGTGACTAAATAAGCAAGATGAGTCAACAATTCACCCCCTTGTTAGTGTTCCAATGCTATTGGGATTGCAAGTGCTTTGGTATTCATTCAAGGAATATTATTTATTTTTTTTACTGGAATTTATTATTGACTTCCACTCACCATGAGATGCATAGGTAAATAATAAAAGTAAAGGGAAACTTATCCTTGGGTGTGAAAAAGAACTTGGGTAGATATTTAGACACACTCCTACAGAATTAGGGAGTTGGGTCTCCTTTTTTTGAATGATCTATTTATCATATCCATAATAAATATATTAACTATTGTGTTATGATTTGTCAAATTATGTTTATTTTGATGAAATGTAGAATCAACTGTATCATGTAAATTTGCATCTAAACATTTTTGAAAAAAATTATTTCCATTCCCTTTCATATTTTTTTCTCATATATGTTAGGATTCATAGTCTATACGTGACTTTATATTGTATGGATGAAAATTGGAAAATAAACTACCTGATGAATTTTGTATAGTGATGCAGGTGAGTAAATGGAGCATAAAATTTGATGAAGACTAGATCGAGAGCTTGCCAATGAGATGGGATGGTCACATGATGATGTTGGGAGATTTTTTTTTTTTTTTGTAAATATTTACATTTGGAAATGATTTTTGTTATTTAGAGGACTTATTTCCTAATGTAAATGTAGTATTAGTTTCCCTTATTTTGTGGGAAGTGGAAATGATACATCTTGTGACTCTTCGTTATCCCATGTAGCTTTGTTTAAAAATAGAAGAAGAGTGTTTGAGAAGAGCAGGGCAACAAAGGCAGAGAGAATGAGAAGAAGGGAAAAGCTCCAATGCTAGGAGAAGAGGTAGAGGTCAAGAGGCTTATGCTGCACGTGCCCACATTGTACATCTGAGCAAGCTTAATGTATATTCAAGTTGATGAATGAGTAATATGATTATGTGACTCTGTGTTGGTATTGTCTCTTCTTTTCTATTATTAATGAATTTTTTTTCTTTTGGGGAAATGTAAATGACCAATAAAGTGAGTTAGAAACATATGTGTGATGTTTTTTTCATACAAAATATGAATGGATGAATTCCCGAGGATTATTATTTCTGCATGACATGAAATTCATGAAGAAAAGGGGCTTAATACCTTCAATATTTTATCAGAGGTTGATTGTTAGCCCTATGGAATGGAAATTGGTTTTGATTGTTGAAATCAATGTAGAACCAGTTAGAGATCCCTTTGTTTAACCTTGCATCCTATAAAGCTTTTGAATAAGATTTGGTGAAGAGTTTTGTTTTCAGAAATCAACATAAAATATGGTTGAGACCTAGGGAGTCAATTTACATTTGAAGTTTGAATATCGTGGTCAATCGTTGCATGGTTGTTCATGGATCTTTTGTGACTTGTTCCAAAACCCCATAGATGAATGTTCTATGTGTTCTAGAGTCATGGTTGTGTCATAATTCAAGGAATAGGGCATTTTCATAGAAAACATAGTACCTTGTTAGTATGTTGTCCAAACCTATTAGATTTTTTCGTGACTGATAATTTTGTGTTAGCTTTGCAATTCGGGAAAATAAAGGCATATGAAGTCATGTTTAATGTTGCGAGTCTACCTAAGGTTGTGTAGAAGTGATTGGGAAGCCGATTGGAACAAGGAAGAGTCATTTCACCTCCCCAGAATACGAAAAGACATTTATTTTGAAGCGTTATGAAATTATTTCATAGCACCTACATGATTTTTACAACACTACAAAATTATTTTACAACTCCTACAAAAAACAGTTATAAGGGATGCGTGTTTGATATTTAGAAACTCACTGGCCTGCTCGTTGCACCTTTGGATGAGTTAAGTCCTATGGAATTGAATGAGAGGAGGGAAAAGGATTGGAAGGCTTGAGAAAGCTCTCTCACGAAATTTTTCCGAGAAAAATCCATATCCTTATTTGACTATGTACTTGAATTATTTCTATGAATTAAATAACTGGGTTTAAAGACAAAGATGTGGGTGTTGGAAGAGTATTCTGGGTTATTGGTGGTCTAGGTAACCCGACGTGTCTTCATCAAGTGGTATCAGAGCTAAGTTATGTTATTTGAAGAATAACACATAATATGAATGTTCTCAAGGTTGGTTTGAAGCTTAGTTGAAATGCATGAAGTTTCCATTAGGAAAATTGGAATTAAAGTTCAGATGTTGATTGTGTATGAAGGCATTTTGAATGGGTTGTTGTGAAAGTATTTAATGCAATTGTGAGAAAATGAATTCCTTGAACAAATTTAACTTGAAAAGGTTGAGAGGATACTTTGATGTATCTTGAGGGAAGGTTATTCAGGTTATTAGGAGTAGACATGGACAAAACATAACATAGTTTTTTGTTCAAGAGGAAATGGAATTTAAAAAAAAATTATGTGGAAAGTGGAAATAGCTCTAGAAGACAAATGAAGAGGTTGGAAAAAGATCCATGTGATGGCTATTATGTAGAGGTCAAGAAGAATTGATCCATGTACATATGGAATTTCCATGTTTGAAGAGAGCTTGAAAATGAAACGAGGCTTCAATGGAAGAAGCATAAGGGACAATGGAAGAAGTAATGAAAAATTACAGGACAACAATGACATAGATTGTAACAAGAGACAATTGTGGTAAATCCCTAGAGGAAGTCTTGTATTAGGGTTTGAAATGTTGGATCAGTTATCTCAGTTGAATTTACATCTTGAGGAACTGCATTGTTGGATGCAAATTTTCAAGGAATATGAACAAAGGCATAAAGGACAAGAGAAGGTAATAAAACAAGTAGACAAATTGGTATTGAGGCAAGCAACAGAATCGTCACAAAGAGTTAGGGAAGAAGCACCTTACCACAAGAAGAGGACAAGAAAAATTGTGTGCAGAACTTAATTGGTAGAAGCTACCATAGCAAGTAAGCTATGTTAAAGGAGAAGGAGATGAGAAATATCTTGGATGAATAAATGGTGACAAAACCAAACAACAAGACTAAGAAGATAGAGAATTTGAATATGTGGTAGTTGACAACTTTGAAAGCAGATGAAGAGGTTCTACTTTAGAGAACCTAGAGATGATAACATACCAGGAGGATGACTTGGTATGGGTGACAAGTGGAAGATTTGTGACAGAGAAAATAAGGGATTATTGTAGCTCACTTATAGAAAAGGAGATTTCACAAGAGGAAGAGATGAGGAAGATTGTTTTTAGTCATAATAGGGGTTCAGAGGAAATTCACAAGCAGAAGAAGAAAAGTGCCAAAGCAGTTGGAATCAAAGGAATGAGTGATGAAGAACTTGAGAAGGAGATGGTTGAGTTAGAAGCATAACTCAATCATGTGAAATAGTTGCTACAAGAAATTCAATAGGACCAAAGTTATGGTCGAATAATGAATAATCAAGAGGAACAAGAATTTTTATTTAAAGGTCTACAACATCAAAGGGATGAAAATAGTAAAAATAATTCTTCATCTACACCATTTTTGTGGAGATTGAACAAGAGGTACTATTTTTTTATATTTAATTATGGATTAATTATTGATTAAAAGTAGCATTGATGAATACTTTCAATTGAGGATGATGGCAAGTAACCTTGTGGTATAAAGTGAGGAATAACAACAAATTTATCAAAGGAAGAAGGTGAGTAAATTACATGTAGAAGAAAAAAAAATGCTCAGATGAAGATTCCATAGGAAGGAGTCAACATAAATACCAAGAGAAGATTAGCCTTGGAAGGGTTTAGTATGGTATTTACAAACAAGTTGGTGGAGTTAGCTTATTGCAGTGGATTGTGTGCAAATCACAACGAATAGGGAGGAGTTCATAGACAAATGATATTTTTTACTACTAAGAGTCAGAGTAAAGGTTTAGAGAGAAGCCATAGTATAGCAAGTCAGGATAAACTTGATAGAGAAGTAGTTGAAATCAAATTACAACTAGAGATGATGAGAGGAATACTACAGAAAGATAAGGAAGACCATGGTTACAGAGAAATTATACAGAAGAGAGTGAAATTGAATTTGTTGTTGTTGAAGTTGAGACAAATATGAAATGATCAATAGAGGAAAATCTCAGAGTTGAGTTTCAGCCATGGAAGGACAACCTTAGGGTGATGGAACATGTAATGAAGTAGGTGAATATTTGATGAGAAACTTGGAGACAACAAATTTCATCCAGGGATTGAATTAGAAGATGAAATTGACAAAAGGAAAGCAGTAAAGTATAGCTGGGTTTTATGAAGAGACAACCTATGATTCTGAGGACATTTTGAGTAATGTATTGGAAATTTTAAATAGTTCGGCAACAATTAAAGTTTAAATATCGCAGCGGAATCAACAAAATAAGGTGCAAGTTGATTAAATATCTTGTAATATTTTAAGTTTCACTGTGCAAGTGACAATAGAGGAAGGTGAGGAGATTTTCAGTAGCCTAGAGAAAGGAGTGCTTGAAGGGTTCCGAAGAAGAGAACAAGGAAGATTTCAAAATTCCAAACTTAGAAGAAAGTTTGGTGAGGTATCATGTAGCAAGGTGGAGACTTGTTACTATAGAGGCATGTTGTAGCTCATGAGTTGAAGTTGTTACAAGAAGACCAGATGCATATGACCAGAAGGTCATATGTTTTTGTACCTTGGGAGTCTGATGTAGGTGCATAGATGGAGAACACAATTTGATGAATACTGGACTGAGATATTTCCAATGAGATGGGATGGTCACATGATGACGTTGGGAGAAACATTTACATTTGGAAATGTGTTTTTTTATTTAGAGGAATTATTTCCTAATGTTAATGTAGATTTAGTTTCCCTTATTTTGTGAGAAGGGGAAACAATTTATATTGTGACTCTTGGTTATCCTATGTATATTTTTTTTAAAAGAGAATAAGATAGAAGGAGAAGAAGAGAGAATCTACAACGCTATGAGAAAAGGAAGAGGTTGAGAGGCTTGGGTTGCACATGCCCACATTGTACATCTGGCTAGGATTAATGTATATTCGAGTTGATGAATGAGTAATATGCTTGTGTGCCTCTGTGTTAATAATTTCACTGTCTATATATTATTAATGAAGTTGTTTTTCTTTGGGGAAATGTAAATGGCCAATCAAATTATTAAGAAACCTATGTGTGATGTCTTTTTTGGTACGAAATATGAATGGTTGAATTTTGGGGATTGTGATTTCCAAGTGACATGAAATTCATGAAGAAAAGGAGCTTGAATACCTTCAATATTTTATTAGAGGTTGAATATTAGGTGCATTGAATGGAAAATTGGTTCTGAGTATTGAAATAAAAGTAAACCTAGTTAGATATCCTTGTGTTTAACCTTATGTCATGTGAAGCTTTTGAACAAGAGTTGGTGAAGAGTTTTGCTGTTAGAAATCAACATAAACTCTGGTTGATAGCTAAAGAGTTGATTTACAATAGATGTTTGAATATTTTGTTCAATTGTTGTGTGGTTTTTCATGCCTCTTTTGTGTTGTTGAGAAATGTAGCAAGAAAGGCTCAATTTGACTTTTCCTTGGTCAAATTGAGAAAATTTGAAATTTCCATATCAGCAAACAACTTGGAGGCAATTAACTGAGGTGACATGGCTCTTGTCACTCAATTAACTTAGTAAATTCGTGTTAGAGGGATTGGAGTTCAATTATCCATGTTTGATTGCTAATTTGATGTAATCAAGTTCAGTTATTTCTAGTTATATTCGGTTAAAATCGTTCTAATTATTGATAGACCTAGTTGGAGGTCAGTTGTGTAGTGGGACAACAGTTTAACTTAGTGATCATCTAGTTAATTGGTAAATCAATAAAAAATAGCTAGTGCATTGATCTAAAAGGACTGTATTAGTTTTTTGTGCTAAGTGTCTTTTTAGTTAATAAACATGTACATATTTGTCTCCATTTGTTTGCATAAGAATTGGGGAATTCACTACAAGGAAAAGACCCTCTAGCGGAGGTTATACAGGAGGTTTTTAGTGTTATAAAATTGGCCAAAATTCTCAAAAAAACATATGCTACCACGTAAGTTTCTAGGAACGAAGGTTTTTGCGGAGCTTTTAACGGAAATTCAACACAACTAAAAAAAAAATGGGCAGTCAGAGGTTATTATGGATGTTTTTTCATTGGTGCGCTACTCTGGCTTTAACACACCGGTGCGTACATGTACATGGCGCCCCGAGGCGGTCTAAGGAGAATGCACTGGGCCGTTAAGGTATAAAACAACACCGGGCGTAGTGTTGGTGATACAATGCACGGGGCCGTTCTAATTGGTCTTGGGATTTGAGAGGTGCCCATAGGTCGTATCAACGCACCAGTGCGTATACCTTTATGATACACTGGTGCTCTATATCACAGAAAGGCACCAAGATTTATAATTGGTATCGGTATTCGTGCACTGCACATGGATCGTACAAATGCACTGGTGCTTATAGATACATAGACGCCCCAGTACAGAGTATCACATAAACGCACCAATATTTATAACTAGTATCGGTATTTTTGCGGTGCCCATAGATCATAAACGCACCAGTGCGTATAGACACATAAACACATCGGTTTACAGTTACTGACATGCATCGGATTTGATTTTTTTTTCTTAGAAACATGGACCCGTGACAGTCCAATTATTATGATTTTTTTAAATTCATTATTCATCAAAATTCAACACATCTTATAACAATATTCATATTAATTACATTTTTATTAATGCATTTGAATGTGTTGTTTGGATTAATTTGTTATATCATATCAAAATTATTGTGGTTTTTAAAAATTCATTATTCATCAAAAGTCAACACATATATATCTTATAATGATATTCATATGAATTAATTTTGTATTAGTGCATTTGAGAACGACAATGGAGAACGCAATAGTGACAATGGAGAACACAATAGAATAAATTATAACATATTTTATGATTATATATATAATATATATGAATAAGACAGTATTTATCATACAAAATGGGATAGTTAATATTCATATCCCTTTGTCTTTCAATTGGGCAACTATGTCCATTACATTAAACAAAATGTCTAATTTCACAGACATATTTCAAAAAATAAAACGCCTTGCTTTGATATCCAAACATAGTGATCATCATTCTTCGCTTGAACTGCTTTCACTGCTAGAGCTACTTCCATGACTTGGGTTATTTTCAGGAATGTTGTGTTCACGGCATTGATCGTTTTCTTCTTCTTCACCTTCCATCTACAAACATAAAAATAAACTGAAATGAGTGTATATACATTGGTGAGAATAATGAAAATTTCAATATTAAATAATATACGTCAATGTAAATAGAAAAGAAAAATGACGTACCATAGCAACAATTGACTCATAAACTATACACATTCTTTCAAAACCATGTACCATGCCATCTTTCAAAATTTCATCCATTGGCACAGTTCCATACTTTGTTTCCTACAAGTTTTATACGCCATAACAAATCATATATTTAATATAAAATATGTTTTTGTTCTATTAATTATAGATGGATCTAAGTAAAACAAGATCGATAGATGCTTACAAATTCCACAATTAAATAATGATATGCCAACATATACTCACAACCCATATTTAACCCGATTTCAATCAATTCGTTTGATGGTTCTTCTTTGTATGTTAGCACATGTTTGAAGACATTCACTGATGATTTTTGTAAAACAACTTAAAAAATACAAAAATGAAATCTAGTTAAGTTGTTATAAGGAAGTAACAATTATTCACAAACTTAAAGATCAACCATTTTCTTCTTTGTCGTCCTGTTTTATGTGCTGAATGGGTTCCATTTTCTTTTCTTTTTTGCAAGAAAATTCTTGAAAATTAATATTTAATGTTAAATTGTTTATTTATTTTACCTAATGATCAAAAAATTCAATGATTACATATTACATTTGAAGCACGTTGTTGTTGTTGGAAAGAATGTCTATACATTCATTCCACTAGATCCCTCAAAATTTTGTAAATTTTTTTCCCCTTTCGTTAACTTCGAGCGCCACTCTAGATGAGCTAAGGAGCAATTGATTTTCATTTTCATGTTTTATTTTTTTTTCTTTTCTTAGAACAAAATTCCTTTTCTGAGTTTTTGGTCCCTGTACAACATTAAGCAGATGTGAATTAGTAGACTGTTTGACACATGTTATCTAATAATTTAAATTAAAATTAAAATTAAGATTTAAAATATACATACAATTAAAATTTAAATTACAATTACAATCACGACATAATATTTAATAAATTGGAATTCAAAAAATTGACAAATTTTTTGTGATATTGTGGATAATCCGGCAAGTTATTCAGTAAACAATAACCACAGGAACTTGAAAACCAAAATTATGTCCTTGCACGAAGGGGATTCTTGGGAAGAGATCTGTTATCTCAAAAGAACCAGAATGAAGATTGAGAGAAGGGCAGCAGATTCCTACCTTCTTCACTATTAATGTGTTATGACCCTTCTTCAATTTCTTCATTCCATTGTCCTGAAGAAGGATCCCCGTTGGGATTCAAAACGTCGAAAAATGTTTCATGATACTGTGGATAATTTGGCAAGTTATTCAGTAAATAATAACCACAAGAACTTGAAAACTAAAATTCTATCCCTGCACGGAGGGGATTTTTGGGAGGAGATATGTTATCTCGAAAGAACCAGAATGAAGATTGAGAGAAGGGTAGCATATTATTACCTTCTTCACTATTAATATATTATGACCCTTCTTCAATTTCTTCATTCCATTGTCCTAAAGATGGATCCCCGTTGGGATTCGAAACGTCGACAAATGTTTCGTGATACTGTGGATAATCTGGCAAGTTCTTCAGTAACCAATCACCACAGGAACTTGAAAACCAAAATTCTGTCCCTGCACGGAGGGGATTCTTGGGAAGAGATCTGTTATCTCAAAGAATCAGAATGAAGATTGAGAGAAGGGCAGTAGTTTCCTACCTTCTTCACTATTAATGTATTATGACCCTTCTTCAATTTCTTCATTCCATTGTCCTAAATATGGATCCCCGTTGGGATTCAAAACATTAACAAATGTTTCGTGATACTGTGGATAATCCGGCAAGTTCTTCAGTAAACAATAACCATAGGAACTTGAAAACCAAAATTATGTCCCTGCACGGAGGGGATTCTTGGGAAGAGATCTGTTATCTCGAAAGAACCAGAATGAAGATTGAGAGAAGGGCAACAGATTCCTACCTTCTTCATTATTAATGTATTATGACCCTTCTTCAATTTCTTCATTCCATTGTCCTGAATATAGATACTCGTTGGGATTCAAAACGTTGACAAATGTTTCGTGATACTGTGGATAATCCGGCCAGTTCTTCAGTAAACAATAACCACAGGAACTTGAAAACCAAAATTTTGTCCCTGCACGGAGGGGATTCTTGGGAAGAGATTTGTTATCTTGAATGAACTAGAATGAAGATTGAGAGAAGGGCAGTAGATTCCTACCTTCTTCACTATTAATGTATTATGACCCTTCTTTAATTTCTTCATTCCATTGTCCTGAAGATGGATCCCCGTTGGGATTCAAAACATCGACAAATGTTTCGTGATACTATGGATAATCCAGCAAGTTCTTCAGTAGACAATAACCATAAGAACTTGAAAACCAAATTTTGTCCCTGCACGGAGGGGATTCTTGGGAAGAGATCTGTTATCTCGAAAGAACCAGAATGAAGATTGAGAGAAGGGCAGCAGATTCCTACCTTCTTCACTATTAATGTATTATGACCCTTCTTCAATTTCTTCATTCCATTGTCCTGAAGATGGATCCCCGTTGGGATTCAAAACATCGACAAATGTTTCGTGATATTGTGGATAATTCAGCAAGTTCTTCAGTAAACAATAACCACAGGAACTTGAAAACAAAAATTCTGTCCCTGCACGGAGGGGATTTTTGGGAAGAGATCTGTTATCTCAAAGAACCAGAATGAAGATTGAGAGAAGGGAAACAGATTCCTACCTTCTTCACTATTAATGTATTATGACCCTTCTTCAATTTCTTCATTCCATTGTCCTGAAGATGGATCCTCGTTGGGATTCAAAATGTCGACAAATGTTTCGTGATACTGTGGATAATTCGGCAAGTCTTTAGTAAAGTTTTTTTTTTTTTTGTATGTAAGATCATAATAAAATAATGATAATTATAAAGTACATGAATTTATTTTCATTATTTTCTAAAATTTATAATGTTACAAAAATTCGTATTATTCTAGATTTGTTATTTTACAATTATTTGCAAATTTACAAATTTAAATATTTTAATAAAATAATTTCACATTAATAGAATTAAAATTTTACAAATATTTTACATACAATTACAATTAAAATTACAATTTACAATTACATTTACAATTACAATTACAATTTTACAAATATTTTACATACAATTCAATTAAAATTACAAGTACAAATACAATTACAATTTTAGAATTTTACATACAATTACATTTACAATTTTACATAGAATTACATTTACAATTACAGTTACAATTTTAAAAATATTTTACATACAATTCCATTAAAATTACAATTAAAAATACAATTACAATTTTAGAATTTTACATACAATTACATTTACAATTTTACATAGAATTACAATTACAATTACAATTACGATTTTATAAATATCTTACATACAATTCAATTAAAATTACAATTACAAATACAATTACAATTTTAGAATTTTATATACAATTACATTTACAATTTTACATAGAATTACATTTACAATTACAATTACAATTTTATAAATATTTTACATACAATTCAATTAAAATTACAATTACAAATACAATTAGAATTTTAGAATTTTACATGCAATTAGAATTAGAATTAGAATTTTACAAATTTTCATATATACAATTACAATCATTTCAGAATAAATTAAATATTATAATTACAATTACAAATTTACATTAATAAATATTTTACATACAATTACAATTTAAATTACAATAAGTACAAATACAAATACAATTTTACATACAATTAAAATTTAAATTACAATTACAATCACGACATAATATTTAATAAATATCATGGTCATTTAATATTAAATTAATTAATAAACATCATTGCGATCATGATAACCATCATACAAACATCATATTCGACTAATAAACACATTCAAACATCAAATTAATATTATATATTAAGATCATCACAAGAAAAACATCAAATATACATCTCAATATGTCAAATAACTCATGCTATCACATATACACATCTATTTGCAAGCTAAACAGTAAATGAACATATCTAACATGACCTAACAGTATGTGCCACATCATGATAATCACCAACATGAAAATTAAGTACAACTGCAACATGAACATAAAATACATGGACTATATATATATATAATGTTAAAAATATACAACTGTAATATAAATGTCATGGATCAGGCGCTGGTGGTAGTATAACAACATCAATAGTAGTACTACAAGCGGATGCCTGCTCAGTAAAGCTGGGTGTAGCGTCAATAGTCGATGGTTGAGCCTGCTCATGATCATGATCACTAGTACTAATGGATGCATCCGCTGGTGGTAGTACAACATCAATATTAGTAGTAGTGGAGGCATGCTCAGTCAATAGTGCAGCCTCGATGGTCGATGTTCCAGCCTGCTCATGATCATAACTAGTACTGATGGATGCAGCTATAGGTTGCTGACTGGACGTGGCCGACGGTCCAACCTCATTTCCATGATGACTGTCAGATGCTGCCAATGGAGCATCATGCTCATTAGGCATGTCGCAAGGTGAACGATCATGAGATGCATGTGAGTTGCTGCTCGCGGACTGTCTATCACGTGTTTTGGCTTGACTATGCCTATAGCTACGGACATTCCTCCTCAGTCGCGTAACAGCTGTCATAGCTCCTACGACATGCCGCATCAGGCTGTACATGTCACGCGACATGCCTCTCCACATCCATAACAGCCTATCATCGGCCTGTATGTCTCTATAATGAGCGGGCCTGATTCCTGCATCAACAATCAATGCATAGAGTTGGTTGGCCAACTCCATCCTATATCTGGTCTTAGGTCAACCACGCCTAGCAAAAGGCGGCACTGGTGCACCATGATGAGCAAGAGAATGTCTCTCTGCTGCACCAGCCTCATCCTCATCATGATCATGCTCGGCATCAGCTATATCCTGATCATCATCATCAGGATCCACATCTGGATCATGTGGTGGACCCGACATCTCCTCGCCATCAAAAGAGCCAATGTCTACAAAATATATACAAGTACAAAACAATAATTAGACAATTTCATTACACATTTTAATAAAAACAAGTTAAAGAACATGTTAGAATAAATATAAATAAAAAAATAAAATTACCTCCATCATCTAGCAACTCATCAGCTGTGAAGAGGATGTTGGGACACCCTCGCCAATCTAAGCTAGCATAAGGACATGGGACCATAATGAAGGGATGCAACCCATCAACACTAGCTAGTATGTCCAGTGAATCATGTGATATCCTAGTTGGAAACAAAGTGTCTCCCCTCTTGGGCATCATCTACCCCCACATGTAAATCTGGGCCTCAAACATCGGCCTACGAGGCTGTCGAACAAAACTAGGTCTCATCTCTGGAAACCTCTCAAAAAATAAACAAAATAGCTCTAAATCAAAAGGGAATTTGACCCTCCCTTGTGCATGAGCATGACATCTATCTAAGGTCGTACAAAAATGCCGCAAAAAAATGGAAGACCACCTGACAAGTCATGGTTGTTGTACTAAAGAATCAACATAATATAAAAGCCAGCAACTAATGTGTTGCCCATCACTGGTGTTGTACGAAATGGTCGAAATGATAAGGGAGAGGCACTGCACGTCCTATCTACCAAAAGCACCTATACGTAACTGACCTCCAGGTACCTAAAACTCTGAAGGAGACATTACATGTGCTCCAATGTATCTCTGGGTGTAAACTAACTGACTCCCTGCTACACAACAAGTTGGCACATCTAGGAATGAGGGAAAATCCATCCCTCTCCTCGATAGTCCTGTAATAAAATAAATATCCTCCTCAGTGGGTGTGTACCACTAGTCAGAACCAACCCGGAAAGCTTGTCGGTGGGAATTTCACCTATGGATAAGATATCTCAAAAACACACTATGGGCCTTTAGGGAAGTAGCCTCCTCATAGAACTTGAGGAGGCCTACCTGCTTAAGGATCTTCTGGGTATCTGCAGTAATAGGGTGAGGGTATGCATCTCTCTCCCTCTCTCGGGCCTCCCATTGGCAAATCATGTCATACTGTTTAGCTTGTTGTTGATGTTGTTCCTCCTCTTCTCTTTGAATCATTGCCATATTAAATATTATTTTTTTTTTTATTAAAACAGACATGTATTTAGGAATATACATATATATGTTTTTTTGAAAAAAAAAACAAATAGACAAGTCGGTGCACCATAAAAACAGTCACGCATCGGTCCCAATGCGTCTTAAGAATGTAGAGCACCAGCCCTGATGCCCCTAATGAAATACAATGCACTGGCCTTGGTGCAACTGTCTATTTTTCAAGCACCATCAACTTTATCAAAGTTCAAAATAGCGGTGCGCTGATTGAAATATATGCCCCGGCACATATAGTCGTGTCAGCGCACCGACTTCATGACAATTACATAGTTGATGGTGCGGTCTTTTAACCAGCCACACCGTTGACCCTCTCCAAATCCAAAATGCAGTGCGTTGACATACACCGGGGTAGATAATTTCATCAACACACCGCACTGTGATTCTCGTGGTCAAGGGTGCACCTGGATAAATGAGCGCACCACCTTTTATTTTATTTTTTTATTTTAAAATTATTCGGGGCACCTTTCGGTACCACCCCGGAAACGGTCTGGATACCATTAGCACCGGTGTGGATACCATTAGCACTGGTGGCGATCCGACCTATAAATTTTACATGCAGCACCGCTATCTGGTGCGAGCCAAACAGCTCCAGCGCACCGCTCGACAATTTTTTTTTATTTTTTAATGGTTATTTCTAAGGTTATTTCAATTTCTAATCCGCTAAAAGGCTTAATTATGGAAAAACTAGAAAAATACCTATACATTTCACCCTAGAGGAGGCATATTGGCTGTAAACTCTACAAAAGAAAATTTTCCCACCGTTTTTCAAAATGCAAGCTGGATATTGGTGGCCAATGCAGAGCAGCAGTGTGTGTAATGGGTGCAATGAGAGCACTGATGTCAGGGCGGCTCAGACAAGGGGAAATGGCACTGGTGTTTGAGAGATCTGGAGCACTGAGGAAAGTGAAAAATGAATTTTTTTGGCCGTAAATTTTGTTTTATTTAACCCTATTTTGGTGTGCATGGTTTTATAGGTGCACCGGTACGCTTACCTACGACCACACTGGGCTGTGTCAAATTTGGCGCGTTGCTTATAATGCACCGGGGCGGTTCCCTAACACCGCACTGGGATGTTTCAGTTTCAGCTTGAAATTTTGATGATGCACTGGGGTGGAATATCCGTAAAGCACCTGTGCAGAATAGTCATAAAGCACCAGTTTTTTGGCCTTAAATTTTTTTTTTATGTAACGTTATTCCGGTGCGTGCTGTTTATAGGTGCACCGGTGCTCTTGGATAAAAATTCACCTGCGCGTTTCTGTTTTTGCACACTGTTTTATGATGCATCAGCGTGGAAGAGTGGTGAAGCACCAGTGCATTACAATAATAGGAGGCCCCATATGTGTGTGTATGTCGCGCAAGCTGTCTGGTGTGCCAATGTTTTGTGCGCACCGGTGCGTTCTATGGTAGGGCGCACACTGGTAATTGAGAGCTGAGGAGCACTTGAAAACTGAAAAATCTGGGTTATTTTTCCATAATATTTTTCTAATTTAACCCTTTACCGGTGTGCGTTGTTTATAGGTGCACCAATTCTTTTTCTTACAAACACATCAGTCGGTTTGTGTTTTGGTGTGATGTATTATGATGCACCGGTGCACTTTCTTTCTACCACATCAAGTGGTTTCGGTTTTGGCGCGGTGTTTTATAATTCACCAGCGCAAAAGATCTGTGACGCACCAATGCTATAGAATAATAATATGCACTGGGAGGGTGTTTCCAGAGTGCACGGTGTCTGATGTGCCAATGTTTTGGTCCGCACCGATGCTTTCTCAGTTCCAGAGCACCGGGGCGATGTGTAATGATAAGCGCACCGAGAGGAAAAAATCCGCAAAACCCTCTGCCCGCCAACTTGCTCTAGTAACCTCCGCTAGAAACGGATGTATGGGATATTTTTCTATGGGGTTCCTCAAAAACATTTGCTAAAGGGTCTTTTCCTTGTAGTGATTTAACCATGAAACATAGATGAATTTTGTGAATTATAAGCATGAAAATAAGCCTAAATAACACTGAAAAACAGTGTATAACAAAGAAATAAAACCACACATAAGGTTTACACAACATACATGATGAAGAAGTTCACCCCTCCTAGGCTACATCTACTGGTCCAGCTCCCAATGGCATGTCCATCTTTCATTATGCTCAAAATTTTGAAAATACATGTGTTTACAAGCCTCCAATGGTTGTTTTATCTACACCAATGGCTCCAGAATGATCCAATTAGTCTAGGTAGACCCTTGTTTCACCCAAATTGGTCAAAAATTTACCCTCCTAGCCTTTTTCCCAATATTTCCTACAAAACCTCCACTAAAACTGGAGGACTGCAGTTAAACGCAGTTAAAAATGGCAATAATCCAAATTTTTGGTGGAGCGCTTAAATTTCTGCCAATCCAATTAACCGTAACATAAATTTTAGGGTAGGGGGTGGCCACATGATGACCCCCAAACCCACGGTTTATTAACATTTGCATTTAAATGTTGGAGGGAACTTGGAGTGGTGGCAGAGTTCCGCTAACTGTCGCCATAATTCATGGTGTCCGCGCCATGTGTTAAGTCCCTAGGTCACAATTTTATTACCGCTGGATGCAACGATTATTAACCGTCGAAGTTTGCAACATGTCGCGGTTTGATATGTGACATGTGACCATAATGTTTGGAGCCGTCGGCAGGTTGGGACTACTGGCGGTCCTCCCCCCCCCCATATCCATAATATTTGAAACATATATATGTATGGCACCTTTAAGGGGTAAGAAATTCATGGTATCACAGATGGTTAAGACCTTTGTGCACGTGCTGGAGGTCATGGGGTCGAACCCCCTGAACCTCAACAAAACTTTATTCAACCAAACAGGGGACATGTGGCAGCCTCAGGGATGGCCACGTGTCACCCAGCCATTGGCCCCAAAACAACAACGTACCATCCACATCATCAAATCAACATGCGCCACTTGGCGAATTATTATAGGCATGGGAAAATAGAATATTATAAGGAATATTCCCCTTTTTGCTGAATGTACCTCTACATGCTGACTAGGCATCCCACTCAAACCTGTTGTAATTTTAGTTGTTTTGGAAATCGATAAGAACATGATATATCCCTCATATGACATCAGTTTTTCGAACCGTTCACGGCGTCGGAATCAGAACTACGAGATCTACTTGGTCACATACGTTCGCTACAGTTTCGAGCACTTTCAATTTTGAGAAAAAATCATGAACTCCTAATCACACCTCCCCATCAAGAAGCTTTTGGACCCCAAAAGACTTGATTACATGTTCAGTAGATGAGGGTACAGCTCCCTCACCTTTCCAACCTCCATACACTTTGCCTTGCTTGGATTACTGCCTTTGAGCCCAACCCGAAGGTAGTCAACACTTCCCCTCTTAGATGCTCTTGTCCTCCTGTCAATATTTTTATCTTCCTTGAGCTCCTCTAAGAATTCTGGCGAGAAATATTCAATAGAAGGCAACTGAACATCACTTCCTTGTTCATCGATCAAAGGTGGCTCATACAAATGTAAATTTTCAACATTAACAACTAAATACATTGCATATATGAAGGCAAGTCAAGTTGAAATGCATTATTACCAACTTTCTTTATGATCTTGAATGGACCATAGCGAATGGGTTTGAGATTTTTACCTTCTCCTTGCATCCTTTCTTTACTTGTGTGTAACCATACCTTATCTCCTTCTTGAAACTTGTGATCAACTCTATGTTTATCATGCCTCTCCTTGTATTTTATTTAACTCTTCTCAAGTTGTTCTTGAACTTGTTGATGAATAATCTGAATTTTCTCAATGAACTTTCGAGCCTTGTCAATATCACTATGCCTATAAATTGCAACATCCTTCTCAAAGATGAAGTCTAATGGCAATTTCGGCAAACACCCAAAGCATGCTTCAAAAGGTGATGTATTTGTAGAAGAGTGATTTTCCCCATTGTAAGCGTGCTGAATATAATGTAGTTTCTCATCCCACAACTTGGGATGTTTGCTGCAATATCCTCACAATAGATGCACAATGGTTCTATTCACCACCTCGGTTTGGCCATTAGTTTGCAGATGAACAACAATACTCTTTTTCAACTTTGTGTCCATCATTTTCCTAAGATTGGACCAAAAATTCCCAATGAACTTGGAATCTTTGTCACTAACAATAGAAGTTGGCAATCTGCAATGAACCCATACATGTTGAAAATAAAATTCAGCAGTTATGGTTTTCTTACATGGCATAAGTATACACATTTTACTAAATATCCACAACTACATAAAGATAATCATGATGTTTTCTTGACATAGGTAGACCTCCAAAAAAGTCCATGGAGACACTATCCCATGGCCTTGATGGTACCAGTAGTGGCATGTACAACCCAAGCTTCCTATTGCTAGGCTTTCTTGTTGCACACATAGAACAACCTCTTATAACACACGACACACTATCTATCATTCGAGGCCAACAGTAATACCTCTGTAGATGCACCATTGTTTTTCTTACCCTAAAGTGTCCAACAATAAGAGACGAATGAGCATCTCTCATGACACTTAGCCTCTCTCCTTGTGGTATACACAGCCTGCCCAAATGAAATGGCAATTTTTTTATGCATGTGATAATTATTTTCCTCAACTTGATTCCCTTCACTCAAACTAGCATACACATCTTGAAAATCAACATCATGTGCATATTGTTCTATGTAACTCTCATGTACAATAGAATCGTTTTTAAGTAAAGTAGAAGCACTTATGATTGTTCTTGAAAGCATTTATTGAAAATACCTTTCTTGTACCTTATAACCAAGTGAAACTGTTGAAGGAAACCCATCCACCTGAAATGTCGTGATTGCTGCAATTTTTTTTGCGACTGCAAGTACTGTAATGGTTGGTGATTGGTATGTATAATCGTCTCTTTAGCCATCAAGTAGTGTTTCCACTTCTTGACACTTTGTACCAACGCATACAACTCTTTTTAATATGTAGGATAATTAGTTACAACACCATTGAATGTTTCCAAATGGAAATCGATAGGCTTACCATGTTGCAAAAGAACTGCACCCATGGCATAATCACTAGCATCAGTTTGTATCTCGAATGGCTATCTCAAATTCAGTAATTCAAGAGCTAGAGCTGAAATTATATTGTCTTTTAAAGCTTCAAAGCTTTCTGATGTTTGCCTCCCCATTGGAAGCCCTTCTTCACACTTTTCACTACATGCATAGGAGCTGCTATGGTAAAAAATTTAGTAATAAAATTTCTCCAATACTGACCTGCACCTAAGAAACTTCTTACCTCAGTTACTGTTTTGGGAGTGGGAAAATTCACAATGGCTTCCACTTTAGAAGGATCAATTCTCAACTTGCCTCCTCTTACCATGTGTCCCAAATAAACCAAATAAGTCTTTCCAAACTCACACTTTGACATCTTAAGAAATAATTTATTTTTCTTCAAAACATCAGGCACCTTATTCACATGCAAGACATGTTCTTCTCTTGTTTTGCTGAAAATCAGTATATCATCTAAACACACGATCACAAATTCATCAATAAATGGACACAAAATATTATCCATAACACGCATGAAAGTTGTTGGTGCATTACACAAACCAAATGGCATAACCAACCACTCAAAGAGTCCTTGTTTGGTTTTGAATGCAGTCTTCCATATATCACTTTCTGCAATTCTTACTTGATGATATCCGCTTCGTGAATATAAATTAGTGAAAAAATTTGCTTCTTTCAGCTGATCAAGAAAATCATCTATCCTTTGGAGTGGGTATCGATTATTTACTGTCATATTGTTCAAAGCTCTAAAGTTTACACACATGGGCCAAGTCCCATATTTCTTCTGAATCAAGACTATGGGTGAACCACATGGCGAAGTGCTTGGCATTATGAGTCCCTTTTCCAACATGTCCTTGATTTTCCTCTTTATTTCATCATTCTCCATTATCAACATGCGATACATGCCGATGTTTGGAAGAGGGAAATATTGCTGCAACTAAATCTCATGTTGAATCTGCCTTTTTGGAGGCAATCCTCCTGGCTCCTAAAACATCTCATGATGTGCATCAACTACATCATATAAATCTAATTTCAACTTAAGATCACAATCCTCAAATGATTCATGATTAACATCAGCTTTAGGCTTAATCATTAAAAGAACAAAATTTTTACTTGAATTTACCAGCCTCTTTACCTTTCCAGCATTTACCATAGCAATATTTATCTTCTTGCGATGTGCTCTAACAATGTACTCCTTGACATCTTTGAATAAATGGTATTTGTTCTCATGGAGATGCAATATCGCTTTCCTGTCATACAAGTAAGGACTGCCCAACAAAGTACCTGTTATGTCAAGAAGAACCACATCTAATTCAAATGTGTCAACAAAATGTGCAGTTATTGCAAACCGCAATATACACTTCTTTGAAACCTGTAAATTTGCATCCTTACAAATCCAACCAAGTGGATATGGTTTTGGATGTGGAATGGTCTCATTATTAAGTTTCTTGACCAAGTCTTCAGAGATTAAGTTTTCTTGTGACCCACTGTCAATCAATGTGTCAATCTTGGTATGTTTGTATATGACCCTCACATGAAACAGTACAATTCTCTCTTGTTCATTTGGAGCTTGTATGTGACAGTTTGATGTACTATTACTAGATTTAGTTTCAATTTCTTTCCCCTTCATGTTCTTCAATCCCATGGCTATAATTTTTTATTCATCACCTGAATCCTCTCCTAAAGCATGTTGAGTTGTAGCTGCAGTTTTCTGCTTCCCTTTGTTGTTGTTATACTTGGGTCTATTTTCAGGATGTAATTTTCAACATTGATTTTCATTATGGCCTTCTCTTGAAAAAATTTTACAAACCACTTTTTCTCCCACTTTCTTGACAGATGCATTCTTTTTTCCTTTACCTTTTGAGTTATTCTCTTTTTTTCCCCTTAAAAGGTTAGTTTCTACCCTCATTAGAAATGTTTTTCCCTCTAGCTTCTAGATGTCTGGCCTGAACACATACCTCATCAAGAATTGTGGGGTTAAACATGAGGATAATATGTCTTAGGTAGCTATGTAAGCCTCCTATGTACTTGAGCAAAGTATCTTGGCTCTATAAATCTACCCCTAATAAGAGAGCTCTTCTCCTAAATCCTTGGGTGTAAACTTGCACATTCTGTCCTTTCAATTGTCTAAAGTTTTTCCAGTTCATTATGGCTTTCTACATATGAGCTAATGGATAAAACTGTTGTTTTATTGTAGTAATAAAAGCAATCCATGATAGGATAATCTTACCATGCTTCTTGATCTCCTCCTTTGTCTTTGCTTCCCACCAAACAAGTTCTGAACCTTCCATTCTCAATGAAGCTAATTAGATTTTGGTATCATCATCATGAAGGTTCTGAATTCTCAAATAGACCTCCAATTGCCTAATACAATTATCAATATTTCCTGCATTGACTTCACCATTAAAAATTGGCAATTCAAACTTAACGTCAAGTTTTAGAAAAGGAATTTTACCAGTGTTCCTATACTTGTGTGGCTTATGTAATGAAGATGAAGTAGACTCTAGAGGAGGATGATCATGGGGGTGAGGATGGTGACTTTCCACTGCCTCCATTTCCTCCATTTCCCTTCTTTGATTTATCTTCATCATTTTGACCTCCTGATGATCCTTGTACTTCCTTGCGAAGTTTTCATCCTTCTCCTTCTAGTTTCTCATTCCTTTCTTGATAAAGGATTCTCACCATCTCCTTCGTGTCAAGGAATGATTTCCTGAACACTCTTTCTTCCTCTTTGGGATCCGCTTCTACATGGATTTCTCCTTCCTCTGGAAGCATGCTTAATGTTTCTTCTGCTTCTTTAGGAGGTGAACTAGGTGGTGGAGAATGTGGCAATATTTCCCTCCTTTGTTGTGGCTCACTTTGAGATGCTCTTGCTTCCACCGATTTGCCTTCTCCTCTCTTGAGCTTGAGCCTAGTAAGCATGTGAAACTTGCAAACAATTAAACAAATATTTGCACACAACAAAACCATAGAATAAAATCTAGCTTTAATACCAACCTGATATGAAAGGACTGTATTAGTTTTCTATGGTAAGTGTCTTTTCAGTTAATAAACATGTACATATTTTTCTCCATTTGTTTGCATAAGGATTGAGGAATTTAACCATGAAACATAGAGGAATTTTATGAATTTTAAGCATGAAAATAAGCCTAAATAACATTGAACAACAATGTATAACAATGAAATAAAACCAAACATAATATTTACACAACAGGCATGATGAAGTAGTTCACCCCTCCTGGGCTACATCTATTGGTCCAACTCCCAATGGCATGTCCATCTTTCATTATGCTCAAAATTTTGTAAATACATGTGTTTACAAGCCTCCAATGGTTGTTTTCTCTGCACCAATGGCTCCAGAATGCTCCAATTAGTCTAGGTAAACTCTTGTTTCACCCAAATTGGTCAGAAATTGACCCTCCTAGCCTTTTTCCCAATATTTCCTACAAAACCTCCACTAAAACTAGAGGACTGTAGTTAACTACAGTTAAAACTGGCAATAATCCAAATTTTTGATGGAGCGCTTAAATGTCCACCAGTCTAACTAACAGTAACATAAATGTTAGGGGTAGGGGGTGACCACATGCTGACCCCCAAACCCACAGTTTATTAACGTCTGCATTTAAATGTTGGAGGGAACCTAGAGTGGTGGTGGAGTTCCACTAACCGTTGCCATAATTCACGGTGCCCGCGCCATTTGTTAAGTCTCGAGGTCATAGTTTTATTACCGCCAGAGGAAATGGTTATTAACCATCAAATTTTTCAACATGTCGCGGTTTGAGATGTGACATGTGACCATAATGTTTGGGGCCACCGACAGGTTGGGACCACCGACGGTTCCCCCTTCCCTCGATATCCATAATATTTAAAACATACATATGTATGGCGCCCTTAAGGGGTAAGAACTCCGTGGTAGCCTGGACGGTTAAGACCTTTGTGCACACGCTGGAGGTCGCAGGGTCGAACTCCCCGGACCTCAAGAAATTTTTATTCAATGAAATAGGGGGCACATGGCAGCCTCAGGGCTAGCCACCTGTCATCTAGCCATTGGCCCCAAAACAACAACTTACCATCCACATCAGCGAATCAACATGCACCACTTGGAGAAATATTATAGGCTTGGGAAAACAAAATATTATCAGGAATATTCCCCTTTTGGCTGACTGTACCTTTGCATGCTAACTGGGCATCCCAGTCAAACTTGTCGCTATTTTAGCTATTTGGGAAATCAATTAGAATGCGATATCTCCCTCATACGACATCGATTTTTCGAACCGTTCAGGGTGCCGGAATCAGAATGACGAGGTCTACCTGGTCACTTAGGTTCAGAATGGTTTCGAGCACTTTAATTTTTTACCGAAATTCATGAACAATCATGCATGCAGAAAATTTGAGTTCCCCAACTGTAGTGGGGATTCCAAGGAAGTGTAAAATCAATTGTAGATTACCCTTGAGTGTGCAGGTGTTGCATGTAATTAGAGATCAATCCCTGGGAATTTCACAATCAATTGAAGGAAAACTCCTAAAAAATAGGGGCCTAATTCCTTAGAATTTGCGCAAGCAAATAAGAGCTCAGGTGGAGGAAGAAATTGACTAAGTCTAGGTCAGAGCTTCTGATTCAGAAGAGAGAAGGGTTATTCACTTGCAAGTTGAGTTTAAAGCGAGAAAGAAGTTGTAATAAATTCTATATTAATCTGACTAATGAAAACAATCTTAAGGGTTTTTATCAGTTGGTTTCCCCTGGATAAATATGTGTACTTGTGTATTTGATTGATGCATGTTTGTGAATTTTTTTCTAAATTGTGAATTAATTTTCGCAAAGAAGTAGAGTATAATTGTGTCTCTTGATTTTGATTAAATTTCTTGAGCAATTGCAATTCTATCACCAAATTTCTACATGTGTCTTCTTCTAAAATGCCATGGATGAATGCTATTTTTGTTTTGGAGTCGTAGCTTTGTGGCACTTATAGTGAATAGAGCGTTGTCATAGAAAACATAGTACCATGTTAGTATGATGTCCAAAACCTATTAGATTTGTTCCTCACTGATAATTTCGTCTTAGCTTTTTAATCCGAGAAAATAAAGGCGTATGAAGTCATGTGTAATGTTCGAAAGAAATCTAAGGCCGTGTATAAGTGATTCGGAAGACAATTGGAATAAGGGTGAGTTATTTAACCTCCGCGTAATCCGAAAAGATAATTTTTTTGGAGCGCCACAAAAATACTTTGTAGCGCTTATAGGATTTTTACAACGCTATGAAATTATTTCGCAGCGCCTACAACAAGAAATTTTTTGGCCTGCGTGTTTGATATTTAGAAGCTAGTTGACCTTACCGTTGCACCTTTGGATGAGTTAATTCCTATGGAATTGGATGAGAGGAGGGAAAAGTATTGAAAGGCTTGAGAAATCTCTCTCATGGAAGTTGTCCAAGCTAAATCCATATTCTTATTTGACTGCATATTTCAATTAGTTCTTGAAATTTTAGAATTGGATTTAAAGATAGAGTTGTGGGTGTTAGAGGAGTATCCTAGGCTATTGGTAGTCAGGGTAACACAGCCTATTGCCATCATATAATGATTTGAAAATTATACCTGTCTTGTTCACATTTTGTGACTTACATGACATGTATGCATTTAAATATATAATGATAATGTGATAATTCTTGTTCATACCATTTGACTCATTATACCATCATAATTTGTGATAATTTTTTTAACAATTATTTAGAATGTGAATTTTGATATTAGCTATATTTATTTTTAAAATAGACCTTTAATTTATGAGTATTGGTATTAATTATCACTACCTTGTAAATAGACCTTTAATTTATGGATTATGATATTAACTATCTCTATTTTTTAAATATACCTTTGAATTATTTATGAAACACTTTTATGATAAATGATCAATTGTAATTGATAATGTGAGATTTGATAGTGATACCTATATTTACAATATGTTGAGTCTAAAAATGACGTTGAGTCTAAAAAGGATAATGTATTAGGTTTATGAAGCGTGCTTAATCTTATTACATCCATACAATACTCTTTTGTTCCTAAGTTAATGGGAAAGTACAAAGAAATTACTCTTGTAAAATATTGTAATATGATTTTTGTGATCTCCTAAAGGTGGCAACCTATAATTTCTAGTGTGCAACGAATCAATGTAAGCCATCATGGATCAAGATGCTTTGTTACTTGAAATTGCTATATTGTGAGCTGAAAATATTTTTATAAAAGGTTTTTGAGAATAAAGATAATTATTAAAATTTATGTTTTGTTTCTTTTTAATGGTCATTATTCACTATATTCTTATATGGTGTAGAGTAGACAATGACAAGGTGTTATAATAAGGCACTCTGTGGTGTAAAGGTCATTGGTTCAAAACTTTGTGGGAAAAAATCCAGCCGTGCTAAGGGCTCATGTGTCCCATTCCGATTGCGATCCCTAGGTGATTTTGATGGTTTAGATGCCCCCTGGGTCACAACTACTCAATTCACAAGTTAGGCATGCCAATTATCCTAGGACTTGCATTACCTAGCAAACAAAAAAAAATGGTCATCATTCACCATATATTTTGCAAATGCGTAGTAGCGTCTAAATATGTAAGCTAAACTTGAAGAGTCTAGGCTTAACTATGATGTTGTTGAAATTATTAATTTGATATTTACATGCTTAGATATTGGTTATTTTCTTTTGTTGGAAGAAAAAACTTGTAATTTATTAAAAAACAAAATTATGTTTTGCATGTGCTTCAATAGGATAATTGTTTGCACTTAAAACGTGCATAAGATACTCAAACTAGAATTACAATTACCTAAATACAATGAGCTTCTCTTTTTAATTTTTTCTCTTTTGAACTTTTTGCGAACCCCACAGTTTGGGTTAACAATATCTATTGTCGTTTCTTCTCTTTTATACTTTGAGTCCACTTCTATATTTGAGTCTGAATTCTTAGATTTATGTGTTTGTTTTGTTCCAACTATTCTAAGTGTTGCGTGTTTCCTCATTCTGATTTTCTGGATCTTGAATCACTACTAACTCATTTCCTTTCTTGGCTTGTCTTTAGGGTTCATTATGCTCCTTTTCATCCTCCTCTACTTGAAATCTTGTTGATTTTATTCTTCCTTTGTTTGATGAATGTCGTCCATTTATGTGTCTTCATTATCTATACAATGTGGATCTCAAAACCACCACCCTTTTAACTTTTGGGTTCTTTTCTTTGCTCACTTTTTTTCTTGTGGGTGTGTATTATGCAAATGCCTTGTTTGGAGACAAATACGACACCTGAAAGTCGCATTTTCAAAGTCTAACAATTGGGTCATCTTATAGTATTTATGAACCAGATGGGTATGATCTGGTAGACCTTTACTAAGGTCTATTTCCACGCATATCGTGGCAAAGGTAAAAATACATTTTTCCATTCTTTCTTGATTTGTCTTCAGAAACCTCTCTAATGTATTTCTGATACCTTCTAGAACTTGATGATGCCATAAAGGAAGAGGGAGTTTGTGAAGTCTCACCCATTATTGTAGCACAATATATGGAAACCATGGGGTTACGGCGCGTCGTTCCCTAAAACAATGGTCTCTGGTTTATAACAAAATCCAGATCTTGAGTATCAAATTGTACCACAAAAAACCCTTTCGACCATACGTAGATATCACATTTATTTGTCAAATTTGTGAAGATCCATTAATGTAAATCTTCGAACTTGAACCAAAAACCATTAAATCTACAGATAAGAACTCTATCTTGAAAGACGATGAAAAAAACACTACTTCAAATAAATTTATTGATAGATCTAATGCTTTTTCCATCAGTTCAACAAGGAAAGGACCAAGGGCTGAGAAATTTGGAGTTTGTCCTTTAGTGTAGCATTTTCCCCTTTTACGGAATCCTTGAACGAGACTGGACGCTTTAGATTTCTGCGAGACAAGAGTGGTCGAGATGGATTACTCAGTCGTGGAGCATCAACCCACACCCTCAAAGTTATGATAATTGTAAAGTCACGCTCAATGCCATCATCTTTCCACGAGATGGCATATTGTAACAATTTGTCTTCATAAATCATGTTCTGTAATCTTTGCCTGAATACCCAAGTGATACTAAACCGTCTCTTTCAAAAATTTCAGTAGCTCTAAGGATCGATTTCCCCTGAAGATTTAAAAAAAAATTGGTATCCTAAAAACTAGGTCTATGTGCTAAATAAAGAGGGTTCCAGATCTGAGATCTGGAGTGAAAAGCCTCTATTCTTACCATCATACGACTGTTGAATGTAGTGACCCCATTCCCAAGCCTAAAAAATGTAAGGAGCGAGCTCTTCACGTCATTACCACAACAGATTGGTATGACTCTCGACATGAAGCCATAGATCCACAACGACGATGATATAATTCTTTAGAGCCAGATCCGTGGATTTTTTGAGTGGATTTGCGATCTAAGAGGCAATGTTTAGCATAAACCGATTCAAAGGTATAGATCCATGTCTTTAATACGCCAGGAGATAAATGTCTCGCATAGAATTTTCTGATCTTATAACATTTGCCATAATTTGCGTATTCTTTGTTACCATGGCTGCAATAGCCTTACGCCAAGGCAAGGGCTTCCCATGAGCGTAGTCACCATGAGCCTCAGCGACACGCTGGAGCTTGAAGACAACTGCAAAGGATGTGAGGCCAGCAAAAACCCTTAAGGCTTTTCATTTTCTCGCCCCAATATCCAATTAATTGTTTTACCGAATCAATAAAGAATCTTGAGTAGTTTTGAGTGTGACTCTTTGGAAAAGTTTAGGGTTTTGTTCTATTGATATAATTTGTTTAGAATTTGATATGGAATTATTGAAATTATAAGTTTGATAGGTGAATTTTTCACAATAAAATTTTTTTAGGAATTTTTGAGAGTATCGAATCAATATATGTAATCAAAAACTCAGTTTAAAAAACACAAATCATGATTTGATTACAAATATTTTCACCATATTCCAACAAAAAATAGACCAAAAACTCCAAAAACTCAAGCCTAAAAACTTATATATATATATATATATATATATATAACAGAATTCAAATATTTTCCATGTTCAATTTTCTAGCCTTTCTTTCTTAAAATTTATGATCGTGGTTTCATTAGCTAAAAATTATCAGAAGTATTCAAAAATTGTTGAATTACAGTTTAAGAAGGAACTATCTCAACCAGAATTCAAATATTTTCCATGTTCAATTTTCTAGCCTTTCTTTATGATCGTGGTTTCATTTGCTAAAAATTATCAGAAGTATTAAAAAATTGTTGAATTACAGTTTGAGAAGGAACACAATTTATTCTGATCATAGACATTTATAACATAGTTTCCAAAATATACCTCATGCTCAATAAAATTGTCGACTCTATTTATTTGCTTTTAGAGAGCACCAAATAAATCAGAAGAATTCATCAACTCCATTTGTTTCCTTCCATTGAGAAATAGAAAACTATGAATAATTAGAAATTAATGACACTCTTGAACTTGTGAGTTGGGTTTTTATGCAACGTTAAATTGATGGAATTTTATGATAACTAACCTACGTTTAATTCTCATGACATTTTGTAGGGCTTATTGAATGACTATTGAACAATTATTGTATTTTTCATTCATTTGGTATTCAACCCATTTAGGTTTATCATGTATGATTTATTTATTTAAATCTAGTATTGCTCAATACCATCTAATGTTTATTGCTAATTGTTATTTTCTGAGAAATGTTGTCACATATACAATATTATTGCTAATCTATATCATTATCACATATCTTCTGGGCATTCAATACATGTTATCGAGATGAGATTTTCATTTGCACATGTATATTTATTTTTTATGTTAGGGAAATCATAAAAATTGCGGCTAACTTCTACTTTACTCTTTGTCTTTGTTCATATATTCTTTTATATTTATCTTTGTGCAATATTTTTTACTTAATAATTATATCTCCAAATTTAAACTGAAACTTGAGCTAGGATTTGTAAATACATATTCACTATAAAAGTAAGCAATGAAGATTGGATCTACAATTTTTTTATTTTTTTTTATAGATGTGAAGTAAGACACTCATAAAATAGTATATTGCACTTGCTTATATATATGTAAGTATAATGAAACTACTTATCTCATTCCATATTCATTTCAAAATTAAGAATTGAAAATTGAAGCTCTCAATTTGTAATCGATGTGAAGCAAGAACCATAGAGCAATGATACATGTAAAAGAAACATTCAACTTAGCAAAGAATATTAATGATAGTTTGAAGAAGTACTTGAAATTATACATAAGATCTACAAACTAGATATCTCATTCCACCATTCACATCTTTTTGCATAATATAAATAGCCACTTCTGTTGTGGATGTCTAAATGACACATTTAACTTACCAAAGAATATTAATGATAGTTTGAAGAAGTACTATGAATTTCTACATAAAATCTAGAAACTAGATATCTCATTCCACCATTCACCATTTTTTGTGCATAATATAAAAAGCCACATGTGTTGTGGATATTAATGTTAGTTTGAAGAAGTATTATAAAATTTTACATAAAATCAATAAACTAGATATCTCATTCAACAATTCAAATTTTTGTGCATAATATAAAAAACAACCACTTATGTTTGGGATGCCCAATAATATATTGATAGAAAGTCATAATAATTATCGTAGGTTCAATTATCAACAATTATCATATGCTTTTTTTTTCTTTTTATGATTCTAACTATTATATTTTCCATTCTAAAAATAAAATGAATTATTTATATGGATATATATTCAATTTTCATTTATTTCTCACTTGAAATTATATATATATATATATCTATATATATATATATATAGATATAGATATAGATATAGATATATATATATATATATATATATATATATATATATATATATATATATATTATAGTAATGTTTTAATAAAATCAATTTTAATCATTTTTTGCATTATCATTATTAGTCCCTATCTTGCTACGACTATAACATTCGTCTTGTGGTTAAAGAGTGTAGACTTTGCATTATTTGGCTGTGCTTTTGTAATTTTAACCAGAGTTTTGGGAAAATTATTAATATTTCAATTTTTGCATAATTCAAAAATAGTTTTCTAATTTTCAACAAGCCTTATTTCTAATTTTCAATTGGCCAAGGGAGATCTAATGGGACATATTTACCCTAGTGGAGAGTGTTTTATTTTTGATATTTTTCAGTGCTTGACAATTAATTTTAAAATTAAATTAAAAATAATTTTGTGAGTGGTCATTCCGTTGGTAAGCGCTCTAACACTAACACTATTATGTTAGTGCACTTCCCAATGATTCCAGAATTGATGCGGTTGTAGGTTGTTACATAGGCCCGAGGAGGGTTGAATAAATATCCAATTAATATTATTATGTTTTATTTTGTGGAGCTTTTACTGTGTGGAGGACGAAGTATTTTTGGGATAAGGATATTTTGCATAGGCAGGGGTTCCATGATACTATAATTTTTTTGTTACTACTTTGCTCAATGATGGCAGAATTACTGTGATTGCAAGTCCTTTGAATAGGCAGGGGAGGGGAGGCAGAACAAATTTACATTTGATATTTTTAAATTTCCTTGTGCGGAGCTTTTACTCCATGGAGGAAAAATTATGTGTGAGTGAAAAAGTATGTGCGGGCGAATAAGGTCCTTTTCCTATGTGTGGGTGCTCTGAAACTGAAATTGTGGTTGAAAGAAAAGCTTTTACTCTACAGAGGATAGAGGGAATTTACATCTTAGATGTCAACTCATGACATAGTTTCCTTATTGCTCTTGACACCATTATATGTAGGCATGTTGGTTGTTAAATCAATTTGTTAATGTTACTCTTTACATTGATTATTTTTCCTCTAATTTTTATTTTCATGTTACTAAATATATCGTCAGAACTTTGGTATATGATCTTTGTTTGTTGTGTATGACAACCCATTAGAAATGTGTATCCAAGGAGAATAACTTCTGAATCCATCAAGCTATTACTCTAACAGTTGGGCTACAAATTATCTTATTGTAACAATTATCATAATCATTGGACTATACAAGCTACTCATATTATTCAATATTAAATAAAGTATGTTTTCAATCTTTGTGAGGAAGAAGTGTTGTGCGGTAAAATGAATATGTGAACCATACTAAGAGTGAGTCAATTGAGTAGCAATTTGTGTTATAAAAATTTTAGTCTATGTGTTTAAAACCAAACAATATATGAAATGCCCCCTTGTTTCCTTGTGTGAAACTTTTACTCTGCAGAGGACGAAGTATTTGCCAGAGAATAGGGGTGCAAAGATGACTTTATTATACAGAGATAAACTTCTAAAATATTTTCTATTTAAAATTTTTACAGATCTATCTATGCAGAACAAAAATTGCATAGAGTTGTAAATATTTGTGGAACTAAGGATGTGCAAAGGACGAGGCATGTGTAGGAGAATGAGGGTCAAAATACAAAGCTGAGATATGCAGAGGGCAAGGTATGCATGGGAGGATGGGGTATGTGCGGGTGAAAAATGGGCGGAATATGGAGCTAAAATATGTAGAGGATGGGGTATGTGTGGGAGAATGGGCATGAAAATATGAGTTTATTCCAAAAATGCAAAATTAATTTTAAATTATTTTCTATTAAATAATTAGTTATGCATAAGAGAAGTTGCATAGAGTTGTGAATATATGCAGAATAAAGGATGTGTGGTAGGATATTTTAATTACAATGTGTTTTAAATCTTTTGGAGTTAGTACACATGTAATATGACCTACCACATTTATTATTATGGTTATATGTTTGTAATTAGGCACGTTTCATTTTTCTTATTAGTAGATTGTGCGAAGTGTGGAGGTCTACACAATTAAAACTTGAAAGCTTCATTCACACTCTGGCACAAGACTAGTGGTTATTTTATTATTAATAGATTATTTAGACTATAGAGGTCCACACAATGAAAGCTTGAAAGTTTCTTCCACACAATGGATTTCCTATACAGTCCTGCACATATGCATTTCTATTATTTTGAAATTATACGTTAGTATTAATATTTTAATGCTTTGAAAATCATGCTTCTAGATTTGATATTTTAATGCTTGTTTGGTCTTCTCATTTTGTCTACATGTTGGTACATTGATTGAAGATGTGCGCATGTGTGTAGTCAGTGAATTTAATGTTGAGAGGACTATATTTACCCTCAATGGAGTTTTCTATTAATCGGAGGACAAACATTGGGACGATAAAAAATATGGATGACAACTTTATCTTCGTAACATGTTTCAGATGTTAAATAGTAGCAATTGGCAACTTACATAGAAATGAGTCTGTAATAATTTGAAATAGATACTATAGTGAGGAAAAAATGCAATTTGTAGTGATACAAATAAGTCATTTCATCCCAATTATGTTTTTTGAATAAAGAAATGTGTAACGTTTGCTCTTTATAGTATATTTCATTTGCGATGTTGTGATCTTGCACATAAATTTCCCTTAGACAAATTACTTTTGCACATGCGTTATTTCTTCTTACATTTGTGGATTAAATACTAATGACTCGATAGACATTAGGACGATAGAAAGATCTTATTTCAAACTTATCTCTGATACAAATATTTCGTGACATATTTCGGCTACAAAATTGTAACAGGTGGTGTTTTATAGGGAAATGATTCGAAAAACATTTGAAATCATTGAAAAGAAAGTAAAGAATTTATTTTCTCATATCAATAGGACAATTTTCCAATCAATTAGGTATTTGGAATAGAGGATCATGTAATGTTTTCTCTTTGCAAAATGTTTTTAAAAGCTTGGATTATTGTGCGAGCTTTTTTTTCTTTACATAAAGTGCTATCTCTGAAGCTGGGGTTGCATAAAATCACATCCTCGGCTTCAATATTGTCTCAATGGTGTCTCTATTAATTCGTGATTGATAGCAGTAGTGAAAAGATACATAAGATCTATAATACTACCAGCTTTTAGACCAATTTACCTTTAGAAATATTTTATTCACATTTGGTATTTTCTTAGCTAATTATCACGATCACAGGTAGTTCAAACTTATTTTATATGGTAAATTTTTGTTTCTTATGACAAGTATAACTAAGATATTAAAGCAGTGGCAAAGTGCGGACTAAATGCACGCGATGGTGATTAACTTTGGTATGTTCAATTATCGATTATTGAACGTGTCGTGTGTAACACTTTTGACATGGGTAATAGTAATAGTTGGAGAACAGGCATGCAAAGCAAGGAACATAAATTTTTCAGTGTGATGTTTTGTATGTGCGTATGCATTCAATATTATTAAATTTAATAAGAGGATGTCATTAGAGATTAACATTTGAAGATTGGAAACGTTAGGTTTTTTAACAAATTTGTAAACATAATATTGATAGGATATTTTCCTTATGAAAAGCTTATAATGAAAGTATTTATGTTGGGTTTCTATACATTGCAAATGATGGCTAATTCATTCACGTAACATATGTAGATGTAAAAAGTATAAATTTTTGTTCCTTGACTTGTGCACTTTACTCGAATTTGTTGATTTTTTTTTCTTCGAATGAATTCTAATGTTAAATGGAATTTCCCTCACTAGAGTAGAGATTTCAACTGCTTGCTGATCCTTTCCCTAAATCACGACTTGCTACTATTTTGTATCTAAAACATGTTAAAAAATATTTGTATCAAAGATAAAGTTGTCCTTCATATTTTTTATCATTTCGATGTTTGTTCTCTTATTAACAGAAAACATCACTGTGGGTAAATATTAGTTCTTTTGGCATTCAATTTACTGAGTGCGCATGTGCGCACGTCTTTTTTTGATATATAGATGTGCATAATGTATCAATTTTTCCAATATTTTTTGCGCATATATGTAATCCCGTAGAAAACTACTTGTTCACATGCATTAAAAAGACACATAATCTAATATTGCATAATATTAATAATAAATATTTAATCCACAAAATATTTGTTCTTTCTAGTTTAAAAATTTCTTTTTCTAGTTGTGCCTATTACATTATGAATTAAAGTTTGTGCTTATAATAATTAAATTAATTTCGCATCTATGGAATAAAATACCCTGTGCACCCCGTACTCTGCACATCTTTCATTTTGTACAGATTTATAACTCTATGCAACTTCTATTTCACACAAATAAATATGTACAGGCTTGGAGTAGGTAGGTATTACTACTCTTCCACACAACTAAATATATAGAAATTTTAAATGGAAGAGTTTTAAATTAAATATTTCTCTATGTAATAGGTCCCCATTGCATCGAAACTATGTGTCAATTTGTGTGGGATATAGGCATGTTGAATGAATGTGCGGGGCAATACATGAGACTCCATCCAGCTAGCTCAAACACATCTTGAGAGTTATCTTTGCACCATAATGCTAAAAAAAGTGTGTCAAGTCATTCATAAATCAAATTTAGTTCAATTTTTCATAGTAGTGGGGAACAACTATCAAGTGGATTTGTCATAGAAGGTAGTTGAATGTGTGTATTCATACTATTTATTTCTAAATGTCCTTGCGTAGTTTACTATTTATAGTTTTAAGCTAACTGCCATAATCACAACCATAGTCTAACGAGACTTCAAATTTGTTCAGAAAAAAATGAAAATTCTGGCATGTTCCTAATAAAATATGACAAAATTGTTTTGTAACTCTAGGTTAAAGTTGTCAACTTTCAAGTTATTGGGTGTCGATGGGGGTTTTTTATGATGATGAATCCATTTCCACTATTAAAAACATGATTCAATAACTGATACTACCATATTATTTTTGAAAAAAATGTCGTATTCTGATAATTTTTGGTCACACGGGAAAAATTTTCACCTCAGTAGAAAATGCCTAGTATTGTATTTCGCTAAATTTTTATTATTATGACACAAAAATTATATTGAAGCAAGTGAAATTTGCGGAGTAAATGGGCATAATGCTTTTGGAATTTTAGATTTTTTTTCTATTACTTTTCGTAAATGTTGGCTTTGGTATATTTAATTGATGTTTATTGAGAGTTTCATGTGTAATAGTTTTCACATAATTAATAGTAATAACTAGTGATTATGAAGAGAATGAACAATTATAAATTTAAACAATATTTGAAAACATTATTCATTGACAAAGTATTTTTTACTACAAAGTGAAAATGGGTAGCAAACAAAGGAAAGATGATATCTGTAGTGATATGGCTAACTTACTTGCCAATGTCTATGATAACTTTGAATGGGTGAAAACGTATGAATTATATGTGAATATGTCAATGGAAGATAAAACAAGCAACAAGATTTGGAGTACCGAATTAGAAAAAGTTGGGTGTGTTCCAAAGGTCTTTGATTTTAGAGAAATTATTTACCTCTATGAAAATAATTTTGATTTAAGAATAAGAATAATTAAGCTAGGAGAAAAAAATGTTCCTCTAAATCCCAAGGCATTCATATGGTTACTCAAGTTACCAGAACTAAACAAGCATTAAAAATTGTGTGATTGAAATAGCTTCTTGAAGGAAGAAGCTGGTGGGGTTGACATTGTGTCAGAATTAATTTTTCCAACTTTTAAGGTTCCTTCCGATCTTTCTCTGCTAGATATTTCTTTGTTCAGGGATTTTTGTTGGCTTTTTCCCATGTAATAGGCTGAGAAAAAAAAAATATTTTGAAAAAATAATTCTATGTGCTTTATGAGAGATACGAAAATGATTGTATTTTTGATTGGTTTGTTGTCATTTCCAATGAACTAGTTGTTCATTTATATAGATTATCCAAGAACAATAGATTATTTATGATGGTTTATTTGGTAAAAACCCTCATGTCATGGCATGTGTTTAATATTTTACCCTGTAATCCTAAATTTAATTTTGGTGAGGAACCAATGCACTTTTGGTATCCTATATTGTGGAAGCACAAAACTTCTTTAATTCTTTTTTTCTTTTAATTCAATATGTGTTTGTAAGGTAATTATTTTGCATGGTAACTCTACAAGAGCCTCCTCGAATAACTGTAGAGGTTGAGTTTTTCCTATCCAAAAAAGGGGAACGTGAGGAAAGAGAAAGGAATACGGTTATTAAAACTTATGGTTTTGAATATAGTCCATTACTCTTTCCAAATTTTGTTCTAGATAGGTATTTTATTGTTGAGTTATACAAACAATATCATCATTGGCTACTTACATTTGAACAAAAAAATAAAAAAAAATTATTTCTTTTCTATTTACTGTTGGAAAAGTCATTGTGAAGAATACGACTCATGCTAATGTTCTTGCAAAGTATTCATATGCTTTTAACTCAGGTGAAGATAAAGCTATTGAAGGATTTTATAGAGGAAAAAATTTCACAGAACACCTAGACTCTATTAGCTATGAAAACTTGTTTCCAAGAACTAGAGAGCAAAGTTATGAAATTCACAGTGAATCAACAAAACATCGAAAAATGCTAGTAAATGCTAAAGATATCATTGAAAAAGACATCATCAACATGGAAAAAAGATACAAGAAAAGAGGCACAAATCCTATAGTGGATTCTCAATGTTGCACATGTAGTTTTTATCTGATTTCATCTACTAGCCAAAAAATAAATTAACTACTGCAAGTGAAAAATTGGTTAGTGATGGGCTATGAGGTGGTGTGGATGACAAAGACCCTTCTCGTAGAGTAACTCCAAAAAGAATACACACAATAGAATAATGTGTGTGTGTGTGTGTGTGTAAGGGTCCACTTAAAACAGGGAGTATTAAAGAGGCCATGAACATGGAAGTTGAAAGTTTTATCCTATCTGATTGGGTTAGCTTATTTGTATGAAAATTGGAAAATAATGGAGAAAAATTCCAAAGAGGTCATTACTTTTGATGATCGTTCTATCACATTGCAAGATGTAAATTATGACATGGGAAGTAAAATATTAAATAGTTAAAGGGTAAAACTTTGAAATAAAAATGTTGTTGACCAAGTGTAATTGAATGTTGATCTATCTGGGGCTGTGATGTCAGGGCTGATGAAATTACATCAAGCTAGTGGTGATGTGCTTGTAGAGTCGGTTAGTCGATGAAAAGCAGAAAATATGAAGTTGAAGAAAAAAATAAAAGAGATAGAAGATACTCTAAGCCCAAGTCCTTTGCTAAATATTTGACTAGCAATACGCGGACTGCCATTGGCAATTTCTAGCCCTGATGGATCTCAGAGGTTTGGTAAACCCGCAAATATTATTAATGTAGTGAAAACATATATTTTTATTAATATATTTGAAATATTTAAAATTATTGAATATGCATGGAAAGCAAATTTCGATCTGCAACATTTAAAGTAGAGAACTATGTCTTCTATTGAGTTGGTCAAAAGTGAGCTTGGGGGAGATGGGGAATTCATAGATAATGACCTTCTAACTTTTAGTCAGAAGCTTAATTTACTGTCAGAAATAGAAAAGGATAAACACGGGTTGTTGAATGTTTATTGAATGAGGAAGATCAAGCTTGTATGGTCCGAAAAAATCATAACATTAGAGGAAATTATTTCTAACTGTGGAGGCATAAAAAAATAGAAGAGTTGATGCGTATCTCAAGGTGGTAGTGATTGTTTGGGATTTAAACGGGTTGTGCATTACATATGAGTTTGGATTAATTATGAAAGACAAGTTGATGGAAGAATTGGAGAAGTCAAAACAATCATAGGAAATAGTGTTTGATGATATACTTGATTTTACTGTAGAAAATTAGCAAATGGATAGTAACTTTAGTTAGTGTTAACAAATAGCATGCTTCCATGGCTTCACAATTGCAAGAAAATAATAGAGAAATTGAAGAGGATATATTCAATGAACATGTTAAACATGAAATTACTATCACTATGATGAAAGAAATCATTGAATCTGAAGTGAAGGAATTTATCACATTAAGCATGATTTTGAGAGATAGCTAACAACGAAACAATATCGGGTTTTGCTTTTGCATATTATAAGTGTTTTAGTACATTGGAATTTTTTTTATGTTCATAGTATTTAAATATTGAAGTTTTCTAGGTACGTTATGATGGAATATGTAATTCCTCTTCAGGTAGTTCCTTTTTCTTTGTTGCAGATTACTTTTAGATATTACGGCCAATGGGAGCCCAATATCAGTCCCCACTGGGGCCAGTGCATTTAATTTTATAAATTAATTATTAGCATATTGATAAATGTTTAATGAAACAAAGGTTATTTTATAGACCATGAGTCCATAATCATACCTTGTTTACTATATTTTCTATTTATCAGTCTGTTGACCAATTATGTAAACAATTATGAGATAACGCTTCCCATGGGATGTGTATAGACTTGAATTTTGGATGTTGTATAGAAATCACTAAATGAACATGTGTTTTCCAGTATTTGCTTTGATTTTTTATATATTAGCTAATGTTATGTAATTCATGATAATTAAAATGGATTTCTTTTTACTTTATCCTAATATTGAAATTGTTACCAAATATATCAAGAATTCTTAGATGGTGTTTTTCATGTGAACTTGTATTACTCTAGATTCTATAGTGTTTTTCAAGAACATTGATTGAACACAAGTTCATGAGACTATCATTTTGAACTTTTATATTCTGTGTAATGGTGTGAAATTGATGACAATGAAAATGAATGTTTAACAGAAGTTTTGGTTCAGAGATATTTATTTCATTTGTGATGTTTATTTTAATGATAGATATAGTGATTAGCATTTGAATATGAATACAATTTGTGTTATTGTAACCATGTTCGTTATTATTCAAGGCTTGTGAAGCACAACGAATCATTACTCTATTCCAGTTCTGTTTGCAATGGAAATGAACATTCGACAAAATTTTTGGTTGTCAGATATTTTTGCATTTGTAATCTTTATTTTAATGAAAAATATGGTGATTAACAATTAAATCTGAATAGAAATATAGTTTTTCTAACTATGTTGATCATTGTTGAAGGGTTTTCATGTAGAAATAAAATTTATTTTGTCCAAATTGTCTTTATTTATGAATGCATGTACAAAAGTGAGATTTGCAGACATCGTTGTTTTATTGTGTGGAAATTTCATTATGTTGGGCTTAGAATGAAATTTTTCATTATACAGAGTAAGATTCTTGCCTAGTGTAAAAGCTATGCACAATGGAACATTGACTATAACAAAATCATATTTGTTTAACAATAAATTTTATCACTTTGTAAAAAATTGAGAGGAACTTATGACACAATTAGTTATTTTGCTCAACTTGAAAGAAATGTATAATCATAATAATCATAATAATACTACATTAAACTATGGGTTCTATTTTTCGAAGCATTGTACAGAAAATTCATATTTCTTTTTGCAATAGTCAATGTCTTTGTAAGTAATTTAGTTATAATTATGGGTGAAAATGTGAAGTTGGGAAACACTTTTTGCCCTTTTTTGACATTGAAAATTGTAATTTTCTATGTTTTTTCAACTTCAACTGCACTGAACTCATATTTTTAATGCAAATTATGCTTTGACATAAAAACAAGAATTGTAGAGAATTGTCTTACCTCCATACCCATATTTTTTTTTTTTTTTTTAAATATTGACATATAGAGGGGTAAATTTGTTGTTTACTAACTACATATACTTGAAATTTTCAGGCAAACACAAATAGTCACTTTATGAACTCTAACTTTTTTTTAGGGAAAGTTTTTCATTTTTTGGAAAAAAAACATATCATCATAATCTGCATATATTGCACTAGTGCATAGACTATTTTTCGGTAATTTTCAAATTAAATCACTATTTTTTATTATTTTTTGAAATGGACAAGGACAAAAAAAACAGTGATGTTCCAGTACATTTTATGAGCCCTAGATTTTATTTTCAATGTGATCGTCAATAAGAAAAATGAGAGTACCCTTTTGAAGTAGACAGGGAGAGGAAATGCAATATGATTTTTCTGAATTTTTTGGTGTCGTCATTTGAAATTTATTGAATTTTAATTCAGTGCAATTTTTCAAACAATGAAATTCCACAGTGACACAGTTTAGTAAAAAATTAATAAAAATTTGAAATTTTTAATGAAACTCCACAAATCTCACATCATCAGAAACTAGATTCAGAGATGAATATAATGGTACTTAGTTTGACATATAACATTTTCTTTTTGTAGGTGTTTCGTCCCTCCAAAGTTGTAAGTTCCTAAAAACTACACAATTTTCTCGGTTTTTCGTTGACCAGAAACTCTAGGCTAAGATAATGTCTCGGACGAGAAATTTATAAAACTTTCAATCGAGAAATTTAAAACTCTCGACCGAGAGTTTAACCCACCTAATGTTACATTTAACCGTGTGGCCAAGCTCTTGGCCGAAAGTTTAAAAAGCTCTTGGCCGAGAGTTGGCGCCCGAGATTTTACCCAATGAAACTCTCGACCGAGAGTTTAGAAATTTTTAATCAACAGTTTTATAAAATGTTTTAATCAAAAGCCGATGCAATCATGTTTACTCCTAGATGATCTTAACTCGCCCCTTTTTTTCATCGGGCGCCCTCCCAAAGCACAACGCCCTCTACCCGACCGAACGAACGCATAAGGGAAAAAACGAGAAACAGCTCGCACGAACGTGCACAAGGCACCTGTGCGGACACAACTTAACAAACCTTATACGGGCGCCCTCAAACGAAACGACCCAACCTGAACCCGTTTCATTGGGTGCCCTCCCAAGGCGCAACGCCCTCTACCCGATCGAACGAACACACAAGGGAAAAAATGGGAAACGGCTTGCACGAACGTGCACAGGGCACTTGTGCGGACACAACCTAGAAAACCTTATACGGGCACCCTAAAATGAAATGACCTGACCCGAACTCGTTTCATCAGGTGCCCTCCCAAGGCGCGACGCCCTCTGCCCGACCGAACGAACGTAGGAGGGAAAAAACGGCAAATGGCTCGCATGAATGTGCACAGGGCACCTGTGCGGACACAACTTAGTAAACCTTATACAGGCGCCCTCAAACGAAATGACCCGACCCAAACTCGTTTCATCGGGCGCCCTCCCAAGGCGCAACACTCTCTGCCCGACCGAACAAACGCATAAGGGAAAAAACGGGAAACGGCTCGCATGAACGTGCACAAGGCACCTGCGCGGACACAACTTAGCAAACCTTATACGGGCACCCTAAAACGAAATGACCCGACCCGAACTCATTTCATTGGGCGTCCTCCCAAGGCGCGACGCCCTCTGCCTGACCGAACGAACACATAAGGGAAAAAATGGTAAATGGCTCACACGAATGTGCACAAGGCACCCGTGCGGTCACAACTTAGCAAACCTTATATGGGCACCCTCAAATGAAACAACCCGACCCAAACTCGTTTCATTGGGCACCCTCCCAAGGCGCGACGCCCTCTGCCCAACCGAATGAATGCATAAGGGAAAAAATGACAAATGGCTCACATGAACATGCATAAGGCACCTGTGCGGACACAAATTAGCAAACCTTATATGAGCGCCCTCAAACGAAACGACCCGACTTGAACTCGTTTCATCGGGTGCCCTCTCAAGGGGTGACGCCCTCTGCCCAACCGAACGAACGCACAAGGAAAAAAAAACAGGAAACGGCTCGCACGAACGTGCACAAGGCACTCGTGCGGTCACAACTTAGCAAACCTTATACGGGCGCCCTCAAACAAAACTACCTGACCCGAACTCATTTCATCGGGCGCCCTCCCAAGGCGCGACGCCCTCCACCCGATTAAATGAACGCACAAGGGAAAAAGCAGAAAATGGCTTGCACGAACGTGCACAAGGCACCTGTGCGGACACAACTTAGCAAACCTTATACGGGCTCCCTAAAATGAAACGTCCTGACCCGAACTCGAATTCCTTGCACGCATGATCTATTTTTGGTTGATTGATCAGTTAGCTCGATGATCCTTAAATGGGTTAGCAATTAAGGATTTTAGGGGTTAAGGGTCGTTAGGGGTTGATGGGGTTAGGGTTTAAGGGGTTAAATCGGTTAGGGGGTTAATGGGTTAGGGGTTGGGAATTAGGGTTTAAGTGGTTAGGGGATAAGGGTTAGAGGTTTAGGATTTGGGGGGTTAAATGGGTTAGGGGTTTAAAGGTTTAGCAGGTTAGGGGATTTATCAATTAAGAATTTAGGGGTTAGGGGTTAGGTGTTAAGGGGTTAAGGGGTTAGATGCTTAGGGTTTAGGGGGTTAAATAGGTTAGGGGCTTAGAGGTTTAGGGGGTTAGGGGATTTAGAAGTTAAGGATTTTAGGGGTTCGGGGTTAGGTGTTAACAGGGTTAGGGTTTAGCGGGTTAAATGGGTTAGGGGTCAGTAATTACCATTTAAGGGGTTAGGGGTTAAGGGTTTAGAGGTTTAAGGTTTATGGGGTTAAATGGGTTAGGGGTTTAGGGGTTTAAATGGGTTAGGGGTTAAGGGTTTAGGGTTTAAAAGGGTTAGGGTTTAGAGGTTTATGGTTTAGTGGGTTAAATGGGTTATGGGTTTAGGGGTATAGGGGGTTAAATGGGTTAAGGGTTGGGAATTAGGGTTTAAGGGGTTAGGGGTTTAGGGTTTAGAGGGTTAAATGGGTTAGGGATTTAGAGGTTTAGGGGATTTAACAATTAAGGATTTTAGGGGTTAGGGATTAATGGAGTTAGGATTTAGGGGGTTGAATGGATTAGGGTTTTAGGGGTTTAGGGCATTAAATGGGATAGGGTCAGGAATTAGGGTTTAAGGGGTTAGGGGTTTATATGTTTAGGGTTTAGGGGGTCAAATGGGTTAGGAGTTTTGGGGTTTAGGGACTTAAATGGGTTAGGGGTTAACGGGTTAGGAGTAGGGGTTAAGGGTTTAGAGGTTTAGGGTTTAGGGGTTAAATGGGTTAGGGGATTAGAGGTTTAGTGGGGGTAAATGGGTTAGGGGTTAAGGGTTTATAGGTTTAGGGTTTAGGGGGTTAAATGGGTTAGGGGTTAGGAATTAGGGTTTAAGGGGTCAAGGGTTAAGGGGTTAGAGGTTTAGGTGTTTAAGGGGTCAAATGGGTTATGGGTTGGGAATTAGGGTTTAAGGGGTTATAGGTTTAGGGTTTAGGGGGTTAAATGGGTTAGGGATGGTTTAGAGGTTTACGGGGTTAGGGGATTTAGCAGTTAATGATTTTAGGGGTTAGAAGTTAGGGGTTAATGGGGTTAAATGGGTTAGGTTTTTAGGGGTTTAGGGTGTTTAATTGGTTAGGGGTTGGGAATTAGGGTTTAAGGGGTTAGGGGTTAAGGGGTTAGAGGTTTAAGGTTTAGGGGGTTAAATGGGTTACAAGATTAAAGGTTTAGGGTGTTAGGGGATTTAGCAGTGAAGGATTTTAGGGGTTAGGGGTTAGGGTTTTAGGGGTTAAATGGAATCCACACTTAAATGGGTTAGGTTTTTAGGGGTTTAGGGTGTTGAATTGGTTATGGGTTTTGGCGTTTAGGGGCTTAAATGGGTTAGGGGTTAACGAGTTATGGGTAGGGGTTAAGGGTTTAGAGGTTTAGGGTTTAGGGGTTAAATGGGTTAGGGGTTAAATGGGTTAGGGGTAAATAGAGGTTTAGTGGGGGTAAATGGGTTAGGGGTTAACAGGTTATGGGTAGGGGTTAAGGGTTTAGAGGTTTAGGGTTTAGGGGTTAAATGGGTTAGGGGTAAATAGAGGTTTAGTGGGGGTAAATGGGTTAGGGGTTAACGGGTTATGAGTAGGGGTTAAGGGTTTAGAGGTTTAGGGTTTAGGGGTTAAATGGGTTAGGGGTAAAAAGAGGTTTAGTGGGGGTAAATGGGTTAGAGGTTAAGGGTTTAGAGGTTTAGGGTTTTAGGGGTTAAGGGTTTAGGGGTTAGGAATTAGGGTTTAAGGGGTCAAGGGTTATGGGCTGGGAATTATGGCTTAAAGGGTTACAGGTTTAGGGTTTACAGGGTTAAATGGGTTAGGGTTGGTTTAGAGGTTTAAGGGGTTAGGGGATTTAGCAGTTAAGGATTTTAAGGGTTAGGAGTTAGGGATTAATGGGGTTAAATGGGTTAGGTTTTTAGGGTTTTAGGGTGTTGAATTGGTTAGGGGTTGGGAATTAGGGTTTAAGGGGTTAGGGGTTAAGGTTTTAGAGGTTTAGGGTTTAGGAGGTTAAATGGGTTACACGTTTAGAGGTTTAGGGGGTTAGAGGATTTAGCAGTGAAGGATTTTAGGGGTTAGGGGTTAGGGTTTTAGGGGTTAAATGGAATCCACACTTAAATGGGTTAGGTTTTTAGGCGTTTAGGGTGTTGAATTGGTTAGGGGTTTTGGGGTTTAGGGGCTTAAATGGGTTAGGGATTAATAGGTTAGGGGTAGGGGTTAAGGGTTTAGAGGTTTAGGGTTTAGGGGTTAAATGGGTTAGGGGTTTAGAGGTTTAGTGGGGGTAAATGGGTTAGGGGTTAAGGGTTTATAGGTTTAGGGTTTAGGGGGTTAAGGGTTTAGTTTTAGGAATTAGGGTTTAAGGGGTCAAGGGTTATGGGTTGGGAATTAGGGTTTAAGGGGTTATAGGTTTAGGGTTTAGGGGGTTAAATGGGTTAGGGGATTTAACAGTTAAGGATTTTAAGGGTTAGGAGTTAGGGGTTATTAGGGTTTAATGGGTTAGGTTTTTAGGGGTTTAGGGTGTTGAATTGGTTAGGGGTTGGGAATTAGGGTTTAAGGGGTTAGGGGTTAAGGGTTTAGAGGTTTAGGGTTTAGGGGGTTAAAAGGGTTGCAGGTTTAGAGGTTTAGGGGGTTAGGGGATTTAACAATGAAGGATTTTAGGGGTTAGGAGTTAGGGTTTTGGGGGTTAAATGGAATCCACACTTAAATGGGTTAGGTTTTTAGGGGTTTAGGATGTTGAATTGGTTAGGGTTTTTGGGGCTTAGGGGCTTAAATGGGTTAGTGGTTAACGGGTTATAGGTAGGGGTTAAGGGTTTAGAGGTTTAGGGTTTAGGGGTTAAAAGGGTTAGGGGTAAATGGGTTAGCGGTTAAGGGTTTAGAGGTTTAGGGTTTAGGGGGTTAAGGGTTTAGGGGTTAGGAATTAGGGTTTAAGGGGTCAAGGGTTATGGGTTGGGAATTAGGGTTTAAGGTGTTATAGGTTTAGGGTTTAGGGGGTTAAATGGGTTAGGGTTGGTTTAGAGGATTAGGGGGTTAGGGGATTTTGCAGTTAAGGATTTTAAGGGTTAGGAGTTAGGGGTTAATGGGGTTAAATGAGTTAGGTTTTTAGGGGTTTAGGGTGTTGAATTGGTTAGGGGTTGGGAATTAGGGTTTAAGGGGTTAGGGGTTAAGGGTTTAGAGGTTTAGGGTTTAGGGGGTTAAATGGGTTGCAGGTTTAGAGGTTTAGGGGGTTAGGGGATTTAGCAGTGAAGGATTTTAGGGGTTAGAGGTTAGGTTTTTGGGGGTTAAATGGAATCCACACTTAAATGGGTTAGGTTTTTAGGGGTTTAGGGTGTTGAATTGGTTAGGGGTTTTGGGGTTTAGGGGCTTAAATGGGTTAGGGGTTAACGAGTTACAGGTAGGGGTTAAGGGTTTAGAGGTTTACGGTTTAGGGGTTAAATGGGTTAGGGGTAAATAGAGGTTTAGTGGGGGTAAATGGGTTAGGGGTTAAGGGTTTAGAGGTTTAGGGTTTAGGGGGTTAAGGTTTTAGGGGTTAGGAATTAGAGTTTAAGGGGTCAAGGGTTATGGGTTGGGAATTAGGGTTTACGGGGTTATAGGTTTAGGGTTTAGGGGGTTAAATGTGTTAAGGTTGGTTTAAAGGGTTAGGGGTTTAGGGGATTTAGCAGTTAAGGATTTTAGGGGTTAGGAGTTAGGGGTTAATGGGCACCACTAAGGATTTTAGGGGTTATTTTCTTAGTACCCTAGTCACCAGAGCCTTTAGAATCTCCAATGAGCACCACTTTGAAGGTGAACAATCTCGTCTCTTTAATGTTTTAAGTAAGAACAGTTATAGCAGGGTTCAATGTCTTAGAGCTTTTCAAAAAGCTAAAAAAGGTCCTAGGGTTAAGAAAGATCCTTGTGATCGGTTATATGGATTTCACCTTCTGTTTATCCAAGGTACTACTGACAAAATCACTAGGATATTGAAGAAACATAATGTTTCCAAACCTTCAAGCCCCTATACACCATTCGAAGTTCGCTTAGATCGGTAGAGGACCTGATTTTCCCTAAGGAAGGTAAGGGTTTTTACTTGATTATGTGCTCTTGTGGGACGCCTTACATCGGTGAAATTGGTCGATCAATTAATCAAATAATTCATGAACATGTTGCTGACATTAGACATAGTAGATCTCGGTCGTCTTCCTTAGCAGAGCATGCTGAAAAGACAAATCATCACATTTGTATTGAAGATGCTAAGGTTATTGCGAGGATTGACCATTTCCACCACCGCAAGTTGAGGGAAGCCTTGGAAATCGAAAAGAGGTCGATTAACCTTAAGAGGGATGATGGGTGGAGTGTTAGTAGATGTTGGATTCCTGCCCTTCACTCTTAGTTTCTTTTTTTCTCTTCCTTTGTGCTCCCTCATGCCATTCCCTCAACTCTCGCTCCTGGTTTCTTTCTCCCTGTCTATTCCTTTTGGTTTATTATTACGATGATGATTATTATTATTATTATTATTATTATTATTAGTAGTAACAGAGACACAACAACGGAAAACAAAGAGCCATAATTTGTTAAGTTAGAAGGATATATTTGATTCATATTTTTTTAAGTAATTAAAGTAATATTGCAGTAACACTAGAAGGATATATTTGATTCATAATTTTTCAACCAAGTGAAATAATATTGAAGTAATACTAGAAGTAATTCCAACATTATCTTTTTAACATTAAATACATATTGTAAGCTTGGATATAACCGCCTCACGCTTTGCACTACCTTTGCATTATGCTTTGCACTACCTTTGCATTGAGGCTCAACATTGAAACAACTTCACACCTGCCCAACATAGTTTTTTTCCAGTTGCTTCTACCCAAACCAACTATCTTTATAGCTATGTTGCATGAGTTTTTGGAATTTGGGAACTTTGGAAATTTGGGTACGGGTGTCTGGAATGGATAGAGGCTTCTCTAAAATTTATAGGAAACTACTAATTGGGAACGATAATATTACATAATAAAATATATATATATATATATATATATAAATTAGAATTATTTTTTAATATATAAATATATTCTCTTGGTGTCTCTCTCCCTGAGTCCTTCCCTTCTATATACATGAAACGTCAAGTTCATTATCAGTTATATGATGCATGGCAAGTCTTTGAAACAATCTCGCTTAAAAATACGAAGGAACAATTTTACATATGTTTCTCTAGTTATTCTTAAGAGAGAAAGAAACTCTAATGTTTAAGCACTGACTACCACATAAAATATGCACACACAATCTTTTGTGATATATATACATAAACAAAAAAATAAATACTCATCAGCATGACATCCAAGATATCGTCCTTACATTGAGGTGCCACACGCTTCCTTAACCCATCAAGAGATTGCTCCAGTTTCTCAATTAAGGATATCTGGGTTAAGCATGTATTTGGCCTTTCTTCCTACGATGGTTTCAACATAGGCTCATGTTTTATAGGCATTTCAACATATTTCTCTACACACTTTGTATTCCCCAACCTCGGGGTTGGATCTTTAGAAACAGAGGTTCCATAAGAATTATCCACAGCTCCTTGTTTAGTCCAGGACTCATGAAGCATTTTTATGAATTATTTCTATTATGAATTTATGAAGCTTGCATACCACATAGGCGTAATTATGAATTTGTACTAATTATACTGAATCGTGAAGAAATTGTGAAAACTTTGTAATTCTCTTTTTTGAGAAATTTTCATGATTCACGTCCCTAACCTAATCATTGAGTTGTGGGAACGTTGAAACTCCAAAAAAAACATTCTTCAAAGCTCCTGGATCTGTCCCCAGCTCCCATTGCATCTCTCGTTGAAAAGGTAATGTTCCGATATAGTTCCAAATATCCCAGGAGTGGGGGAACCATTGGAACGGGTTTACCATCTCTCGGGAATGTTTCCGGTGTAACAGAGCTTTAGAGCATACAGGATCCACAACATATTTTTTGCCTACTACTCACACCCAAACCAAGAACCTTTTTCCTTAAACAATATAAGATCCAAAATTGAGACTCCAACAAATCAATATGGAATTGGTCCAATGGATCACTCGATTGTTGGAGATCTAAAGACTGGGAGTTGTGGTGATAATAGTAACATAATTTGTTGGAACAAAAAAGTAATTTTATTTCAAATTATATAACAGGTATGCCGTATTTATTTTCATGTACAAAACTCAAGACTCCTTGGTTGAAATTTGTTGCAAACCAAATTAATGTTGGATTTTCACACTCACCTCATTGGGAATCGATAACATGGACTAATAACCACTCTTGGATCCACCTTCGTACTACTCAAAAGATAATGATAATGGTTTGGAAGTTTACTATTCTTGCGGGTTTTGGTGTAATGGAAAACCTTAACATGGTATGAGAGCCTTGGCCCAGGTTCGATTCCATGATTTGAGTCTGAGGAAGGGTCTTAGATTTTCACACTCACTTCGTTAGGAATCGATTACGTGGACTAACCACTGCACTGTGATCGACCCTTGGACCTCTCAAAAGATAATAATAATGATTTGAAAGTTTACTAATGTTTGCGGGTTTTGTTGTAATGGAAAACCTTAACAATTTACTTGAAATTGGAACTATAACTACTGCATCAGAAAACTACCATGCTTAAAATGTCATTATGAGATTGGATTGTTTCGACTCAATTATTAAGGGGCCTGCCATCGCCTATTTCTATTTACCCCCTAAATGGAAAACCTTAACAATTTACTTGAAACTGGAACTATAACTACTGCATCACAAGGCTACCATGCTTAAAATGTCATTATGAGAGTGATTATTTAGGCTCACTTATCAAGGGGCCTACCATTGCTTATTTCTCTTTACCCCCTAAATGGAAAACCTTAACAATTTACTTGAAACTGGAACTATAACTACTACATCACAAGGCTACCACACTTAAAACGTTGTTATGAGAGTCGATTGTTTAAGTTCACTTACCAAGGGGCCTGCCATCACCTATTTCTCTTTACCCCATTTGCCTTAGGCTCCATGCTCCATGGCTATTTGTTTAGTAGCCTGGAATTCTTTATCCCTTTGAATTATTCTACATGCTCCATGGCTATTTGTTTAGCCGCCTAGAATTCAAAAATAGTATGTTGGAAATTTAATTCCAACTGCAACCCTATGCAGGAGGACGAAATTGAATGCTGATATGAAATATTGAAGGACAGCGCCTGAATTTTCTTGTTTGTAAATCCACACTCAACCTCGCATTCAACTCAGATTTTAAATCACTGCAAATTAAAATTTTTGGTTATGGTTGTAGCCATGTTTTACTGTGAAATCCCATGGTTTGAACCACGCAACCTTTGTTTCGTAAACCCTCTACAATCACCATTTAAAACCCTTTCCTCGCGCTTTAAAACACCACCCACGAACCATAACTCTTACTGTGCTTTGTTTAAAGTTTGAATGAACCACATAATTCTTGTGGAGCCCATACTCCACGTCCTCGAACCCGCCAACCAATCAAAAATGATTCGCACAATTTCTCGCTTTGTCACCATAGCCCATAACTCGTGCGAAAGAAATGGACCCACTTCCATGTCATGAAACCCATGGACCAATCAAATCGCTATCGCAAATCTTGAAGCTAATGTCACCACCCCCAGAAATGGATGTGATAAGCATCTATGTAATGCAGTTGAACTCGTTTGAAGTCCGCCGCGGGGTCCGCCACTAGCCAATAGAAATTCGATCGCATGGTTGAAGGGTCTAGTCAGCATAGGCCCAAATGGATGCGATAATTCTCCATTAATCATTTTGCATAAGAATGTTTCAAGTTCGCAAAAAAGCATTGTAATAAGTTTTAATACTTTTGACTAAAGTTTTATGTTTTTTTATTATGTTGTGGCAACATAAGTTTTAAGTTTTTTAACTTAGGGTCAATGTTTTTAATGTTTTTACTCTGTTTTAAAAATGTCCTGAGAGTTTTTATTTTAAAACCTTTTGGGTTATATATATATATATATATATATATATATATATATATATATATATATATATATATATGTTTATAATATATATAAAACAAAAAACAAAAAAAGAGTTATGTAAGGCAATGAAAAAGGCCGGAAGGCAAGTAAGCCACTGTGTATTTTTTTTAAAAGGTCAGTGTGTGGAAAAACAAAGTATGACTATGTGTTAATTTAAAGAAAAACAGAGAGCAGTGACTTTGATGTATACAGAGAGTAATACAGTGTGAGAGTGTGCATTGTATGCCGAGAGTAGAGGTTGAGAAGCACTGCAGTTTTTAAAGCAGTCACAAGGAGTTTTATTTGTAAATCCAGAACAAACATAGTTCTGAAGAAAATCTTTGTAACAATCAACATTTTAATGAAATATATTTTTACTCTATATCTCTCTGTATGCTCAATTTTTTTATTATTAAATCTCTATGTTAAGAGGAAGAGGAATTGTTTTTCCTCGGTGTGTTTGGAATTATTCAGAAATTCCAACATGGTATCAGAGCTAGTCTAAGCTCTTTACATTTTCCAAAGAAGCTAAAGGAAGAAGGAGTTGTTGCATCTTTTGGCCAACAATGTGAGAAGGCTCAGCAAAACAAGGTACTTACAAAATAGAGTTTTTTGTTTTCTTGAATATTATAGTCGAGAGAAGTATTTTAGAGACAAAGTTTGTCTCTTAAATAGAGAGACAATCTGTTTAAAAACACAGTCAAGTTTTTCAGCACAGTTTAGTAAGCTAGCTATGGCAGCAACTAACACAAACATGAGTATGAGAAATACTCAGCTCCCACAGTTCAATGGGAAGAACTATGACTATTGGGCAATCACAATGAGAGCCATGTTTGCCTCTCAAGATTTATGGGAGTTGGTTGAAGATGGTCTAGAAGAACCAGCAGATGAATAATATTTAAATGCCTTAACACAGGCATAAAATAATTTGCTGAAGAGTAATAGAAAGAAGGATTCAAAATCTCTCTTCTATCTCTTTCAAGCAATGCATGAAAGTATATTTCCAAGAATTGCAACAACAAAAAGTTCCAATGATGCATGGAATACCCTCCAGATAGCCTACCAAGGAATGGAGAAGGTAAAGATAGCAAAGCTTTAATTAACGAGAAGGGATTTTGAAGTCATTTTTATGAAAGAGTCTGACATAATAGACTCATTCTTCACAGTTTTGATTGGGTTGGTTACCCAAATGAGAACTCATGGAGAGACAGTAGAAGAGATAAGAATAGTGGAGAAAGTATTGAGGAGTTTACCCTCAATATTTGATGTGATAGTCACAACCATTGAAGAGACAAAGGATCTCTCAAAGTTTACAGTTGATGAGTTTCACGCATCATTGATAACACATGAACAAAGATTGGGTAGAATAACAAACTCATCTTTGGACCATGCCTTCAAGACCCAAATGTCATTTGGAAGAGGAAGAGGTCAAGGCAGAGGAAAATACAGAGGAAAAGAAAGAGACAGAAGCCAAAAAAAATAATAAAAAACCCCTACAAATACTAGTGGAAGGGGCAACAATCAAAATTAAAACCAAGGCCAAGACAATAGTCAACAAGGTGGAAAAAATCAAGCACATGGACAAAGGTATGATAAATCCCAAATCCAATGTCATTACTGTAAAGAGTATGGGCATTATGCAAATGAATGTAGGAAGAAATAGAGTGATATAGGTAATAGACCGAGTGCTAATTTTAAAAATAAAATATCAGTCAAGAGAATTTATTTTTAACATGTAATACGGCTGAAGAGGAAAATGAAGATATATGGTTTCTAGATTCAGGATGTAGCAAACATATGACTGGAAACATTTCTATGTTTTGCATGATTGATGAAAATGTAAAGTGTCAAGTAACATTGTGGACAGACAATAAAGTCTTTGTCATGGGAAAAGGCAGAGTGAGTGTCTTGAGAAAGAAAGGATAAAGGAGATCCATATCAGATGTTTACTATGTGCTTGGTATGAAATGTAACCTTTTGAGCATTGGAAAACTCATTCAGAAAAGCTACAATGTTTTCTTTGAGGATGATGTATGCACCATCATGGATAAACCACCAAGCAAGCAATGGATTGCAGAAGTAAAGATAACAAGAAATAGAATGTTTCCTCTCAAAATGAGAGCATATTTGAGGTAAGGAGTTGCAATGGCAGCAGTGACACAAGAGACATTCCAAAGGGAAGCAAAGGATGAAAACTGGTTATGGCACTCGAGATTTTGACATCTCAACTTTGGAAGTCTAAATTTGTTGCATAGGAAATGAATGGTAAAGGGATTACCATTGGTTGAAAAGCTAGACAACCTATGTGAAGGCTACATCTTGGGCAAACAACATAGAGAAAACTTTCCATCATGAAAGAGCATAAGTGCAAAGACACCCTTAGAAATTGTCCATTCAGATTTGTGTGGAACAATGCAGACACCATCATTAGTAGGCAACCATTATATGCTAACCTTCATTTATGATTACACAAGAAAAACATGGGTATATTTCTTGAAGTTGAAGAGTGAAGTGTTTGAGAAATTATGCAACTTTAAAGCTCTTGTTGAGAATCAAATTGGGCGGCATATTAAGGTCTTAAGGACATACAGAGGAGGAGAATATATCTCAAAAGAATTTCTGGGTTTTTGTAGAGAAATTGGGATTCATAAACAATTTACAGCAAGGTATACACTGCAACAAAATGGAGTTGCTGAAAGGAAAAATAGAACCATCATGGATATGGTAAGAAGCATGTTGAAGGCAAAACATTTGCCAAATGAATATTGGGCTGAAGTTGTACATTGTGCAGCATATATCTTAAATAGATGCCCAACAAAGAGTGTTATGAACAAAGTTCTCGAAGAAGCATGGAGTGGTATAAAGCAATTTGTCACCCACATTAGAGTTTTTGGTTGTGTGGCTTATGCACACATTCAATATCAGCTAAGGAAGAAGTTGGATAGTAAGGGGGAGAAGTGCATGTTTTTTGGATATAGTGAAGAATCCAAAGCATATATATTGTACAACCCATCCACCAAGAAGTTCATGATAAGCAGAGATGTACAATTCATTGAAGAAGAAGCTTGGGATGGAAGCATTGAGAAAACATTGAATGTGAAAAGCTATTTGTCTCATGATGAAGGTGAGGAAGGAATGGCTGAAAGACATCCCTCATTAGCAGCACCACCTCCACTAACACCAAGAAAACAAGGGACACCACAAGAAGGTATGAGAACACCCTTGAGAAGTGATGAAAACGCTTCTCCAAGTACATCACAAGGAGCAGATTTGAGTGCTTCTACAAGCACAAGTACACCAAGTGAAAGAGAAACCAGAGTCAGAAGTCTGAGTGAAATCTATGAGCAAGAGACAGAAAATGAAGGTATGAACTTTTTATTTGCATTGTATTGTCATGTAGAAGATCCTATTCATTTTGAAGAAGTAGTAAAAGAGAAGAAATGGATAGATGCTATGGATGAAGAAATAAATGCCATAGAGAAAAACAAGACATGGGAATTGGTTGATCCCCCAAAAGGAAAATTAGTAATTAGAGTGAAATGGGTCTACAAGACCAAAAGCAATGCTAAAGGTAAGATTGAAAGGCATAAGGCCAGACTTGTTTTCAAAGGCTACAAGCAGCAACAAGGAAGAAACTATGAAGAAACTTTTGCACTAGTTGCAAGAATGTAAACAGTAAGAGCAGTGTTGTCCATAGAAGCACAACATAATTGCAAAGTTTATCAAATGGATGTGAAATCAAAATTTCTAAATGGAGTATTGATGGAAGAGGTATATGTTGAACAACCTCTGGGATATGAGAAAGCAGGCTAAGAACACAAGGTATGCAGATTGAAGAAAGCTCTTTATGGGCTAAAACAAGCACCAAGAGAATGATACAATAGGATAGATGCCTATCTACTGGAAAATGGGTTTGATAAATGTGAAGGAGAACCTACATTATACATCAAAGAGAAAGATGGTAAGATGTTCATTGTTGTTTTGTATGTTGATATGTGATATTTACAGGTAATGATCTTACCTGATTGATAATTTTAAAAATTCATGAAGGATGAATTTGAAATGACTGATATGGGATTGCTGAGATACTTCTTAGGAATAGAGTTAGAGAAAAATGAAAATAAGATTTTTATCTCTCAAGATATGTGAATGAATTTTTGGAAAGGTTTAACATGTAGGATTGCAAGGCAACAATTACTCCTACAGTGATGGGATTAACACTGAGCAAAGAAGACAACAGCAAGGATGTTGATCCAAGTTTATACAAGAGCATAGTTGGCAGGCTTATGTATTTGACTGCAACTAGGCCAGATATTATGCATGTTGTGAGTTTAATTTCCAGATTTATGGAAAGGCCAAAGGAGGCACATTGGCAAGCAACAAAAATAAGTTCGAGGTATGTGAAAGGAACAAAGAGGAATGGTATTATATACACCACTTCAGAAAAATTTGAATTGATTGGATATACTGACAGTGATTGGGCTGGAAGTATAGATGATAGGAAAAACACCTCTGGATATGTTTTTCATATGGGTTCAGGAGCCATGTCATGGGCTTCTAAGAAACAACCAATTATGGCTTTATCAACAGCAGAGGCCGAGTATGTGGCAGCTACAGCAATAGCATGTAAAGCAGTATGGATGAGGAGAATATTGAGAAGTTTGTGTCATGAACAAGTAAAAGGCACAACAGTGTATTGTGATAGTAGCTCAGCTATAGCTTTATCAAAGAATTCAATGTTTCATAAGAGAACGAAACACATTGATTCAAAGTATCACTATATCAGAGAGCTAGTGAACAATAGGGAAATTGATTTGCAACATTGCAGAACTGAAGATCAGTTTGTTGATATATTGACAAAACCATTGGGGCAGAAAAGTTTTAATTATTTGAGAAAGTGCCTGGGTGTGCAAGAGAATCTAGCAATTGAAATTAAAGGGGAGTGTTGGAAATTTAATTCCAACTGCAACCTTGTGCAGGAGGATGAAATTGAATGCTGATATGAAATATTGAAGGACAGCGCCCGAGTTTTCTTGTTTGTAAATCCATACGCAACCTCGCATTCAACTTAGGGTTTAAATCACTGCAAGTTAAAAATTTTGGTTATGGTCGTAGCCATGTTTTACTATGAAATCTCATGGTTTGAACCACGCAACCTCTATTTTGTAAACCCTCTGCAATCACCATTTAAAACCTTGTGCTCGCACTTTAAAACACCACCCACCAACAATAACTCTTACCGCGCTTTGTTTAAAGTTTGAATGGGACACATCATTCATGTGGCGCCCATACTCCACGTCCTCACACCCGCCGACCAATCAAGAACCATTCGCACGATCTCTTGCTTTATCACCATAGGCCATAATTGGTGCGAAAGAAATGGACCCACTGCCATGTCATGAAACCTGTGGACCAATCAAATCGCTATCGCAAATCTTGAAGCTAATGTCACCACCCCCAGAAATGGATGCGATAAGCATCTATGTAATGAAATTGAATTCATTTGAAGTCTATTGTGGGGTTCACCACCAGCCAATAGAAATACGATCGTATGGTTGAAGGGTCCAGTCAGCATAGGCCCAAATGGATGTGATAATTCTCGGTTAATCATTTTGCATAAGAATGTTTCAAGTTCGTGAAAAAGCATTGTAATAAGGTTTAATACTTTTGAATAAAGTTTTATGTTTTTATTATTATGCTATGGCAACATAAGTTTTAAGTTTTTTAACTTAGGGTCAAAGTTTTTAATGTTTTTAATTTGTTTTAGAAATGTAGTGAGAGTTTTTATTTTAAAAACTTTTGGGATATATATATATATTATATATATAAGTTTTGTATTATATATATTATATATATATATATATATATATATATATATATATAAAGTGAGTGTTATGTAAGGCAATGAAAAAGGCCCAAAGGAAAGTAAGCCACTGTGTATTTTTTTTAAAAGGACAATGTGTGGAAAAATAGAGTATGACTGTGTGTTAATTAAAAAAAAACAAAGAGCGATGACTTTGATGTATACAGAGAGTAATACAGTGTGAGAGTGTGCAGTGTGAGAGTGTGCATTGTAGAGCAGAGGTTGAGAAGCACTGCAGTTTTGAAGCAGTGAAGAGGAGTTTTATTTGTAAATCTAGAAATCTTTGTGTTAAGAGGAAGAGGAATTGTTTTTCTTGTGTGTGTTTGGAATTATTTAGAAATTCCAACATAGTAAATAAATCTAGCACGTGTTTCCAGGTCAATATCTTGTAATCCAAATGAAAACACATATGTTCAACCAGTTCAGAATCTAATTCTAGAAAACTCCTAGATTTTTCCTCAACGTGTCTGTGATTAGCTAGAGACAATTAGAGTACCTCCATATCAAAGACTGTTAGAAAACATGCTTCCTACTAATGATATACAAACATCCAAGCATTACAGTGGAGAGATAGATAAGCATAAATCTCCTTCCGCGTTCCATGTTCTAGGACTGCAACCATCATTCCCTTTCTTATCAAGAGAGATTTCAAACTAAAAATGAAAATAAATGGAATCTGACTAATAATGTCACTTGCCATCAAAAGGAGGAGAGATTCTGTGTTGATGCAACCCAAAGCTTCCTTCCTCCTTGCTATGGAAAATAGCAAAAAGTTTCTTATCAACTAGAAAAAAAAAACTCAATTTCCAATTTTTTATAATTCACAAAATCAGTCATAGACATCTTTGTGCAATAAATGCATGATATGAATGCAAAAAATAGTATGACAAGGATACATAGTTCAATCCTAGGGCATGAAATACAAAATCTATAAATCATCACTGTTTTAAAAATTACAACCCCATGACAGTAATTCCTAAATTTGTAAATCATTACTGTTTGAAAAATTCAAACCACATGATAGTACTTGAATTAGCTTTTGTTTTTGTATTTTAATTTTGGTGATGTATGTGGAGGACTTCCCAAATCTTCTTGCTTAGCTTTAGTAAATTTAGGGATGGCATCTTAGGTCTCAGTGCTCAAGGTATTACAGGCCCCTAAACAAAGATATTTGAGTTTTTAAGTTGACACAACGTGCACATACAACCTATAAGTTGATATTCAAATTTCAAACAGAAAGGAGTCACAATAAGCTTGTGCATCCTGACTGGGCTACCCACTGTCGCATGCACCCTCCATTGAAACAAGGTCTATTTTGTGCATGCAAGTAAAATTACTTGATGAATCTCAGTTGCTTCAAGATTACCAAAAGATAATGAGTAGAACTAAAGCTAATTTGTCAGCTTCATAGAAAAAGTATAGAAATTCAATGCAGGTGAGTAAGACTTACCCAGTATCTTTAAGCGACAAATTCCGTTGGCGTTTTTTGGGTGGAGATGGAACCAAGTATTATAAGCAAAAACTTCCATTGGTGTATCTGCTTCACAACTTCAATTTGGACTACCTCGGGATCATGATTGATGCTCAATACCACAACCAGCTGTATGTGATACTTTTCTTCTGCCCCTAGATCAACAAATTTCACTTTTCTGAAATTTTCCTGTTTTGAATTGCTTTTAGGTAATTCAAAATGGGTAGCAGAAGCGCTACTTGAGATTTCCAATCTATATTTTACACTATTTCTTCCACTCGAACCAACAGGGCTGACATGTGATGGGGAGGGAAAGGTGTTTCTTGCCACAAAATTCAACCACCCAAATATACTGGAAAAATATTTCTGCTCAAAAGAATTTGAGAAAGCGGTCAGAGATTCTAACTCAGATACCCTATCTCTCTAGCTCGGACCTACTCCATTGGAAGCCCTGCCCATTGGAGCTTTTGACCTTTCTGCATCATCAAGTGACTACTACCAATGTGAAGTTTCTTGAGTACATGTCTCTTCCTTCATTTCGAAAAAGGAGCAGGGAACTCACAAAGTGCAATTCGCAGCAATTCTCTTTTTTCTTAAGCATAGAAAGAGCACACAAACCAATAATCAATACCCTTACTATATTGTGCTAAGCTGCAGAGATTGGTAAATTCTTCAAAGAAAACAGACACTGTAAATGAACTGATACACTTCACTCAATGGTACCCACTTCGATACATGTCGGTACAAAGGGAATTATGCATGAACTACAGTGCCACAGAGGAAATATGCTCCTCATTTCCAAATTCCAAAACCGTGAAGCTTGTTTCTAGATAGGACTAGAAATTCCCATATCTCAGGAAAGGGCCACGCAATCTGATTGGATCCAATTTATCCTTTGTTCTATTTATCCTGATCCTTTCCACCATTCCCAATAGTGCATACTGCCTAAACATAATTTTTTTATCTCAAAGACCCCATGAATCTCCATAACCAGGACGGGGCCACCGGCCATTCCCAACATCAAATAGGATACTGGCACACACAACATTACTCTGCAACTATGTATGATATACAGATCATTTTTAATGACGTCACCGGTACATGGTTTTTGGATAGTAGCACACACAACATTACTCTGCTACTATGAATGATATACAGATTATTTTTAATGACCTCACCGATACATGGTTTTTGGATACTAGCACACACATTGTCTTGAACTAGAACATGAGACTTGTTGGAATCACTATTGCCCCTACACCAAGAACTATAAGTGTTAATAAATGTTAACAAATTTTTGAAAAACGATTAAACAGATTACTCAAAACACACCGGGAATGTTGGATTATCCAATGTCCAACCCACATGATCCCTTATGTTTTTGTCTAATCAAAACTTTATCTTTTCTATACTTTGAAGGCAACTCACTAATTGGCTACATCCCTCTCGATCTTGGTGATTGTTCTCAGCTATGTTACAGCAATTTTTTTTCCCAAAACTTGGATGGAAGAATTCCAACTAAATATTCTAGCTGAACTAGGCTTGCTGCAAAATTTACAGTACCTGTATTCACATTCAAAGAAGTTGGAGAGCACCATTTCTCCATCTCTAGCAATTTTTTTTTTCTTTAAAACGCAAACATTTCTTTCCTTAACACTTTATTTTTGGGACACAATCATCCCATCTCAATTTGGTCATTTAAAAGCACTTGCTTAGCTATCGATTTATGGTCCATGTAATATTTTAGCTCCCATCAAATCTGAAAAATGAAACTGCAACAATTTTGTGTGGTTGGATTTAGAATACAGGTTCTTTACCTATAAGTATATTTGGGCTTCCTCTCCTCACCCGAAGACTCGTTGGAAATAGCGAAGCCATTGGAAATTTGAGTTAGGTTATCTACTTAAATCTTGGTGCAAATAGTTTCACTTGTGACATACTTGAAGCAAAGGCTCCTTACCTATAAGTATATTTGGGCTTTCTCTCTCCACCTTAAGTCTAATTGGAAATAACAAAGCTATTGACAATTTGAGTCAGGTTATCTAACTAAATCTTCGTGCAAATAACTTTACATGTGACATACCTGAAGCCATTACAAAATTGAGTACGATGACCTTCCTCAATCTTGGTACAAACAACCTAACTGGTATAATGCGAGTTTGAACAATCTTAAACAATTTTATAGATACAAACTATTTTACATTTACAATTCCAAAAGTATAGGAAAGCTTCATTCTCTTCTTCCTGAATTCAAACAATATTTCTGATAGCATTCCTGAAAGTATTATTGGTTTTGTTTCATTTCAACAATTATATATATTTCAAAACAATCTGGGGATCAATCCCTGATCACATTAACCAATGTGTGGAAAACAATTTGGGGATCAATCTGTGATCACATTAGCCAATGTGTGGAACTAGAAGTATTAGATTTGTTCAGAGATGAATTGAATGGAAAGAGTCCTCCATCTCTAGGAAAATGTAAATTTGTCAAGAATTTATCGCTGCAGAGCAACCCCTTGTCAAGGATAATAACACCAACTTGTCAAGGATAATAACACCAACTTTACAGAAATGGACTATCTTATAAAAGTTGAAAGTATCAAAACAAACTTAGCTGAAATATAAACTAGATTCTATGGAAGTTTGATTTGCTTATTCTAATAAAAAATTTTGAGACCTTGCTTGCATACTTCTTTGGCTCAATGTACGCAATGCAAACTATTACATTGAAGCAAAAAATGAGCTGTCTTATAAAAGTTGAAAGTGCCTAAGAACAAACTTTGTTGCAATCTAAACATAAGATTTCTAGATTCTATGGAAGTTCTCGTTGCTTATAGTAATAACTTATTTTCGAGACTTTGCCTACGTGCTTCTTTGGCTCAATGAAATAGGGGATGAAATTTTGGTGCAGCTTGCAAATATAACCACCCTTTAAAACTTATGTGCAAAGAGCAATGCATGCTTAGTGAAGTGCGGCTTCACTTGAGTCCTAGTAAACCAACATTGTTTGTGTTATACTCGATGCAGTATCTGCAAATTTGGATCATGGTGCAAATTTGATAATTTATTAACCTGTTTTGATAGAAATTTAACAAATTTTTTAATTTTTAACTTTTTATGAATATCATTAGTGTAATGACCCACCTACAATTACAAATAGACTCACTTACAATTAATTACAAATAGAGTGTAAATATTAGTATGTATATGGAACATCCATATGACACCTACATATACATGAATCACATATATTGTACTACTTTATATACCAATTAATATTGATAAATATCTAAATTAGATTAATAAATCAATAATAGAAATAAATTCATAACTCACTATAAATATTGTACTAATTTACATAGCCATTAATATTGATAAATATCTAAATTAAATTAATAAATCAATAATAGAAGTAAATTTATAACTCACTATAATATAATAAATATGTGGAGTAAAGCATTTGATATATACCCCACATATATAAGCTATTTAAATGTTAAATAAATTGAATTATTAAAATGTATAAATAAAACAATTACCATATTGGGAAGCGAGACAGACTAAAAGCATAAAAGACATCGCAGTGGCAAGTAATAGAGAGGCGCAGAGAAAATAGTACGCATGGGCAGTAGAGAAATTGAGATGGTGGAATGGAACATATAAGGGAGTGGAGAGGCCATAAAAGGGAGGAATTTTTACACAGAGATAAATGAGGAATTTACGAGAAAGCCACCAAAAGAAATTGATCTTTATTGTTGCTAGAACGCTTCAATTGTGAAGTATTCTGAGATTGGGTATTGAAGTTGTACCCAATTTGATAGAAAGAATTTGATCTTTTTGATTGGGAAGTATTCTGGAATTAGATATTGAAGTTGTACCCAATTTAATAGAAAGAATTTGACAAAATTGAAGCTACGACATCTCGATCGACTCCAACCGTGAAAACCAGATATGTACCTTGTGTATTAAATTGGTAAACTCTGCCTTGAAAGTTTAAAGTTTCACCAATGATTTTTTTTGTTTTGGTAAATCTTGGTTAATTTCTCAAATTAGACTTCACACTTTGGTATCAAAGCGAGATTCCAAACTCTCGGAACTTACGCTACAAATTCTGGTTTAACACTGTAATAGCAATAAAGTTTTCCAATATCCTACCATGCGCTTAATACAGACCTCATTTAGTCACAACCTTCTGGAATAATAACAAAAGTTCTATTTCACTGAATGTACAAGATACTTATACTTTTAATTTTAATCCATGTGGGTAAGTTAGTGTCAAAACATTTTATAAAAGAAGGTTTCATTCCGAGACTTATCCGAAATCCCCTCGGATTTAATATAGTTTTCACAATATATTCATTTTCAAACGACCACAAAGAATATATTTATTTTGCAAACGACAAGAGTGGAGGTCAAAACCTTAACCTGCAGTATACAAATTACACGCCCCACCGTAAGGAAATTGCTTGAAAATTAAAAGCACGACAGCAGAGAATATATTTATTTTCGAAACGACCACAGTGGGGTTCAAACCGAAGTTGTGCCAGGGATCATACAAATTACCAATTCGTGGTGGCCGCGAATCCCAGTAAGAGGACCACAACAACTTTTTCATTGTTTTCGTGCTCAGTCGCCGAGCTCTACATTTCATTGTTAAAAATTTTAATAATAAAATTCATATTTATTGGTGACTCAGTTTTGAGATAATAGGTTAAAATGTCTAGGAAAGTTTCTCTTTGTTAGTGATTGGCTTAAAATTTTGAAGGAAATAGGTTTTATCAATTAGATAAAACTATATTTAAAATTTTTTTAAATTTGAAAAATATTTTTTATTTAAATAAGGTTAATTTTTTTCAGTTCTGAGTTGATAAGTGGACGAACTAAACCTTTTAAGTAGGTTTGTTTTTATAATAGAGGTAATGTTCTCCTTTTAAGTACTCAATTTTTCAAACTATGAGTGAAAATTTGAATTGTCATAAAATGGGCCAAAGGTTTTGGCATAAAAAGTTTTAAAGCTAAAATTTCTTCAATCTATGTTCATGAATATATTTCTTCAATCAAAGGTGGAAATATTTTATTTTTACTTTTTTTGGTATTATTAAACATTACATAGGAGATAGTTATTACAAACTTTTTTTAGTATATTTATATTGTGACTTTTTAACTTTTCAATAACAAGCAGAAATATTTTTAATTTTATTTTTATTGATGCAAGGGAACATTACATAAGAGATAGATGTTACAATATCTTGTATAGTCGGTCGTAGAATGAATTTCTTTTTGGATAAGAGAAAGTCAATTCCATTTGGGACATATGAAGCTATCCAAATTGAGATGAACATATTTGAGTAGAACCATATTAAATCATGATTTATTAAGCATTGAGATAGCTTGAATATCTCTCCTCTAGTAGAGCCTCAACAACTTTTTATATTAGTATTTGAAAGTGGAAATGACAAGTCACACTTAAACATTTTTTAATAAAATATTACAATGTCAAACATAACTTCCAATTAAAACTAATATTCATATATGTTTGCATACATGTATGTGTGATTGTTGGTAAGAATGATGGTTATCTTTAATTGCACAAGTTTGAAGAAGGAATCACATTTGATACATAGATAATATTTGAAAGATGCAATATAAGTTCAAAAAAAGAAAAGAAACTAACTAACTATAGTTGTTTATTAATTCAAAACCGTTTTCATTCTCTATATAGAGTTATTTAAAGAGCTTTCAATTCATAGGTTGAATACATGAAAAAAGGAGGGGTAGAGTCAAACTCATAAGCTACACACATTTTTTTTTTTTAAATGAGCAATTTGGATAACATTTTTCTAGAATCATATTAGCAAGAGACATCAAATCCTTTGAGATGCCAACCATTTTAACAATGCAAAAAACTTGAGGAAATGATTACACTTGAGGGATTAGATTAATCATAGGTTAAAATGGATCTATGCTAGTGGGTGTGTATACTAATCCAATAATGCCTAGTCTTTTGAGATAAATAGTTACTCTAGGACGATGAATGAATGGAAAACTCATCAAACCTTAGCAGGGTGTCTTAGGAGCTCAATGTGGAATAGATAAGGAAAAGGATTTAATATAAAAAGGTGTTATAGTGATGCACAAATAAATGGGTGAAATTTTTCCAAAATTTTCAGCATGCAAAGGGAGGAAGCCAAAACAATGAATTTATACACCATTTTTTTGTACTACATAAACTATGGGAATACTTGAGTAAGGATCATATTTTTGTAATGTCAAGAATGGAATGAGATATTGATTCTAAATTTATGGTTATTTGATTCTCAAAGATGGTGCATTTCATCCCATGTAAGAAAATCAATGATATCACAAACATTGTTTGCTTTTCTCTTCAAGGAAGTCTCTTCTCTCGATATTTTTTACATATGTCATTGCAAGCATTCCATTAGAGTGGTATACTAAACCCTTAACTTAAACAAGCAATGTTGTTCTAGTAAAAATATTTCGAAAATATGAAGTTTTCAACTTCTTTTTTTTTTTTGACACTTTCAAGTTTTTCCAATGAATACATCAATAGTTTAATGCATTCTCCTTATAGTGTGGCATGTAATCCAATTCATATGTGTGTGTGTGTGGAGAAAATTATTGCATGTGATTTTCTTACCCTAAAGTTTACTAGTTGGCAATTTTTGTTTACATATGTATTGATTTCCTTTCCAGTGCCATAATTCAAAATATATAAAATTAAATGTTATGAGGAAGGTATGTAATTCATTTTCTAATAAACATGGAAATTACTTGTGATAATTAAAAAAAATCATAAATAATTACAATATCCACCATAATATAAAGATAAAATACAATCACAATAATGCATTTTAGTAAAAACACATTTCATCAACCATTTAAAAGACAATAATATAGTAAATACATGTATAAAATGTGAGCCATGTAAAATAATAATAATAAATAATTGAATCAAGAATAGTTAAGGACATCTATATAATACTTATAATAAATATAGAGATAAATATAGATATAAATGGAAAGAACATAAATTTTAGAGAGAGACATGTATTATGTAGTACACACATTATAAAAATGACTATATTGAAAGATATAAAAAGAAATATTATAGATTTAATATTTATATATAAATATTAAAATAATGTACATATAAATATAATATAAAAGTAAATATCTAATAATAATAATAATAAAGCTGCATTTTTACATACTATCTACATAATTGTGATTTTTGAGTTCTCTCAAAATTGAATGAGATTACAACCGACTTAAATCTAATTTAAATTATAAAAAAATGTACACTTCAAGAGATTTGATCTCTCCATGCTTAACACATTTATTCTTAATAGAAATATATATTAAGAGTTGCATGTGCCCTGAATGAACCCAACTTGAAACTTAGAGTTTCATGTGTCCTAGATTCTCTTATGCATAGACAACTCGCCTAATATAGAATACATTGTAATATTTTTTTCTTTGTATCACTTATTTGCATAAAAAAATTAAAAGTAAACAAATAAATAAAGGAGTTCAATGGTCATAACACCTATAGAGATTATAATGATGGTTTGGTGACCTGTGATTACATAAGTGGATGAAAGTGCACCTAGCAATTGGATTTATAGCGTATTCTTTCTATATACACACCCACTAACATAGATCCATTTTAACCTATGATTAATCTAATCCCTCAAGTGTCGTCATTTCCTCAAGTTTTTTGCATTGTTAAAATGACTTGCATCTTAAAAATATTTTATCCCTCTTGTTAATATAAATTTGGGAAAATGTTATCTAAATTGCTCATATTTTTTTTTTTATAATGTGTGTAGCCTATTAGTTTGACTCCACCTCTCTTTTCTTCATGTATTCAATCTATGAATTGAAAGCTCTCTAGAAACCTTTTTAACATATATTGATAAGTAGTTGTATTCAAGTCAAATCCCTTCTAGAAATATATAGATGGGTTTAAACTATTTAAATTAACCAATCACAATATCAAACTTGTCTCCATGAATGAGATAACTTCAATTTATCTTTTTATATTTTCAATAAGAAAATATAGGATGGTATCCTAAGTAATCATGATAGATTGGAAAATTATACAAAAAGAGAGAATCTTTTGATTGTTTTTTGAGATGTCTATTTTCCTTTGTTTAAAAAAATTAAATTTGAAGATTTAAACCTATAATGATCAATATAATAAAAAAATAGCAGAAATTTTATTTTAGGGATATTCTTGGACTCACAAACACCCTTTCGAATTACGGTGGGGAATGTTGGACGTCTAATTAATTAAGGTTATGGTGTGGACTGTGGACCATCATAGGGAGTCCAAGGAATCTTGGAAGTTGAACCCAATGGAAAAAACATTCTATTTATATTTATATAATATTTAATGAAATAACATTCATGCTAATTTGCACAATCCAACAAAAAGGAGCATGATCTATTTAACAAATTCAAAATTAAATCTCATTTTTAAAATAATTGCAATTAAATTATTTTCAAAAAAATGGAAATCATAATTTTATATACGAATGAACTTTTCTTTTTCTTATGAATTAGTTTTATATTTTCTCATAAACGATTTAACACATAATACATCATTCAAGCAATCAATGTTTAACAATGCCCTATGTAGGCGGTTTCAATCTTCCACAAGGGAAACCAAATGTTTTTATCCACCTAAGTGATTAGAAATTCCAAAAATATGCATCAAAATACATCTAGTTGTTACAATACAAAAAGGGTAAAACACTAGATATATCAGTCAATTAAGAGTTAAAAGATGTAATAGGAACCGAACCCTTGGTACTATATCCACGAGGTGCAAGAGGATCACGTTCATACTAAAATATCTTTTCAAATGTTCCAGTCATGCATCAAGCCTTTCCAAATAATACTCCTAATTTAAGAGGGTTCATTTGATTTCTTCCAACGATGAAAATATATTTTATCCATCCTCTTTATTTTCCTTTAAGACCCTGCCCAGTGTGGTATTTATTTGCGAATGCACAATGTGTAATTAATATACTATTTCCTTTGTCCCTTAATAGTACCACGGTCAGGAACATAGTGAGAAACATTTGCCAAGATATTAGTTTCTAATAAAGCTAGATGATCCATATCAGCCCAAGACTCCATATTGAAATTTAATTTCAAGTTTCGAGGGGGACAACAATGTAAAATATATATGTTACTTCCTGATCATTTTTTTGAGCTTGGTTCCTACCATAGGGGCCTTGTATTATCTTATACTTCATTGAATGTATTATACTGGTACAACCTATTGACATAAAATTAGTATCGGTGTAATGATCTCATCCCACATATATAGATATTGGCATCTTCAACTTTGTCACAACAAGCTAAGAAGGATGGTTCATGTGAGAGTTTTTTAGCAAAGCCATGGTGGCTCTGTCAATGTATATATATGGGAGACTTTTCCTTCGTTAGAACAAGCCAAATAGGATTGTTCATGTGATATGTTGCTAGAAAAATCATGGTGGCTTTGTCTCACATATATAATAGGGGACGATCGATATAAGCCATAGAGGACTATTTACATACAGATATGGATCAACATGAAACCCATAGGCAAGGTTTGACATGGTAATGGTCTTGGCTATTTTGGAGTTTTAACTATTATAATACAAGAATCACTAAGCATAGTATCACAACCTACACCAAGGTGGTTGAGTTGGTAAGATGTGAGCATTGTATACACAAGGTTGTAGGTTCAACCCCTACAAGCTAATAGGTCAGTTCATATTTTTATCATTAAAATATTAGGGATTTTGTCTAGCATGCCTAAAAAGGGGAAAACCATAGCACACTTAATTTAATATATAGTTATGTCTAGCATGCTTGAAAGGGGGAAAACTATAGCACACTTAGTTTAATAGATAGTTTTTATGTGGTTATTTTTGGTTTTTGAAGCCAATATTTGTCCAAATTGTGTGTTATAAGTTGAGTGATTTGGGCTTATAAATGAATCTAACCAAAGGGTGTGATGCCATTTTTCCACTTATTTGATAACTATAATAAATTTTGTTTGTTTGGAGGGGCTATGACCAAGTTTTAATGTTTTTGAATGCATAATGAAACTAATTTTTGAGAAGGAAATTGATTGTCATGGTTGATGAACTAGTAGAAGTAGAGTATGGGAAACAACATGAAAAATAGTGACAGTTTTTTTAGGATAGTTTTTGGTAGTATTTATGATAGTGGTTGGATTAAAAGTGATTGCAAGATATGATAGTGATTTCAGTGAAAGTGGTGCATGGTGGATTTATTGTGGGAGAAATACCGTACTGTGTGTGCTCATATTCAGGGATATACATTGAGGAAAAATTGACATAATATATTCAACATATAATAGGGTGTAACGGTTTTTATTTTGGAAGGTATAAAAAATGGAGCTAAAAGTTAATGAAAAACTATAAAGGGGTATATAAAATGTTAATAAAAAATGGATACCTTTAATATCTAGTGAAAGTAGGGGTTTTTTAAGTTGGGAAGGTGTCTTGGGTTTGGATTGGTAGGCGGTTAAATAATGTGATTTTTAGAGGTATTTTCTAATATGTAGTCAAATTAACAGTATTATTTAGTATGCCACAAACACATGTGGTGTGTCAGAGGTTCATCGAATGAAGCCGCCATGCAGTGGTGGCAACACTTGTAGGTTGTGGTAGTGATTGTGAGCTATGCAGTGACACAAAATATCAGTTGTATATTTTACTTATAATTTAGTGATATATGATGGAAATAGATATATTTTGAAAACAATATGAAATATAGGTCCACAAGGAAATCGAAGAAGGAGGTCGGTGCCTTCATTGAGGTTGAACCTTCATTTAGAATGAAGCCTAAAGAATGTTGGATCCTCAGTAAATTTAGATCCTAAAGCATATTGGATCCCATTCATCTTGTGTTTGGAGCTTCAATGAGGTCATATCCTACTGTAAGAAAATATTTGCATTCTTTCGAGGTTGGTACCTCAATTAGGTTGTAGCCTACTGCAAGTGGTAGCTTTCATTTCTTAGGGGTTCTTGCCTCCATCAGGTCGTAGCCTACAAATATATGTAATGAATTGAAGATAAATAAGCAAAAGAATTTATCGTTTTCTCCCTTATGGGTTTCCACGTAAAATTCTTGTGTCTCTTGTGATGTGATGATGTGCTATTGATGTGATGGTAGCTTTATAATGCATTACTCTTTATGCTAATTTGATGATTATGGTTGTCATTCAATCCCATATGATTGATTGATTAGAAAAAAAAATTTAAATGATAAAATTTTTCACAAATTGATTCACCCTCTCTTCTGAGTGTGACTTTTGGGCCAAAATTTAAATAAATCCTTGGCTACTTAACAAACACGTTAAAATTGAATTTTTTATAAAATGTGATATAAAGTATTAGAATTTTAATAATAATCCCATTTTATACTGAGAATGTTTTATAATTTCATATGTTAGAAACCAAGGGTTTGGAATTTGAAATTAGTAAAGGTGCTGGACACCTAATCCATTAAGGTTATGAGATGGAATGTGAGCCATCACAATGAGTCTAAGAGTTCTAAAAATATTAATCAAATTTTCGGAATATTGTATCTGTATTTGTATAATCTTTAATGAAATCACATTTACGATTAACTTTCATTTTTTTTGCATGTTCCAATAGTGGTATTAGAGCGAGTCTCTCTTAGACACTTACAAGATATTCCTCTATAATTTTTTCATATCTACCACTACATGTATCCCTGGAAGCATTGGCCATTTCTTCTCCTATTTCTAACATTTCTACATGGTTTTTTTTATGTGTATGCGTGTGTAGTTAATTTTTATCTCTACCAAACATTTTGGATTGCATGGTATCTACTTACACTATTGCGTCTCTTCCATGCATGTTTCTCTGTGTGGTACGTCCATGTAATAATACCACTACTGCATGATGATATTCCCATTTTTCATCATCGTTATCTTTGTGTAGCATATTTTTACTGCAATAATGCATTTACAGAACCATCCTCAATATTATAAAAATTAAATTTTGAGTAACTGATGGACAAATATCTGATGTCGAATAGAAGCCACACCAACACCTGAACATGGAACATCAGTTTCTTCTCCATTGCCAATATTTTCAAAAGCTATGGCTATTTATTTGTCTCCCAATCCCTCCTTGAATCCAAAAGAGTGGGATATATCAAATCCATTATGTTTTTGTACAATGAGTATTCCATCCAAAAGCTAAATTGCTTTCCTTTTTCTATTTCCATAGAGATTCCAAGGATTGTGGGTTTCATTGTGCAAGGTGGGAGCTTGAGCTTTACATTCTTATTTTTGTGCCATGTCAATGTACATAAAATTTTTCCTTAGTTGTTCACATGAGGATCCAAACTACTAGTCTCCACCTCCATGGGTTTAGTTGCATTCAGTGGATCTAAGTACTGGACATTTAATGTGCAACATCATATGCCACGAATGATTCTTAAGTAGTGGGACATTCACCTGTTGGATTTCAAGAAGGAAAATCCAAACTTGGAAAATATTCCATGGAAAGAACTTACAATGATTCCTCAATCATTAGGTAACATGGATTTTCATTGCATCACAATAAAAATAATTGTGCCCTTTATGTTTAATGGAGGAGATGGTGGTCTCTACCTAGAACTTACAACTTAGTAGAAATATCATGGAATCAATGAGTTGCTCTGGCTTGTGGGACATAAATGATTTAGCTTGGAGGAGTTAAAATTTGGATGCTTTAGACCTATCATCATTCATGATTGTTTTTTTATGCTAATGATGGCTAATCTAGTGATGGCGTGTACTTCCTGCAACATTATGTTTAGCATCATAGTCACAATCTATATTATCTTATTGGGAAGTGGTGGATTTTATTTGACTTCAAGTTCTAGTGACGGATCCTTATTCCTCCTATTAACCAAATATAATGGTAGATTTCAGAAGAACACTTGTCGATGTAGGTTCCCTTATTAGAGACATAAAACTAGGCATTGAAATCACAATAAACCGGTACTACACCAATAACACATTTTGGGAATCATTCAATGTTGTGTGAGGGCCAAAACATGTGGAGTGCCAAAAATTCTCTGAGGGAAGATATGGAAATGTTGGTGGAGAGGAGGATGTCGTGGGGGGTACTTTCTTAGAAAACCATCTCTTAATTCCACTATTCATCTCAACTACTATTAGCATAATAAAAATCCAACAAGGTCGAGTGTTTCTTGCATTTTGGTGGTTGTTAGGCTCACTTTCCTACTTAAATAGAAATGCAACTTTGAGTATTCCCACGAAAACTCCTCACATGTGGTTTGTAGGTTATAGTGACTAGAGATTTTAATGCCTACATATGAAGATACTGAATTCAGAATTGGACTTCTCTACAACAAAGAAAACCATGGTGCTCTCTATTTTTTTCTCATCGCCCATCAGCATGGCTATAAAGTTTGAGAAGGTTTTTGGCTCATTTTGAATATGAGCATAATATGAGATTTATACCTTGTTAGGAAATCAAAGAAGAAACATGATTCAAAATCATTCTTTGAAGAAAAAAGTAGAAAATATAAAACCACTTTGTGTATATATAAAAGTAAAGTATTTTGATATGTGTATTTTTATAAGTATACTGAATTGATTTCCACCGTATATAAAAGAAACATTTGAGATATATTAGATATTTTGTGGAAATAAATTGTCAAATAATCATCAAACATGGAAATGCAGATTTTCACCAAATATAAAAAAACTACTTAGCTGAGATTTTAGATTTTAGATATATGAGCTTTAGATATGCTTTGGAAATAAATCCTCAAATAAATTTGCAGAGTACAAAAAAAAATAGAGGGTTCAAACTCTCAAATTAAATTAGTCTTTATTTCAATTAGAAATTACAATAAAACTCTCAAATTAAATTAGCATTCTTTATTTCAAACACACAAATGGCCACTTGAGCACCTCTTCATCAATACAAACTCTCAAATTAAATTATTTTTCTTTATTTCAGTAACACATATAGCTGCTTGATCACCTCTTCATCAATACATGGAACAATTTTCTTCCAAAACCAGTGCTTTCTCCATTGAATAATCATTTCTTCAATGGGTACAACCTTAGTCCTGGCAGTAATAAGTATACAAAGGAAATCATATACAAATCCAACCTGCAAAGAAGAGGAAAATCCTGTACTTAAACCTACATAAAATATATAGGAAGGCCTGTGCAATTGCAAATGTGAAGAGGAGGTTTACAAAGACAGTTATGGCATATCCAGTAGAGTGTGTTTCTAGTGGTAAAATTTCACTGGGCACAGTCCATCCAAGAGGAATCCAAGACCACCCAAATTCAGCCACAAATAAACAGATGGTTGTTACCAATAATGATGAGAATCCTTTGGATAGTTGTTGGTCTCCTCCAAAATTTAGGCCCAAGACTATGCCAACAACAACCTGTGAAAAAAATGCTATAATATTGTTAGTGATGAAGGCAGCAGAAAGAAAATCAAAGCAACAACAATGCGAAGAAAAAACAATCCAAAAATCTCTCCATAATCTGCAAAGAAAAGAAACAACAATGCGAAGGAAAAAATAGCCAAAAATCTCTCCTTAATCTGCAAAGCAAAGCAACAACAATGCGAAGAAAAAAAAGCCAAAAATATCTCCATAATTTGTTGTTGGGCATGGGCATGGGCATGTTATGTTGGAACGCTTGGTTACACCAACTGAAATTTGATGTATATAAAAACTTAAAAACGTGCGTCATACCCTATCTTAGTTCTTACCTCACATACTATCATCATAATTCTGCCACCAAGTAGCAAGGGTATGCGCCCCCACTTGTCAACAATTTCAATTGATACGAAGGTGGAAAGTACAAGAACATCTCCGGGAACAACAGAGGAATAGAGGGAAGCATTTGCATCAAAGCCCAAAGTACCGAAAAGAACAGGGGAATATAACGATATGGAATTGATTCCAATCAAGATCTGAAACATGGGCATGCAGATGACCATCAAGATCTGAAACATGGGCATGAAAATATTTCTGAATGGATGTTCGATGGCTTTAGCCAATTCACTGACATCCACCATGTCTTTATACTCTGCATCTACATGCTTCGTGCCCCTCTTCTTCTCCAGGATAGCACGCCCTTCGTCTAGACGACCACGTTCTATCAGACTGTTGGGAGTCTCAAGAATAAACATCCCTCCAGCTGTCATCAAAAAGTGCAGGAACAACAACCAAACCCAGAGAAAGACACCATCCCCATGGTGTTAAGTTCTGAGTTCCATAATTAACGAAATTTTCTATGAAAATCCCAGTGTTGTGGCCAACTGGAACACCATATTGAGTCCTCCACGGAGTTTTGGAGGATCCAGATCTGACAGGTACGTAGGAACGGCCTTGAAACAAATTCAAACAAAAAATATCTGTCAACCCATTCATTGAAACTAATAAAAACTCTGCAAACCCAAGTCCTTCAAATCCAAAATAATAAAAAACCCAAGTCATGATGATTCAAATCCAAACTATTAAAAAACCCAAGTCATGAGCTCCTTCACAAGCTTTGCTCTAAACACCGAGTTCAACTACTGGAAAAACTACAAACAACGCACAAAAATAGTTCAAAATTCAAAGTTCTAAAGCATCGTGCAACTGACAGGCATTCATATAGTTCAAAATTAAGTTTTAAAGCATTCTGCAATTAACATGTATTTTCTGATATAATATTCATGTACTGTAAGTATTTGCACGTTTGGGATGACTTCGATTTCTGAACACATTCCTTCCTTAAAAAGGGAATGCACATCTGTATTCAGAATGGTATCAATCTTGCGTTACCTGTGATTCCATCGTTCCACTTGAACCATATAAGATTATAAAAATATTAATTTTATCATAAGATATGAATTCTTCCCTTCAATGGTGTATTTACTTCTCCAAGTGGAAAGAGAATATCAATTTATAGGAGATATGACATAAATAAAATTAATCATACTCTTATTATAATTCAATTATTGTAGTGGAAGACTGTGCCATATATGAGCATGAAAGTGTAATATATATATATATATATATATATATATATATATAACACTTTCATGCTCATATATGCCACAGTGTTATAAAATTATTACATCATAGGTTCATAGTGGTTAAGTTAATTAAACTAGATTGAATTCAAATGTGATATATATATATATATATATATATATATATATATATATATATATATATATATATATATATATATATATATATATTAGTTTTTAATCTATACTCAACTTGTTTATATTACAGAGACATACAATAATTTATGTTAACTAACTAATAAAATCAATATACTAACTTGAAACCTAATTGTGCTTCAGACAATGTTCCTTGGGGGTTGTTCGAGGAAACATTTCGCACTAAATACTGGCCACCTTACTTTCAAGAGTAATAAGACATAACTTTCCATATGTTCGTTCAAGGTAACGAAACAATGAAGGAATATGAGATAAGGTTTATGGAACTCGTAAAATATGTTCCTTATCTAGATAGTGATGAATGTCAAGTTGGGTGTTTTTTGTATGGGCTAAATCCTTGAATCAAGGCCATGGTTAGAAGGTGGAATCTATTATCAATAGTAGAGGAAATTGAATGTTCCCTTTCTGCAGAGGACCATCTAGGGATCAAAAGATATGTCAAACCAACAAGACCCCCACAGCCAGGATTTCTAGGGAAAACTCTCTGGAACTTCTTCAGGGGGATTAGCTCGATACTACCTCCTTACGGTAATAGATTTACCCCATGACGAGTAGGAGCAAGAGTTGCCATGAGAGTTAATAATATAACTTTTGAATCATCAAACACAAGTCAGTGGAAACCTTGAGGAACTACAAATAGAGAAATAAGCACGAGAGGAAGTAGCACAAGAGGATGGAGCTCCTTTTCTAGTGACTCATAATACGAATCAAGGGGATCACCCTAGGTTCATTATTGGGGATGTTGAGGACTGAATTTTCAAAGTAATTTTCTGGAAACTTCGTCAAGTGTAATGTATAGGGAAGGAAAAAATCCATCATCAAATAACCAAAGCAATCATAGAATTCATGTAGTAGTCAACGAAAACTGGGCAAAGCATCAATCCATTGTAGTGGAATCTGCAAGTACTATTAACGGTATAAAACTCAAAATATTATTTGATATTGGTGCTATTGATAGTTTTATTTTGTCATATGCATTAAATAAATGTGGGTTGGAAGCCCAAAAGAAAAAAATTTTAAGACAGGTGGAAATGGCTTCAAGTGAACTTCAATCCATAGATTTAAGTGTTGAGGAATGTAAAGTTGATCTAGGGATCTATTCGACTAAGTTAAAAGTTTGTCACAACCCTAGGAACTTATCACCTCGTCATAGGGATTTATTAGTTAGAAGCTTGTCAAGCTTGGGTAGACTATTACAAGAAAACAATTCTTTGCATAAATCATGAAGGAGAGGCGATCCAAATTCAAGGTATTAAGAGGAAGGTATATTGATGTAGGGGCATTAGGCACTAGCCAACAATGTAGGAGGTTTTGTCGACATGTTGTGGCTAGGAGGGTTCGAAATCATCAAAATTGTAACAGCTAGGTGTTAATACCTCAGCTGACTGTTTCGTTTCCGAGTGGTTAGAGTTGTAGGGGTCGAATAGTCTAGCTAGTCCAGTTTACACTGAATCATTGTAATTAGACTTTTGGTTTTCTAAACGGTCCTCACTAAAGAACCGAAGAGTCACTCTTTAATGTATATAATTGTATCCTTCGGATGTATGGGGGGGAGAGGAAGAATAGAGAAATTTCTGCAATAAACTCTGTACCTTGTTGATTGCTTCCAATTAAATGAATTCTTCTCTGTTGATTACCTAATTGCCTTGAAATGTTAATTGTGAGGAAATTCGTTTGATTGTGGGGCGTTGTGTACTGGTATTCCGTTCCCTGTCTTTGAATTCCCGTAAATTGTTTAAATAACCCTGCGAATCTACCCCAGCCACAATCGAGGTCCGTACAGGGAGTCCTGGCCGTGGAACCCTATTTTATGGTGATGGAAATCCCACGTAATAAAGAAAATTACGTTATTCATGTTAATTGAATTCCCCAACCAGAGATTGAACCCAGAGTTAATAAACGAGAACAACCGAAGGAGAACACAACTAGATGAGGAACCCTGGTTGGACACTGTGCAAAAACCGCGAGTGGTTTTGGAAGGCGGATTGCCCCATTTCGCACCGCTTTTGGTGTATAGGTGGTATTTCCCTGAACGCAGGCGATTCCATAGACTATTTGACACGTGGCTAGGCTACTGTTCCAATACCACTGGTTAACGTGCGCCATCGCGCGTTATCCCTCGTACCAGGACCCCGAGCGAAATCGCTCAGAATCATTGATCTGGGCAAAGGCAATCAGACGGTGGTCGCTTGGGGAAGATGCGCGAAGTTTAAGAAAAGAGCCCACGGTTTATTGTAAGTCATTTATATAAGTCGCGTAGAATATTATTATAAAGTGCAAAGGTTATAACTTTAGTCCTAAGTCCGGAGAAATGTATATGAGCGGGAAATACAATATAAGGTATTGAAAGTTTAAACATCGGTTATAAGGTCGGGCGGCGTAATATAAAGCGAGAGATATATTTAAATTTTCAAAGGTTGTCAAATGCTATTTATTTATCAAATTCCCTGAATTTGATAAATAAGATTCCAAGGAAAAGAAATAGAGAAGACAAAGCCACGTCACCAACTTCTCCTTGGGTCCAAACTCAGTTTGGCTGCGTCAATAGTGGTATCAGAGTTGGTCTGAAGTTGTTTTGCTAACATGGCAATCTGAGTTGGTAGAGGTGCTGGCAGAAGGAGACCTGTTGCCAACGCTGAGGTGTTGGGGATGTTGCAGAGGGTCGAGGCCAGAATAGATGCCATGGAGAAAAGATAGCCTAGAGATCCTGAAGACATCAGCGAACCTGAGACAGAAGAAGTAGAAGAAAATGTTGAAATTCCTCCTGACATGAGGCTCCTTAGAACTATTCTAGGGTCTGTAGTTAAGCCTGGGATTGAAGTGTCAAGCTATGCAGGGGGGACTGAATCCAGAAGAACTAGTGGACTGGATTAATGAAGTGAACAAGTGCTTCGATTAGGAAGAAATAAGTGAAGATAAGAAGGTCAAGTTTGCAGTAACAAAGCTGAAAGGACATGCTGCACTTTGATGGGATGGAGCGCAGGCATAGAGGAGGAGAGTTGGCAAGCAACCTATCAAGAGTTGGACCAGAATGATGGCCAAGTTGAAAGGTAAATTCCTGCCTAGTGATTACCATCTGACATTGTATAGGCAAATGCAGAACCTGAGACAGAGGTTGCTGACAGTAAAGGAATACACAGAGGAATTCTACAGAGTAAGCATAAGAGCTAGGGAATTTCAAGACACACCAGAGAAGACTGCCAAATATGTGAATGGTATAAAGCTGGAGATCCAAGATGAGATTGGTTTCCTGTCTCCTAAGACAGTGGAAGAGGCCTACCAGATGGCCTTGAAGGCAGAGGAGAAACTCCTGAGGAAACAGTCTGCCAAGAAGAGAGGTACTTTTCGTGGGAAGGGAAGTCAAGGTGGTAGAGGAAAGCCTACTACACCCAAGGATGCAGCTAACAGTAGCTCACCTCAGAATGCATCTGCAGAGGATGATGCAAGGGGCAGAAGGGGTTCTTACATAGGAAAAGGAAGAGGAGGCAGAGACAGAGGCAGAGGTAGAGAATTGAGGTGTTATAGATGTCAACAAGTGGGACACAAGCACTATGAATGTCTAGAGAATGTGGGTGTTGGTCCAAGAAATGTTGTTGTTGCCCAGGCTGAAGAAGAAGCAGAGATTGAAGAAGAAATTCTTCCAGAGAGGGGAGAATCCTTGTTGGTAAATAAGGTCATGTTAAAGCAAGCCAAAGAGGTCACTGAGCCTGCACAAAGGAAGACTTTGTTTAGGAGCATATGCAAAGTCCAAGGGAAATGCTGCCAGCTAGTCATTAATAGTGGCAGCACAAACAATCTGGTTTCCACTGAGGTAATAGAAAAGCTGAAGTTGAAGACAAGGGAGCATCCAACTCCCTACAGGGTGTCCTTGCTGCATAAAGGACATCAGCTAGTTGTGAAAGAACGGTGTGAGATAGAGCTGCAAATGGGAAAATATGAAGACAAGGTCTTGTGTGATGTAATGCCCATGGATGTGTGTCATATACTGCTGGGTAGACCTTGGCCGTTTGACAGAGTAGCAGTGCATGATGGAAAGAAGAACACTTACAAGTTCTTCAAGGATGGGGTACATCATACATTGATACCCATGGAAGAAGGAGAGCCATCCAACAGAGTGATTGATCCAAAGACCTTGTTGCTGAGCGGGAAGGAATATCTGCAGCAGATAGAAGAAGAAGAGGTAAGCTTTGCTTTAGTTTGCAAACCAAAAGTAGTTCTTACTTCTACAAAGATTTCTGATTTGCCAATAGAAATCCAAGAGATGTTAGATGATTACTATGACATTGTTGTGGATGATTTACCTGATGAGCTGCCACCTGTGAGAAAGATCAGCCATCAGATAGATTTTATCCCTGGTTCAAATCTGCCAAATAAGGCAGCCTACAGAATGACTCCCAAGGAAAATGAGGAAATCAGGAGACAAGTACAGGAGTTGGTGGACAAAGGACTGATCAGAGAAAGTCTGAGTCCATGTGCAGTACCAGCAGTTTTGAGCCCAAAGAAAGATGGGGGCTAGAGGATGTGTACTGATTCCAGAGAAATTAATAAGATCACAATCAGGTACAGATTCCCTTTACCCAGAATTGAGGATTTAATGGACTGTTTGAGTGGTGCTAAATATTTCTCAAAGATATATTTAAAGAGTGGATATCATCAGATTAGAATAAGAGAGGGTGATGAGTGGAAAACTGCCTTTAAAACAAATGAAGGGTTATATGAATGGATGGTAATGCCTTTTGGGTTGTCAAATGCACCAAGCACTTTTATGAGACTTATGAATGAAGTATTGAAAGAATTCATTAGTAAATTTGTGATAGTATATCTAGATGATATATTAGTTTTCAGCAGAACTAGAGAAGAACATTTAAGGCATCTTAATCATGTTTTGAAGAAGCTGCACCAAGAGAAACTGCTGATAAATTTGAAGAAATGCTCATTCATGAAGGAAGAGTTGGTGTATTTGGGGTTTTTTGTTTCTGCGGAAGGATTGAAGATGGACCCAGAAAAGGTTAAGGCAATTGTGGAGTGGCCTTCACCCAGGAATGTTTTTGAGGTAAGAAGTTTCCATGGACTTGCTAGTTTTTACAGGAAGTTTATAAGAAACTTCAGTAATATTAATGCACCCATAATTAAAACAATAAAGAAGAGAAAACAACCCTTTAAGTGGACTGCTGAAGCAGAAAGAAATTTTAAAGTTTTGAAGAAAAAGATAACAGAGAAGCCTGTTTTGATTCTGCCTGATTTTACTAAACCATTTCAAGTAAAATGTGATGCCAGTGGGGAGGCCATTGGAGCTGTGTTGAGTTAGGATGATAGGCCTGTAGCCTATTTCAGTGAGAAACTGAATGACACCAGAAGAAAGTATTCCTCTTATGAGAAGGAATTCTACGCAATTGTTCAGGCACTGAAGAAGTGGAGACATTATTTGATGTACAGGGAATTTTTATTATATTCTGACAATCATGCTTTGCAGTATATTGTACAGCAGCCCAAGTTGAAACATAAGCATGCTAAATGGGTTGAATATCTCCAAATTTTTAATTTTGTTTTAAAACATATAAGTGGCCAAGCCAATAAAGTAGCTGATGCTTTGATTAGGAGACACATGCTTGTGCAAGAAACTAATTTTGAAGTTGCAGGATTTGATTTTCTCAGGGAATTGTATAAAATAGATCCAGATTTTAAAGAAGCATTTGAGGCATGTAATAACCCTGTTTTAGTAGATAGAAGCTAGTGGCTGGATTATTTCCTGCAGGAGGACTTGTTATTCAGAAGAAGCCAACTATGTGTACCAAAATGCTCCATGAGAGAAAATTTGATCAAAGAGAAGCATAGTGGAGGACTTGCTGGACACTTTGGTACTGATAAGACTTATGAGCAACTGAGTCACTTTAATTTCTGGCCCAAGATGAGAACAGAGGTGGATAAGTTTTTGAAGAACTGCAAAATATGTCAGTATGCTAAAGGAAGGAGTCAGAATGCCGGATTGTACACTCCCTTGCTTATTCCAGACAAGCCTTGGGACATGGTGAGTATGGATTTTGTTCTAGGATTGCCAAAGACTCAGAGAGGGAATGATGCAGTCTTTGTTGTGGTGGATAGATTCCCCAAGATGGCACATTTTATTCCATGTTATAAAACTAGTGATGCCACCCATGTTGCTAACCTGTTTTTCAAAGAAGTTGTTAGATTGCATGGGTTTCCCATGAGCATTGTTTCAGATAGAGACACCAAATTTGTGGGGCACTTTTGGAGGAAACTGTGGAAGAAACTTGGCACCAAACTAAGTTTCAGCTAAGCTTATCATCCCCAGACTGATGGACAGACTGAGGTAGTGAATAGAAGTTTGGGAAATTTATTGAGAAGTCTTGCAGGAGAGCATCCCAAGCAGTGGGATCATATTTTTCCCTAGGAAAAATATGCATATAATGACTCACCAAATAGGAGCACAGGGCAGAGCCTATTCCACATTGTTTATGGAATGCACCCCAGAGGAATATCAGAGTTAAGAGATCTGGGATCCAAAGACCTTGTTGCTGAGCGGGAAGGAATATCTGCAACAGATAGAAGAAGAAGAGGTAAGCTTTGCTTTAGTTTTCAAACCTAAAGTTTTCTTACTTCTACGAAGATTTCTGATTTACCAGTAGAGATACAAGAGATGCTAGATGATTACTGTGACATTGTTGTGGATGATTTACCTGATGAGCTACCACCTGTGAGGAAGATCAGCCATCAGATAGATTTTATCCCTGGTTCAAATCTGCCAAATAAGGCAGCCTACAGAATGACTCCCAAGGAAAATGAGGAAATCAGGAGACAAGTACAGGAGTTGGTGGACAAAGGACTGATCAGAGAAAGTCTGAGTCCATGTGCAGTACCAGCAGTTTTGAGCCCAAAGAAAGATGGGGGCTGGAGGATGTGTACTGATTCCAGAGCAATTAATAAGATCACAATCAGGTACAGATTCCCTTTGCCCAGAATTGAGGATTTAATGGACTGTTTGAGTGGTGCTAAATATTTCTCAAAGATAGATTTAAAGAGTGGATATCATCAGATTAGAATAAGAGAGGGTGATGAATGAAAAACTGCCTTTAAAACAAATGAAGGACTGTATGAATGGATGGTAATGCCTTTTGGGTTGTCAAATGCACCAAGCACTTTTATGAGACTTATGAATGAAGTATTGAAAGAGTTCATTGCTAAATTTGTGATAGTATATCTAGATGATATATTAGTTTTCAGCAGAACTAGAGAAGAACATTTAAGGCATCTTAATCATGTTTTGAATAAGCTGCACCAAGAGAAACTGCTGATAAATTTGAAGAAATACTCATTCATGAAGGAAGAGTTGGTGTATTTGGGGTTTGTTGTTTCTGCAGAAGGATTGAAGATGGACCCAGAAAAGGTTAAGGCAATTGTGGAGTGGCCTTCACCCAGGAATGTTTTTGAGGTAAGAAGTTTCCATGGACTTGCTAGTTTTTACAGGAAGTTTATAAGAAACTTCAGTAAGATTAATGCACCCATAATTGAAAAAATAAAGAAGAGAAAACAACCCTTTAAGTGGACTGTTGAAGCAGAAATAAATTTTAAAGTTTTGAAGAAAAAGATAATAGAGAATCATGTTTTGATTTTGCCTGATTTTACTAAACCATTTCAAGTAAAATGTGATGCCAGTGGGGAGGCCATTGGAGCTGTGTTGAGTCAAGATGATAGGCCTGTAGCCTATTTCAGTGAGAAGCTGAATGACACCAGAAGAAAGTATTCCTGTTATGAGAAGGAATTATATGCAATTGTTCAGGCACTGAAGAAGTGGAGACATTATTTGATGTCCAGGGAATTTGTATTATATTCTGAAAATCATGCTTTGCAGTATATTGTACAGCAGCCCAAGTTGAAACATAAGCATGCTAAATGGGTTGAGTATCTCCAAAGTTTTAATTTTGTTTTAAAACATATAAGTGGCCAAGCCAATAAAGTAGTTGATGCTTTGAGTAGGAGACACATGCTTGTGCAAGAAACTAATTTTGAAGTTGCAGGATTTGATTTTCTCAGGGAATTGTATAAAATAGATCCAGATTTTAAAGAAGCAATTGAGGCATGTAATAACCCTATTTTAGCAGATAGAAGCCAATGGCTGGATTATTTCCTGCAAGAGGACTTGTTATTCAGAAGAAGCCAACTATGTGTACCAAAATGCTCCATGAGAGAAAATTTGATCAAAGAGAAGCATAGTGGAGGACTTGTTGGACACTTTGGTACTGATAAGACTTATGAGCAGCTGAGTCACTTTTATTTCTGGCCCAAGATGAGAACAGAGGTGGATAAGTTTTTGAAGAACTGCAAAATCTGTCAGTATGCTAAAGGAAGGAGTTAGAATGCTAGATTGTACACTCCCTTGCCTATTCCAGACAGGCCTTGGGACATGGTGAGTATGGATTTTGTTCTAGGATTGCCCAAGACTCAGAGAGGGAATGATGCAATCTTTGTTGTGGTGGATAGATTCTCCAAGATGGCACATTTTATTCCATGTTATAAAACTAGTGATGCCACCCATGTTGCTAACCTGTTTTTCAAAGAAGTTGTTAGATTGCATGGGTTACCCAGGAGCATTGTTTCAAACAGAGACACCAGATTTGTGGGGCACTTTTGGAGGACACTGTGGAAGAAACTTAGCACCAAACTAAGTTTCAGCTCAACTTATCATCCCCAGACTGATGGACAGACTGAGGTAGTGAATAGAAGTTTGGGAAATTTATTAAGAAGTCTTGTAGGAGAGCATCCCAAGCAGTGGGATAATATTTTCCCTAGGAAGAATATGCATATAATGACTCACCAAATAGGAGCACAGGGCAGAGCCCATTCCACATTGTTTATGGAATGCACCCCAGAGGAATATCATAGTTAAGAGATCTGGGAAAGGCACAGATAAGGATTGAGGATGGTGAGGAATTTGCTTCAGAGATCTAGGCCATACACGAACAAGTGAAGCAACAATTACAAGGCAACAACATCAAATACAAAAGCAGAGCAGACTTGAGCAGAAAGGAAGTTCATTTTGAAGTAGGAGATCAGGTTTTGGCACACTTGAGAAAGGAGAGGTTCCCAAAGAAGCAGTATAATAAACTAAAGTTCAAAAATATTGGGCCATGCAAGATACTTAGGAAGTTTTCTACAAATGCTTATGAGATTGAATTGCCACCTGATGTTGGAATATCTCCCATTTTTAATGTCACAGATTTGTACAAGTATGAAGATGATGGTGCAGAAGAGGGATCAGTAGACAAGGAACAGATTGAGTGGAAAGAGCAGCTACCTCCAGCACGACCATTGCAACCAGAGAAGATATTGGATAAAAGGGTGTTCAGAAGGACCAGAGGACGAGAGTAATTTCAGTACTTGATCAAATGGAAGGATAAGCCAGAGGAAGATGCCACTTGGACGACTGAAGAAATGTTGCAGAAGATTGGCAAATCAGTGGAGGCTCATGGACAGGAGCCCATGAAGAAGATTGCCCTCGGGAGTCTGATGCAGGGGCATTAGGCACTAGCCAGCAATGTAGGAGGTTTTTTCCACATGTTGTGGCTAGGAGGGTTCGAAATCATCAAAATTGTAATAGCTAGGTGTCAATACCTCAGCTGACTATTTCATTTCCGAGTAGTTAGAGTTGTAGGGGTCGAATAGTCTAGCTAGTCCAGTTTTCATACATCAATCACACTGAATTATTGTAATTAGACTGTTGGTTTTCTAAACGGTCCTCACTAAAGAACTGAAGAGTCACTCTGTAATGTATATAATTGTATCCTTCGGATGTATGGGGGGGAGAGTAAGAATAGAGAAATTTCTGCAATAAACTCTGTACCTTGTTGATTGCTTCCAATTAAATGAATTCTGCTTTGTTGATTACCTAATTGCCTTGAAATGTTAATTGTGAGGAAATTCGTTTGATTGTGAGGAGTTGTGTACTGGTATTCCATTCCCTATCTTTTAATTCCCGTAAATTTTTTGAATAACCCTGCAAATCTACCCCAGCCACAGGCGAGGTCCGTACAGGGAGTCCTGGTCGTGGAACCCTGTTTTATGGTGATGGAAATCCCGCGTAATAAAGAAAATTACATTGTTCATGTTAATTGAATTCCCTAATTGGAGATTGAACCCGGAGTTTATAAACGATAATAACCAAAGGAGAACACAACTCGACGAGGAACCCTTGTTGGACACTCTACAAAAACCGCGAGTGGTTTTGGAAGGCAGATTGCCCCATTTTGCACTGCTTTTGGTGTATAGGCAGTATTTCCTTAAACGCGGGCGATTCCATAGAATATTTGACACATGGCTAGGCTACTGTTCCAATACCACTGGTTAACGTCTGCCATCGCGTGTTATCCCTCGTACCAGGACGCTGAGCGAAATCGCTCAGAATCATTGATCTGGGCAAAGGCAATCGGACGGTGGTCGCTTGAGGAAGATGCGTGAAGTTTAAGAAAAGAGCCCACGGTTTATTGTAAGTCATTTATATAAGTCACGTAGAATATTATTATAAAGTGCAAAGGTTATAACTTTAGTCCTAAGTCCGGAGAAATGTATATGAGCGGGAAATACAATATAAGGTATTGAAAGTTTAAACATCGGTTATAAGGTTGGGCGGCGTAATATAAAGCGAGAGATATATTTAAATTTTCAAAGGTTTTCAAATGATATTTATTTATCAAATTACCTGAATTTGATAAATAAGATTCCAAGGAAAAGAAATAGAGAAGACAGAGCCACGTCACCTACTTCTCCTTGGGTCCAAACTCAGTTTGGCTGCGTCATATATTTACGCTTCATATTAGCAATGACAATCAAGTGTTTCTTAAGTAACAGATGTCTGGTATATGTAGTTCAAGAAGTAAAGAAAGAGAAAGGATTGTCCTTAGAGAAATATATGATGTTATCTGAATTTCTGAATGTTTTTTCAAAGTAACTACCAGAATTACCTCCTAAAAGGGAGCTTTATCTTATAATAGAATTTAAACCTAATACAGAACCAATCTCTCAAAAACGCTACACAATGACGTCTCCTTAACTCCAAGAGTTACAAATCTAGCTGAAGGAACTACTAGATATAGGAAAAATCAGACCTAATGCCTCACCTTGTGGTGCACGTGTATTTGTTTTCAAGAAAAAGGATGATTCCTTGCGGCTATGCATAGACTATCTAGATTTAAATCAAGCTACAACAAATAATAGGTATCCAATGCCTCAAATTGATGACCTCTTCAACCAAATGAAAAGAGATTCTGTCTTTTCAAAAATCGATCTAAGATCATGTTATCATCAATTAAGAATTAAGGAAAGTGATATATCTAAGACTGCATTTCGAACACGCTTCAGGAATTATGAGTTCACAGTGGTACCATATGGGTTGACCAATGCACCAACAATATTCATGAACCTTGTGAATATTGTTTTCCACAAATACCTCAGCCTCTTTGTACAAGTCTTCTTAGATGATATTATCATCTACTTTGAAAATGAGAAAGATCATGAAGGACATTTGCGGATAGTATTATATTGTCTCAGGGAACACCAAACATATGGAAAGTTATCCAATTGTTCCTTATTTCAGAAAAATATTAATTACTTGGGTCATATTATATGTGGTCAAGGAATCTCAGTAGATCCTGAGAAAGTAAAAGAAATCATAGAATGGTCGATACCAAAGAATGCACATGAAGTGTGAATTTTTATGGGTTTATTTATATCCTACTGAAGGTTTGTAGAAGTATTCTAAAAAATTGTACAGTCTATCACAATCCTTCAACATAAGGGAGTTAAGTATGAGTGGACCAAAGAATTTCACAGAGCATTCTCTGAACATAAAATATTGTTAACAAGTCCACCAATCTTGTGAGTCCCTGATATGAACAAATGTTTTATTGTATGCATTGATGCATCCAAGCAAGGATTAGGGGTAGTATTAATGAAATACATAGGAATAATAGCATATGCCTCAATAAATTAAATCCTCATGAAGAACTATATGCCACACATGATTTAGAGTTAGTCGTTGTAGTGCTAGCTTTAAAGATATGGAGACACTACCTGGTAGGGAGAAACTTTAAGCTCAAAAGAGACCATCAAAGTCTAGAATATTTTTTTACCCATTGTGACTTAAATGCTATACAAAGACGATGGAGTGAATTCCTCAGTGAGTATGAATTTGAAATTTTCTACATAAAAGAGAAAGAGAATGTAGTGGTATATGATTTAAGTAGAAGACCAAAAATATTTTCCCTCATACCTATCAAGGTACAATTTAGAAAGAAAGTACTAGTACATCTATTGGAAGACAATTGGTATTTAAAAGTGAGATCTATAATTGATAATAAAAATACAAAGAATTTATGTTCGAGGGATATGAACTAGAAGATGATGGAATTTTTTGATTCCATGGAAGGATGTACACACCTGATAGTGGGGATCTCTGAAAAACCATTCTTAAGGAACCCCATAGAGCATTGTATTATGCACATCTTGGTGTAAAGAAAATGTATGTTGATACAAATAAACTCTTACTTTGGCCAGACATGAAACATGATATTTTCCAATTCATTGCAAAATGTCTCGAATTCAGCAAGTGAAGGATGACCATTTTCATCGAGCAGGTCTATTGAAACCTCACAACATTCCTATGACAAAATGGGAGATAATTTCTATGGATTTTATCGTCGACCTACCTATTACTTCAAAAAAGAATAATTCCATTCTGGTTGTTGTGGATATATTAAATAAATCACCCATTTTATTCCCATAATATATACTTACGAAGTTGCTAACGTAGCTCGAGTATTTATAAAAGAAAACATTAGATTCCATGGAGTACCTAAGAAGATCATATCGAATAGAGATTCATGATTTACTTCAAGATTCTGGAATTGTATGTAGTCAGCCTTAGGAACTCAACTAAATTTAAGTACAACTTACCATCATGAGGACGATGGGAAAATAGAAAGGGTGAACCAAGTACTAGAAGTTATGCTAAGAATGTACGTTATGGACCAGCAAATACACTAGGAAAAGTAATTTCCATTCGTTGATTTTGCATACAATAACAATTACCATAGTTCAATCAGAATGCCTCCATTTGAAGAATTATATGATAGACCTTGCAGAACATATTGATTTGGGATAGGTTAGAGGACCGAGTGATAGTGGGTCCATAATTAATTCGATAATTGTAAGAACATGTGAAAAAAATTAGACAATGGTTAAAGGAGGCAGACGATAGAAAAAAATGTTATACTGATGCTCATAGGACATATAGGAATTATGAAGTACAATATCTTGTTTTCATCTGCATCAGACCCAACAAAATCACCATCCCATTTGGAAAAGGAACAAAGTTATCACCCTGATTTATTAGCTCATTCAAAGTACTGGAAAAAGTTGGACCTATTGCCTATCATATTGCACTGCCACCCCACTTCCATGAAGATCGTAATATATTTCATGTATCTCTATTAACACATTACATAGCTGAAAATTCTCATCACCTTCAATGGAAGGAACTGTTGGGATTTGATGAAGGAACCATTTTGCTCGAACCATTATGTATATTGGAATGTAGATTTCAACAACTTAGGAACCACCTGGTATAAAAAGTTAAGGTTTAGTGGGACAATTATAGCCTTGGATCAGCTACATAGGAAGATATAGAGACCATATGTTGAATATAACCCAAATTCTGTTGATTTTAATGAACTTAAAACCTTATTTTGTATATGACTACTTTATTTTAGTTAGATACTTAAGACTATAATTTTTAACTATCACATGTAAAAATGGATTTTTATTTTGTTGGTACATGGTATATGTTATTTTCTTAACCCTGCTAGTATGTGAATACCAATATGAAATATGTTATTTAATTCACATTGTTGGAATATGGATACCAGTATGAAGCTTAGTATTTCATTAACCTTGCTATGAAATCTAAATTATGATTTTTTTTTTAATGGATGAGATGTCTATAATTTTATTTTATTTCACATATCAACATGATTGATGAAATGGAAATAAATGGATGACTACTTCATAATGAAAGCTAACTTACAAATATATTGGATGGACATGGCCAAGTACATTATATCATAGATAGAAACATATATTAAATACACATAAAGTATTATTTAAATAATTTTTTTTTTGAATATATTGTGCCATATGTTATAATGTATGGACAAGTGTTTATATTGTAGATAGCCTTGTTACCAAAATAACCACGTGATGAAAAAAGCTCCAAGAAAAATTGAGGCTCAATGAGATTCCATGATAGGGTGTTGACCCTGGTCCCATTAGGAGGGGTGGAGGTATTACCCTCCATTTATCCTCCAAAATATGGATTCATGGGATGACTGTGTGAGTCACACTCCCCTAAACGTGTGATGATGACTGCTAGATGCCTACTGGGAAATCAGGTTGATATAGTCAACGTTGTCATCCTTAGGGTCTATGAATGGTTAGTTCAGTATAGTTGATGCCATGGAATACTCCAATAGAGGACGTATAGGATGGAAGCGAAAGAGATTACGAAGGATAGGATGATTCTAGAATAGCATGGGGACCTGACAGGGGCAACACATGACTATTACAGTTGTAAAATTTCAATGTTCAAAACACAAATTTTAAAGTGCCCTCATGTTAAAAAAAAAATTCAATTTTGAAACAAAAATCTTAAGTGATTATATTAATCACTAAATAATTACACATATACTATGTAAACCCTAACTTCATGACAAAGTTTTCGAAAGGAAGGGTGTATGTAATGAATCACCTACAGTTACAAATAGAATGTGAATATTAGCATACATACAGGGCATCCATATCATAGTTACATATGTATAAACCACATGTATTGAACTAGTATACATACCGACTAATATTGGAAAATATCTAATTTAGGTTAATACATCAATTATCAAAGTAAACTCCTATCTCACCATAATATATTAAATATATCGAGTGGGGCATTTGATATATACCACCCATATATATCTAAATATATGATTAATCCTTTATTCTAATATATATATATATATATATATATATATATATATATATATATATTTAATTAAGTAAATAAAATAATTTATTTAAATTTTAAATGAAGTGAATTATTAAAATATATATATATAAAAATATAACATAAAACTTATATAATCAAAAGAAAAGTAATAAAGGTGGAAACCTCAAATCCATGAGTCACATAAGATACACACACACACACACACACACACACACACACACTTTAACACAGGGAAGAAGACAGACTAAAATCATTAAAGAAATTGCTTGTGGAAAGTAATAGAGAGGAGTCGAGAAGATAGTATGCGTGGGTGGTGGAGAGATTGAGATAGTGGAATGGAGAATATATGGGAATTGAGGAGGCCATAACAAGGGGAAATGATTTTTTACACAAGGAGATAGAGGAGGAATTTACGAGAGAGAGCCACATAAAAATATTGAGCCTCATTCTTCTTGAAGCTTTTGGGCACAGGGGCTAGAGTGATTCAATTGTGAAGTATTCTAGAACTGGGTACCAAGGTTGTGCCCAGTTTGGCAGCGAGGATTTGGTCTTTCTGGTAACGCAGCATAATTGGAGCTATGAAAACTTGGGATCTACTTCAACCATGGAAATCATGTATATATTCGTGTATTTTATTGGTAAATTCCGCCTTAAAATTATGATTTTTGAGCAATATTTGTTTTTTTAAGACTTGGTTAATTTCCAAAATTAGGGCTCCACAGTTAGGATATACAGGTAAAATTTATTTAGTCAAGTTACCAACTATTTTTAGGCTCTAGTTTTATGATAAGCCATGGTTTATGGTCCATGTAATAATCTAGATCTTATCCTTTCTAAAAATTGAAACTGCAACAATTTTGTATCGTTTGATTTAGAATAAAATAGAATTCAAGGATCCTTACCTATAGGTATATTTGGGCTACCTAATTTCACCCTAAGACTGGTTGGAAACAAAAAAGCCATTGGAAATTTGAGTTAGGTTATCTACTTAAATCTTGGTGCAAATAAATTCACCAATGATATACTTGAATAAAAGGCTCTTTACCTATAAGTATATTTGGGCTTCCTCTCTCCACCCTAAGTCTAATTGGAAATAACAAAGCCATTGACAATTTGAGTTAGGTTATCTAACTAAATCTTCATGCAAATAGATTCACTGGTGACATGCCTGAAACCATTACAAAATTGAGTAGGTTGACCATCCTCAATCTTGGTACAAACAACCTAACTGGTATAATCTCCGATGGCATGAGGGCAATGCCAGTTTGAACAATATTAAACAACTTTATTTAGATACAAACTATTTTACATGTACAATTCCAAAAGGTATAGGGAAGCTTCATTATCTTCTTCTTGAATTCAAACCATAATTCTAATAGCATTCATGAAAGTATTATTGCTTTTGTTTCATTTCAATAATTATATATATTTGAAAACAATATCAGGGATCAATCCCTAATCACATTAGCCAATGTGTGGAACTAGAAGTGTTAAATTTGTCCAGATATGAATTGAATGGAATTAGTCCACCATCTCTATGGAATTGTAAATATGTCAAGAATTATTGTTGCATAGAAACTCCTCGTCAAGGATAATACCACCAAATTTATATAAATGGACTATCTTATAAAGTTTGGAAGTGTCTGAGAAGAGACTTAGTTGAAATATAGCCATAAGATTCTAGATTTTATGGATGTTTTCTTTTCTTATTCTAATAACGTTTTTTTGAGACCCTGCCTGCCTACTTATTTGGCTCAAAAGATCTAATGAAAAATATTAAATTGAAGAAAAAAATGCACTGTATTATAAAGGATGAAAGTGCATAAGAAAAAAATTTGTTGAAATATAGCCATCATATTTCTAGATTCTATGGAAGTTCTCTTTGCTTATACTAATAACTTATTTTTGAGACTTTTCCTACCTTCTTCTTTGGCTCAATGTATCCTGTATAAATTATTAGATTTAAGAAAAAATGAATTACTAGGTCAGATATAGGGGACTTAAATTTTGGTGTAGCTTGGAAATATAACCACCCAATAAAACATATGTGAAAAAAACAATGCATGCTTAGTGAAGTGCGGCTTCCCTTGAGTCCTAGTAAACTAGCATTGCTTGTGTTATAGTCGATGTAGTATCTACAAATTTTGACCATGGCGGAAATTTGATCATTCATTAACATGTCTTAATAGAAATGGATCAATTTCCTTAATTCTCAACTTCTTGTGGATCCATATTATTGTTAGGATATTCTGGTGAACTTGATTCAATCAAGTTAAGAACAATTTTTGGATCCTGGTTTATGATAACCCATGGTTTTTTCTATGATATTAATCTATAATGTAGCCTATTTAAAGGCCAAAATATTAAATTTTAATTCGTACTTTTGGGACAAGTGGGATCCCAACAACAATGCCTTTAAACACAGCCAATTCTCCCAGTTTCATGATCCTAACAATTGGTATCAGGGTCGAAGTGGATATCTCAGAGCCTAGTGGCTATTAGAGTTGGAGATGAGTGTGAAACATTAGTGGCTCGGTAATGTATGTGTGTAGATGGTTTTGCAAAAAAAATAATCTACATGGTTGTTAAGCATTGTCTCATAAAATGAGAGAACCCTTTTGTAGTTTAGGCAATATGTTATAAGAAACCTTGCAATGAAAAATATGGATCAAAATAAATTTGGGTGTAGATGAAGTTATTGGAACGAATATATGAAAAATAATACATAGAGATAAGCAACTCGTGATAAGGTGTGTTAGCTAGGCACCTGAGTGAAGGAGAGAGCTCAAGACACTACAAAGGCACCAACAAAGATCACAAATAATTTAAAAATAGAAACATAGGAAAAGCTTAGGCAAGACAAGGAAAACACTTACGATGCAATATTGAGGGAAAAGGAAGGCATTAAAAAAAATTCAACAATGTAGAAGAAAAATAAGGTGAAACCATTGAGCAAGCCAAAGAGAAATCCAAGGAGAAAAAAGCTAGCAATATTAGGAAGAAAGAAATGGAAATGGGGTAAGATATTTTAGACAAAGTTGGTCAAGAAATTTTTTTTGTCAAAGAAACAACCTGGGGTGCCATAAAATGAAGAAGAAAAACACTAGAATAGGGCCAAGAGCATAATAGGGGAAAAACCCGTGAAATGGCAGAAAAGGCAGGCGAGACAAAAGAGTCCGTTGAATAGAAAATTGTTGAGGAAAACCAACGAGCCAAGCAATCTTGGAAGGATTATTTGTTATAAGTGTATAAGCCATCGATAAGTACATTATTAATAATATAAGGGGCTTGGATCTTGGATCTTTTCGATATTTTAGTGAGGTTCTAGAATGATACTTTCTAGTTTCATACCCACCATAGTTGTTGGCATCCTCTCTGGAGGCAGAGTCAGAGTTTGATGTAGTGAGAAGCCTTGTTGTAAGGGAGGAGATGTCAAAATATATTGGAAGTTGATTAAATATATGAAATTAAATGGTAATTGGAGAAGGGAAAGGTGAAATCCCACTGAGTAACAAACCAATGTTAGTCAATGTGAGCCATTTGTAGGCACTTGACCAAAGAAACAAATGTTGGCCAAAGAAAGAGGAAATTCAGGTAGAGCTCTGGTGGGATATAAAATTTTAGGCAAGATGAGCACACCATATGATTGTTGAGAAGGTGAGCTCAAAAGGTGAGTCATCATGGTAACTAGAAAACCACGTCAAGGGGAGATAGATGCAACAAATTATTTCCAAGAATGAAGACAACGATGCAAGATAACAAGAAGAAGGATTTTCCAGATAGTGTATAACATAGAGTGATTTAAAAAAATACTATGGTGTAATTTAATCCACGAGGATTGAGCACATGTTAGGACCAAAAAATATGGTTTTGGAGCACGTGGATAATTTGTTGATAAGAGAGTGTGCATGTTCAATGAACTATTAGTTCCACTAGGTTGTGTTCATAGAAGTTGTTGTTTTTTTGGATGAAATTTTTTTTTTTTTCGAGCAACAGAGTTAGATGGTTTGCTTTCCAAATTGGTGTAGAGAAAATCTAGTGGATAGTGAGCCAACTATGCTAGGTTTGGGCAAGAGAAGGTAGCTGAAAAGAGGAAACGGTTTTGCTGGTCTTGATAAAGGATAATTATTCCCATTGAATGGAAACAAGCTATACTCATGAGTCATGATAGATCGCATGGATTTCCTGAGTGAAAATAATGTTGGAAGGTTGGGTCAAGGTATGGATAAAAAAATCTAGAGATGTAGTGAGAGAGGGGTCATATGGATGATAAAATGGAGAAGGATTCAATGGTTTGAGGATAATGAAGGAGTTATTCTACGATGAGAGATGCAGTGGTGTGATAAAACTAGTCATGTGTGAACACCCTAAGAATTTTGGTGCAAGGTAGGTGTATTTCCCCATGAAATTTTAAGAAGTATTGTTCATACATAGATGTTACACAAGAATACAAATTGTTGTAAGGTGTTAAGACTTTGATCATGCATACATGTAGTGCAGTGGTGCATGGAGTCATCAAGTTGTGGATGACCTAGTTGGATAGGTACTAGGGTGGTGGGTGTTTTGGTATCCTAGCTTGAGGGAGGGAATTTTAGATCTCACGTGAGATGGTTGATGGATTATTTGGAGCGGGTTAATATCCCTGACTCAAGTCTAAGGGGGTGATTGTTAGGGTGTTTTGGGTAAAATTGACTTATCCAAGTTACCAGTGGTTTTCAGGCTCTAGGTTTATGGTAACCCATGGTTTTTTCAATAGTATTCATCTCCAATTAAACCTATTTAAAGGTCAAAAGACTCCATGTTAATTCATATTTTGGGTACTAGTGGGATCCCAACAACGATGTCTTTAGACAACACCAATTCTCTCAGTTTTGTGATCCTAACAATTCCAGTTGCAATGTTTCCACACATATATGGAAAACATTTGCTTCATCTTTGTTGCTTGCATTAAAATTTTTTGGTATAGAATGATCCAATGATGAAAATTTAGTTTTCTAATTAAAGTATTAAACTCATTGTATTTTCATTCAACAATGATAAAGCTATTATTCGACCACTATGGCTCCTTGAGAGATTTAATGTGATTAGGAACCAATATTTTAATAACGATTTGTGAGAGAAGTGCCCATGTTTTCAATTTTTAATTATACCAATAACTTCAATACTTGCTCCAACCCTAAAAATTGATCCCAACTACCATAACGTCACAACAATTGTCATTGAGAATAATTTCTTATGTGACAATAAATCCTTTAGGCCGTGAAAGGAAATTTTATAATAAATTGTAGAACACATAGATAATTGGACCAAGTCAACTATGTAAAACATTTTGTTTAACATGATATTTACCCTTAACACATTGTAGCGATATAAACACGTTCTTCTTTCAAGGTATTTAATATGATCCTCATAACTATTAGCCACCTAGACATGTTCTTTCCAAGTGCTCAAAATGTCACATTGGGTACTTGCAGTGAGCAAGATCTACGTTTTTAATTTTCTATGGTGTAATTCTTTGATTGTAGGTGGAAATTGCTATAAAGCTACGAATTTTGGGATTTCTTAGAACTTTGAGAAGTGGCATTTTGAAGTTTAAATTTTAATTTTATTAACTGAAAAGGGAAAACATACCCTTATTAATAACATTACCTATTAAAAACATGATTTTTTTTCAAATAAGAGATCCTTTGTGGTTGCCATGACAAATTACTTTGAAACAGTGTCAAAATCTTCATCATGCACGTTGCTTGAAATTATGCTATTTTATGTACTGTTGGGACTTGAGTGAATGATTAAGATGAATTTGATGGTTTTAGTTTTCATTAATGAACTATGTTTCAATTTTTGCACTAAATTTCAACATGCTTGAAAATTGATTGGGTTGCTAAATTCCGCTATTTGATTTTCCACGGGTTGTTTTCCTAAATTGAAAACATTAAGTACCATAAAAGTCATGCCGGAAATTTTTAAGTGGAATCAAATTTCTGATTGAGAAGAATATTTTTCGTCTAATTGTATTAACCTTTTGAATTTTATGATGGTTTTTGGGATGCACAAAAGATTATAAAATGTTGTCTTGTATGTTTGCTACCAAGACACAAAATCCTTCTTCATGATAGACTGTAGTGGAGGCAAACTAGAGGAAAAGAAGAGTCATAATATCTGACATTACTGAGGGAAGATATGCACTCCGTATGACCATACGTTTTACTACAGGAAGATTTATAATCTACTATTGTGAACAATATGTATTTACGATTTTCTATTGATTTTAAATCTTACTATTTCAAGGATTGTTTTTTCAAAATGGAACTTGTTAAATTTCCAGGAGACTCTATAACTACTTCGATGAATATCTAAAAATTGATATCTAATTTAATTTCACCAAGACACAAAGTCTCTTAACAATTCGTAAGTAGTGGGATACAAAACATAGAGATAAAATCACATGCACAAATTGACACACTTATTTTTCTTAGAAAACCCAATCAGGAAAACCTGCTTGCTTGATGTGGCTATTTTATTGATTATTCTTGGAGAAATGGAATCTATAAAAAAGTAATCTGTCTCTCTTGAGAAATCATTCTGCTTCTCACACTAAAATCAGTTGATACAATTGAGCTTGTATGGCCTATATCGTGCACACAATTTATCCTTTTCTACTTCCTTGACTTGCTCTTCAAACCCTGTTGTCTTGATTCAACTTTTCTCATCTGTCCTTATGCACTTGATAGCCTCATTCCTTGCATTGATATCCTATTTCCTAGTGCACTTTAGGCCTTATTTTATAGGGCACTTGTGCCCTATTTCTTAGCACACTTCAAACCCTATTTATTAGGACCCCAAATCCTCTTTCTTGAACATAACCAACTCCTAAGTCATAGTGCACCTGTGCCTCCTATTTCTTAGGCAAAAATTCTTGGAGTCTCCATAATCAAGGTTCTCTCACAAACTCATGAGCTCTATCTTCTCAAAGACCTTTGTGCAGAAAAAAATATTTTCCTTGCATCTTCATCCTCCTCCTTGTAGGCCTAATTCGAACATGCAAGAAGAACCAGTTCAAATTTGGAACTCAAGTTATGAATGAAAAGTTAATTGAGAGTACAATTGGTTTTGTCTCCAATCAAAAATGGAGTTCTTTACTCTTCCTTCCTTCAATAATGACTGAAGACCAACTTGCTCTAACTGAACTTGTAATTTCCACCTCGTTTTATAGTCAAATTGATGATGATTCCACTTAAGTGAAACTCCAACTCTACGCATGGTAAATTTATGATTATTCCAACAAACTGGAAATAACCCATCCTAACTGAAGTCTAACTCATGAAATTGCACTCATACTCAGAGAAGGAAAATTTTAGGCCTTCATTAGATAAGGCACAAGCTAGAAGACCTTGCTCGCTACATTTTCAACACTCCCTCTTAGAAATTAAGGAACTTCTGGACGACCCTCATCCACCTGGATTTGTCTTCAATGCTACCACATTCTCGATTACTACAGTTTCAACTTATGAAATAGAATAATTCACTTCTTTCTCCTACAAAATCTAATCTAAGTAACCACTCTTTCCAACCATGCTTGATGATTTTATCTCTTCTATGGAGGCTACAAGTTTTGTCATGGGATCTTCTTTGAGTTTTTCTTTATCTTCTAGGTCTTCCTTGATCTTGGTGTCTTCAACTTTTCTTTCGACCACCTTCTCTGGTTCAAAATCATTCATGTGATCCTGGCTTTCCTTATTTTAGTTTATGGGAAAAAATCCTTTTGAATGAAGATATTGAATATCCCCCCAAATCTCTTTTGTTGATGACCATTTCTTCATTTGAAATTTATAGGATCTAGTAGGCCACTCAAGATTTCCTTTATTATTATCATATTATGGTCCTCATACCCTTATTTCATCATATTTCTAGTAATCACTAATTCCCAAACTTTAAAACCTTGAGACATAAAAATTAATTCCATTCTACCCTTCCATACTTGAAAATTTGTTCCATTCAACATAGGAGATTTTTCAAACTTGTTTTGATATGAATAATTGAGTGAGGAAGAGAATTATTCAAATGGTTTTGAGCCTTTCTTCCTTGATATTTCCATTTTTTTTCTAAGGATATTCCTTCTAGCTATTAGTTTGTGAGTGAAGGTAATGAATTTGATAGAAATTGTTGGAAATATTGAGAGGGGGGTTGAATCAATTATTTATTTTACAAATGTTACTTTATCAGTTAAGATTGCTTATAAACAAAAACAAAAAATGAATAATAAATTACTTTATTAATCAAATCGATGAGGACTCCAATCCTCTTTACAACAAATCAAGTAGAATAATGTGTTTAGTCAATTTAATGTCTTAAATTGCTTGCATTAATTATCAACCGAGGTTTGTAAACTGATGAAGTGTGGTGCACTATATGTGCTTAGTTAACCTATCTCTTACTTAGATGTTTTGTATTTTATGTTGTTTTGGGGGGATTTTGTTCTTTGATGTCTTAGAATGTTTAATCTAAAACTATGAAACGATTTAAATGAATCTAATGATTTTTAAGAAGGATGAAAAGCAAGTGTTCCTAAGTTAATATATTTTTCATAAAAATAAACAAAAAGTTGTTGGTTAGTTAAGACCTAATTTGGAAAATAGAGAATCTATCTTATGTTATCATTAGTCCTATTCCATGGATTTAATTCTAAAAACTAATATTGAAATTGAAGTGCTTGTCTTAAGTAAAAGCAAAAAATGAAAACAACTAATGTACTTCTATTTACTCCAACATTCAATTATGAGGTATGACCTTCTTGAGATTATGTTAAGTAACTATCTGTACTTAAACTTATAATGTCCTAGAACAGTAAGCAAAGGATGCAAAGGAAAACATCTAATGTATATTTAGTTACTCCAACATTCAATTATAAAGTGTGATCTTCTTGAGAGAGTGTTAAGTAACCAATTATACCTAATTATCTAGAAAACCAAGTAAAGTATGCAAAAGGTAACTCAATAATTGCACTCATTAAACATTCAACCATTCAGTATTGAAACATGATTAAATAAATCTCTTTGGAATGAATTTTAGGAATATTAGTGATGTAATTAAGTGAGGATGTGAAAGCATATAAAAAAACTAATGTATATTTGAATTTTTGCAACATTCAATGTGAAGTATTACCCTCTTGAGATGCTATGTGAGAAGTCAATTATGCCTTAGTTTCTAAATTCCTAGAAAGAAAATAAAAATGTGCAAAGTAAATTCAATCACTGTATGAATTAGGCATTAAAACATTTAGTTTAGGATCATCATCTTGAAATGGCTTTTGAAACATTCATTGCCACAGTTAATTGACAATTCTGTTCTAAGAAAATGAATGAAAAAACAGTAAGGAAACTAGGCAACTGTGTATTCTTGTTACTTCAATCTTAATTCGATTTGAAAACAGAATTATCTATCTTCACGAAATATATTAGAAGAACAAGGCTACACAATTGTGATTTAAAGTTATGCGATTGATAAAAAACTGGAATGAAAGAAAGCAGATTTGCTAAAAACAGAGTAATGGAAATTGAACTAGAAACAACAAATGAAAAACCTCCTCCAGTGCAGGGGCCCTCTACAACTGATTTGGCTGAAATGATAGCTAGTTAAGAATGCACTTCAACAATAATTGGAAACATGAACTTTGTATTATGATAAAATTAAGTCTTAACACATAGTATCAGAAAAAAGCTTAAACTTAACACTTAATTTCTGAACTGTGTTCTCGGTTCTTTACAACTGATATTTAAAGGAAAATAACATAATTGTTTGTGAGATAAACTTGCTATAGGTGGCTAATTGGAATTAGACTTGCAATAGGATTTTTAGACTCTTGATTTGCTACAATAGAGAAAATCAAGAGTCCTGCTACTTTCAGATAGCGTACTTTAACAACACCTTTGACCATGATCTTAGGCCACCTTTTCTGTCAATCTGGACCAAGTGAATAGGATAGAATTCATGTAGAGATGATTCTAGAAACACCCATGTGGCCCAATTCTTCATTTGACACCTGGAACCTGTCAGACCATGAGAGTAGCTATGGAATCCATGGTTCGCTGCAGAATAGACTGCATTTTGTAGCTAAATTGTAAAAATCTATTCAAATAGTAAGAACATGAAAATATAATATGGCAATCATTTTAATGCATTCCTTAAGACAAAACCTAGCATTTATCATTGATTGGGGTCTGTGATATTATGAGAAAGTGATGGAAATAGGTGAGAAATGTTGTCAATGAGAGGGTAATTCTGAGGTTCAACATACCCCACTGCAAAATCATTGCATGTCCTCATGCAAATTGCCAAAAATATGAGTTCTTCTTCTTTATTGCATTTTCTCGGAGACTTTTGCTAGCACATCCAGTCTCCTTCTTTTGTTCTTCTTTGAAGTGATTGTAATCCTGGGCCTTCTCATAAGAAGCTTATACTTGAGGTTAATGACTGTTCTGTGTAGAAACTTATTCTTCCTTTTCAATTTCATGTTTTTATTATACCACAGTCCTAGATGCAGAATGATATTGTCATGAATTACCTTGTCCAACTTGTTATACTGCTTCAAAGTCTCATTCTCTTGTTTGATATGTTTGTTTAATATCTCTAGTTCATAAATATCTTGTTTAAGAGCATCAACTAGAGGTTCTTGTGGATTGACAGAAGGTTTTGGGTTCATTGATGCATTTTTCTTCTCCATTGATTCTACATAAATCATATATGTATTGTTGAACTGGGTCTATGTCTAGAGATCTTCTATTGGGGCTACCTTAAAAATGATGAATAGGAGAATTTTGAGGACTGTGTGCAGAAGAAATGTTAACAGGAGATGGTATTGGGGTTTCCTCATCTAAATTTATAAGCTCCGTCCCTTTTGATAATGTTTTCTTCATAGAACCTCGGAGTCTAGAGCTCCTTCTCAGTTTTGGAGGAATTTCGTTCTCCTCAGTTGTATCCTTACTCCTCTTTCTTATCTTACCTCTTGTCTTGACTTGCTTTCTGATTTCTGTCAATTATTCAAAAATTAGCTTTTCATCATTCTTCTGTAATGAAGATTCAGGTCTATTTTCAACATTTATATCAGTCTTCTTTCTTCAGATTATTATGGCATTATCTTCTTTAGGTGACTCTGGTGTTTCTTGAAAATGGTTTCTAATAAGGAAATCCTCCCAGGTATCTCCTATGCTTCTTAAATGAAACTCAATCAGTATCTTTACCAACCCATGATGATGGATGGTGGTATCTATGAATTGCATTCTCTTTGCACATTTAAGGCCATCCTTCTTAAACTATTTAGCAGAAACAAAGGAAGATTGGTTTCGCCATTTTCTAAGAAATTCTTTAGTAAATGGATATGGTAGACATACATGCAACCAAACCTTCCTTCACAAGTTATAAATTTATGTAAAACCAAGAGAATATTCCTACATTTACTTTTAAGAGTTGAACTAGGGATACCTTTTCTAAAAATAGAGACATCCATACCTAGGTTTTTGAGTATTACTTTCCATGATTCACTGTGGAACTCCTTATTTTTGAACCATATTTCACCATGCCTTGGAAGTTTTGTAGCCTCGGCCATGAATGACTTAGTCACTGCAAACGTGATATCTCCAATATCTACTTCGGTGCAATCAAACGATCAAGCAAAGGATTTTGTAATTTCCTTATGAAAACCATCAAGTTTCTTGATGAATTTAAGCAATCTAGATTTTTGCAACAATTCTTTAATCTCTGGGTATCCTTCTATGTACTTTTCTCCCACCGGTTCTGATCTAACAATTAGCCCCATGCCTTCTACTTTGCAGAATTATCAACCTTCAGAATTACCCTTCTATTTTATGAAATGAATTGGCTGTAGATATGATGAAAGGTATTGAGGGTTTGTAGGGATAAGTAGGTGGTAGGGGTTTTGAATAAATGTATACGGGTATGTCACTTCACAGGTCATAACCATTTAATCATTAACGAGGGAGTTAATTAAGGACCTTTAGGTGGCATAATGCAGAGGATATGGCTGATATGTGGTATGATGGAGATTTCAATAAAATCAAATGATGATTTTTCAAGGAAACATATGACATCCATATTATACATACTTTATGTTTTAATATTTCTATTTAAAGTAAATTTTTTCACTTTACCTCTTAGAACTTAACCCTTTCGTTTGTTGTTTTTTTTGGTGTTGATCCTTAGGTACTCTTTTAACCTGTTGGTATTCAAAACATAATCTTTCAATTCCTTGTAATCATCATTTGTTTGTAGGCTTTTCAATTGTGTAAGGACTGTTGAATAAGATGTGGCTGCAGAATCGAATTAGCTGTAGAATGGAATCAATTACAGAACGTGATCAGTTGCAGAATGGAATCAGCTGCAGAATGTGCTCAGCTGCAGAATGTATTAGCTGCAAAATGTGCTTAGTTGCATAATATATCAACTGTAGAATGTACTCTGTAAAAATAATGAAGTATGGCTATGGAACATGAATATGAAATGGAATGAAAGTAGAATATGACTGATGGAATGGAATGAGTGTGAAAATGGAATGAAAGTAGAGTGAAATGGAATGAAACTGTAAAATGAAATGGATTTACAGATTATGAACTACAAATATGAATGTAGTTTTGAGTCACTACTTATTACAGAAAAGAAAATGGAAAATATAGGATGTCAGAAATCTTTGATTTTCACCCTGCATTTTCTGTATAAGTATGCCAATCATTGATTGGTTTTCATACTTATACACTTTATTTTTTTATGTTTATTTATTTATTATTATTTTTTTATGTATGTAGGAAAACCGAAAGCTAAGTTAGTGAAGAAGAAGAATTATTCTTCACTAACTCATATCCATATTATCTTGGAAAATCTTGTCAAACTCTTCTTTTGAAAGTAGTTTATGATATACTTTCAACTGATGACAATTCACAAGAAGATGTACCTTTTCTTCATCTATTGTCCTTATCTTCACTGCTCCATTATCAAAGAATTTTTCAATATCATAGGGCCCAAGCCAATGAGTCTGAAACTCTCCTTGAAAATCTTTTAATTTTGAATCGAACAAAAGTTCCCAATCCCCTGCTTGAAACTTCTTCTCCTTTATTTACTTATCATGCCATTTAGCCCTTGGCTGTTGGACTATACTAGTTCTTTGAACTGCATCTTGTCTGATTTCATCAAGCTCATTGAGTTTCTCCAATATATGTTTCTGTGCTTCTGATAAATCAAGTCCCAATTGGACTGCCATCTTGAAGGTTCGGATGTGAAACTCTATAGGGAATAAGACTTGCTTCCCATAAACAAGTTCATAGGGACTATGTCCTGTTGTATTTCTCCATGTAGTTCTGTAGGCCCATAAGGCTTCAGGAAGCCTTTCTGCCCAATATATTCGATGTAGATGTACAATATTAGTGAGAATTCCTTCAATCACTTTATTGGTAGATTCAATTTTACCATTTACCTGTGGATGATAAGGAGTAGACTTTTTGTGCTTGATCTTGTAATCTTCCACGAGCATTTTCACCACCTTTGATGTAAAATGAGTTCCCTGATTTGTTACAATTTCTCTTAGAACACCAAAACGAGTGAAGATATCCTCAAAAAGAAAATTAACTACAGATCCTTCATTAGAAAACGGTAATGCTTTAGCCTCTACCCATTTAGTGACATAATCAGTTCATACCAAAACATACTTCTTTTGTTTAGATGGAAGATTAATAGGTCTAACAAAATCCAAGGCCCATTTTTCAAAAGGTTCTATGAATACCTGAGGTTGTAATGGAATTTCATTTGATAGAGCAGGTTTTCCTACCCTTTGGCAGTGGTCACACATTTTGACATATTCTTTGGCATCTCTAAATATGGATGGCCAATAATATCCTAAATGAAGGATTTTATAGGCTGTCCTCTTGTTAGCAAAGTGTCCACCACAAGGTTCATCATGCCATGCTTTAAGAATTTCAGGCATTTCATCTTCTCGAACAAATCTTCTGATAATGAGATCTGGACCTGTCTTATACAATTCATTAGTAATCTATCAATATCTTGCACTTAATTGAATGATTTTTATTTTCTCTCTAGAAAGAAAATGTGAAGGTAATTTTCCTATAACTAATTAATTGGAAATATATGCAAACCAAGGAGTCTGAGTAGTTATTGCAAAAATATATTCATTAGGAAAATTATCTTTAACTGGAGCATCATCTTTGATATTTTGAATTCTAGACAAGAAATCAACAACTGTGTTTTGTTTTCCAGGTCGGTCTAGAACAGTAATGTTGAATTCTTGCAGGAATAATAACCATCTTGTAACTCTGCCATTAGTAATAGATTTATTCATTAAGTATCTAATTTCAAAGTGATATGTATGAAAAATGGTTTCATAGCCTGTTATATAATGTCTAAATTGTTGATAGCATGAACAACAACTAAGAATTCCTTTTCAGTTACAGTGTAATTTAACTCTGTGGGAGTCAAATTATTGTTGTGTAATAGATGACATAGGGGATCAAATATTTTTGTCCTAGTACAACTCCTAGAGTTGTATCTGAAGCATCTGTTGAAATGTGAAAAGGTAGTTTCCAGTTTGGACCTCTTAAGATGGGTGCTTCAGAAATTTTGGCTTTTAAAGTCTCAAATGCTAACTGGAAATTAGGATTCCAACTAAATTCACAATCTTTGGTAAGTATTTTGAAGAGTTGGGATGCTAGTTTGGTGAAATTTTCTCCTAGAAAACTTCTAACATCCTTTTGACAACTTGGAATTGATAGTTTGGAGATGACTTCAACATTAGATTGATCAACTTTAATTCCATCTCCTAAAATGTGATGTCCTAAAATAATCCCTTCTGTAAACATCATGAAACATTTTTTCGTGGCTTAGTGAAAGGTTTGCTTCCTTACATATTTTAAGAACCTTTTCCAAAATTTTTAAAGCTTCTTCAAATGTATTACCATAAACTGTAAAGTCATCCATATACACCTCTACACAATCATGTATTAGATCAGAAAAAATTCCTAGTACTACCCTTTGGAATGTCGTAGGTGCATTAGACAATCCAAAAGGAAGTACTCGATAGGAATAAGTCCCCCATGGACAGGTGAATGTGGTTTTATCTTGATCTTCACGAGCTACCTAAATTTGATTGTAACCAATAAAACCATCCAGGAATGAGAAATACTTCTTACCTGCTAATGTATCCAACACTTGATCTATAAAGAGTAAAGGAAAATGATCTTTTATGGTAGATTTATTCAATTCTCGATAATCAATGCATACCCTCCATTTATCATTATTTTTAGGCACAATTACTAGAGGGGAAACCCACTCACTGTCTGAAATTGGGTAAATGAAGTTTACATTTAGCAACTTTTGCAACTCTTCTTTCACAATTTCCCTAAGATTTGGATTCATCATTCTTTGAGGTTGTCTGATAGGTTTACAATTTTCCTTAATGTAAATGTTATGTATACAAGTCTTGGGACTAATTCCTTTCATGCCAATGTATTCCCATGCATATGTAGAAGAATGTTGTTGTAATGTTTTGATTAGCTTTTCCCGTTGTTGTTTATGTTCATGGTTTTCCCTGGAAAGATTTCAACTGTAGAGATACCAAATTCTTCCATAGAATAGAGAGACATCTGCCTAGATGACAAATATTCTATATTGGATTTTTCTTGAAATTGATTATGTTCATTTTCTGGAGATGATTCAAAATTTTCTATTGTATTTAAGATTTTACTATATTCACTAATGGTTGAAATAATAAAGAGAGGTTGTATATCATTTTCATCATAAATCCATTATTTTCCATCTATCTCTGTGATTGTTCTTGCTGGAGGATATAGAGTGAATTTATTAGTTGAGTTACCATCAGAAATATAAATGTCACCAGATCTACAGCTAATGAAAGCATCAGCTGTAGCTAACCAAGGTCTTCCTAATATAAGTGGATGTCCTCCTAGATTGTTTTTAGGGGTTAAGATAATAAAATTAATAAGGTACTCCCAAGAATCTAAGGACACTGAAATATCTTCTAACATGCCATCTGGCTTGATTACAGATCTATCTGCTATTTATAGTAATGTAGGTGTATAAAGAAGATTATGAAGCTTGAGTTGTTCCACGGTTTGTTTGCTCATAAATCAATCAATGTATTTGGAATTTGAACTTCATTGATATGTGTTTTTACAACTGGACTTCCTGGATCTAAGTATTTTTGAATGGAAATTTTTCCCATCATTATATCTACTATTTTTCCTACAACATGAGTTCTTTTTATTTCTTTTTTTTTTCTTCCCAGTTTCTTCATACTCAACTCCTTTATTGTTTTAGCTAAAATTGGAATTTCCTTGATGGCTTGTAACAAAGTGATTTTGATACAAACATTTTTCAATTCATTTAGAAAATCATAATTAGGCAACATAATATGCTTTTCTACCCCTCTATCAACATGTAATATTTCTAGAAAAGGAGGTGTAGAAGTAGATACTAATGGTTGCTCTATGATAGGAGTTGAGTTTATTGGTTATTTTTGTTTTTCTTTTCAGGAATTTGGTTTTGAAGAGATGTTCCTTCTTCAAAACTTTTATTGGGTTGTAAAGAATCTTCCTCAGAATTGTCTTGTTCTTGAATGATTACAGAATGATTTTTATTTTCTAATATCCTACCAGATCTAAGTTGGACATAATTAAGATCTATAGGAGTAATCATGTAGGTTGGAAATTTTTGTCCTTCTATCATACATATATTCTGAGGATTTCTATTGTTGGGGTTTGGCAATGGCCAGGCAGGTAACTAATTTGGTCTCCGAGGGAATGCTAGTGAGAGTTGTGGATTTTGGTTTTGGTTTTGGAGTTGGGGTTGTTGATTTTGTTGAGGAATTTGTTGGGGAGGATAGTTTGGATATGATGGAGGATATTGATAGTATTGAGAGAATCTTCCATAGGGATTTTTCATTCCTTAAGCCCAAGGTTGAGATTGAGATTGAGGCCAAGGTTGCTGCCAAGAATTCCAGTTTGGTGGGGGCTGAGTATACATTTAGTTATCAAAACCTTGAGTTTGTGGCCCTTTCCATGGTGTTATAGAGACAAAGCTAAGAGATTCTGTTGGATTTGAAGTTGTTTCTTTTTGAAAAATAGCCTTAAGACCAGGAATTGAAGGACAACTCTTAGTCTCATGAATTTATGAACAAATCATGCATGTCTCTATGAATTTTGCATCAAGAGGACATTCTCTTAAAGCATGCTTCTTTATTCATTTGGGACAGAAAATAGATAAAACATCAGTCTCAGCTTTCTACTTGTTTTGTAACTTAAGGGTGTCTATCTTTTCCCTAATACTCCCTAAAATGTCTATTTTAAATTCATCAAGCATGTTTCAAATTTCTGCCCTACTCACTATTCCAGTTGTAGATCTATTTATGCTAGCAAGAGCAGGATCTCTTGGACCTTTTCCAGTTTTTTATTTTCCTCTTGAGAGATGAATACATAATTCCCCAATGTCAGGTAATGGGAGTTGAGATATGTCCCCCTTCCCCATCATGTTAAGGATGTCTATCCACTCATCTCTAATGGGTTTCAACAAAAGATATTTTAAAGTGTCTTGATCTAAATTATCCATTTTTTCTCTTTTTATGTTATAGTTGAATCTTTCAATTAAATCCTCCAAATTTTCATCCTCTCTTTGCATCATTTTAAACACTTCATCCTTGTGATTAATAGGTATGCAATAATCCCAATACCTTTCTGAAAATTCTCTCTTCATATCATTCCATGTTCTGATAGACCGAGTAATTAGACTCATGAACCATTTTAGAGCTGCTCCTTTCAATGTTGAAGGAAACAATTTGAGTTTTTGAGAGTCTTGTAAATAATCATAAGTTCTGCAAAATACTTCAATTTCAAATAAAAAGGTTTCAAGGTCTTCACTTTTCAATCGACCGAAGGTGAGATATTTTTCATGGTGGCATTTTTATCTTCATCAACTATAGGGAATCCAAAATAACTCTCAATTACCCTATTTCTTCTGCCTCCTTCTACATTTCCTCTACCTCTTCCTCTATCTCTACCTCTATCCCCTCCTCCAAATATTACATTTTCTCCATTTAGAATTTCTCCTTCTCCTTCTCCTTCTTCTCCTCTTCTTGGCATTATAGATTCTTCAGAGTTGATATAAGATTCAACTTGTAAGGTTAAATGCTCTTCCTCTGGTTCTTCTATCAATGGTATGTTGAAGAAAGGTTCTTCTTCTTCCTCTCCACTAGGAATTTCTAACTCTTCAACTAAAATGTATTCTTTTGTAGAGTTGAAAAAGGTTGCTCCTTTTGTTGGAGACCTAGGATCTTCTTCTTCTAAGACTGCATTAGTAGATGAAGTAGGGGATCCTCCTAATTGGATTTATGACCTTAGAAATTTAGGAAGTCTATGGCTAGTGAAATATGGAATATGAGTTTAAAATGGAGGTGTATCACTTCTTATTCTTGGTGGAGTGAGTAGTGTTGTAGGGATTAAACTCTTGCATCTAGCTATGAATCTTCCCCGAGAGACTCTTTCTATACACATATCATTTTTTTTTAGATGTAAGAAATGAGGTTACCTAATTACACTTCCCCAACCATGGCGCCAAAATTTTTAGTCAATTTAATGTCTTAAATTGCTTGCATTAATTATCAAATGACGTTTGTAAACTAATGAGGTGTGTTGCACTGTATATGCTTAGTTAACCTATCTCTTACTTCATTCTTTTGCATTTCATATTATTTTCGAGGGTTTTTGTTCTTTTATGTCTAAGAATTTTTAATCTAAAACTATGAAAAGATTTAAATGAATCTGATGATTTTTAAGAAGGAAGAAAATGAAGTGTTCCTAATTTAATCTAATTTTATTAAAAATAAACCAAAAACTGTTGGCTAGTTAGGACCTAATTTGGGAAACAAAGCATCTATCTAATCTTATCATTAGTCATATTCCATGGATTTAATTCTAAAAACTAAGATTGAAATTGAAGTGCTTGTCTTAAGTAAAAGTAGAAAATGAAAACAACTAATGTACTTTTGTTTACTCCAACATTCAATTATGAGGTATGAACTTCTTGGGATTATGTTAAGAAACGGTCTGTACTTAAAACTTCTAATGTTCTAGAACAGTAAGAAAAGGATGCAAAGGAAACATATAATGTATATTTAGTTACTCCAACATTCAGTTATGAAGTGTGATATTCTTGAGATAGTGTTAAGTAACCAATTATACTTAATTATCTAGAAAACCAAGTAAAGTATGTAAAAGGTAACTCAGTAATTACACTCATTAAACATTCAACCATTCAGTCTTGAAAAATGATTAAATCAATCTCTTTGGAATGAATTTTAGGAATATTAGTGATGAAATTAAGTGATGACCTGAAAGAAAAATATGAAACCATATAAAACAACTAATTTATATTTGGATTTCTGCAACATTCAACGTGAAGTATTACCCTCTTGAGATGTTATGTGAGAAGTCAATTATGCCTTTGTTTCTAAATTCCTAGAAAGTAAATAACAATGTGCAGAGTAAATTCAATCCCTGTATGAATTAGATATTAAACCAATTAGTTTAGGATCATCATCTTGAAATGGATTTTGAAAACATCCATTGACATAGTTAATTGACAATTCTTTTCTAAGAAAATGAATGACAAAACAATAAGGAAACTAGGCAACCGTGTATTCTTGTTACTTCAACATTAATTCAATTTGAAAACATAATTATCTATCTTCACGAGATATCTTAGAAGAACAAGGCTGCACAATTGTGATTTAATGTTATGCTATTGATAAAAAACTGGAATGAAAGAAAACAGATTTGCTAAAAACAGAGTAATGGAAATTGAAATAGAAACAACAAATGAAAAACCTTCTCCAGTGCAGGGGCCCTCTGCAACTGATTCGGCTGAACTGTTAGCTGGTTAAGGATGCACTTTAACAATCATTGGTAACATGAACTTTGTATTATGATAAAATGAAGTCTTGACACAGAGTATCAGCAAAAAGCTTAAACTTAACACTTAATTTCTGAAATGTGTTCTCGGTTGTACAACTGATATTTAAAGGAAAATAACATAACTATTTGTGAGATAAACTTGCTACATGTGGCTAATTTGAATTAGACTTGCAATAGGACTGTTAGACTCTTGATTTGCTACGATAGATCAAATCAAGGGTCCTGCTGGTTTTGGATAACGTACTTTGACCACACCTTTGACCATGATCTTAGGCCTACTTTTATGTCGATCTGGACCAAGTGAATAGGATAGAATCCATGTAGAGATGATTCTAGAAATTCCCATATGGCCCAATTCTTCATTTGACACCTCAAACGTATCAGACCATGAGAGTAGCTACGGAATCCACTGTTAGCTGCCGAATAGGTTTTGTTTAGTAGCTAAATTGAAAAAATCTATTCAAATAGCAAGAACATGAAAATATAATATGGAAATCATTTTAATGCATTCCTTAAGACAAAAACTTGTGTTTATCATTGATTGGGGTCTGTGATCTTATGAGAAAATGATGGAAAGAGGTGAGAAAAGCTGTCAAAGAGAGGGTAATTCTGAGGTTCAACATAATGTTTCAGGGCTCCAACCCTAGATGAAAACTAAAATATTTAATCTACCAAGCTCCAACCTACATGGTTCCAAGCTCCAACTTTGTCTTTATGAGGCTCCAAACCTATCTTCCACAAGTCTCCAACCTTGTCTTTATGAGGCTCCAACCCTCTCCACTGGCACAGGCTCCAACCTGATTTTCTTGAGGATTCCTATCCTCTAGGGAACCAACCCTATCAATATATTCGAAATGAATACAAGTAGTTGTTCAAGGCTTCCTAAACACTTATGTAGCAAGCCTTGATATTTTCTTCAACACAGATCCAAGGTATCTCCAACAAGCCTTCAACAATCTACTAGTTCATTAATGAGAACTTCGTCATTGTAGAAGGTTTCACCCAATCTCTTCATGATACCAAGCACTTTATTCTAGATTACTTCATTAGGGTTTCATCAATGTATCATGAGGTCAACTAATGTCTTCACAAGGTGTATTTAACAATTATTCTACAAGCCTTCAATAGTGACCTAACCAATCCTCCATAATTCTGGCTCTTAAAATGTATAAAAAAAGAATCCAAGATTGTTAATTTGATAAAGATCTAAAATATAAGGTCTGAAATTTAGTCCAAAAGGATATTCAAAATATCTGCAAGTCTTTCTTCTATGTTCCAAGCAGTTTTTTAATGATATTCATATCAATTTTCTTTATAGAGGGACAATTCCACAACTGAACTCACACATAGATTTGTGAATGGTGTATATATACTCCAACTAAGTCTACAAACATCCAAAAATATTATATTTTTCTTCAACTTAAGCAAGTCACCAATGTAGGTTTTCAATTGAATTACTTTAACACATCACAAAACTTCAACATATTCATAGGCTATTAGAAGACTAGGTTTGTAGGTAGAGGAATAGGTATGAAGTGGGTTATAAGAGGTATGAACCGGTGGTTAGAGTTCTCCGAATTTGTTAAAAAAAAGGTCTGTGAAGTTCGCTCAACAAATCCTCAAGAATAAACCACAGGTCGAAAGCTCTTGCAATTGTTCTAAGCATTTCTAAAAATAATTTTCCACAAAATCATATAGATTCTCTGTTCTGGTCCGAAAATTTCAGATGTATCCTTCCCCCTGTCAGTTCATGAGATGTGAAATTACCTTATGCTACATCAAATTCGTTGATTTTATTCACCAAGAATTGTGCTCAAAACAATGTTTCTCATTCTAAATTTATACGAATTTGTGATGGAGTCATTGCTTTCTATGGAGTCGTCGAGTTGAAGGTGTTGGAGACGAATTTTGAATTTAAATTATTGATGTAGCATTCTAACAGCCAATGTGGGGAGATTATTCCACTCACTTGATCTTTTCTTCTTTTGATTATTTTTTTGTTGTTTTTTTTAATTATAATGTGTCCCCCTTTTGCTCAAGAATTGACATAAGATTCTCTCCATTAGGATGTAAAGGAGTTCCATCGAAAATTGAAATGGAAAATCCACTGCAAGCTCCTTCAAATAAGTCATTAGTACATCTCCTTTTTGTTTTCTAGCCTTATTGTCAATATGAATCTTCACTTGTGGTTTTCTGGTATCAAGATCCTATTGATGATCCCATATTTAGAAAATGCCTCTACAATTTATTCAGTAGTAACATCCTCTGTTAATCATGTTATATAGTCATGTGTGTTAAAATTCAAATCAAATCAACCATCTGTTGACGTGTTGGATTTCTTTTTCTCATCTTAGTAATACCACCCCATCCAAGAGCCTTCTCCATGTTAAATTTTTTGAGTAGTAGCCAGGAATTTATTAGGACTAATTGGTAAGAGATTTTTTAATGGTATTCTAATAGGAATAGGGAAATATGAATGAAAATTAGGAAATATGGGATTGATAGAGCTGTGATTAGGGTTTTATCAATATACTTTGGGCTTACTTAGGGTTTCATGGCTTTCTTAGGGTTTGATTAGGTCATCACTATAAACTAGGGTTTATTTTAGCCAAGCATTAGACAAAGGCTCGAGTAAGGCAAACTAGGGTTTCTTTAATAGGAGTGTTAGGGCATGCCTTAATTAGGGCTAGGGTTTCAAGGATTCATTACATAAAATAATTGGATTAGGGTTTTCCCAAATTTAAGGATTCTTGCAAATTGGGGTATAATTTAGGGTTTAGCCTTCAACAATGCCATATTGACATCAATGATAACTTTGACCACCAACAATGCAAAGATAATAACATTTACAAATACCAATACAATTATAACTTCACTTTCTGATACATTACTCTTTATGATTATAAACATTTACAAATATTATAATATTATAATTTTACCTATTATTTTATTTCTTTATTTTGTTATAAAGAGAATTAATAGTATAACATATACCAATTGTATTTTATAATTGGTTATATATATATATTGACATCCATCATTAATATACGCTTTATGTCTTCAATAAAAAAAGGATATATATATTAATATCAATATTAGACCCAAATAAAGAAATAACGACACTAAGAGCTTATGTAGCCCAAAATACTAATTTTGTTGGGATGCCAATATAAACTGTATTGTTTTGAAATGGTTTATCTCATATAATAACAATGTAAATTTGTGTACCTTTAAATCCCCTTTCCATTCATTCATTCACCCTCCATCTGATTTAGCTAGTGTTTAAAAGGCTATAGATATCATTAATTATTCCTTCTTTCTAACTCTAAACCATGTTTTTAAGTGTGTTATCCAAATTGTTGGATTTTGATATTTCAAAAATTTGCAGATTGGCCAAAATGTTACTTGTGTCAAATGAAAATGTGAAGGCTTGGATGTATAGGTAAATGCTCTATGATATAATTGATCAAGCAAGAAAAAAAAAACCTGCTCTTCCCTATCACAAACCAATAGAAGAGTAACACTTCCATGGAAATGTGTTTCTATAAAAATCTAAATTTATTTTAAAGGTCATTTTTCTGCTACTACTCTATGACATGCAAGATGCCCTATGAAGGACTATCAAGACTTCAAATTTCATTGTTACCTGCCCTATTGTATGTTATTTCAAAGTGATCATGCTATGGGTTTATATTCAATGTTTGTGTCCTCCATCATTACCTCACCATAAAAAGAACCGAGGTTAAAAGTGATTTAAAAGGTAAAGATGTGTAATATCATAATAAAAGTCATAGAGTGAGTGTTGACACATATTTCCAAGTCCTCGTGCACTCTTTTATGGCTCACATAAAAGTAGAAATTGTCACAATGTTTTCGTTCGAGAAAAAAATGGTTGAGTAAGAGAATTTTAAGAGCTAAATATAAAATTAAAAATATACTTGGAATTGTCCGTGTATCAAGTAGGGCTAGAAATTAGTTAGCGAAAGAGTGTTTGCAAAATCCCTAGGAACAACTTTCCCATCTAAATGAATTTATTCTATTATTATCTGCCATTTAGATTATGAATCAACAACAAATGTTGTTTTTCTTCTTTTTCACTTCTTTTGTGGAAATTAATTAAAGACAACACATTGTGCAACAAAGTCATCTCCAAGATGAAATGATTGGTAAATTACTTTGATGTCATAGAATCTGCTATAAATATTGAATGAATTAAAATTTCTTCCACAGAGCTACTTTTGGAAGACAAGTCAGTTAGGAAAATAGAAATCCAAAGAAGTGTTATATATGTCCTTACATTCATGTAGTATCTTCAAGGAAAGACAAACAAATAGTTGTCCTTTTCACTAAAATAAATACTCAGAAAGGAATCGACATGAGCATGAAGAATAAATAAGCAATAACCTGGAGGACACAAGGTATGACAAAGAAGCATAAATAAGAAATAACTTGGAAGTTAGAGGATACCTCATGGCCACCCTTCCTTGGTATTCCTTCTCATAAGGCACTGACCTTCTCTACAAATTCAGGCTGCACTTGGGAAAAACAAATAGGCAGGTGTAAACACTCCTCCCTCTGATAAATTTCAAGAAACGAATTGGACCAAACTTTTTCTCTAATTCATAAACTTATTTATATAGATCCTTGAATCACGACTTTTTTCAAGTTTATAAATATCCAAATGGAACAAATACAATTTTCTCTCCTATTAAAAAGTGCAGTAGTCCTCTTATTTAATACGAACAATTCATCTTGGAAATCCTTCTAACATAAAATAAAAAACTTTAAAGGCCAAGGCCCAAAAGATTGTTTATATCCTCTACCATCAAAGAAGAAAATGTAACTGAATATACATACCGGAAAATCAGGGTGGTTTTGGATAATGTTTGAGTAGACAAGAATAAATAATTCCACACTCTCCCTAGAAGAAAGTTCTCGCAAATCTACCAAAGGTTGCACTCTTTTCTCTACTTTCTGCAAACCACTCATAAATGATTAATTAGTTCATTACATTTAACTACATGTGTGTGTGTGTGTGTGAACACACCATGTTGCAATATGATAACATAAAGTATAGTATGTACAATAGTTATTATAACAATGATATATTTTACATTCATAATGTATGATATTTATTTCCACTTGTAGATCATGAAAGACTACAATGATATACATGGTTTGATGGGAAATTAAAATGTGTGATAAAGAAGATGCACTTTACTGATGTAGAAAAGGTTCAAGGTATAGACAAAATTAACATGTTACATCTTACAATGGGAATTATATTAATTTGGAAAATGGGATGGGCCACCCTCAAAGTCAACATAAAAAACAATAAAAGTTCCCGAAAACTCTGAAACAAAGGGCAATGTGACCATCCGTCTTAGCCCATTCCAGATATTCTAGTTTCTCAACTGAACTTATGTTGACTGCAAATTGCATGAATATTCCAGAATCTGATGGTCAGGAGAGGGGTCAAAATATCTTGGAATCTGATAATCATGAGAGAGGTCAAAGAATTGACCTCTCTCATGAGAATAAGATTCTGGGATATTCCTAGAATCTATAATTGAGATAAGGATGGTGGTTTCACATATTTTAAAGAAGCAAGGTTAGACCAAGTGGATGGATATATAATTTGGAACCTAAAAGTTTCTTATACAAAACAATTCCTCTTTTAAAAAGCCAAAATTACCATAGTATCACAACTGATTGATATTTGTACAATCGATATACATTTGAGCTACAGGGTTTCATTTCATGCAAATAACATAATAGAGTTCAAGCACTATCAAATAGCTATTCAAATATTCAACAAAACCAAAAAAAGAAAAAAAAATATTCTCATGACAAATGATATAATGTGAGAAACTAAGAATTGGTCCCTAAAACCTACCTAAATCATAGATGTTGCAATGAAATGTACTGAATCATAGAAGAAAAGATGGAATAAATAGAAGATGTGTTAAAATATGGGGTAGCTTTGGGATGAATTTCCCCAAGAGAAATATAATTACCCGATGGAGAAACCATATTTCCCCAAAATATCATTCAAAATGAATAAAAGAAACATTATTATGAATGTGTTTGGCACTCTCATTATTATTTCATGTGAAATTTATTTGGGAAAGTAACTATGTCAACTTCAATTTCAAGGAACTTATTAGCAATTTGAATTTATGTTAAACCTCCAGATTCACAAGTCAACCTCATAATATTTCAAGTCGTCCTTCCCCAATATTTATGACACTTTTCATGGATAATTAACTATAAATTGGAATCTATCCTCCACCATTTTATATTAAAACTTAGTAATCATCCAAGTGCTATCATCTGAGGTACTGCAAGCCTAAAAATACGAGTTGGAGAGGAGATATGGACGTGGGTTTGTACTTTCTTTTGTGGTTTGGTATAGGCCAAAGTTAGGGCTATTGGACAAAATTATTTTGACAAGTTTCTGTGGCCTAATGGTGGCATTTAATGCGGTCTAATAGTGGAAATATCTGCAGCCTAATGGTGGCATCTATTGTGGATTAAAAATGGCAATCTCTATGTCCTAACAATGACAACCTTTGTGGCCTAATGGGCATGATATGTGGCATTTTATGTGACATCTTATGTGGCTACCTTAGTCCTATATGTGGCCTTACTTGTGGCATCTTGTGCAACTCCCTTCCTATAGCCTATTTGTGGCCTTTCTCTATGATTACACACAAACCTTTCCTTGCAGCTTTATGTGACCTTTGTGTATGTATCTCAACTCCTTATCTATGAGTATATGCTACCTTCTCTTTGTGATCTTATCATAATTATATGTGGCTTTTCCTTGATAAGGTAAGAATTGTTCTAGTGAAGTTAAGTAGTCTCTTTGGCATATCTTCGTGCGACCCTAATTGTCACGCCCCCAAGTCCGTTCCCCTCGTTGGTTGGTCGTGCGACACTGGCTAAATATCCATACTTAGTTTTTTTCATCATTTTTTCCGGACTACGCCTCCAAATGTTATTACTTGTTATTTTCTTCATTAAAACATTATGTATGCAAAATAAGAATAACAACAATAGTAACAGATTATGCTAGAGACCAAACCATAAAAAGTATGAAAAATTTATAACAACATATAAATTTTCATTACTGTGAATATCCAGGCAACATTTCGTTGAAAACCTATTTCTGCAAATTTACAAAGTGAATCATGAATGTTGTGACCCAGTTGCACATGTTTCTGCCCACAACCACCCTTTCTACATAGGGGTTAGGGTCTACCCGAGTTGCCACATGACTCGCCCAACTCTGCGCGCACTTGGGTCACCTGTACCCAACTCCAACCATCGCCGCTACAACCTATCTGCAGTTCTACACCCGTTGCACCTGACTTCGCTCGTGCTACTGTTGTTTATATCTGTCGCACCCGACTCTGCCCGTCCTGCCACACCTGAGTTCTAACCCAAATCCACCCGAATGTTGTATGATTATGCCCGCGTTGTGGGCTCATCTACCATATGTCAACCCCAGTCCACCTAACTTCGCACCGCCCTTGGTTATCTTATGCTGAATGAATTCAATGTATTCTCCACCATGCTCTGCCACCTCCATTTATATGGTATGACGATCTCACGGTTGTGTCATTTGGAGGGGATTTATCTCTTAGCCGACCCATGCCAATATAACACGACACCGCTACTTCTCATGACTTCTCATGACATCCCAATGTTATGTGTTCAATGCTCTACCGTATAATTCAAGTGGTCGCCCTCCCTAACACTTAGTCGATTTTCCACTTCACCCATGCGTTCATCCATTGGGTGTGCACCCCATCGTGTTATTTTTCTGCGCTCGCCAAGTTCATCCAACTGTATTGACTTGGGCGCGCACTCACCCGTGAACCCGTTACATGAGTCGCCTGAGTGTGCCCACTACTATGACTCTCCCATCGCACATCTAGGAGCACACCCGCCACCTTGTCACGATCGCAATTTTTGGGCATGCTCGTCCGCGCATCATCATGTGCACCCATGTTGGGCACCTGATTCACTCAGGTCGGTCGATGCCGACTTGGGGTCTTGACATCCTCCCCCACCGTGAATCAGTATCATCCTCAACAATCCGATCGACCTCATCAACTAATCATTAAACTCTCCAATATCCTTTTTCCATCTCCACAGTGAATCCTCCATCTCCCAATTACTCTGCTCTCATAAATAATTCCATTTAATGAAGAACTAACATCATGCTGCACTCCTGACACCTGTAGTACGAAGATTAAGGATCTTCTCCAAAATCAAGTGCAATCTGTCCACTATCATAGTTGGTCCCCTCGGTGGTGTTTTCCACTCAGGATGATCGACATCAAGTTTGGATTTCTCTAGCTGATTAATATGGAGCACAATATGTTTCAAACACGTGTGGTTCGGAAGATCCAACTCATATGCAACTTCCCCAACTCACTTCTTCATCCAGAATGACCCTTCATATTCCCTCGTCAAAGATCTCACAGTCCCCTTAGGTTCCTAAAACTGATCTCCAATGATCCTCAGAAAAACCATGTCTCCAACATCAAAGTGTGCATCCCTCCTATCCTTATCTGCTAATTTATTCATCCTCCTTGCAGCATCATGCAGGTTTACCCATGCTAACTCCAAGGCTTCCTCCCATGCTGTCAAGAATCTCCTCGCATGAGGGCTCCTCAAAAAACCTCCTGGGAACATTGTGTGTGGATCAACTGGCATCTTTCCATTGAGAAACTCAAAAGGGCTATACTCGGTTGTTGAAATCTTCTAAAAGTTATAGCTAAACTAAGCTATATCTAAGATTTCAAGACAATTACTCTAATCAGTTGTCACATAATGTCTCAAGTAGTCCTCCATTAATTCATTGATCCATTCAATTTTCCCATCTATCTGTGGATGGTAACTCGAACTCTGCAGAAATATGTCCTAACTAGCTTGAACAATGTGTTCCAAAACTTCCCTATAAAGCATGGATATCTAGTAGACACGATACTCAAAGGTACTGCCCAATACTTCACAACATGTTTGAATAATAACTCAGCAGTCTTCTCATATCCACATGGTATATTCATTGGAAAAATGAAGACATACTTTGAAAAACGGTTGACAACAACCATAATCTCATTAAACCCATGAACTTGTGGTAGCTGAGTGATGAATTCCATAGAGAAACTCATCCATGGTATCTTTGGAATCAAAAAAGGCTGTAAAAAAGGTCCTTGTCTCTGAGTATTTTATTTGTCCTGTTGAAAAATTATGCATGTATCTACATACTCCTCCACATCCTGACTCATCCTCTGCCAAAAGTACCTCATCTCCAACAATTCCAAAGAATGACGCTGCCCTCAGTGGCCAACCCATGGTGATTTGTGGCACTCCTTCAAGAGGTGCCCCCTAAGCCCAAATGAATTTTAAATGTAAAGTTGGTTCCCATAGAACAAGAGTCCATCCCCTAAAAAAAAAATTATGTGTCTTCCCCTCCTTCACTTGCTTTAGAATGCTTTTTGCCTGAATATATTTCTCCACACTAGCTAAAACTGTACTCTGCATCTCATCGGTCATGTTGAATCTAATCCTCGTTCTCCCATAATGGTTTTATTCCTCCCCAAGTGCTTCCAACTGTCGCTTCCTACTGAGGGAATCTGCAACAGCATTGAGTTTACTTGACCTATACTCAAGATTCATGTCAAACTCTACCAAGAAGTCTTGAAAGCTATAGAATTGTCACCTCATGATGTTTTAATTAAGGACCTAAGATATCCTGGACATATTTTAGCTACTGACATTGTTGATGATTCCACAAGGTTGTATAAATTTAAAAAATTTGGGTCATCATGTCTTTCCTTTGTTTTTTTTGCTCATAATGATGAAGTGAGAAAAAATTTTCATGAGAGATTTGGTCAGTTAAACCATCACTCTCTTCAAAATCTATGTAAAGAAAATTTGGTGACAGGTCTTCGTATGATATCTTGTCAAGATAGTGTTTGTTCCGGTTCTATACTTGGAAAACTTCATCGAGATAGTTTTTGACAAACATGCCTCTTGGCATGCTTCATCCCCTTCGTATCTTGTGCTCGGTGATTTATGTGGTCCACTTCTAGTTGTTTCTTTCTCTAGAAATAAGTACTTCTTAACTTTCATTGATGATTTTTCCAGATGCACATGGGTATACTTCTTAAAACTTAAGAGTGAAGTTTTTAACATGTTCTTGGTCTTTAAGGCCTTTGTTGAGAAACAATCTGAACATCAAATTCTTAAGTTAAGATCTGGAAATGGAGCAGAATATGATAACAACAAATGTATCATCTTTTACACTAAGCATGGAATCCAATTGCAACATATTGTTCCGTATACTCCACAAAATAATGGTGTAGCTGAAAGGAAGAATCACACTCTAAAATAAATGGATAATTGTATGCTTCAATCTAAAGGACTTAGTATTAATTTTTGGGTAGAAGAAATTAACTGTGAAATTACATAGTAAATCACTCTCCTACTAAGGCTCTAAGGAATATCACTCCAAAAGAATCCTAGAGCTCAATCAAACCAGATGTAAGTCACTTTCGTGTTTATGGAACTAAAACTTGGGCCCATATTCCAGATGAGAAACATAAAGCCTTTTGTTGGGTATTTTGAAGATGTCAAAGGATATAGAATTCTTCAAGCCAAATCCAAAAGTGTAATCATTAGAAGAGATGTAAAATTTGATGAACATATCTCGGCCTGTGAACCTAGTTCGGTGGGTGTGCCACCTTTGTCCTGCAAGCCTGATTCAACATATGTGCCACCTCTCTCTATCTATTCTACTTATGACAAAATTCCTTGTACTTTAGATGATGACAGCGAGGATGAAAATCCTCCTCCCCCTCCTCAGGATCTTTCATCAGCTCCACAACTTCCAAAATGGGTCCACTCTACTTGGGATGCATCGGGTTCTCGTATAGGTGACCTTGCAGATTAATGTCGTACACATTCTCAGTTCGACATTGCCTCTTCCTTACTAACTCAATTTCTAGAAAATCATGATCGAGATACCTTTGAAGAAGCTTCAGGTCATCCAGATTGGGATGCAACTACGAATGAATAATATCGTTCCTTATTGGTAGACGATACTTAGGATCTTGTTTGTAATATTCCCAATTTTTCCACAAGATAATTGGAATATTAGAGTTATTAATAAACTTAAGTAATTAAGTAAATAATAGGGTGTAGGGACCCAAAAACCCCAAAGATAAATAAAATCCACTTTTTATGTGTGTATGTGGATATTTTAGATCTACATCTACATAATGGAGTAGTGGAGCATCTACTTAATGTGAAAGTGTTGAATATTGCAACAAGAAATAGTGAAGGAGGCATCTTGAAACATCATTCCTGATCCTAGTTGAAAAATAATCACCTAAACTAGGTGGGGCCCACACAGGTGATTTTTTGGCACGAAGTCTATTTTTCGACATGTCGATCATATTCTATGAGTTGCAGCATGCTATTTGTGGATGGTTGATCAAGTTGGATAAATAGATGGATTTCTATTTTTAGACATATTGGGCGGAGTCTATTTTTAGACTGCCAGTCTAAAAATAAATATGTCGAATATTATTAGCTCTTAATAATATTTGGACTCTAAACATTATCTTATTCTCTTGGAGCACTTCGATTAAGTGCACAGATGTGACACATTAGCTGACATAAGGAATTACACTATTCTCAAGGGTTAAGTGGAGCTATTGCATGGAGACTTCAGTTAGAACTCATGTGATAAAGTTTTGGTGGAGTTGTAGAAGTAGTTGGTGGAGTTGTGTTCGCTTTAATCAGTTGATCATTTTTGAGTTTAGTTGTATCTAGTCTAACTGATTGATACACTCAGGAGAGTGGTGTGAATTAATTATTAATTAATTCAAATAATAACTCATTAATCAAGCCTAAAGAATACATCAGCTAATCATAGTGCATGGACATTTTTAGTGGAGACCATGGAGAGGCAGAAAGAGTTAGTGTGACTATTAGCTGTGACTATAAAAGTATTGTTTGCAACTAAAAATTTATAGATATGCCTTTATGATTGTGCAAGAAAATAATCATGAGATCGAGTTCATTCAACCATTCTTTAAAGGTGGATCGCCAGCAGTTGCAGTGCGGTGCTAAAGGTGGCAAAGATCGGTGCATGGATTTGCAAGATTGGGCTTGATTAGTGTGTAGCGATTGTATTGTACTGAGAGCTTGATATGATCAGCTTTGTATGAGGATTGTTACATGATCTCTATGACATATATTATATACAGATAGTTGGGGTTTTTAGCTTCAGGCTTTCCCATTAAACAACTGTGTTAATGTGTGTGAATTTTTATGGTTTCATGTGTGCATTGCAATTGATTTAATTTCCGCATGTAATGATCAATGGTGGAATAGATTTTGTATTGTGCATGAAGTTAAAATAGTGTGTGATTAGGATAATCTTGGACATATGCATGCGTAGTGCATATAATTTATACATGGTATCAAAGAATTGATCAGTGGAGCAATTGCAATTATTGAAACAATTGAGTTTTGTGTTGGTGGAATTCGAAATTGCTGCAGGGTTTTCTTGGTGTCGAAGTTGAGAATTCATTGAAATGTATTTCAACAGATTGCGATTGGAGTATGCCCTTGAGGGAAGCTCAAATTATATTGCATGGAGGGACAGGATGGAGGCAGTGCTGGAGGATAATGGGTTGAAGGAGTTCATAGATGCTGATATTCCTAAACCGGGTTCTAGTGATGCAGCCGCACTTGATGCATGGCAAAAGAAGGTAGCAAGGTGTCGAAGGATTCTATTGTAAGGTGTGAAGTATCAAATTGTGCCCAGCCTTCATGATAAATCTACTCCATTCTTGATGTGGAAGGCTTTGAAAGAATTGTTCCAAAGCAGAAGTTACCAGAGGAAGTTGGCGCTTAAAGACAAGCTCAAGAAAATAAAAATGGAGAAGAATGAAACTATTTCGATATACTTGAAAAATTTTGTCCACTACAGGGATGAGCTTGGGAGTGTAGGACTTAGTGTGGATGAAGAAGACATGGTGAGCTTGGCTCTCCTTGGGCTTCCGAAGAGTTGGCATAGTTACGAGGACTCTGTCAATGGTTGAGAGAAACTGCCAGGATGGGATCGACTTTGGTCGGATCTTGTGTAGGAGGAGATAAGGCAGAGTACCAGGGGTGGCTCTTCATCAAAGAATGATGATGAAGAGGATTGTGCTTTGGCTGCCAAAGCAAGGAAAGGAATGGGGAATAAAAATCCTTCTCAATCCGGTGCATATGGCAAAGAGCGTGACATGTCCAAAGTGAAGTGTTTTCACTATCACGAGCATGGGCATTTCGCCACGCATTTTCCGTAGAAGAAGAAGAATAAGAAGGCTGCTAGAGCTGCAGCTAGTGAGGCTCTTGCCTTGAAATTTGAGCTAGACTTCTCATTGATTGCATGCATGGTGTCTAGTGCATTGGGATCGGGGTGGTACTTTGATAGTGGTGCTTCCTTTCACATGATGGGAGATGTGAACCTTTTCAGTGACTTGGTGGAGAAAGATCTCTAGTTGCATGTTGATTTGGGCGAAAATGGACGATACAATGTGACCGGCATTGGTACCATTACCTTTCAGAGGGAGTCAGGTAAACTCATTATTTTACAAGATGTTGTGCATGTTCCACGTTTAAAGAATAATTTAATCTCAGTCGCAATGTTAGAGGATAAAGGCTATGATGTTGTCTTTAGTGAAGGAAAAGTTTTCCTTCGGTACAAAGCAATAGGGAAAGTCAAGAAGGTTGGTATTCGAGCTAAGAATCTTTACAAACTTGAAGTAGATGGGATTTCTACGGAGCTTCCTACTGTTGGGAAGTGTGAGAAAGCCATGAAATTGAAGCTTGAGAGGGAGCAAGATTTGCATGCAGGTAAGAGTGAACCTCTGGATGTGGAGCAACCACAAGATGAGGATCATGGAGTGGGTGCAACCACTCATGTAGAAAAATTTCGTGCCAGATGGGCAGAGGGAGTGCATGAAGCTATACCTCCAAGTGAGAGGTGGGGCAACATGCATGAGTAATCCTAAGAGGATATTTCTGGGTAGGATTCATTGATATGGTGTGGATCTCATGAATTGAACCTCGCTATGAGGATCCCATAGAGAAGAAGTAGCATGATCAGTTGGATTGATGCAGGCAGATCAAAGTGACAGTGTCAGATACTGGAGCGCGGTTCAGAGTTGACAGCAAGTGCAGAGTGCATGGGTGCAGAGTTCAACATCGTAGTGGTTCCTGAAGACATGTGCAGTTGGTACCAGCAGAAGTTGAAGACTTTGATGATAGATGAATTAGAATGATTGAGTTTTTTGGAGCCTTTCAGTTTCGGAAGTGTTGTAGCAAGAGTTGCAGAGCAGATGCATGGAGCTGTAGGGCACTTGCAAAGGTTGCAGGGTGAATGCATGAAGTTGCATGGCGCATGCAAAGACAATCCTTTCTTGTTGAGAGGGAGTGTTGAAGTTTGCAACAAGAAATAGTGAAGGAGGCATCTTGAAACATCATTCCTGATCCTAGTTGGAAAATGATCACCTAAACTAGGTGGGGCCCACACAGGTGATTTTTGGCGCAAAGTCTATTTTTAGACTATGTCTATTTTTAGAAATGTCGATCATATTCTATGAGTTGCAAGATGCTATTTGTGGATGGTTGGTCAAGTTGGAAAAATAGATGGATTTATATTTTTAGACATATTAGGCGGAATCTATTTTTAAGCTGCCAGTCTAAAAATAGATATATCGAATATTAGCTCTGTATGTTGGACTCTAAACATTATCTTATTCTCTTGGAGCACTTTGGTTAATTTTTAGATGTCAACATAATGGTGAAACGAAGGAATTACGCTATTCCTGAGGGTTTACTGGAGCTATTGCATGGAGGACTTCATTTAGAACTCATGTGATAGAGTTTGGTGGAGAAGTAGTTGGTGGAGTTGTGTTCAGTTTAACTCAGTTAGACACAGTTGATCTAGTTGTATCTAGTCTAACTAATTGATACACTAGTGAGAGTGGTGTGAATTAATTAATAATTACTTCACTAAATATTAACTCATTAATCAAATGAAGAATACATCAGTTAACTACAGTGCATGGACAGTTCAGTGGAGACCAGTGGAGAGGTAGGTGAAAGAGAAAGTGTGACTATCAGTTGTGACTATAGTGTTGCATTGTTTGCACCACAAATTTAGTAGAGATGCCTTTAAGGATTGCATGAGCAAGGCTGGAGAAATTTGAGTTCATTCAGAGCCATTCTTCAGCAGGGATTGCACAGTAGATGCAGGCTAAAGGCTGGCAAAGATCGGTGCATGGATTTGCAATATCGGGCCTGATTAGTGTGTAGCGATTATATTGTACTGATAGCTTGTGATAAGATTTGTATGATGATTGTTACATGATATCTATGACATATATTATATATATATATATAGTTGAGGGTTTTTAGCTTCAGGCTTTCCCATTAAAACAACTGTGTTAATGTGTGTGATTTTTTATGGTTTCAATGTGTGCATGCAATTGATTTAATTTTTGCATGTGATGATCCATGGTGGAATAGATTCTATATTGTGCATGAAGTTAAAATAGTGTGTGATCAGGAGAATCTTGGACATATGCATGTGTAGTGCATATAATTCTAACGAGAAAGGAGTGGAGACCATGTCTCATTAATGAGAAATATCATGGAGGTTGAAGCAGTCAGCTAATATCATGGAAGGAATCAAACGCAAGATCATATGAGCATTCATGATGATATGGTGGAGGAGTAGTGCATTTAATGCACACATGATGGAGATCATGGAGAAACAACGCACTCAACATGGAGACCTATTTCCACATGTACATCGCAGTTATGAGGTGGGCCAAGGGATGGGAAGGTTCAAGAAATATATAATGAAGATGAATGTAACAAAGAAGGAGGCTTGATATCATTATTTATGTGTGATCTATCTAGATATAGATTTGTCATTTGACATTCCAAGTATGCTTGAGCTATTTATCTAAGT